>JAEQBH010000143.1:0-1200000 GCA_016808115.1 Tetrastigma voinierianum
TTGTTCGATTCTTTCCCGGCTCTAGGATTTCAACTGCACTACCCTCGCTCTGGGCTTTCTGTCTCGATGCCCCGTCTACATTAAGTGTCCACCAATTCGAGTTCTCGGGGTGTGTTTTAGACTGGGGGATTTCTGCTATGAAGTCGACTAACACCTACCCTTTGTTTTATAGCCTTGGCTTGTACTGGATGTCGTACTCGATTAGTTCGATTGCCCAGCGATCCATTCTACTAGAGAAGCCTGCCATGGAGTGTGTCTGTGAGAGGAAGGCCGCTTAATTACCACAATAGGTGTGCCTAGAAATATAAGGAGTTTCTAAATGCTATTCGGCTGGCTAAGGTCGCTTACTAAAGGTGACTATACCGGTTTCCACGGCCGTGGATTTGTCAGACGAAGAACACCGGCTTCCGCTGCACGTTATTCTTTGAATGTGGCACTCCATCGCTACCGAGATCGCCAAATATACTTAAAAAGTGTCTCGCCAACAGACACTAATGAGGATCGGGTTCAGGCTGGCACCGCTTAACTGGGGTGAAAGCCCGATCACACTCTTCATTCCATCCCATTCGCTTCCTTAAGGGATGGTGAAATGGCTTTAGCGGTCTCAGAACCGAAATAAAACTACTCCTGTGGCCGCCAACCGACCGATCAATCGGTTAAAATTTCTTTTCTGTGAGTCTGAAGCCGAGCGAGGTCAGCCTCATTCCCCTCTCTCGAGTCATCATGAATCCTAGAATCGCCTACACTAACCCCGCCAATGCACACTTTGTGTGGTCAGTTTCATGCCATACGCCTGAGGAGCTCAAATGCCCGTTGCAAATGCGAAGGTGATCCGAAAGGTTTTGACTTTACTAACAAATCATCGATATACTTTCCATAGTTTTTTCGAGCAATGACTCAAACATCTTAGTTACCGCCTCGTAGGTGGCTCCTCATTCCTTTAAATTCAATGGCATTACGCGCTGTAGCAAAAGAGCCCGTGCGGGGTGATAAAAGATGTTTTCTCCGCATTGAAGGTAATGGGATCCGATGATACCTTGAAAATGCATCGAGAAAGGACAACATGCCATGCCCGACTGATGCGTCAACAATCTGATCTATGCGGGGTAAAGGAAAGTTGCCCTTAGGACATGGGTCATTAAGATCCGTATAGTCTACGCATACTCTCCACTTGCCCCCTTTCTTAGGAACTACCACCACGTTGGCAAGCCATTCTGGGTATCTGACCTCTCTGATAAACCCAACTTTCAGAAGATTATCCACCTCGGCCTGGATGACTTGATGGCGGTCTGGGTGGGAGCGCTTACTCACCGATGTGTCCGCGATGAGACAACATTTACCAGGAAGCATACACGGGGTTTATTCCAATCATGTCTGAATGGGTCCAAGCGAATACATCGGCGTTAGCTTGTAGTATTTGCTACAATCGTGCCCTTTCCTCTCCGGACAGGAGGGAACTAACATAGGTGCACTTACTGGGCCCGCCTATGAGTAATGGGATCTGGGATTTTATCGCAACGCTTCTCCCGTCGTCACAACGCCAGCAAAGGATATGTGATTACATTCGAGGGTCGAATTTCTGGGTGAGCTATCGAGGTTTCCACCTTTTCACGCTCCTGCACTTATTGCTGATAACACTGACTGGTAGCTAGTTGGCTACCCTGGAGGTTAACCTGCCCAGATGCAGTCAGATAACTAATAGTTTGGTGGTAGGTTGAGGGGACTGCTTTCATAGTGTGTAACCAAGCCCGACCCACGATAGCATTGTATGGTTCCAAGTCCTCAACCACTGAAAACAATACTTGCCGCGGTTAACAGCCGCCTTGACGTAAAGAACAATATCTCCCATGGGCCAATGTGGTGGCCTTATTGAACCTGCATAAAATTTCACAACCGAACTGAGATGGTCAAGTGGGACTTTCATCTGCTGGAAGGCTGGAAGGTGCAACAAATCAGCCGCGCTGCCAGGATCAACAAGGACTTTATGCACATCAAAATTTTTAATACACAAAGTAAGTATAAGCATATCATAATGAGGAGTGATGACCCTGGTCGGGTTTATAGGTGGAAATGATATGGGGTCGTCAACCGTCTGTATTGTTGTGTCGCTCTCCTGGGTACCGATGGTGTTTATTCGAGCTCTGATTGAGGCTGCACGGAGCATTTTTCTTTTCCGTCTTTTGACTAGTATTGGTCATCGATCTGGCCTCCCAATATGAAGTTGATGGTGGGCCAGGGTTCATATGGGTGTTCAAGACCGCAATTGCTCGCTTCGCAGAGCAAATGCCACTCGCCGCCTCCCGACGTACTTCTAAGGTGCCTCGCCCGATCAATTTTCTACCAGAACTTTGCAGTTTGGCGCAAATGGTTTCATGGTCGTGGTCCCCGTGGTAATCGCACCTCGTGGATCAATGTATATGATCCGATTCATTCTCAATGGGTGGGGCCATTTAAAATCGGGGTGATCTCAGATAAGAGGTAGGAGCCGGTCATAAGAGATGCTGAAGGTGAATCGGGGGAGGCTCCTCATTTTTTCTCTCGACCGTTTCCGGGGAGCTGATCTCTTTGCTCGCTTCCTTCTATTCGTCGTCTCATACGCTTCGTCGAGTAGTTATCATTAATGTCAGAAGCTGTCTTGATATTATCTTCAAAGGTGGAATACTTGTCTCATCGATACGCTTCTTCCATTGTTATGGCATCCGGTGGATAGAGACCAAAGAAATGGGTAGTTGGTCCAAGCTTCTTCAAGTTCTACAGACCACGCCCATGTTGTAAATATCAATTTGTCGATGCCTTATCCAAATCTTCGGGTGAAATCCCGGATAGATTCATCTTCCTGCTTGAGGATGGCCTGGAGTGAACTGATGTTTCTTTTCTGTCGAACCGAACATAAGTATTGGGAAACGAACGCTACCCATAGTTCGTTGAATGAGTTTATAGATCCTCTTGGGAGTTTGTTGAACCAAGCCAAAGCGGGTCCCTTCAAGCTAGCCGGGAATACCTTGCACTAGAGGCGATCATTTCCTACGCTAAGAATCATTGTTTGGTTAAAATGTAGCATATGGTCGTATCTGGGTCAAGAGAAACATCAGACATAGAAATGACTTTAAGATAACGGGGTTACCTGAGGGGCTCAGAATTTAAAATATGTGGGGCCTAGTGGGTGAGGATGATAATTTCTAAATTTCCTGATAGCGGGAAAAGAAACCAAATGCAGGACGGAGGCTGCCCTGAATGGGTGATGCATAGGTAGAAACTGAGGAGCCATACCCCAAGCCGGACAAGCACATATCTTGGGGCTGCCCCGAATGGCGTCTATCTCTCGCCGGGCCTCTTGTACCCACAAGTGACGCCATCACCTGATTAGTTTAATCGACGCGAGGGCCTGATTCAACTCCGTTGTTCAAAGTGATGAGCCATTAAGGAGCTGAGAGTCGCTTAAAATAATTCATCATCTCTGTCAGGATCACTTTCCTCCCATGAGGATGGGCTCTACCCTTATTCGTCGAGTCAGTGCAGGATGGATAGTTCTTACGAAGTTTTCACTCGATCGCCCCAGACTGCCCGCCGCAGCTCATCTCTCCCGTCGCAAGTGGTTCGCGTGCTCAATGCACTTGGCCATTCACAGATGCTCCTCGCTTTCAGCTTCTCCATCTCTCGCGCATGAGAAACCGATCTTTGATAGCCGGTTCACTGGTTGCTAGACATGGCGATAAACTCCGACGGTTCGGTGGAATGATTGGGAACTACCAAAACTGCACAGTGAGATCACCGTGACAGTACCGCCTCGCAGATCATTTATGAGATTTCGTGATGGCATTTCCCACATCGACGCCAATCATGGGTCTCCTAAACTTATGAATCACTTAATCGGGCTTCTGAGCATGAACCAAATGCATTCATCACCCGCAAACAATGAAGAAAACGCTGTGAGTGCCCGCCGCCTCGATGCTTGCTGGGGACTGTTAGCCTGAATAGTGGAAACACCCCTTCATTCAGTAAAGAATCTCATACCTTTTTCTTCTATTATTTCCTGTTTTTTTCTCCAGCAGGAAGGAGCTTTCCCCGTGCGTTATGACCTCGTTCTTCCTTTTAGATAGCACAATCATCCACATTTTCTACCCCAATAAATGCTCACTCACCTCAAGGTGGTTACGAAGCACGACTTCTTATACTTGTTCAAGCTCTCGTAGTATAAGCTATCCCGATGCCTTTTTAAAGATGTTAACCGGCTATGAGAGATAGTGTCTAGGCGGTATATGCCCACCCGACAGTGGGATGTCGACCTCCTATAAATGAGTAAATAATCGTCCCATAGATTGGGCCATCCCAACGTATCGTTCGTAGATTGGGCCATCATCCCCGTGGTCCCAATGATCGAGACTGCTAATCCAAAGAAGCAGCCAAGCTCCACAGATTCACACCTCGACCGGGTTTCCAAAACAAACTAAAAAAATATGATCCAAATTGACGAGAAGCTCTATTCATGAATCCCCATCGTTGATGATATAACATTGCCTAGCACCTGTTTATAAAATTACCCCTTCGCCAGCTCACGTGGTATCCCCACATACATGATACAACCCCAAGCGACATGTAATAACCCATGATCGAAAATGTTGCACTTTTATGTAAATTTATCCTCCAAACATACATGAACTTCCAGGGCATTACCAGGATTAGAGAGTGTGTTTAAGGATTCACATTTCAACAAAGGAAAAAGAATTAAAAGGTAATAATACAAAAGCTAATTCCAGAAGGGCAAAACAGAGCGCAAGAGGTAATAGAATATGTTGCTTCTAAAGAAGTAGGGTTATGGATTTGAACAGATGAGATGAGGGGAGAAGGTGCTGGTAAAAGTAGACCCTGCCTTCGCAAAGTTTAACAAATGGCTGCTCCTTGTTGCCACTTTTTCTTTTTCTTCAACATCGGTACTTGAATTGGGTTCCTGAATCTGTCAAAAAAGAAATGAAAAAATCTATTCACTAAAAAAAGAGAAACTGCGCCTCAGGGGGGTAGGAGGGATTGATTTGGTTCCAGTCAGGACGACGTTGCTGTGCTAAGTGATCCTCTGCTCTTCCCTCTCCTTCCCTATTACTGTTGATGACTGAATGTCTCTCTCCGCCAAACATCTTTTATACGGCATAAATCCTTTCACACATTTGTCCGTGTTTGTTCGTCGTCCGGAGAAGGCTGAATTCTCGCTCAACTTGAACTGGAAAGAAGATGGGTATGCTTCTTTTTCTACCTTTTCCGAACAAGGCTGGTTGCTCTGGGTTTCTGCATCATCCCAATTTATATCACAATTACCCCCCTGGTTCTCTGATCCAGTGTTTGAGCCAGTCCAAGATCCTTCCTTCTGAATCTCTTTATCTTGGGTTTCTGTAAATGTAAATTTTGTGTCGTCATGTGCATTGATCGATTCTTGATGATGGAGCCAGAAGTAAGGAATTAAGTATGCCAGCATAAAAGTTCCACCATGGCATAGGAGTGGAGTTCCGCTTCTTCTGCACAATTTGAATCCTCTTTCTAAAAATGCATGTAGAAAGCCCCTGATGGTTGTTGAGGCTGCAAATGGCTCAAAGAAAAATTTATATTCTCGGGAGAAGATTCTTTGGGTGTTGAGTTACATGGAAATGTTTCAACTTGCATCCCCTCATTGTTCATTTCTGAGGGCTGAGACTTACAGGTTGTTGGAGAAGATGGCCTGTGGGAATCCGTCACTAGTACAGTCCTTCCAAATAGCTTTAGAGTTCGGGTGGATGCTTCTTCCACCGAACATCCTTTTTTAGGGAATATCTCCTTTGGAAACAACCTGAACTTCTGGAGATTCAAACCAATCCCAAGGAAGAAAGTCAAAAATCCAAATCATGATTTTGTTAGGATTTGATAGAAAAAAAAAATGAAAATGTGAACGTCAGTCGCTGGCTTACCATGGACAACGATTCATCCGAAACGGAGCTAGATGTCCTTACGATCGGAGATGGGGATTCATTTTCCTCAGTTGATGGATTCAGTTCTGAGACTTAACATGCTATTCAAGCACACCGCAGGAGATGAAACTGAGATGGGCTGCCATTCTGTGTATTCGAAAGTGGGGAACCTAGTGTCTCTGAACCAACTGCGGATAATACTGATGTAGGGGACTGGTTTTCTTGTTCAGAAGCTGAAAAAATAGGGGATACAGATCTAACTGGCGGCTCAAGAACTGAGATTCCTTTTCTAAGTGGGTGCACTAGTTTTCGGGGATAAGGGTGAACAGGTTTTCGTTTCGGTCTGGGAGGAGGAATCTCAATAGGTTCTACTGAGTTTGTGTTGCCACCACTTGATTCCCGAGCCACCTAAACCACAAAGGGAAGGAATTGAATCAGAATGACAAAAAGCATCAACATAACACAGATCCTTCTGAGAAATATTTGCATGCCTCTCTTGGGTTATAAAATGATTTTAACTTCCTCTAAAAAAATATGGCATACAGATATTATGGTAGAGAAGATGTACTGAAAGAAAAGAAGATCAATAAACCTTAGAAAAAAACTTCTGGGCATGGCTTCGAATCTGAACTGCAGTCTTGCTACCCACATGCTCTGTAGAAAAACACCTATTTTAATAGACGCTCAAAGAGTGGACGCCAAGGACTCTGTGGCTGGGGGTGTAGGATGGGACTTGAAACAAAGTAGATTTCCAAGCACTTTTTAATACTTTCTCTATACGCCTCCAAGCTCGGCCATACAGCCTTAAAGTTTCAAGAAACTTCTTTATGCTCTTCCAGTCCATCTTTCTCTCTGTTTGGTAATAGTAATGGCCTCCTGCCTATGGATCCAGAAACACAGAAGAGAACTAAGTGCCCAAACAATAATGGTAATAATAATCAGAAATGAAGGCAAAGAATCAATTATCCACAAAACAGTTTGCTAAAAGAATAGAACCTTTGGGAGCCAGGTCATCCCTGCAAGAAAATTGCTCCTTCAGCTCAGCAGCAGTCAAAGAATGTGTCCTACCATCCAATGAAATTAGATTACCTGCTGAGATAAAGGTATTTCCAGACTACCTCCACTTGATCCTGAACTAAAAAGGGAAAACAAAACAGATTAGAGAAGTCCCCAATTTTTCAACAAGAGTGCAACATTTTAGAGATTTTTAAAAGGGGGGAAAAATAACAGTGAGTGCGTTATTTCCAAATTACTTATAAATTCCCATAACCCTGTTGCCTATAATCTCTAATTGTAGCACTAGTTTCTAAAGATCATCTTCCTCCTGAAATCCAAATTCATGAACTTTTTCCTGGCAATTGGTGTTCAGAACTTTCCAAAGACACCTAGTTTAATCAATAAATTTAGAATCATGATCTAATCCAATTCCTAATTAACAAAATAAATCACTGTCCACCTCTGGCTACCTAAAACCAAGAATGTGTTTTGTATAGCAAATCAGGCTAGACTTAAGAGGCTGCTTCCTTCATGACACTTTCCAGAGTTTGAAATTCAAGAATATCCCTAGGCACAAATAACTTACTGAATCATCAACAAATTCACCTATATTTCTGCCATTTCCAAAAGGAAATAAAAGCCACATGTAAGTTAGCTGGAAAACTTTATTCCTTAAATGCACTATATTTCCCAAAATCCACATGGATCCAATAATAACCAGGAAAAATAGATAGTACCATAGAAGAAATATCTCCATTTCCATTTGTTTCAAAGTAAAATGAAACTTCGAAGAACAGTATATTGTTGTTGAATGCCTGGCCATGGGCTACAAAATCCTGTAAACCTAGACCTTGACGATCATTCCAATTTGTTATCGAAAACATGAAAGTAACGTGAGAAATATGATCCAGTCCAATACAAACCCCACCCACCCAAAAAAAAAAAGGAAAAGAAAGGAACAATAATTAGAGATTAAAAAGAGTTAAAAAAGAAAAAAGAAGATGATAAACTAGATTTACAAGTGACCTTAATCATCAATCTAAGAAATAAAATTCAAAGCAAGAAGAAAAAGTTACCAATGAATGGATAACCAGTTCGCTATTAATCAAACACCAAAGCCGAGAATCCTTACTTTTGCCTTTTCTCTAAATGTGCACAAAACCGTTGAAGATACACAGAAAGGTTACAAATTTGGAAAGATTACACATACCTGAACATTCATGGCTACGACTTCCCTTATTTTCCCCTTGGCCTTCTTTCTCTAACCAGAAGTCCTTTTCTGCATTCCATAATCAACATACAACAAAATCAATCAACTTTTACAGGAACGGACTCCATTCTGATCCGTAATAACTCATCCAAGGAGAAAACTCGCAATTTTTCTTCGATTCCGTCTGACTTCCAGCTCAAATTCCCGGAAAATCACAAAAATTAAACAATCAAGACGACTTCAGACCAGATGATGCATAGGACGACCTCCGATTCATCGACAACGCCTCTGTTTCTTCAAGATCGACGCTTCGTTTCACCTTCCTACCAACAAAGATTTCACGAAATCGGCTGTATTTCAATCTCCGAACGGGAAATTTGAGGATAAACGGATTGACAGCGAAAGAGGCAAAATATGACTTTCCCGTGGTCGGAAAGAACCGCAGGGCACTCCAGAAAGCCAGATGTCGATATGTGACTAGGTGGAAGCTCTTGCAGAAAGAGCAGATGTAGTTGGAGAGAGGGAGAGAGAGAGAGAGAGAGAGGAGTGCGAAAAGGAGAGAAGAGAAGAGAATTGGAGAGGAGAAGGTTTGCGAGGGAGAAGAAGGAGGAGAAGGCGAGGGAGAAACACAAGGAGAGACACTATTGAATATCTGGCTTCTGAGAAAAAGAAGAAACCAGGGGTCGCCACGTCAGAGGCTATTTTCTTTTTTGTTTTCTTTTTTCAAATTTTATTTAATTTATACAGAAAGGTCGAGAAACCGATGGAATCTTGTGGCTCACGTCGAAAGACTGCATAGACACGTGGCGTTTATTTGTCTTTGTCTCCCGCTTTTTCATATTCAGCTTGTTTAATTCGGTGCCCCACCCTCTAGGTTCAATATACACTCACTCTACTCGCCTCCACCTACTCGTCTTCCCCTTTCCTACCCCACCCCCCTCCCTCATTAGCTTTAAATACTATTTTCTAGCATCTATGAGGTGCATCTGAAATTAAATTAAATTTATTGTATCACTTTATTTGTTTTAATTATTAATATAAAATATACGTTCATTTTTGAGAAATTGTATTTGATAGGGTTTGAAAAATAAGGATCGTAAACCAGCCCGACGAAAAATGTGAAAATAACGGCCATTAGTTGAATCGAGGAGGTTGCGATAGAGGCATGGGACCTTTATGCGACATTCCGGCCTTTTAGATGATGAGGAAGAGTCCGATCCGTTTAGTACGGTAGCTTATAAAAATCTCATGCAGTCTGAAAAATATAATAGTCGCAATAATATATTGTTAAGCGAGTCGAGTGAATCTGTAGATAAGGAAGAAGAAACGATGTTATATCGTCGAATCCGGATCCTGATAAGGAAGGAAGATTATCACAGAATAAGCAGCTCTTTATGTCATCTGAAATCGTCACGGTTTATAATAAAATATAACGTCCAGATGGGAATGAATCATATTCTGATGATGGATGACATCACCTCAAATCAGTCATGATTAATTGAAAGTCTCTATGTCGCGTTAATCTGTGGATCCCATGATCCTTTCCTCGTAAAAGCCCGAGCAGGCGTCGGACTGGCCACGGCGAGAAAGCGCCGCCGTCAGCTGCTGTTTTTGCGGAGAAGTCTTCTGATCAGGGTTCTGAATCGGTATTGCGGTGGTCGTAGTCGGTACCGAACGATCACGCGCCGCATCGTACTTGACCGTCCAGGGTCGACGGGCGACGATATATCTTCCGGCCGGTCCAGGTTAAAAACATTATCAGTATTAAAATAGATGAATCTTAAAAACATTTGTAAGAACTACATTACAATTAAAAAAAATCATATTTTTGGATAAAATTACCCTTGAAAGTGATTTTATATATTCCTAAAGTCACTTTTATCTAAATAAACATCATGAACATAAATGACTTTCAAATTTGTGTTTTAAACCGTTATCTTATCTAAATTTTAGTCCATTTTATATAAATATTTGAGAATTTTATATTAAACATTAAATATAAAAAAATTAATTTTCTTATATTTTTAGACGTGAACACTTTTCTTCTTTTCCTTTTATACTTTTCATCCCCAACAAGCCGGAAGTCTTTTTTAAAATTTTGAAATATTTTTTTGCTCCTGCAAAAATTGTAGATTTAAAAAAAAAAAATTCAATTTTGTTGAATTGGGAAAGATCTCAGTTTGGTCAAAAATAAGATAACAGTATAGTACACGTGGCGGAAGATGATTAGGTAAGAGGTAGCTCTTACAGGATGATGTTAGTGACCTAAAAGCAAGAGTGGCGGTGTAGAAGGCGAGTACATGAATTACGTACGCAAGCGGTTTTAAATAGCAGTCGGTCAGGGGGAAAAAAAAAAAAAAAAAGAGAGAAATAAAATCTGTACCTGGCGGATTAAGAAAAATTCAACAGTACTTTTGTGACTCGGAGGAAAAGTTAAAATATCTACAGCCTCTAAAATTAAAAACGAGAGAGAGAGAGGGAACTGGGAAGGGGCAAGAGTTGTGGATTAAAAAGAAGGTGGATGAGGATGAGCTTAGTAGGCTCAGGTGTGACTTTCTCATGCGCTTTTGGCCACCTCATCACCACTAGCCGCCCTTCTATATCAGGCCGCCACGTGTATTCTGGCCAAGACGGTTGAGAGGTTTGGTGCGCGGATATGGGTGTTTTCTTAGCCACGCTGATATTTTAATAATACCTCTTCTTTACTTTCTTGCTGTCTCAAATTAAATTTAAAGAAACAGAGGCAAAATTAGACTGAGCTTTGGGTAGGGTTATGCGAGAAGAGAGAGAGAGAGAGAGAGAGAGAAGGGAGGGGTGGTGTAATTGGTACAACTATTGGAAATTTATAACTCATTATAAGTTAGGCATGTGAATATCAATATATTTCTGTTTATTAAATATATTAGATTAATTAATATGAATAAAATTTAAATATGGTTATATTTAATATAAATATATAAAAATTATATTAGATTCATATCATTATTTGTGCTCCCGTGTTAGGTGATACGATATGAATATGGCAGAATGCAATATGATTTTTATGAGTTTGATTAAGTATAATGCAGTGTTTAAATGTATTAATGTTGATACATTTAACGTATTTAGTATACGATATGAATATAGTCAAAATTGATCTCAGTGTAATTATATATTAATTAATTAACTATTTAATAGGTTATTTATATTTAATAGATTATTAATTATAATTTTCAGTATTTTTAAATAATAAAATTAATGCTTGTCAATAAATTTAATAAGTTATTTATCTGTTAAATATGGATGATTAATTATAATTTTTATTATTTTAAATAAACCAAATTAAATAAATCGTATTTATATTTAATAAATGCAACATAAATAATAAATAAATTAGATTTAATTAATTAATATTAACATATTTATTATTCACTATACAAATTTGGAGTAATAAATATTGATTCTGATGGGACAATGACACGATACCAACACGATATATGTACTGAGTACCACCTTTAGTGTTGGATGATGGTGGGCAAGTGACATGTGTCATAAAAGGAATTAACACATTGAAACAGAGGGCGCAGATCTTTCCGTGGGATATATATATATACTAGTAATTAATGTATTATTTTTCTCTGTTTCTCGGCTGGACCAGACTCCGGAGGGGGGGGCTTGGCTTTCACTGTCCCATATTTGGTGTTAATGGGGTGGGCCCCGCTGTCCTGTGTTTTTACTTATGTGACCTATCATCCATCATCCAGCCTCCTCCATTGTATTTGTATGGCTCTCGCTTTCTCTCGCTCCTTGTGCCTTCCGATCCTCTCTAGATCATGTTTCGTCATGGTCTCCTTTTCTCTGCCCTACCCTTTTAACTTTAAATCCACCCAAATAAAACAACAAGATATTTCTAGATTTATAGTCTCCTCAAAAAAAATATATATTATCTTAAAAATTAAAAAAAGCTTATGCCTTCAAAATTTTTAATAAAATATTTGTATATCTTCTCGTTTCATTCTTATTTTTTCCTAATACGCACACGCCGCCTAATTTCTCTTTCATATAAATATTTGTGAAAAAAAAACCGTTATCTTTTTTGTTATTATCAATTTTGGGAAAAAGTACTTCAGGTTGATGATTTGCCAGTATTATAAATTACTAAGGTGTCGTTTGTTTTTTATTTAATATTAAATATTTTTTTAGTTATCTTTGAATAGTATTTAATAATATTAAATATTAAGTTATTTGTTTTTTAATATTAAATAGTAAATAAGGATAATAATGAAAGCAGTTATTTAGGGTTAAATCATATTCCCGAATTTTAATAGGGCGGGTTTGGTTTATACGTAATGTGTGAGTTTTTGTAAGTTTTGGTTATTTTACTCAATCAGATATAATTTCGAGATGAGGATTCAGGTATTATTCTTTCACGTCTAAAGTCTTTAATTATATTTTAAAAAATATGTTTTTATTATTTGTTTTATATTTTAATATAAATAATAATAATTAGAATTTTTTTAATAAATAATTTATAAAAATTCATTATTTTTTTATTTTTTAATGAAATATATTAATTTTAATATAATAAAAATAAAAAAGAAATATTAAAAGCAACAAAAAAGCTAATCCAGAATGTAAATGGAGTGGATTTAGGAATTTTTAAAATGCTTAGCACTTAGTAGAATTCGAATTAATTTTTAAATATGAGTTTAGGAATTGAAAAAATAAGCGAGTCGAGGTCGAGGATGGGAGGCTAAAGTCACGAGAAGCACTCCGTTATCATTATAATAGTAAGTATATTCTTAGAAATTTCTTGCTATTGAAGCGATGATAAAAGTTTTTAACTGTTTTGATGGAAAATGACTTTACCGATAAATTGAGAAAAAGGCAAATATTCATTTTTTAATTAAGAAGCTTTTGAAATTTGATAATAAGTGTAAATTTTAAAAAAACTAATACTCTTATTAAAGTTATTGTTTTGATATTAAGTCGAAAAATAAGCAGCTCCCCAAGTTTTCAAAGATTAAAAAATATAGTAATTATTAAAATTAGAAAGAAAAAAAAAATTTCAGTAAGAACATTTGAAATTTAGGTGAAGCTTATTGAAGGTACTATGTTAATCAATTCTAGGTATCACCATAATGAATGGCCTAAAACTCAACTGATAGAATTTTTTTTTTTTTTTTTTGCTCTAATCATTTTGAAAACTTCAAGCTTGAAACTCACATTGTTTGAATCTTCAAACTTGAAACGATATTATTTATGAAATCAAGACTCTAAACACCTTTTTTTTTATTAATTTTTAAATAATAATAATTATTGTATTTTTATATATAATTAAAATATTTTATTATAATATAGTAAATTGTCTTCACATTATTACAATTAAGGCATATGAACTTATAATTATTAATATTAGAATGTGTTTGGTATATTGAAACGAGGAATGCAAATTAAGAGTATATTTTTATTCTTGTTTATGAAGGAATTGAATTAATAATTTGATTTCATTCTTAGTATTTGGATTAGTTTGGTAATCTTACATAGTAATAATTGTTCATTTTCATTCAATTGTTTGGTAATACTATGAATTGAAATGAAAAAAAAAAATAACAATATTACCCTTCCTCATAATTTTAAATAATCTTTATTTCATTTTTATTTCTCTAAGAAAAATACAAAGTTTTCTCAAAAATGAAAAATGCAAAGTTATTACTAAAAATAACTTCCAAATGGTTTTTTTCCTTTTAGAACTT
This sequence comes from Tetrastigma voinierianum, assembly GCA_016808115.1. Lineage (NCBI taxonomy): Eukaryota > Viridiplantae > Streptophyta > Magnoliopsida > Vitales > Vitaceae > Tetrastigma > Tetrastigma voinierianum. Next base: position 13,875 of record JAEQBH010000143.1, read on the forward strand.
AAAAAAAAGCAATCATTATTGTTAAGATAAATATTTTAATTAAAAAATATTAGAAATTAAATTATTTTAATATATAAATAATTTTTGAAATATTTCAAATTTGGTTTTAGAACCTATATTAAACATCTTCTTAGTTTTTATGTAATAGTTTTATAAAAAAATTATTAAGATTATAATTAATTATAAAATAAAATGTTAATGTACTTTATCACAAAAAAAAGAATAAAAAAAATCCAAAAACATCTAAAACAAAATTTTGATTTTCAATTACATAAACTTTTTATAAAATCTAACTAAGTACAATTAGAATTATGAATTCGATGAACAAAATGTTAGAGATAAAATAGTGATTTGAAGTTTTTATGTTTGTTTACAGAAAATGGTAAATAGTTGTAAAAAAAAATGGTGAATTAGAATATCACATATATTTCAGGAATCCAAATCCAACTTAGAGCTGGGAGTGATTCAAAAGTTCAGTGCAATTTATTTTATTTTTTTTTATTTTTTTTGATCCGGAGAGGATTACCTGGAGACACCTTTCAATAACTTAAAACACTTTTGGGCTTCGTAGATAGAGACTGTCATGATTTCTTACTTTTCTGTTTATTTTAAACTATAGGTTTTTAATGTTACTAGCAAAACATGGAGTGAAACATATTATTTTTTGAATTACTAACATAAAGGTAATATAAATGCTACATTTTGTTTATGATTTTCACTTTTCCAAAATTTCCGAGTCACCACTTCACTAAAGGTGGGCAATTATTAAAATCACGATGTTGGAAATGTAGTTGATATAAAGCATTTGTTATCCACATGATACTAAATTATTGAAGATAATTATTAAGGAACATGTATCTTAGATTCTCCTTATTCATTGGAAGACCTCTAAATGATTTGGGGTGGTGACTTTCTAAAACTGAGAATGTATTGAATTATGACATTGTAAGGGTGATAGATGATAAATCTCTTTTTCACTATATCCGACATTATGCTAGAGCTTTATTTGGAACTTGAAAAATATGAAGAAAAATAAAATACCATGAAAAATGGAAGCCAAGAAGAAGGGTGAGGGGAAAATAAAAAATAAGTTTTAAAGCTTAATAAGTGGTGATATAAATGGCTATTGGCTTATTTGTTTTGTTTATATTCTATAATGATTAAGAAATATATAAATATCTGAAGAATTACAAAAAAATTATTTTATTTTATATTTTTTTTTGATCATGAAGCCGAATATAAGAAAATTATTTTCTTAATATTTTTTTAATACTGTCTTCGGGGTTTGAAATGCAACCTAAACCAATAAGAAAATAATAGGAAGATGGATGGAATAATAATAGATTGGAATAATGTATGAATACTCAAAGATGAGATGAGAGAAAAAGTAGCATGCTGTAAAACTATATATACATGTCCAATTAATAATGAATATGGATCCATAATTTGGAATTTGTTTTTTCAAAATACATGAAGTCTAAATTAGGTTTATTATGTTTTACTCATGTAATTGCCCCCAATTTCGAAGTCCGTTAATAGCCATATCGACTATTGGAAGAAAACTTATGTATACACCGTATGTGAAGCTAAATACGTAATTAAAAATGGCCACTTTGACCCTTATATCGTAGCCAACCAAAAAATCTAATCAACTATATTACAATAGTTCAAGGTTAATTATCCTGGCCTGTGCCCAAACCGAACATATATTAAAAATTTAGAATTGTCATGTTTTAAAATAATCAATCGAGTGATCACATATGGCTTTCTTTTCCAGCGGCCTCTAATAAGCGGCGTCTTTCCGAGCAGCTCCGCTTATTACGAAATAATGTTCCATGACAAAGTAGGCAATGCCCGAGTAGTGATATTGTCACGTGGGTTGCTCGCTTTGAATGCATATGCAATGGTGACATAAGCGGCGTTGACGAATCGATCCTGCGGATGTCTACGTGATATGAATGAGAGGCAGCTCATGCTTTTTCCGCCTTGACCACCGCCATTTGACTCCTCGCATCGCTTGAAGCGAGTGTACTGAAAAATAATTTTGAAACAAATGTTTTTTGTTCGCCAGGCTCTATTTCTGAAGATTTCGGTAAATATATTGAACAACCCTACAAAAGCGAATTGCTCGGTAATTTTTCAACGATCGTAGATTAGCCTACTCAGAGATGAAGCGTTTGACAACACAGGCGGTCTTGGAAAATGCTGGCGGAAGTCATTTGTGGCCGATTCGTTTTTAACCGTATGCGTGCGCTCATGGCTGTTGCTCTGGGTTCTTGCTTGCTCCGTATAAAATCGTTATCTTAATTTCATTCGACATAATATTGACCTCTTCATTATATATAGACCAAAATTCGCATCACATCTACCGCGTATTTATTTATTACATTGTGATAACGTCGAAATTAGGCTACGCGTAAGGTTGAAGTGATAATTCAATTCAAATGAAATACACAATTATATTTTTGCCTAATTCAACATCATGTTAACACATTTAATTATAGCCATTAACAGTTCATTTCCACATATATCAGACCATTCATTTTTTAAGCGATAGTATGCAAAAACACATGGACATTTTAGGTCGATCAAAATTAAATCGGGATGTTTTTTAACGGTCCCAAAGCAATGATGGGGCGCTCCATGGACAACCCTCTCACCTGAAGCATGATTTCCACTTTTTGGCCAAGAGCCGAAATCCATAGTCATTCGGAAAGGAAGAACCATAATTTATTGCATAAATTATAACACATGGACTAATATATGAGTCCGTAATTAGTCACAGGACTACCCAAAAGCGGTCCCGAAATTTAACAATTGGAGTCAGTTTTGGGCCGGCCAGAATGGTCGTTATTTTGCCTCAAACACTCCAAGCTGACTTCCTGAAGCTGCTACAGCCAAGAAAATAACTGCCGGAAGTGGGGAGGAATTTTACCTCTCGGAGTTGTCGAAACTCCCACAAACCGGTGTCACGCGTAGCCTTAATGGCGTAAAATAACTTTGTGACGAGCGACGGTCGGCGGGAAATCTGAAAGTTGCACTTTCTCTGCAAAGCTTCCTGATTTTCAAAATGCTCTCCCCTCTCTCCCTAATCTTTGGATTCGACTCAAAATGGAAGAAAGCTCTTTTCCCTTTTTATTTTATTCCTCTTTTATACTTCACTTGCCAACTTGTCAAATTATCATTCGCGATAAGATGCCATTTATCATTTATCATTTCTGGCTTTGATTTCGCCGAATTAGGAGATGACACATGTCAGCATGGGCCCCGCGCGAACTCAAGGTTGACTAGTGCGCATGACCTGCGTGGCATATTGTGAGTTACTCAAGGTAATGCGAAGTGTCCGCCTTCTGGCCCCGATTCGCCGAAAACGTGCAAATTCCAATTGTCTTTGGAGATTTGATGAAGTCGATCGCTGGTAGTTAGATTTCGCGAGATGATTCCAATAGTGAAGTCGTTTATAAATGAGATTTAGAAAAATTCGGATTTTGACCGAAAATTACCATTTGTCATTTTCAGAAAATTAGATTTTACTGGGGTTTTATGACTCAAGATACAAAGGTGACTCTTAAAAAAAATTTCTTACCTGATGTGTGAATTTGATATGTTTATATATTTAACTTGTATTTATGTTTAAAAAAAAATGCATAACCTACAATTCTAATTTTTCTTTTTTATGTGACACCCAAGGGTCCCATTAACTCTTGTCAACTGCGGAAGAATTTGTGTATCTCCTCATCATAAGAACCATACACTGATAAAAATAGTCACATTGGCACCACCACCCATTTTACTACTTAAAATATATCGTATATTCTGATAGTTTTGAGAGTTGTTACGTCATTTCTTATCTGAAACGTGTTTGATTGTAATATTTCATGTATGTTTTACAAAACGTAAATCAAAGCCGCATGTTGGCTTTCTTACCAGCGACTCTAATTAGCGGCGTCGCGCTTTGCGCTCCGCGTACTAAAATAGTGCCACTTTCGTTGACCGAATTAAGCAATGCGATAGTGAAATTTTAACGTTGGTACACTCACTCTACGCAAAATCGCGATGCCAATGGCGCATCTGACATCCATTCCCATAATTTGCGATGCATGCACGGAATGATTTATATAGGCTGTTATGAAATGTTTTCGTACCCGTATCTGGTCCTTTAAATTTCACCGCGCAGCTATGCAGTGTGAAAATCATCATGTGGCCTGCCAATGACACTCAACTACGATCCTTTGCGACTCACCTGACACGAGGCGGTTGCCAATGGGTATCATCGGTGATCCGACTCATCGGCTTGACTCTGAGTCCCCAGTGATGAGCGTGGCTGGATGTGTTTTCTGCTGGGCTTGACTCTCTTTTCAAATTCGCGCCTTGGTCGCCTTTGTCTGAACTTTTGAGGATCACAGCGGGTCTCTCACACCAGGTACAAAACCTTTTGGATTATGTATCGCGGTCTCCACACTGTCGGATCTTTCGCCCCATCTGAAAACCTTCCGGGATAATACCACGGGTCTCCTACGGCTTGCGGAAGAGTTCAGGGCGCGATACATTAATTATTTCTGTTTTTATAATTTGAACTATGAGGTCTTTATTGGGGCTTAGTCGAGAACGAAACTTAGCCACATTAAGAGTGGTGAATAATATACCGTCTGCTCACCCGACTTAGCGATGTCACCGTACACGTGGATATCGCGATGATGCCAATTATATAATCAATTTCTATGGTTCTAGATAATTATATTGCATATAATTGACCATTTCATTAGCGTCGATTTAGTATCCATCCGACACATCATTTCCACACAATTATGTCATCTGATTCAAAGCAAATTCACATGCTGAACTGACGACAAACAATGGGACTATTTTTAATAGTCCCACATGAGTCAATAGGCGTCGCGGACAGCCCCCTCATCGTACATGATTCCATTTATTGGGCAAGAAATCCGTAATATACCGGCATCCATGGCAGCAAAAACCCGTTATGTGAAGCTTTTAAACAAGAAGTAACTAAGTAGGAGAAAACCCTACATTAAATTTAGCCAAAGCTGCGAAATAGATGCACTTTGCGTAGGCTACTGCTAGTGGGGAGCAACTTCTTTTCTTGGCTCGTAGAGATTTGACGATCGATCGACAAGAATTAGAGAGAAGATAGAACCTGCCTAAATCCTATCTTTTCTCTTCATCTTAGCGGTTTTGCTATCTCTCTCAAACGGTTGATTGAAGCGTGGGTAAAGAAGATTATCTTATACGCATAATCAATATACTATTGTTTCGTGGGTTTAAGCTCAGACATCGCATACTGCTTTGGGATTTTAAGTGAATGATGACGTCGTGCCAGTATATTGCGTAGCCCGTGGCGAAATTTCGTGTTTGGTAGTCTGCGCGTGTGTTGTGCACTCTTGTGATCATCAAAATGTGCTAAGTCTGCCATGATACCCGCCAGTTGTCTCGGCGTGAAATTTATTATCACCGGTCGGTGATATTGAATTTCGCGGAGGCGATTCGGCGGTGAAATGCGTTCGATCGCTCAGAGATCTAAAAAATTAGGATTTTCACAGAAATTCTTAGTTTCTGAATTTTCGAGAAAATTAGAGTTTTCTCGGATCTTACATTTATTAGTGAATTTTTTTAATATCAATGCAACAATTATACACATAAATACCATGATTATCAGACAGCAAAAATTTCACCAGTAATACTCATAAAATTAACATACATCAGTTGAAATTATGCAATTAATTATTTTCTTTATTATACGAGGCAACACAAAATAATAAGTGTTGCAATAACATAAAATTTGAGATTTCGAAAATAAATTTAAACATATTCTTATTTTTTAATTATAGGATATATTATAATTTCATCTCATATTTGCTTTATAATTTGAATCAAATACATTATCAAGGGGCATTTAAAATATATTGTTAAGAATTATCTTAATTTTTAATTTAATTTTTTTAAAATAAGTGAAAAGAATAAAATTTCACCTAGACCTTAGTTTAAATACACAATTTCTTTCAATTTAATACATATTTTGTAAATTTATATTTTAAAAATAAGTGACTGTTTAAACTGGAGTGATCAAGTGGAAATATTTTCTCTTTTAATTTCTTCCAATAATCATTTAAAATTTAAGTTATTGCAAGATTATGAACAATTATTATTCTTACATTTTTAAAATTTATAATGTTCAGGTATTAGAGTATTAGAGATAAAAGAGAGATATTATAATCACCCTTTTTGTCATGACAGACTTTGACATTATTATATGATGTAAAATAACAACTTGTCATCTGTGCATTGCCAAGCCACACATTGGCATGTCACTACCATCATGTCACATTATTATGTATTTGTACTTTTGTCTTCTCAATATTTCCATATTCTCTCTTTTAAATATCTCTCCTAATTACAATTTAAGTAATCCTTTCTTTCAAACTAAATATGTCCTCTTTTTTTTTTTTTAAAAAGTTTATTATTTTCACATTTAATCAATTTTAATTACTTTTACTAAAGAAATATTTAGTTAAATAATCTTAAATCTCTCCTTTTTTCAGTAACATATTTTAGATAAAAATATCACTTACCATTTATATATTTGCTTTTAAATTCGTACTAAACGTGATATTCATATTAAATATAAATTCTATAAGTTTGAATTTTTAGGAGAGTTGATCATTTAATATAATATATGAAAAGTCTTGGGTTTAGACATTCTTTTTGTAAACTTGAATATTTGATATTTATTTGTTGATTTGAGAAAGGATTTATAGAGACTCTTACTCTTACGTGTGTGTGGGTATTGTGTGGTGCACATGAGAAATAGTGTGAAAGAGGAGTTAATCCCAATAGATTATTTAGAAAGAAAGATTATTTTAAGAAGAGAATAATAGAGCTATTTTTATGTCAAATAATATAAAAACCGATGAAATATTAAATTTCCAAAAAATTTAGGTTTTTAAAAGGTCTTTAATTGAATCACCTTTTGATAATGGACAACTATAAATAGTTATGGAGTTAATTACATATTTAATATAAAAAATATTATTTTCAAGATATTTTTTTTTATGCTTATTTATTTTATATATATACTCTTATACCACCATATATATATATATATATATATATATATATATATATATATATATATATATATATATATACTCTTCTGCTAACTGCTGCTATATATTGTTGGCAAATCAAAGAATTAGAGATAAATAAGGAGGAAAAATGAGAATTAGAAATTATTGATATCTATTTGCATGTGATTAGACACTATTTATGAGGCTTTATAGTGAGAAAGGTGAAGCGCTGCATACAATGATCAGTGATTAATAATTGAGAAAGTAAAAAGCACTTTCTGTGATAGACAACATTATGTCAGTAGGTATTATAATTCATTCAAATCGATAGACTTCTCTTGTTCTGTGAATGACCATAACATCAAAAGAAACATCACCATTAAACTTTATGGGAGGAGCTTAGGTGGGGCAAAAGAAAGCATGAAAAGGAAAAAGAGTACATGTCTTATGAAAATGTGTCTTGCCTCATTAAGACCTTACGGAAGGCTTTGGTGGGACCAACACAGTGAAGGAAAAAAGAGTACATTCTCTTTGAGTATTTGCTCCCCACGATGTCTTAATATCTCGGTGTGGAATGCTGATTCTCCTCATTCCATTGGCGTAAAAATTTCTTGAAGGTCGCGCGGTAATGCCTTAGTGAATGAATACAACGGGATTATCGCTTGGAGCGCGATTTGTTATATATTAATCTCACCATTGTTTTTGAAGCTCATCTCGTGTAAAAACTTTGGAGAAATATCACTTTGTTCGGTCTTCCTTTGATGTATCCCAGCCTTTGAGTTGTGCTGTCCCGGGCGCGTATATCTTCATATAATGTTGTTGTTGTGTTTGAAATAGGAGAAAGGCCACTGAGTCACGAATATGTTGAATCATGGATCTTAACCACGCTCTGTACTCACCTAACTGCACTCATGTAGTGTAATAACTCAGACTGATTGGAGGAGGTTGCCACCATGGTTTGCTTATGGATCTCGAGATGGCTGATATTACTTACTGGTAAATACATATCCGGTGTGATCGAGCTTTACTGAGGATCAGAAGGTATCACATCAATATAAGCAGAAATAATTACGGTTTTGGTACTTTAGAATAAAGAGCGAGCAACCACTTGTCTGCGAAGGCATACCAGCGAATGTTTCATAGATTAAGTACCTAAGAGTAGGCGCTAAGCGCTATATCTTGCTGTGAGTTCCTTTGAAAAGGCAATAACTGGCCTTGTACGTTTGCGGGCTCTTGTTTAGTCAACAAGTTGCTGGCAAAGTATGAGTGCTGCATGGAATGAGAGTTTCTCTCATTCTCTTATTTAGGGCGAAATGGTGCTTTATCAACCCCAGTGATGCTCTGATCATAGGGGAGTTAAGGGGATGGCGACTTTGTCCATGCATAAAAGCGCTTAGGACTTTCGGTATATATGTTGATTGATGGACAAAATCCCACATTGAAAAAATACTCGATCGTAGGCCGAGGCAATATCTACAGTCTTACCTAGATCTTCATCAAATTTTTCTTTAAATAATTAGCAGTTTCTAGAGCCCTTCGAGGGGGTCCACTATTAGGCCCAAATCATCCACATATAAATCCTTATAATTCGATTTGCAGCTTTGTGAATACATACCACATGGTTTGAAATTTTTGCTTGAAGACAATATAAATTATTCGAAGGAAAATTTTGCTTGACGATATAAATCCTTGGGGGATTTTCATGTATATATCACTATCAATGAATCCCTTACAAATATCTTTGTGACAACATCCATCAAAATGCATTTCTAGTCCTTACAGAGGCTGAAATGTATTAAACCATCTAAGGTGATTGCATCCATTGCGGTGAATATATACCTCATGAGTCGATCTGGGTCTTTGGCAAACCTTGGCCGCAGCAAGGCGGGCTTTATAACCGATGCGATTTCATTTTCATTTCTTTTCAGGTACAAGACCCATCTATATCCAGCGGGCTTAACATTTGGGTGTTGGAACTGCAGGTCCAAAAACCTCCCTTTTTAATTCATTTAAATTGGAGTTAACCTGAATTGGCTTGCTCCATTTTTCCCGATCTTATCGATTTGACATTCATTTATCTTTGTGGCTCCCGATCATGGATTATTTTGCATAATGCCCTTAGCCCACTTGGAAAGAAAAAACATTGCTAACAAGGTATTTCTACGAGTCCCATATTTCTCCTTGATTCGCATAATTTATAGAGATCTCTTCATTCATAGGAGATAATTAGTCGGTCAGACTTTACTCTTTTTGCAAGCTTTTTTGGCTCCTTGTGTAATTTAACTCAACCGAGGCCGCGTATCGTAATAGGCTCTTTAGGAGTAATTTCATCAAAACTGTACTCTAGAGGAGTAAGCAACTTATTAGATTTTCTTTATCACTTTATTCGAATCAGTGAAAGCATCTAGTAATTGATCTGCAAGATCCTGTAAATGAAGGATTCTTTGAACTTCTAGTTCATATTGTTTTAATCTGAGGATCAGAATACAGCAATGATAAGTGTATTCCAAAGTAGTTCCATCATTCAGGCTATTTAATTGGTTTATCTCCCAATGGCGAAGGGAAAAGCAGATTCATCAAAATGACAATTTACCAAAACGGCGGTAAAAGATTCCACCATTAAAGGCCTGAAGGTATTGTATAATCAATGTAGAATGAAAACCTACATAAATACCCAATGACATCACGATAGTCATGAAATGCTTTATAAAAAAAAAAAAATTCATAGGCATTATCAAGCAGGATAGTTTTAATAGGATGATCAGAAGGATTCTTTGACTGGGTTTGGGGATTTGGAAAATAACTGGCACTATTTGTAAAATAGAATGAGTTGTAGCGTACTTTAATGAAATTTGCCTTTATCGGCATGGGACATGCTATCATACATCTTGCACATTTAATTCGCCTTGGCGATCCTACGACCAATCATGATTTATCACCATTCTGACTTGCTAAAGGTTATCAACCTAATATTTCGCATTTGCAATTTTGTTAATATCTTGTTTATGTTCCCCATTGCCCCACATCGACCTAAGTTAGGTCCATACTTGTAGTCTTAGTGACTATGTTGGCTTTCAATCTGCATCTATTATAAATTATATCAAGCCTCTTATGGGGGAAGTTTTTACTGCTCGATTTGCAGATTGTCACTTTGATGAAAATCTTTTCCCGCCATTAGGGGAGATAAATGATTCAGAATGGCTGAGAAGTACATGGAATGAGTCATCTTTATCTCACCTTGATCCCAGGTACAAAACAATCCCGAACTAGAAGTTCGAAAATGTTCATTTACAAGGTCTTGCGAATCAATTGCACGATCTTTTATTGATCAACAAAAGTTACAAAATCCTTCTAGAGCTGCAAATATCCCAGCGAGGTTTCAAGAAATCAATAGGAAAATTACAAAGCAGCATGACAAATGAAGCCCTAAGCCACGATTAAACGTGGAAGACCTATTAGCTCAAAGACCATGATTCCTAGAAAAAGGAAAAGTGTTATATCTATGACTCTGAGAAGAGCATATAATTGTCGAGCCAATTCGATGAACAAGTAGCCTATGGAGAATACCAGTCGAGTTATCTCTTAATGATGTATCGGTACATAACAATAGAGATCTCTATCAATTATATATGAGGAAGAATATGGGATCGAAATACACCAGCATAAATGATCTTTTTCTTTCCAAGTGGCTATGGACATCTCATAAGAAATGATGAAGATCAAGAGCCACAAATGTGAATGAATATGAAACATCGAAGCGATTGGTTAAAATGGAAAAAAACAGTAAAGCAATTAAGATCAGGCTTCGCGAGGTATTTGGACGATAGTTCAAACTTTACAAATATACAACATATTTGGATATCGATAAGATGTATACGAAGAGAAATGAAAAAATAAATAGTGCGATATAAAAGCACGCCTTGGCCAACAAAGGTTTCTCACAAAGACCACAAGATTGACTATGAGGAGACATATTCTCCGTAATGGGCCTTAATCACATTAGATGTTGATAACTTTTAGCGATCTCGAGAAGAATTTGGATATCGTGCGATGGGCTGTAATCACAACATATTTATATGGATCTCTAGATGCTAATGTATATATGAAAATCCACGAAGGATTCCCATTACGAAGCAAACTGAATTCAAAACCCGCGGAGCATGTATTCAATCAAACAAAGATCTTTATATGGATTAAAAAGCAGGTTTGAGTGGAGAAGTAACATGGTATAATCGTTTAAGCAGTATTTAATTAAGAAGGATATGTGAAGATAATTCAATTTGTCATGTGTTTTCATCAAGAAAACAAGAAAATGAATTTACAATAATAATTGTATATGTAGATGATTTAAATTTGATTGGGACTCTAAAGAGCTCATCAAAAGCGATGACTATTTAAGAAGAATTTGAGATGAAGATATTGGGAAAACAAGATATTGTCTCGACCTGCAGATCGAGTATTGTTTGAATGGTGTATTGATTCATCAAAATCATCGCCTTATCTGAGAAAAAAAGTCTGAAGCGGCACATATGGATAAATCACACCCCATAGTTCCCCCCATGGTTGTTAGGCCACTTGGAAGTAACTAAGATCCATTCCGACCTAAGGAAGAAAATGAAGGGTTACTTGGTCTGAAGTACACCATATCTTAGTCTGATTGGTGCGCTAATGTATCTTTTACAAATTATCTCACGATCAGACATTGCAGCAATGTATTAGCAAGATACAACTAAACTGCCAAAGGCCTTTGGAATGGAATCAAACATGCCATTGGGAGATATACCAGTGGGATAAATGACATGGGATTATTTTATTCAAAGCAGTGGAACCAACAGTATCTGGGATCACAGGATATATTTCGGGACCCTCTGAGCTGATCACAAACAGGATATATATTACTTATGAAATCTTTGTGATATCACAGGAGATCGATTAAACAAACGATGGTAGCCACCTCCTCTAATCATTAAATACTTGTGATGCATGAAGCTAGTAGAGAATGTGTTTGGTTGAGATCCATGATACAACACATCAGAGAATCATGTGGATTATCTTCTATTAAGAATAATCAACAGTATTATATGAAGACAATGCCATACATTAGCAAATCAGGAGGATATATTAAAGGTGATCAGCCCAGTGCATTTAGCCCAGTTCTTCTGTTTCGTGAACGAAAATTGTGAAATTGATAACGCAACAAATAAGGTCCATTGATAAATCTAAGCAGTTGTTTATATAAATCCACATACCATGACATTGAAACATGCGACAAGTTGGCATGCGGCAAGATCCTTCGAAGTTAAGTTTAGAGAGACAATATGATCTGTCCACTACCGAGGGTATGAATATTAAGATGTTGAATACATCTGCCTCTTTTCCCGCCGTCCGAGTTTTACCATCCTTTGGGTTTCTTGGCAAGGTTTTTAATGAGCGGTACTAACAATCAGTGATGGTCATTCAAGGGGAAAGTGTTATAAATGATTCGCGATAAGCGTAAAGAATAACCACACATTCTAGGTGAATAAGTATATTCTGATAATGGCCTTAACCGGTTGAATAATTATTCTGGTATTAATAGTGCAACATTTGAAGGTTAGTTCATTGTAACATTGGAATGCTCGGGGCTCGAGATTTAAAATGATGTTGAAGAGGGAGGTAAATTTTTATCTTTGTCTTTCTTTTTCCTTCCACCATGGTTTTGTCCCAACTAGGTTTTCTTCAGTAAGGTTTTAATGAGGCATTATCATGGACATCAGGGGAGCTGTGCAAGACAATATTATGGATGTCCATAAACTCTCCATTAATCCCTCGATATTATGGAGTACATTGAATGTGTAGGTTACAAATGTGTAGGTGCACGTGTTATATACACATTAATGTATTCATGTATTAAACCCTATAAATAGAACCTTTGTATGGTGTCTAATTTAAAGATTCATGTTAAATTAGTGACTACCAAATGATATTATTTATAAATGGAATAAAAATAATAAAGACTAAGAAGATAATGGTAAATTTGAAATAATAGTAAATTTTAGACAAATTCATGCGGAAGTTTTGTAATATAATTCTGAAAATTCAAAAGGTTAACAAAATTCATCTGGAATGTTACATAATTGAATTCTTGGAATTCAAGGAAATATAGATGGAGTTAAATTATAATTGGTAGCCCGAATGGAATTCCTAAAATTCATGATCTGGGATGCAAATCACGTACTGGAAAAAACGATCCTAAAACAAAGTAACAATAAACAAAATTTGAATTTGAAAAGTCATGAGTACACAGGGTGGAGGCGAGTTTTGGCAAATGTTGAGAGCTTATGCTATAAACCCCGTTAGGCGTGCGATAGCGTGTTGTAAATCAAAGAATTAGAGAGAAATAAGGAAGAGACGAAGAGAGTGCAAGAGAAGTGATGATGCTCCATTTCGTGTTGATTAGGTATATTTATAGGCTTATAGTGAGAAGGCCAAAAACCTTTACATAAATGCTACATTAATAGTGAGAAGGCGAAAAGCCTTACACCTGATGAATGACATTATGTCCAGTGAGTCATTATGGTCATTCAAATCCAATAAACTATAACATATATATATATATATATATATATATATATATCTTTTCCCATATATATATATATATATATATATACTATATATAATGTATACAAATTAATGAGTCCTTATAAATATTTCCTAAAATACATCCTTATATACGTCACATCATTAACATCAATTTGATAAGTTCTATAAGTAAGATTGGTGTTTTATTTTTTTTTACTTAATATTGAATATAACTTTTTTCGAGCTTAATACTAAATAGTACTTAATAGTATTAAGTATTAAGTTGTTTGTTTTTTAACATTGGATAGTGAGTAGGGATGACAACGAGATGGATTATTTAGGATTCCCGCCTCGTCTCTCTCTTAATGGGACGAGTTTGGTTTAATTGTAATAGGGTTTTTAGCAGGTTTGTGTTTATTTTCTCAAATCTGACCTGGGTTTGGGGCGGGTTGAGGTATTGTTACTCCCGTCCCGTCCTGAATATATTTTAAAAATAAATTTTATTATTTTATTTTAAACTTTAATATAAATAATAATAATAATTAGAATGTTTTAATAAATAATTTATAAAAATTCATAATATTTTATTTTTTATGAAATATATTAATTTAATATAATAATAATAAAAAAATCAAATATAAAAAAATTACAAATAAAAAATAAAAATAAAAATCAAATGTAAACAGGGTAGGTTTGTAAAACCCGAGAAAATTTAAATTTTTCTGAAAAATGGTAAAATGATAATTTCGGTCAAAATCCGAAATTTTTCTAGATCTCGGATGATGAAACGGACTTCACCGTTGGAATCGTCTCGCGAAATCTATCTACCACGTCGAATTTCATCGAATTAGGGACGATTCGGAATTTGCAGTTTTCTAAGCAGGATTGTCGGGTGTCTTTAAGCAGTTTTATTGAGAACGTGTGATGTGACGAGTCACTTACTAAATGACACTTTCGTGTGACACGTGTTGCATGATTAGTGAGATGATGGGAATGAATGACCCAAATTAAGTAGTATTGTAAAATCAAACTAGAGACAATTATGAAATTTTGGAAAAGTTTAAATGAGTATAAGACAAAAATGAATAGTTTTCTTCTCAAAAAATTGGAGAAAGAACGTCTTGATGGGATTGGGTTTAGAATTTTAGAGAGAGAAAGAGTGAAACGTCTTTAGATTTCCCGGTGTTAGGACCGTCGGTTCTCGGCAGACACAAAAGCTGAAGTCGTCCTGCAGCACGGCGAGCTGCAGCGTGAGCACGATTTTGTGGGTTGAGCAACTCAGAGAGATGAGAGATTAACCTGCTTTGTGTTGTCTTTGGTAGGCGTAGATGGTTAAGTGAGTATTACAGAGGAACGTGCTAGATTTCAGTCATATTCAGTAGGTAGAAATCTGCGTTGGGTTGTGGAGCAGTGAATTGGGCTCCTGACCACTGTCAGATGCATTTGTGTGATTTTGTGTGGTTTATTGTGATTCAAAATGAATTGCTTTGATGGTTAAAATTATCCTATATGAGCTAATTTTGGTGTTATTGATTGTGGGAATAGATAACATGAATTATATGAATTTAATTATGTTAATATATCGCGTAGAAAAATATATTAAGCGTGAATATTTTGGAATTGGCGTAATGCATTATATGCGGGAGCACCTTAGAATATTAGGTGTGAGTGCATGATATGACAAAACGAAAATGTTTGTGAAAGGAATTTCGACAGAAGATTTTCCGGAGAATTGTGTTGGGAGGTTGTCCAACAATTCACGTCGGAGGGGCCTATGAATTGTTTTGGAGGGTTATCCAACATATTTACCTCGGAGGGTTGTCCATCATATTTACCTCGGAGGGTTGTCCAATATATTTACCGAATCTCGGTAGCAAGTTTTCTAGAATAAAAAGCTTTTGTTTTGAAAACTGTATTTTACTCGCATTTGGCTTAGACATGTGTGAGAGAGTCGGTGAGACTCGGGGGCATGGGTTTGAGCGTGGCGTTCGAAGTAGGATCATGTATTTCTTTGGAGTGTGATTGTTTGCCGTGACTGTGCACTTAGGTGAGATATAATGTAGGAAGTGTCATCTCTCTTTTGGGCATTCTTTCGCCTTCCGGAGATCACTATTTCGAATCGGAGTGTACGGGAGGACCGTAGTCAGCAGGAGCGCATTTTAGAAGAAAGCCGGGTTGTGGCTTTGATATTCGTTTTGTAGAACATGTATTAAAACTTTAAATTTTGATATATGTTTTGGTTAAATGTGTAATAACTCTTGAGCTATTGGTATATAGTTGATGTAATTTTGTGAGTATTAATGCGTGAATCCTAAGTGGCCATTTTACACAACTCACTCTCGTACCACAAGGAGACTACGCCTATTTTCGTAGGCAATTGTCGAGTTGCAGAGCATCCACGAGGCCATTAGCGGGTTGGTTGTCAACGGACCCGAGTTTGGGGCGTCACGGGGTTTGAATTTTTCCATCCATTACCTGCCGATTAATTTTAAATGAGATAAGTTTGGGAATTTAAAAAAAAAAAACAAGCTAGATCGGGATGGAGCTGCCCCGTCCCAAACCCTTTCGTTGTCATCCCTAGTGGTGTGTATTGATAGTCATTCTCTTTGTTGAGCAATGATGAAGTTTTTTAACATTCGATGGAAAATGACTTTTTAAGATAGAAAAACCAAATATTTTCACTTTTTCTATTAAGAACTTAAAGAATTTCAACAATAAATTAAGTAGAAAATTTTAAATAACAAACGACTTAATCTTTGAAAGCTATAAGTCGTGAAAATTTTTAAATAATCTTGACTTAATCTTTGATAGGCTTTCAGCATTAAGTTAAAAAACAAACAACCCCTAAGTCTTTTCTTTTTTTTAATTTTAATATAAAAAATTTCTTCTCAGTTTTTTTAAATTTTTTAATGGTTAATTGGATAAATGGTGTCCCAACTTTTTCATTTTTTATATTTTGATGTCTCAACTTTAATTTTGTTCAATCAAGTGTCTAAACTTTTATTTTCTACTTTGAATTGTGTATCAACTTTATTTTTATTCAATAAAGTTTCTAAACTTTTTGATATTTTCTATTTTTGTGTCTTAACTTTATTTTTGTTCAATCAAATGTCTAAACTTTTTTATTTCTTTTGCTTTGACGTCTCAACTTTATTTTTGTTCAATAATTGTTTAAACTTTTAATTTTTATTCAATCAAATGTTTCTTGACCAATAAAAACTTCTTAGAAAAAATTGAATTCAACCATTAGGTGTTTTACAACGCACTAAATATCTCACCGTAAGTGTACATGTTGCTCAAGTAGTAAAATGGACTCTAAGAGTCGAAGTTTGTCCTCTAGGAAGGTGTGGGTAGCCTAACTAACCAAGCACCAAACTAATCAAGTCTTTTGTTATCTAATGTGGCAGCCCCCAGCCCCGGGATGTCTCGTTGACAACAGGTAACACGGAATAAGCGTGTCTCTTGTCATTGGAGACTCGTCGTAATTAAACTTCACGGTCGCGTTGGCTCATAGCGTCGTACTAAATCAAAATATATCGCGACACGTTTATGATGCGTGGTTGAGTTGATTACACTCTTGGCTTCGACATATATTAACATTGAGAATCCTAATACATGTTTTACAAAAAACATCAAAGCCATAAGTCGGCTTTCTTCTCAAAACGGCCTCTAATGAGTGTCGTCTTCCCGATCGCTCCATGTACACTGGGGAAAATAATATTCCGCCGGCGGGGTGAGCAATTTCCGATGATGGAATCACCACTAAATGGGTTCTGCTTTAAGTGCACGTACAATGATTCAATGTAAACACGGCAAAAAGAGCGTGATCCTCTTAAATATGCGTACCCGATCCCCGTAATACCGAGTCCTCTGCGACTCCACTCACACTTGCCTAAGCCATGTAGTAAATCTTGTTTTTCAAAACAAAGCTTTTGTTCTAGAAAACACACTACCAAGAGTTAGAGTAAAAATATTGGACTACCCTCAGAAGTTGAATTGGTTGGAGAACTAACGATCATGGTCCTCATCCAGTGATATGTTGGACCGTCCTCCCAACCTAATTAACGGAAATCGCCATCGAGAATTCCTTTCCTGATCATGTTCCGTTTTCGTTTAACGTATCGTACTGACATGGCAGTACAATTTCTAGGGTGCCTCGGGTACACATGGAATGCATTATCTTAATTCACTCATGTAATATATTTACGTGCATGCTATTAACTTTAAATTAAATCACCACATCATGTTAACATCAGAATTCCATGCATTAACATATTAATTCCCACCCACAATTCCAAAACCATTCATGCCTTGATAATGATACAAATAGCGTGGGCGTTTTGGTCAATTCCATCTGGCCGAATTTATTTTTAGCAGTCCAAGCGAAGCGTTAAGTGCATGGCGACCGCTCGCAATGACTATTGGTTAGCTTACTGGCCCGAAAGCAAAATCGTAACCATTTCGACCTCATACACGAACATAATTTATTGCATAAATTATCACACCCAAAGTAACTCGTGATCATTGAACTGCCAACGAGGCTCTAAAGTCCCTACGGTCGATTTGAAGTTTTGAGGCCGTCAAGCCCGGCAGCTCATTGCGCCGAATCAGCCACGGCCAGGTGCAAAACACTTAAATAAAATATGTAGGAAAACCACTTGCCTTCGGAGTTTAATAAAACTCTCAAAAAGCAATCTGCTTCACTGTAGCCCTTCAACACGGGGAACAGCACAACTCTTGCACCTCACCCGAAGCAAGTGATTAAGATCGCAAGGGAATTACAGAATAAGGTAAGACACTGCAAAAATACTCGATTTTGAAGCGCGCTCCCCCTTCTCCCCCTTTACACGTCCAGCCAAATGAGAGAGAAGATGTCTCGTGCTGTCTCTCACCAGTAACTGTCGCCAATTGGTTGAGAGGATTTCGTATCTGACATCGCCGGCTTTGAGATTTGCACCCGATTAGGAGTTGCCACATCCTTATGGGCTGCCAGAGCTCAGTGACCCGAGCCATTCTGCCTGAGACCAGTGTTATTGCCTCTTGAAAGCGTGGCTCATGTATCGAGTGTCATGGCTCCTGCGTGCCTCGGCATTGAAATTTAGACTTTCTCGAGTCTTGTGAAGATCGACATGATAGCTATGCGTTTGGCGAGATGATTCAACGGTGAAGTTTGTTTTGTCATCCGAGATCTAGAAAAATTCCGGATTTTGACCGAAACCATTTTGCCCCTTTTGAAAATTGGGGCTACTAGATATTTTACGTCTAAGCTATCTAATTTGAGAGTTGTTGATGTTGTTTGAACCTAGCTACTAATGAAAAGGGTCAGATTTGGAGTGAAACCAATGAGAGCTAAGTTGAGAAACACGATTTAACACCTATGGAATGTGATGCGGTCGACAGTGGTCCTTGTGCATTTGTTTCTTTTAAGCCCCAAGCTATGATTGTAGTGTATATACTTGTCGAAGAGATGAAGGTGTGGGCCTCGACTTATGTATGTTGGCTCACTTTCTCCTTCTTCCATCCCTTAGTCACCTCGAGTCCTTGTGGGAGTAAGAGGAAGGCGTATTAAATAAATCCCTTCTTGAGTCTTTTAGCCCGATCACCTTGGTCGCTACGATAAAAGCCTTGGTAGCATGTGGAGAAATGAGATTTACCTCCCAAAGTCCTTACGATCTACACATAATGCGCTTGAATATCTAGTTAATTAAGATTAATTTGCACTCTTAATTAATTAACCCCTAAGACACAAATTCAGATTCGTATATACGAACTAAGCATCAATCCGAACCACCAGAGCATAAGTATATGTAAAAACAAAACCGGACAAATATAGAATTCACGAAGGAAATATAGGAGGGTTCAAACAATCTTCCCTAGCTAAAAGACTTAGCAATCCATAATAATAAACAATTTGATGAATGTATCTTTAAAGGAAAACATCATTCAAAGAAGAAATAGATGAATATGAAACAAGTTTTGCTTGCAAGTTTTCTCTTTGAACTCTTCTTCCATGGTGGACTTGATCCTCCCTCATGGTTGATCTCTGTGTCCTCCTTGGGTTCTCCTTTGTTTTTCTCTCTAAAATCCGAACTTACCAACCTCCTCTTGAATTAAGGCTTCCTCCCTTTTATCGACACAAAATTGGGGGCTCAAATTCAGTTGAAGTTGGTGTGGGTTGCGGTGCGATCATATAATGTGAGAGGGCCCACGTATCCGGCATGTGTAGAATCTATTGCTGGCTTCGACCTTGCGTTGCAATGTGCGAGGTCTTTGGCGCCCGGCGTTAGGTGTAGTTTCTTAGTGAGGCCTTTATCACGTTCTACATGGGACCGATATCGTGACATGGATGTAATCTTGGAAACACCTCTTTGGCATGTTGCTCGTCGAGTGCCAACATCGGAAGCATTGAGCACATTTTGAGAATCGCCTTCTTTGTCATGTCGGCTACTTTAATTGTCATGTTGCCCGTGAGCTCTTTGTGTTTGAACTTCCCACTCTACTACTTTATGCTCCATTTGATCTGGCGTGTTCCCTCCTTTAGCTCGAGTTTTCCTTATCAACAAATATCTGAAAACAAACCCTTAGAACGCTAAAAATCATATTACATTACATTGCATGATAGAGGAGATTAATGACATATAAACAAGTATAAAACCACCTATAAATACCCCGGAAACTTGAAGGTTTGCTTGTCCTCAGCTGAAAGGAATAAACATTGAGACAAATATGAGTGAGTCGAACTCTGGGTGAATACAATTTTGCCTCATAATAATATTATCAAACTATTGCTTTCAAAGAAAAATCAAGGTATATGTACTATGCTTTTGAAGAGAAAAAGAATTCAACCTAAATTGGATTTGTTAAGGCTACAACTGCAAAGCATGTGTGTGTGTGAAGTCATCGATGTAGCGACCGTTCGATGGCTAAGTTTGACGGATCTAACCCAAAACCACTGAGGACACATTTTGAAGCCTTTATCAAGTCCATTTACTCAAACTAAACTTTCATTAATATAAGTGTTTTTTGTTCTCAAATCTTCATGGAAGAGATTTCAATTGGAGCTGAGCCTAACATTTACCACAAAATTCAATGATTCATTTACAAAATATGCATTTAACTTAAAAATGGCATTTATGCCAGTTCTAACATATCTCAAAATCGTATTGAGATACTAAATTTAAAAATAATTTGAGTTGAACTCCTTTTTTTAGAAAACAAAGTCATATAAAAAATTGAGGGATGCATGTGACGGAGCATACTCAGGTGAACTTCTGAATGACTCTGTTTCATAGACGCCCAGGTCGTTTTCCGATCACTTCCTATCCTTTCGATCTGCAACGTTGATAAAAATCTTGGTTAAGTATTTTCGTGCTTAGTGGTTCTATCTGAGTTCTCTATTCCATTTCCAATTCAATACAGTCATGCATTTATCAAAATAAATGCCTTTATCTGATGTCTATGTGTAATGTAAAGATACTTATACATATACATACTTTTAATATCATTTTTCACTTTTTGATTGATTTCAACATATGACTATAAAGTCAAACATTCGAAAGCTGGTCGATTGGTGAATCACATCTGTTGTATCGATGGTAGCAATGTGATTTCACATTATTACAATCTCACATATGACTATAGAGTTGACATTCATGACGATTCGGTTGGTGAATCTGTCTGGCATTTGTCGACCGATAGTATGTGATTCGGTAACCATCGATTTACCTTCATGCGATTAAGTTGAACTGAATCCGTCGTGATTAATTCGATAATACATTTCAAATCAATTTACTGCCGTACGATAAATTAGGTTATAAGATTAATTACATGCACCTGGGCGATGTTGACAAACATTCCGAATGCTAATAGTTTCAAAATCAATATAGATATAATTTCACAAATAAAGACTTGAAATGAGGAATTTGGTCGACGACGGATATTGAGCAGGAAGACAAGAACATTGTTTATAGATCCAGCATCTTTTGAATCCCAGATCTAGAATCGGGGGTTGTATTTGGTTTGAGCGATTAATCATTCTTTAAGCGATCTTCGCCAAGGAGATGAGTCTGATTTTATTTTCATAGTTTTATCACTTATTTAAATCCCGATAATCATTTATTACGGTCCTTAAACTATAGGTGTACGAATGCTAGACTTTGAGACAAAATCGAGGTAGCCCTGTGAATAGGTATCTACTGACTAGGCGTAAGCAAAGCCTACGCCATAACGCTCTTTGAGGTGCCATTTTGGCACCCCGAGCCTCACCCGCTGAGAGACTTACTGACTATGGCCCGTGGAGTCCTCTGACGGCGTGGGTTCCTATATCTTCTTTGACATAGGAACTTAGTTTTCGGACTTTTCTAGTTTTCCTTTTTGAGATTTTCTCCAAAAATTCTTTAAATCGAATGAAACTCTAGAAATCACTCCCAAGAGCATTAGAATATCCTCTGACCAAACCACATAGGCA
This sequence comes from Tetrastigma voinierianum, assembly GCA_016808115.1. Classification (NCBI taxonomy): domain Eukaryota; kingdom Viridiplantae; phylum Streptophyta; class Magnoliopsida; order Vitales; family Vitaceae; genus Tetrastigma; species Tetrastigma voinierianum. Next base: position 35,988 of record JAEQBH010000143.1, read on the forward strand.
AAACCCGTGAATGGATTGAGGTTTTTCTATGACTATCATTAAGAAATCTAAGTTTGGTTCTTACCTTGAAATCTCTTTGAACTCTTTGCCCTAGCTTCCTTCTTCCTCCTTGATCACTAGTAAACCATAAATGGGGATGATCTCCCACAAAAACCTTGGTTTTTTTCTCAAACCTAGCCTTGTCTTCTCACTCTCTCTCTGAAATACGTTTTTGGCACAATGTGCCTTTCCAAGACCAAATGTGGTCTTAAGTTACTTCTTCTCTTAAGGCCATGTTTGGCTAAAAATCCATTTTTAGATTTAAGTTGTCTCAATTTACCTAGTAGCACATATATCACTTCTATTTGCATTAAACACAAACATTTTCTCAAATGACCCTTAGGTCCTTATTTTACAATTTTTCCAAATTTGCCCTTTTTCACTTGGGTTTATTTCCGGGTTCAATCAATTTCTCATTTTAGCATATAATATTTAATCATATGCTCACATATTCACCACTTTTCACAATTTAACAATTTATCGATTTTCCACCGAAAAACGAGGATTTGGCTCAATTTATACCCGAATATATAATAATAAAATTATTAAGAAATTCCTAGGGTATTTTTGGGGCGTTACAACTCTCCCCCACTTAGAAAATTTCGTACTTTCCAGAATTACCTTCATTAAGCGATTCTTGGGATCACTGCGCCCTTCGTTTCTTCACTTTCCTAAATGGCTTCTTAGAGACCTTGTGGTTTCTCCACAGTACTTTAATAAAATGGAATCTTCTTGTTCCGCAATTCTTTCACTTCCCGAGCCAATATCTCTACTAGCTCTTCTTCATATGTCAAATCCAGTCTAAGCTCAATTGTCTTCAAAGAGACTACATGCGATGGGTCTGATCGGTACCTCCTCAACATCGAGACATGGAAAAAATTATGGATCTTTTCCAAGTCCGGAGGTAATGCTAAGCCCGGTATGCCCTTTGGACCCACTTTTTCGATCACCTCATGGAGACCCGATAAATCTGAGGCTCAACTTGCCTTTTTTTCCCAAATCTCATCACCTTCTTCAAGGCGATACTTTCAAAAACACTTTTGCCCAGATCTCACCTCTAATATTTTTTTCTTTTCTTGTCGGCATATGATTTGTCTCTGCTCATTGGCCACTTTCAATCTTTCTCTAATCATTTACTTTTTCTTGAGTCTCTTGTATCCAAGTCGGGGCAATCCTTTCTTTTTCGCTCGATTGATTAACTGGCGGTGTTGCATTTCTTCCATATAATGCCTGAAATGAGCATGCATTCCAACACTTGATTGGAAACTATTGTTGTACAAATTCAACTAAAGGTATGTGTCGATCGACTACCTCATAGTCGATCACACGAAACTCCTTAGCATATCTTCCAATACGTATCACTATTTCTGATTGTCCACACATTAGATGCAACGGATGTTATGGAATGTTGTCACTAAAATTCGATCGAGTGCCTAAAGCCTCTTTTGAATTTTCCCAAAATCTCGAGTAAACCTCGGATCTCGATTACGAAATAATGGATATAGGAATCATTGCAACGAACTATTTCCTTGATACCAGCTACATTAGCTTAACATGGCGTGAATAGTGGGTTCTGCTTGAGGAAGTGAGTTGACTTGGTCGTCAGTCCGTGACCCACACTAAGTCATGCTTTATCCTTGTCGGCAGTAACCCAACCCACCGAAATCCATGATTATTCGGTCCCATTTCCGCTCACGTTACGATGGGCTCTGATAATCGAGAAGGAACTCCGATTACTACGCCTTTTACTCTTTGACATACCAAACACTTGGTTCGCAAACTACGACGCATCTTCATTTCCGGACCACGAGTGACATTTTCAAATCTTGATATCTTTATGCTAAAATTGAATGAAAAGATCCATTGTGTGCCTTTTCAAGTATGGCTTTCCTGAATCATTATCATCGAAGATTTTCAAACCCGATCCTTATAATAAAAAACTCATTTCCTTTTACCTCGAGCTTCGGTTTCACTTTACGTCTTCAATGTGTTTCATTATGGCGCGAAGCTATTTTCTTGTCTCTTTTTGTGCTTGGCTTTTCGGTTCTAACATTTTTGGTCGGCTATCAGAGAGGAGAGGAGGGCGACGTCTTTGCCGCTACGGTACCATCGTCTGATAATGACAAATGGGCATTCAACGCTCGAAGCGTTTGCATTGACTTTCTACTCAAAGTGTCGGCCACTACATTGGCCTTTCCCGGGTGATAGTTAATCATACAGTCATAATCCTTTATCAACTCCATCCATCTACGTTGTCTCAAATTAAGCTCTCGTTGTGAGGGCAAATACTTAAGACTCTTATGATCGATCGAATGAAACATTTTCTCCATACGAGATAATGTCTCGACTTCCACACTAAGCGGAATTTGTTTGGGCGATTCTCCTAGTCATCCTCGACCCCTAAGGGGGAGATGAACGTCTATCTTTCCTATTAGAGCCCAACAGTCTAGCGTCGAGTCTTGTCATACTTCATACATACAATGTGTCATAAGAATTTTCGAAATCATTTACAAAATAATTTCAAAATCATTTTTGTAGAGCAGCTAAACCTAGACTGATACCACAAATCAAAACATTAAAATGATTCAGTTGTGGATCGATAGAGATCGGGATCCAGGTTGGGACCTCTCGATATCATTTACTAAATATATTCATTATATAAGCGTTGGTTCTGGAAATCTTTGCGGAGCGTTTCGAAATTTAAGGGGCAAGCCAATAACATTTACAAAATTTAATGCAAGATTCATTTTACAAAATATGCATTTAACCAAAAATGGCATTTTATCTTGTTTTACAACATAATATCGAAATCGTATTGGATATAGATGCAAAATAATTCGAGTTTCTCCTTTTGTTTACAAAACAAAGTCATGCTCAAAAATTGTGAGGATGCATGTGGCGGGAAGCGTCTTTACGTGAACTTCGAATGACTACGAGCTCGCCGACGCTTGCGGTCATTTCCAATCACTTCCTATCCACTCGGTACATGCGCATGATAAAAACAATCACGAAGGTAAACATTTTTCATGCTTGATGGTTCTATATTCAGTTCTCTATTCCATTCGGTTAATCACGAATCGCCATTTAAAAAAATGCCTTTATACGTGTTTGTATCTTGTGAAATGTAAAAAGATATCTTGCTTTCTGATATGCACTTTTTAATATCCATTTTAAGCTTTTGGTTGTGATTTCACATATGACTATAAGTCAACATTCACAACGGTCGAGTTAGTGAATCACATCTTTGTTTGTCGTCGGTAGCGATATGTGATTTAATTGTGTCTGTCACATGGCCCATAAAGTTGGCATTATGACGGTCGGTTAGTGAATCTTATCTGTTGTCATGAAGTAGTAATGATTTCACATTAATTTCATCTGATTTACCTTCGCGGCAGGTGGATTGGTGAATCCCGTCCGCTGGTGGTCATTCAATAATACATTTTCAAATCAATTTACTCTCATCGCGATAAATTCACTTATAGTTGAGCTTACATGCACCGCAAGCGAGATATTTGACAAGCATTTCAAATACTAATAGTTCAAATCAGCTATATATATACCATAACTTATATATATATATATATATATATTCTGATAGAACTTGAAAAATTTGAGTATCACGGAAGGAATAAAGCAGACAAAGAATAAAGAATAAAGAACAAGAAACAGAAACCAATTTATCGATCCTTTGTCTCTTTATTGCAGTCTGAGTGGGTTGTAAAATGCTTCACCGCACCTAGTCAAAATACAAATTCTCCCGCCTCTTGGTGGTTGAACAATTAATCGTCTTTAAGCGAAGATATATCGTCGAGGCGATATTAAGGTCACGGTGCGTTTTTCACTTGGATTTTATCCTTATTTTGAATCCCATTTAATAATTTATTGGGGTCCTTAAATTATCGATTGTCACGAATACTGGACTGAGACAAAAATCCAAAGTGCGCCCATGCGTGACAATTATCTGCCACCGCTGGCATTGGCAGCTACGCCGTAGTGTACTTGAGGGGTGCCATTTTGGCACCCTCGCCTCGCTGCGGCGAGGGCACCCCACACTGCGGCGTAGGTCTAAACCACAATTAGGTTCCTCTATTTACGGCCAATGGGGCTTCGTTTTGATTTTTTGGTTTCCACTTTTGCGATTTTCTCCAAAATGCCCCAAATCCAAATGAAACTCAGAAATCCTCCCAAAGATTCTAATATCCTCCCCAACCCGATATGACAAAACCATGGATGAGTTAGGGTTTTTCTAACCTAAACATCATTTAAAGAAATATAGGGTTTGGTTCTTACCTTGAAATATCTTTGAACTCTTTACCATAGCTTCCTTCTTCCTCCTTGATCACTTGGAAACCATAAATGGGGATGATCTCCTACCAAACCTTGGTTTTCTCTCAAACTTAGCCTTGTCTTCTCACTCTCCCTCTCAAATACGTTTTTGGCACAATGTGCCTTTCCAAGACCAAATGTGGTCTTAAGTTACTTCTTCTCTTAAGACCATGTTTAGCTCAAAATCCATTTTTGGATTTAAGTTGTCTCAATTTACCTTATAGCACATATATCACTTCTATTTTCACTTAAAAACACATAAACATTTTTCAAATGACCCTTAGGTCCTTATTTTGCCTAAAATTTTCAAATTTGCCCTTCACTTGGGTTTATTTTTTGGGTTTTAAATCAATTTCTCATTTTAGCATGTACTTAATCATATGCTCACGCATATTCATTTCACTTTTCACAATTTAACAATTTATCAGTTTTCCTGGAAAAACCCAAGTTTGGCTCAATTTATACCTAGAATATATAATAAAATTATTATAGAAATTATAGGGTATTTTTGGGGCGTTACACCTAACTTAACCAATTGCAACCTAGATATATTCATGCAAACATGAATGTATGATGGATCTTTGTACATTAGATGTATTAGGACTCCATAGGCTTGTTTTTCATATCTCTCTCCACTAATGTAGACAAGACACATCACTTAGGATCAATAGGTCTTTACTAGGCTTGTAATGTATGGCTCGGGTTCAGGGTTATGGTAAGGAATACTTTTTAGGCTTAAGTTTACCCGCAGACATGCATTTCTTCTTTTCCACTTTCATTAAGCATTCACCGCCACTTCATATCACCCCAAAACTTGGTTATTTTCACATTCAACTTTAATCACCAAACTTCTTTTATTCACATGACCAACAGACATGGTATATGAGTAGTGCAATGTTCGTTTCCTTAAGCTTTCTACCGACCCCCTTAGTGAGTTTTGAGTTAGCAACTCCCAGACTAATTGGCCTTAGGGTACTCAATGTAGAACACCTCTAAGAACTTGCTTAATCAAGGTAGGAAGGTTACAAAATCAAACTTACTTGGCCTTATATTCTTTCTTTTCTTGTTTTTTTTTTTCATCACCTCAACCAATCACCAATTTCAACATAGCTCCAAACAATGCATCTACAATGAGCACAAATGCTATGGATAAATAGGGTTTTTAATTGAAGGAAGCTATATAAGGGTAAGGAGGCGTTCTTGGTTACAAATCTTATGGTTCTAAAAGAGGTGACTACGAATATATTAATGAACGGGTTGGCTAGAATGCTTAATCGGTCCAAAGATGGCCTAAATCACTTCTTAATTACCGTGTTATCTAGGATTTCGCCTCAAGAGATAATTGAGCAAGTTCTAGAGTTCTTAGAGATCAAAATAATGATGTTCACATAACTCTTCCCTAAAATTATAAAAGATTGAATTAATATGGTGTGACTTTGTGATCACTGCTAAGAAGATTTGTAACACTAACACTGACAATAGAGAATACTATGCATTTTAGTGAAAACACCTTTCAATTTCCACCTTCCATTAGGAGGATTCAATTAGTTTTGATCATTACTTTTAGAAACACTCAACCAAACTAACTCCCACAATGAAGACTTTTGCTTTGAAGTTGGAAAACATTTGAACAAAGGGACCTGACCCCCAAACTTCCCAAAGCTTGTGCATTACATCTTCAATGTATGGAATAAAGTAGGAATATATGACTCTCTTGAATGCTTTCCCGATAAGTGATCATTGGGCTTAGGTTGAGTGAATCTTGATGAAACTTTCCCAAAAATAGAATCGCTATTTTGAAAAGCGACGGAAAGATGCTCCGTTATAACTAGAAGTGAAATCTTTGCGAGAAGAGAAAGAAAACTCACCAATTAAAACCAAATAAAACTACAAAAGAAATTGAAAAGCTAAATTAGACAAGTATATGAAAAATTGAAAGAAAATAAAGTAAAAAGCTTGTGTTGCCTCCCAAGAAACGCTTATTTTAACGTCTTTAGCTAGATGAAGTGGAATCTCCATGATGTGGATACCAAGACTATTCCCCTACTCTAATTGACTCTAGAACACGAGCTGACTCTCCAAGGTAGTGCTTGACCCTTTGGCCATTCACACCTTACAGATTGTTATTTCCAATGTCAAGTCTTAAACCGAAATAGCACGGATGAGCTTATAGAGATGAAGCGTGTATGGACGAACATAGACTTTTGTGCAGCGTACTTGGGAAGGAACAACAGCACAGGTTGAATACTAGACCGATCTCTTCACTTTGGAACTCCTTTTGAAGAAGATGCTTGTGAGTCATTTCTTTTTATCCTTGAATCCGAACGATCTCATATGAATCATTCTGGATCTCCTCTAGTTCACTGAGTTGTTATAGTCTCTTATCTCACACAACATTGGAAATGGAGTTCCAAATTTCCTTATAACCCACAAGGCTCTATGTTCAAGTTCAACCGGAAGATGACATAATCTTCCAAATATGAGCCGGTATGAAGACATACCAATAGGGGTTTTATATGCTGTTCTATAGGCCCAAAGTGAGTTCTCCAACCTCTTGGATTAATCCTTCCTATTTATGTTTACCGTCTTCTCCAAAATACTTTTTATTTCAGTTAAATTTAAACAGATTATGACTAAAGGATGGACGGATAGTTCTATATTAGCTTTGTATAAAACAGTCAAGATTTGAAACTAGAATATTTAAACGACGATGATATATTTGACAAACTATATTTAACAAATCTTTGGAACACACGTGCCACACCATGACATTCTCTTTGTTAGACTTGGACTTATTCAGATAGGGATAGCAATATAGTGAATCATATTAGTTCGAAATTCAGTTAACAGTATATTAAATTTTGGAGATCTAATATTATAAAAGAAGACTTCAAACAAATGATAAATCATATTTAAGATGACCATATCTTTCTTTGTTGACAGATATTTAGAAACCTATGTTAAATTCATTTGGTACTCATATTTCAGGAGAGTTGTGAGATCTATGAGATAAGATATGGCATCTTCTATTATTACTGTTTATGAAAAGAGGTAAATGACATGTTTAAGCATCTTTGAAATGAAAGCAGACAGTTTAACTGGGACCATCGGGTTCTTTGAGATTCATTCTAGGGACCGACCTTTAAATCTACTCAGAGAAGATCTTCAAAGGAACATGATAAAAATAGAATTCACATGATACTCGTTATATGAGGTGTTATGAACTAAAGACTTGAAAGACTGACATTTGATCAGGCTGTCCCCATATTAGCAATTGGGGTTACAAATGAGATTAAATAAGTCCAGGCTCAAAACTCAAGGCGTATATAGGTGGGATAAGTCTTGCCCAGGCGTAAGTAGATAAAGCAGTGAAATACGGCGCGAGGTGAGCCCTACGAGGCGCCGGACCCTAGGGAGCATATATTCAGAGCAATAAACGTGAGAAAAGAATCTAGGTGGTGGCATAATTTATATGGAAAATAATGTTTTTGTTTTAGAAAAAATTCATTATCTCAAGACCTCACGTCCCGGCTCTTTTGTAATGTTCCAGGATTTAGCAAGCGTTCCCTTAAAACAACTTTCCAAAGCCCAACAATATGAAGTCATGCTCAAAAATTTAACCGACATCATTTTCAAGAACCTTAAAACCTGAATCTGTTTCACAACATATACAATTGAAGCGTAAATATATATAAATGAAATCGTAACAAGTAAAAATAACCAGCGAAAAATATACGACTATAAATATGGAAAGCTTACGCCATGAAAATGAGAGACTAACAATGTACCGTACATATATCGCTTTATAAACCGTATTATATACCCATCATATACCATGCAGATGAAACTGACCTCCGACATCGTGGCATACCAACCGTCGGTAATCCGACCTCCACGACCGATGGAATGTATATAACAAATCTCGACATGCGTGGCATACTGACGTCGGTAATCCGACCTTCTGACGTGGAAATAATATATAACTAAACTCCGACATACCGTGGCATACTGTAAATCGATGTCCAGACCTCCACGGCGTAATAATATAATATATAACTAAACTCCGCGACATCGTGGCATACCAGCGTCGGTAATCAACGACCTGTGATAGTAATTAAGATATAACACAAATCCCTTTCGACAGCCGTGGCATACCAGCCGTCGATAATCCGACCCTCACGGCCAGGTGGAATTAATATACCGCCGTCTCTGGAAACGCCGTGGCATACCAACCGTCGGTAATCCGACCTCACGACCGTGTAATTAATATATATTCATATTTTTACTCACAAGTACTTTTCCAAACGACATTGTATCATAATCATTTCACAAGACCTCGAAATCTCTTTCCTAAAACAATGAGTTTTCAAAGCGGTTTAAAACCTCCGATCCGCATTACCCAAAATATTCAAATACCACGAGACTCATCCGGGAACTTCGGTAAAACTTCCAAATATTTAAAATGATGACAAACTCACATGAAATGATAACTTGTTTTTATAGGGCCAGATAATCCACATTTGCATGCAACTAACCATTTGATCAAAACGGTATATATGTAAAATATTTAATCACCATAGATATCACCATCATATCCCCACCATTACCCAAATCATTTAAAAACATATAAACCACTCACATCCATGAACAACGTAAAAACTTCCAAATATTTAAAATGTTGACAAAATTCACGAAATGATAACTTGTTTTTATAAAGCGACATTTTCATTTATGCACAACCAACCGTCGATCAAATAAGTTATATATGAAATAACTAACACATGATATATATCTTATAATAATACCCCCAAAACATTCTAAAAACGTGGGCCACTCACGGCTATAAATGCTCGGGTTAAGACTCCTGACAGGATCGTCTCCGACACGTACATTGAGTGCATAATATAAATAAAATACCATAGACTCAGTAATTGAACATACGACATTGGAATGCACTGGCGCCGGTAATTTTAAACTAGAAATCGTCCTGTTGGACTCAGACGGGTCCAATGGTGGTGTTACCCTAGGCCGTACCCAAAGTGGGGCTTTTTCATGCGGAGCTGATTTCACCGAAATTGAAGCTGATTGATAATTCCACAAAACACAATTTCACTAATCCAACTTCAATTTTACCAAATTTGACTAATTGGTACTCCTATTCTGATCCGACTTCTACCGGTAATTACCAACAACTAAAAATGGAAAACTAACCAAGCAGCGTCCAAAATTTACAAACCACATATCTGTGGAAAGCCCGAGAGACCGAGAACACATCAGTAGCCTCACCTTAGTCCAAAGGTTCTTTGTGGTGGCGCGGAAAACTAAATCAACGGTCGGCGAATTTGTTTTTATCAGTATCTTTCAAGCGGTGATGAATATGAAGAAAAGGACCACGAAATGAGTTCACAGGGGTCCAAAAAATGGTGCAAGGAAGAAAAGGAGCTATGGAGATTGGCCTGGCGGCGAAATGGCGAAAAATCAAGAAATTACGTGACGGTAGCGCCGCACGCCCATGCCAGCCGGCCCGATCCGGCCAGCGTCAGCTCGCGGTTGGCGGTGAAATTTCGCGGTGGCCGTCTGGATGTCTCCACTCCCATCTGTCGGGGCGCGCGACCTCACGGTGATAGTGGCGGTGATCCCTCGTTTGGTCAATCTCCACGGCTGCGCCAAATGGTCGAAATGACCCGATAAGGTCCCTGGTTAAAAACTGCTCGGGTTTGGAGTTCAAAATGGTGTTTTGGGGGCTGGGAGGGTTTCATTTGGCATCAAGTTATGTTTATATAGGCCTAGAGTGTTTCGGGTAAAAATTTGAAGGCAGTTGGGCCAACATTAAAAGCAACTAACATTTGAAATTACGGGGTTATAACTTTTTATCGATAAGTCGGATTTGGAGCGTTCGACCAGTCTGACTTCGTGTATCGGCGAAGGCCTACCGAAATAGTGTCTTGGTAAACCCAAAATTATTCATCCGCTTGAAAAGTGACTTTGGTCAACCTCTAAGTGTTGGTCAAACCTAGTCAAATTTGGTCAAACTTAGTCAAACTTGGTCAAACGTGTTGCAAACTTGTATTATTTGGTACGGGTCATTACAAAGAAATTTCTTTCTCTATTGTGAACTCAAGCCCAGTGGTAGTACCTTACAAGTAAGGAAGTTCACATAATCATTTCCTGTAGTGACCCTCGAAGCCAAAGAAACAACTGTTCATTAGGAAAGGTTTCCTCAATCTCCTTAGAAGTGTCATTGTCATTTTCATTCTCAAGATGGGACAAGTGATCAGTTACAACCTTCTCACTCCCCTTCTTATCTCTGATCTCCCTGTCAAATTCATGCAGTAGCAATACCTTTCTGATAAGCCTTGGCTTTGCATCCCATTTCATCATCAAATAATGGAGTGCTGCATGATTTGTATATATGATCACCTTGGACCCTATGATGTATGATCTGAACTTGTCATAGGAATAAACTACAACCAACATTTCTTTTTCAATAGTTGTCTAATTTTCATATGCATCATTCAAAGTACGTATTGCATAGTGGATGGCTCGAATAGATTTTAATGCCTCTACCCCAACACAGCCCCGATTGCGTAATCACTGGCATCACACATAATCTCAAATGGCTTGGTCCAATTCGACACTATCATGATAGGAGCTGCAATTAATCTATATTTAAAGCTCGAATGCATCCCAGCATGCCTCATCAAATCACAGTAATCCTTTTCAAGAATTTTACATAGTAGCCGAGTAACCTTAGAGAAATCCCGAATGAAGCGTTTGTAAAACCCAGCATTCCTTAGGAAGCTTTTGACACCTCTCATAGTGGTCGGTGAAACAAGATGCTATATGGTAGAGATTTTCATTTAATCAAACTTCTTAACTTTCTTGGAGGGGATATATGTAGTGTCCCCAAGACAATCCCTTTAGAACCATAAGATGGCATTTCTTCAGGTTTAACATGAGATTCTTTAATTACATCATCTACATAAGTACCACTCCTAGGTTTTTAAGAAAATCCTGAAAGAGCATCCAAATATTGAGAAGTCGCCCATGAATACCTCCATGATATTTTCTACAAAGTTAGAGAAGATTGCCACCATGGACTATTGAAAGGTCGCTAGTGCATTGCAGAGACCAAAAGACATTTTCCTAAAATCAAATGTCTCATAAGGGCACGTGAAGGCAGTCTTCTCTTGGTGACGATCACAATCTACTTGGCGGAGTACCCATCGAGAAACAACCAGCATGCATGCCCTTTAGCCTATCAAGCATCGATTAATAATGAGGCAAGGAAAATGGTCTTTCATAAGTGGCTTTGTTGAGGCTTTCGGTAGTCTATGCATACCAGCTTTATGTAAGCGTGGGTGGAAATAAGCTCTTTCTTTTCATTTTTCACCATTGTCATCCCCCATTTCTTTGGAACAACCACATTGACTACCATTAGCTCACGATACCAGGCTGTGGCGGCCCCACGAAACCCGAGTCCGTTGCAGCCCGTCCACGACCCGCGGGGCCTAACAGTGGATGTCGGGTTACGCGCTGTTCGGAAAATCGGGCGAAGGAGTCTCCTTTAATGGGGAAGCTCTACCCAATCTGATCACACTGCATATCTGTCCCCGAGCAATCCAATACCATCACGATCCACATGAGTAATAATGCCTCTTGGGCTCATAAGTCAATACTCATAAAATCAATTATCATAACTATTCTTCAATTTATCTCCCGATAATTCAATGATTGATAACACTTTTGTTTATACAAACATATATTAAATCCTGATTCTAATACATGTTATGTCCAAAAACCATCAAGCCACAAAAGCCCAGAAGCTTTGTCTTCAAAATGGATCGTCTTCTCAAAGCGCTCCTTGTACTGAAATATAAGGGGGTCCCACGGCGGGAGGCAGGCTAAAGCTCAGGTAGGAGAAATAAGCCTAAGTGGAACACTTTCTTACCTAAGTCTTTTGAGTCTGATGCTCAAAGTAAACACACACTTTCAGTAAATATATGATCTACTTGAATGTCTACATGATTACATGTCACAGTCCTCAGAAACTCACTCACACACTTGCTAAGCCATGTGTGAAAATAATCATTTCAAAACAAAGTTCTGAAACCTCTACTCTTAAAATATTAGGTACAAATATGGAACTACCCTCCGAGGTGAGTGGTTGGTGAGCTTCGGCTCCGGTCATGGTCCTCGTCAGAAATGATCTGGTGGCCCATTCTCAATGATTCTAGGAATATCATCTGACTGAGAATTCTTTTGCCATTCATATCCATTTTACAAAAATACCTTGTCATGCACTCACACCTAAGTCTAGGTTTACCGGTATCTGAAAATGCAATATACCATTTTCAAAATCATTTACACAATATGTCAAATCTGCATATTTTCAATCAGCTACTGCAATTACACGCATGTAATTCCGACACATCTGACATCGCCCAATTTATCGAATTAGGCAATTCGTAATTTAAATGCCGAATGACTATGCTCATGATTATATTCCATATAATTGAGCAAATCTAATTTTATTCCCAATGGCCTATACATACACAATTATATTCCATATAATTGTGACCTCGAATTAATCCTCATTTAAGCATTAACATTAGATTTCTACACCACTGACTCGAGCTTCACATTCATTTCGTACCATTTCGAAGCACACGATACATGGGCCAAATTCTTATCCATTTCACACAACCAGGGATGTTTTTCACGGTCAAAAGCAATAAGTGGGCATCCTGGGTAAATCCACTTCTCACGATTCCTCTTAGTGGAGCAAATTTCTGACTCCATTAGATCTGCTCACGAAATAGAATTTATTCAGCCAAATTCCCACCTGAGCAACCCACTACGGTTTAAGGGGTTCCGGCTGTCCAAAATATCCCGAAGAATTTTCGTAATTCGGTCGTGTTTGGGACCGATCAATAACCGACATTCAGGCGCTTTTCCTATAAATACGTGATTTAAAGCATACATTTAATGCGAGTTCCACACTAACGGCCAGCCAGGTTTACGGGCGTTCACGGACGGTCGACCATCCCAGAAAAATAACAACAAGTGATTACGTGTTTTGGGGCCGTCATTCTTCACCATTCAGGCATTTATTCACATCAAGCATGGTTTAAAGCAAATTTGGTGAAATAAAAACGCAGGCAACCCCTAATTTTAAGATGCGGCCCTTTAGAGGAAATCTCAAAATTCCAACAATTCGGTCCATCATTTTGGGACACATCAGCCGGCGCCAGCGTATAATCGCAACGTCAATACTTAAAAATGGGAATAAAGCATAGTAGGAAAATCTACCTCTTGGAGTTGTCAAAAAACTTCGCAAACCGGGTCCGCGGCGTGGCTAACCGTGACGACGTTACCAGCAACTGCTGGTTGGCGCCAGCGGGTGGGATAAAACTTTGCGGATGTTGTAGAAAACACTACTCTCTGCAAAAAACTGTCGAAATGGTGACTCTTTGGTTCTGGTTTGCATTTCACGTTTGTCTTTCTTGAGGGGAGAAGAAACCATTATTAGGTATTTAATCTTACCAGTCACTTAAGTCAGATTCTATAATCACGAAGATTTATGTCATATTTACCAGTTTGATGTCAGTATTCACGCCATTATTTTCATGTCATTTCTCTACTTTCATTACCATATGGTACATAAGGTACATGTTATATGTGGCTTTTCATCGCATCGAAAACCGATTCTGACGCTGGCTTTGATGCCTCACGAGAAAACGTGGAGACTCATTGTGACTACAAATTCACGAGAATTTTTCACAGTCTTCAACTAGATTTCGAGGCGATTCCCTAACCGGCCCGAAATCCGTTTCATCATCAGGATCTGAATTAATTACAGTTTTTAAACAAATGATCCACCAGAATTTTAATATAATCAAAATTAGTTTTATGCCACTTCATTAGAAATTGGAATTTACCAGGGTCTTACATTCTCCCACTCCTTAAAAGGAAGAATTTTGTCCGAAATTCCACGCATATACATCCAACCATGTGCATATGTAACCTTCACCAGAACTCAAGGTAGGTGCCAGTATGATGACTTAGGCTAGAGTCGATGCCCGTACTTAAGATCATCTCATCCATGTCAAACCTGACATCAACAACCAACATGTCTACCACCCTAAGGTCCACCACGTCTCTACGCAACTCGATCTCTAGAAAAATCAAATCCCTACCTACATCCTAGGGAAGAATTTTCAATCATATTACGACTTTTCTAAAGGCCTCAACTCGCGCTAAGCTGCGGAAGCTGTAACGTGACTAAACCTATCACACAAGATGCCACAATGCACATGATGCATCCAATTTAAACACTACGCTAGTCAACAATTGCGAGAGTAGAAACGTACCCTTTTCCCATATGCATTACACCATGCATATAATTTCCATAAAAATTTTATTTTCGAAAATTTAATTTTCCAAAATTTTGTTTCATTTTATTTGATTTTATTTTTCAAAAAAAAAAAAATTGTTTTTTTTTCGAATTTATCGTTTCGCAGCTTTGACTGGCCAACGCTATCAGTTTACGAATTAATATTCACTGACGTTCATGGGATTACTATTCACCGACATCGCTCATAATTAATGTAGACTCACACGTTTTGTCACAATACAAAATCAGACAGAACACACTTTTTCCACTACACTGCACACAATTATTGCAATACAATTTTCCCGCAATACACTCTCAAAACCTCCTCTTACAATACAATCCCTCATTAGAATTCCCTCAAATACAAATACACTTTTGCATTAGACACAACATCTCCCTGCCAAAGCCACTCCACTTATCACAAAAACATTGTATTGCACATAATTCCCATGTACCTTAGTCAATGCAATACAATTTCCTTTCTATGCTACAATACAATCTAACACCTCCTGCAATACACTTTCTTCCCAACCAACTACACAACCTTGCAATACAATCCGGCCGTATTGCAATACACTTCCAATCCGCTTCGCAATACAAAAATTGTATTGCAATATAATCCACTTCTCTTGCACATCCAAGGCCACTATATCACAATACAATGCCTTTGTTGCAATACAAAATTTTCTTTTTCACAATATAACATGAGCAAGTAGAAATTAAAACGGTTTTCACAAAAAAAAATTTCTGCACTAAAATTTTTTTTTCGCTTTTTCATTGGTAATTGCTATTATTATTTTCATTTATTTCCAAAGACTAAAAATCGTATTTCAAAATCACTAAAAAATCATTTTTTCCCCATTTTCTTGACACTCAAATAAATTCATAAAAATTTATTTTACCCATTTTTCTTAAATTTTACACCATATAAAACCTTAGAAAATTATTTTCTCACTTCATAACCAAATAAATTTATAAATTTATTTTCCTTTTCCAGTTTTCCACTGAAAAATTTTCTCCACTCAAATAAATTTATAAAAATTTATTTTCTTCCATTTTCTTCAATTTTACCACTTGTAAAATCTTAGAAAATTATTTTCCTCCTATAACCAAATAAATTTATAAAAATTTATTTTCTTTGCTTTCAAATTTCTTCTCATTTTCCAACAACCCAAATAAATTTATTAAAATTTATTTTATTTAATTTTCTTCAGTTTTACACTGTAAAACCTTGAAAATTAAATTTCTTCACCTCTAAACCAAATAAATTTTTCCAATTTATTTTCATTTCTTCTATTTACTCTAGTTTTTACACATCAGAAACTTCAAAAAATTTTCCCAACACATCATGTTTTTTCCTATGTGCTAATCACTAAGCACACAAACATTTCACAACACACATACAACATGGCATACACACCATCATACAATATTTCATCAAATCACACAAAACACATCAACACACGTGCACGTAGTGTCCTAGTGTTAACCCGTGATTTTCCTAGGTAATCCCATACCTACACTCGACATCGAACCACACCCAGTGGTGATGTTCTTACATTTCAAAGACTATAGCCTAAGCCCAAATTCCTCAATCCCTAGGTTTTCATGATACCTAGTTCCACATCCTAAGACCCGGCCTGCACTCCAAGTCCCTCAAGCCCTAGGGTAATCGTATACCCAGTTTATCAACACTAAGCCCCAGTATTTATAAACCTAAGCCTCGATAACAAGCCGTGACGTCGGTATCAGATTAAGCGCCAGTAATCCTAACTGTGCACTACACTACAACTACATACATCCTAGGCCCATGCTCCAAAGACGCCTACTGTGTAATCAGACGAAGCTCGATACCAAGCCGTGACGGTATCGTAACTAAACTTATAACTACACCCACGAGCCCTGGGCGTAATCGGCTTACCTAAATTCTCCGATACTGTCGTGACGCCCAAAACCCGGGGTCCGCTTGACCACCATTAACCCATGAATACAAGTGGATGTCGGGTTACCCGACGCCACTAGAAAACGGCAGAGTCCCTTGTACCCGGGAGCTCTACCCAACACAAAGACTGCATATCCCGTCCTAAACAATCCAATAATATATGCAATCACATGAGTAATAATGCCTCGCTCATAAGTCAATACTCATAAAATCAATTATCATAACTATTCTTCAATTATCTCCCACACTAATACTGATAACACTTTTGTTTTATACAAACATATATTAAAATCTACAATTTAATACATGTTATGTCCAAAACCATCAAGCCACAAACCCGCTTCCAAAATGGACTACTGCCGCCCTGTACCTGAAATATAAAGGGGTCCTGACGACGGGGTGAGCTAAAGCTCAAGAGAGGAGAATCTCTGGGCGGGCTACTCACCTAAGTCATAGCAAGGTAACGCTCCAAAGTAAACACACACTCAAGTAAATATATGATCCTACTAATGTCTACATGATTACTCCCATGTCACGAGTCCTCACCGACTCACCTACACTTGCCTAAGCCATGTATGAGAAAATAATCATTTTCAAAAAACAAACTTTGTTCTTGAAAATATACTACCAAATATTCCTAGACAAATATGGGACTACCCTCCGAGGTGAATTCGTCATGAGCTTCCAAACAAATTATGGTCCCTGATCCGAAATGATCTGTTGGCCCATCTCCCAACCCAATTCTCCGGAATATCATCCTGTGAAATTCCTTTCGCAACCATATCCATTTTTACAAAAATACCTTGTCATGCACTCACACCTAAGTCTAGGTTACCCAGTGCATATGAAAATGCATTATGCCATTTTCAAAATCATTTACACAATATGTCAATATGCATATTTTCAATCAACTGCAATTACACGCATGTAATTCCAACACATCAAGCATCACCCAATTTAGCTCAATTGAGCAATTCATAATTTCATCTCCAATGCCTATGCTCAATTATATTCCATAATCGAAAGCAAATCACAATTTTTATTCCCAATGGCCTATACATACACAATTATATTCCATATAATTGTGACCTCAGGTTAATCCTCATTAAGCATTAACCTATTGATTTCTACACCACACCAACTCAAGCCATTCATTTCATACCATTTCAAGCACACAATACACGACAATTTATCCATTTCACACAAAACCCGGATCGTTTTACAGTCCCAAAATTGTAGTAAGTGGGTCCACTCGGCAAACACACTTCCTACATCGGTTCCTTCGTGGAACCGATTTCCATTCTATATTTCCTATTCCCATCACTAAAATAGAATTTATCGCATAAATTCCCACACAACAGCCCACTACGCTTCGGGGGTTCACGGTCGTCTAAAATGTCCAAAGAATTTTCATAATCTTGGCCCCATGTTTCGGGATCGATCAATAGCCTGCTCCCTACTTTTTCCTATAAATACATGATTTAAAGCATACATTTTAATGCCAAGTTCCACACTAACAGCCCACTTCAGTTTCTGGGCATTCACGGACAGTCCCAAATGTCCAAAAATATTTTACTAATCTCGTCCCATGTTTTCAGACCGATCAACAACCCATTCCCGCATTTATTCACATCAAGCATGATGAAAGCAATTTTGTGAAATAAAAACACCCAAATGTACCCTAATTTTCAAGGCCACGGCCACTAGAGGAAATCTCAAGAAAATTAAATACCCGGTCCCATGTTGACTGACAACGCCCTCACGGCCTCAAACCAACCGAAACATCGAAAACTTAAAATGAAATCTCAGAATAAAACGCTAAAGAGGAGAAAATCCACCTTCGAGTTGTTAAAACTGCAAACCTCGGTCCACGCAGAGCTCGCTCCGCTGTAGAACGCTTTTCCCTTTCTGTCTGGCCGACCGCCAACAAAGGACGCCTCGATCTTAGAGAGAAGACTCTCTCTCTAAAAGCTCTCAAAATGGTGGCCGGATTTCTATTTCAGATTTCACGTTTTTGTCTTTGCTTTTGAGGGAGAAGAAGCACTATTAGGTATTTCGTCTTCTAGTCACTTAAGTCAAATTCTATAATACCCATTATGTCCCTCTTTCTCAGATTTGATATTCGGCACTACCTCGGCCGTCCTTTTTCATCATTTCTCTACTCATACCACTTATGGTACATGAGTACATGTTATATGTGGCTTTCATCGCATCGAAAACCGATTTACGGCACCCGAAACACGATGCCTCGAAAAACGTGTCGACTCCGACTGTCTCAGCAAATTGCGAAATTTTACGTGCTAACTAGATTTCGCGAGACGATTCTAACGGCGAAATTCGTTTTATCATCCGAGATCTAGAGAATTAATTACGGATTTTTAACCGTAATTACAATTTTGTAATCAAAATTACGTTTTTTGCCCCATTCCGTAAAATCAATTTCTAGCCTACATTACTTGCCCATTGGTTGCACTTTGTATTTGGAGGCAATAGTCCTGGTTCTCCCAACTATTTGTACAAGAGTCTCTCTTCTCTTGAACTGGTCTTCTTGATATTTGACAAGTTTGAATGGTATGTTAGGCTCTTAGGCAACGCACCTTTGACTCAACATGCGTAATAGATTGTCTTTTGTCCGGAAACGACCAGAGGGTTGAGTTGAGAACTAGTCAGACACCTCTAAAATAAGGTATGAATTACTTTACTATACACCCAGAATTTATGCTTCAATTATATCTTGCAAGAGGAACCTAGGCGGAGTTTAGGGGATTAGCTATAGGTTGGTTTCTTAGGCAGACGACTAGGAATTATGAAACCCCCCTTTGAATCACCATGATGAGGTTGAATTTGGTGAATCCAAAGCCCGAGACCTTCTTCATATATTTTTCTCTAAAAATTAGCAATCATCCCTTCTCAAAGCAATAAAAAACTAGCATTTAATTTTATGTTTTACTTTTAGTTTAATAAAGCAATCTAATTAGAGTAATTAAGACCTAAGATTACAAAACTAAGAGAGGAAAACCCATCCCAGTGGACAACCTTAGAGCCACTATACCTATAGTAGCTGTAGGGTACCCGAGGTTGGTTTTAGGTTTTATAATTTTTTGTGCTTCCCCTCGTCTCCAATCTAACCACCCGACAAGGACTGAACCACAATGGCACCGTTTCCGGGGATGATGCCTTCTTTTTGAGTAATTTGAAGTTTTAATTGTTTTATATTTTTTTGATTTTTTTACTTAATTTATGTTTTATTTTCTTTTGGGACTAACCCTACTTTTAGTTTCCTTTAGTCTCTTTTGATTTTAGTTCATTTATTTTTCAGCACATGATAAAAAACTGGGATAGAACTAGCATTGGTAGACTTACTAGAACGGAACCACCACCTCAAAACATGGAAGACCAATATGAGAATGGGTAGAATACAAGAGATGAACAAGTAGCTCCAACCGAGAACACTCACAATGCACCTCAAAGAGTAGCTGCTCAAACACCTAAAACACTTTGGGATAAAAGAAATCCACCCATAAGAGCACTCCATCATGTATTGTGCCATCCGAGGAAAACTACGTCATAAGAACACATGTTAATTCTAATCATCTCATGCTTACACTTTATGAGATCCACTGCTTAGTCCAACTAAGGAGTGTAACATGTGCTAGTCTATCAGTAGAGCAGGTAAACGGGCCAGCCCAACCCAATTCGGGCCAACCCATTCGAGTTGCAAGCCAAAACGGGTTGGGCTAGCTTTTGAACAGCCTAATCCAGCCCATGCGAGTTGCGGGCCAAAACCTTAAAAATGTTAAAAAAAAATAATTTTACAAATTATATCATGCTTCAAATAATATATAAATGTATAATAATAATTATATATAAAATAATTGAGTCTAAAAAATATAATAATATTAAACAAACTTAAATAAATGAATAATGTTAGAGCATTATTATATCTAAAGTACCAAACTAACTAGCTAAATAATACAAAAACAATAAAACAACAACTTAATAACATATCTGAAAAAAAACTTCATAATATCAAATGAAATCTCATATGCCTCTAATCTTCATCATCATTCTCATTATATCTAATAATAACATGTGACTCTACATTAGAAAGATGTACATCTTCGATTCTAGTTGAGTCATCATCATCATCATCATCTATTAATTAAATTTTTAGAATGCTAACAATATAAATTTAATTTATATTTAGAATGAATTTTTTTTTTTTCAAAAAATGCATCTTGTATGATAATGAAATATCATATGTGTTTTAAAAATTCATCTTGTTAGATGATATAATCATATTAAGAAAGAAATAAGTGTATAATTTTTGTTAATTATTTTAAAAATAATAATATTTTTTTATTTACTATAGTTTAAGTAATAAAATTATTTAAAATATATTGAATTTAGTTATTAAATTTAATTTAATTTATAAACTAGTACAACTTAATTTTTATAAAAAACATAAATGATTAAATAAAATTTAAAGGATAAATACAAAAAATAAAATTATAAATATTTAAAATAGGATTAATGAGATAAATGAAAATATATTCAATATTAAAACTTTAATTGTTGACCAAATGTATTATGTTATTTTCTCCATACAATAATTTTTAAATATTAAATTATCTTATAAATTATATTAAAAATTTACATTTAAAATTTGAAAATAAAATAGTTAAAACAAAGTTTAATATATTAATAATAATAATTATTTTTAAAACCCTTATGCTACAAAAGTAGAGATTTGACTCTATGTTAAAGGCCAAAATATCGAATTTTATAGACGAATCCTTGAAAATCTCAATTACTAAACTAGTTACATAAAAAAATTAAATAAATATTTCGGGCAAATCGGGCCAACCCGGGCAAAACCTACATGGGCCACGGGCCAAAACGAGTCAGGCCAATTTGACCCGATTTTATTCGGGCCTTAAATTTCACAGCTCAACCCTCCAAAAAGTCAGGCTAAAGTGGGCTGACCTATCGGGCTCAACCCATATTATCAGCTCTATCTATTAGGATCAACAATTGTAAAACCTGAGAAAAAATCAATTTTTCCGAAACGGTAAACGGTACTTGCGGAAACTGATTTTTTCAGATCTGGATGACGAAAATGGATCAATGCAATAGTCTCGAAATCTGCACCCGTTGAATCTGGCCGAATTCCGAGACAACGGTTTCACGCTTTTCGAGGCAATCGAGAATGAGTGATACTTGGCACATGTTGGATGACTCATATGGAGCCATGTGTCAAATGGAGAGCAAGTCAAACAAAAGTCTAAGTGGGACCCATGTGGGACATGTGTCACCACTTAAGAGGAAGGAAATCCAAAGATGTGGATAAGTGGACAAGGTATAATCAAAGAGAGCCAATGAGAGAGTGACATGTGGCAAGAGAGGACAATCCCACTTAAATGGTTTGACTGAATCCGGTGGGAGGAAGAGAATGGGGGAGAAGAAAAGAAAGAGAGAGAAAAGAGAGAAGAAGAGAAGAGGAGAGAAAGGCTTCTCATTCTCTCTAGATTTCCCAATGACGGACAAATGCCGTCAGTCTGAGCAAAAGGCGGGCTTCCATCCACTAACGAGCCACGCGGTGGGTAGTCACTCAAAATCAAGGAGTTTCATCAAACTCCAAGAGGTAGGGTTTTTTCCTGCTCGGTTTATTTTTAGCCTAAAAGCCATCTAATGGCATGGTTTTCATCAAGGCCGCAAGTGGCCTTGATGTTCAGTCCCAAAATTTTAGGATCCAAGGTGGAAATATTCTAGACTAAATGGACAACCAGACCTGCAAAAATGATTTTTCGTCCTCGACTCGCAAGCTGCAACTTGACTCAAGGATGTGACCAGCCACAAGGGAGGGGGTCGACTCAGCCAAATTGGTCGAGTGAGCCACACCCCGCCACACGCACGACTGAAAGAATAACACGTCCAGCCGCGCGGGCGCGACCACGCCCTGGGCAAGACGGATGGAGTTCTCTGTCGCGACAGAGAGACCTCTATCGCGATAGAGACACAGTCTTTTGAAGACCAAAAGAAATTTTTTTTCTTTTTTGATGTGTGTTTGGAATGTTGAGGCCGGATGATGCCTCGTTGAATTGAGGTCCCAAATTAGGGATCTTTTGCGTGTTATTGCTTGGTAGTTGAATAACATGCGGTGTGTGAAAAGAATGATATTGATACATGCTCTTTAACATATTGACATAAGATTTGTAACGAATGAAAAATTCTTTGCCATGAATTGGAAATGATACATGTAACATAAAGTGGCATACTTGCACTCCATATGCACAGTAACATCGCGTCAAGTCGGGTGTGGGTGCATAGTAAGGGTTATTCACCATTCTTGGTGAATGTCTGGTGGTGAGCTCGGAAATGGGACAACGTCCAAAATCGAGACTTACGGTTGTGTAAAACAATAATACTAATAAATAACGTGTGCTCAGCATGTTAAGACGGGCAGATCCCCTCGCAGAAAGACCCAACCATTCACGGTTAGGGACATGATCACCGTGGTGAACGTAAAATGCTCGGGAAGGCGTGAGACGCTCCTCGTGGTGAGAACCTAAAAAATACGCAGCTCAATAAATAAACACACTCGAATTCTTGACAAATTCAAATGAATATCGAGGTCGTCCATTGAGTCAAGTCATCAAGTGAAACGCCACGACTGGTTTTTCACACTCGGGCGCTGTATGTGCGAGAGCCGTTAGGACTCGGTTATGGGCATGAGGAGTCACATTTCATGCATGACATGTAATATTCCATATAAATTGCATTTTCTGTATGGAATGTGATTGATTTATGTATGTCATTGCATGTGCATTTGTGCGTAGAGTAGCCCTCAGAGGAGAATTCATCTATCGGGTACTGCTCACCCCTTTCGCCGCGGAAAACGCTTTTCACGCACCCGAGGTACACCGGGGGATGAAGCCCACCTAAGACTTTAGTTGAGAAGAAAATGCCATATTGGCTTTGTTTTGTATTTTGTAAATTTTGGGTAGAAAACCCAATTTCTGTATATGTAAGAAGAAAAGAGTTGTAATTAAACTCATTTTGAATGATTAACACATTTGGCAAGTTTTCCAGGTTTGATGTTGCCTTTGTAATAAAAAAAGGCTAATTTATATCAAATTTAAGGTGTTTTGGAAAGAAAAGAAAAAAAAAAAAAGGGAACTGGAAGTGTAGAAAATACGAATGGGCTACTACCCATTTTCAGTTCTTTGTGGCAACATAGAATTCTGTTTCACAGACACTTCAGCGTAGTGTCGTGACAGAGTCGTCAAGGTATGCCGGCCACGATAGAGAGTTCTCTATCGCGATAGAGTTTCGCCCCGTAATGCAGGTTAGCGGTCCTCTGAGCTTGGTCGGCTTGAACGGGCTTCTTTCAGGTCGCATAAGGAGTTCTCAGAGTTTACTGCAGCTCAGCTCTATGTCGTGACATGGTTTTTCCTTGTCACGACGGTGTTAGGTCAGTTAGCTCCCGTCGCGACGAGCAATTCTATGTCGCGACAGAGTTTCCACATGGGTAGGATTCCCATGTCACAATATAACGCTTTACGTTATGACAAGAGATACGGTGTCGCGGTCGCACCCGTGTTTCGCGGTGCAAATGATACTGGCGCAGGTGCACGATAAAGCCCGGGCACGAGCGAATGACGCACTGGCCGCTGCAGCACGACGTCACAGTGTCGACCGCGCACAAATACAAGAAGTGCGATTGCCACTCACACACAGCGCCGACAGAGAGACTCACACGATAGACTCCTTTCTTGTCAGGATGTGACTCTTGGCCCAAGAGCTAAAAAAAATAAAATCCAAAAATGACCTGATTGGGGCTACAACAACGCCCCTTCGCTGAGCCTATGACTATGTTAGTTTAGATACTAATATAATTACACATGATAGGAATCTCATTATCATGATCTCAACATGATTTCCTTCATGCTATGTCATGCATCATGGACTTCATTAATGGATTTAAGATCACTATCAATTCATATAATAAATAAACATCAGATTAATGAAGAAACTTCCTCTAACAATCTTCCATTTGTACTAGAAGTAATCGCCTTTATTTCTAATATCGTAGGCGGGGACATGTGAGTCATACTTCTTTTGGGGAAGTGGCTTAGTTAGTAGATCAACAACATTATGATCAGTGGGCACTTTCTCTATCTTTACGTCATATCTACCAATGATTTCTCTAATCAAATGGTATCTCTTGAGCACGTTTTTGGATT
Organism: Tetrastigma voinierianum; assembly: GCA_016808115.1. Taxonomy (NCBI): domain Eukaryota; kingdom Viridiplantae; phylum Streptophyta; class Magnoliopsida; order Vitales; family Vitaceae; genus Tetrastigma; species Tetrastigma voinierianum. The sequence goes on from JAEQBH010000143.1 coordinate 60,937, forward strand.
TTCGATGAGACCGTGATTCCGTTGCTTGCATAATGGCTCCATTGTTATCACAATATAATGGTATTAGATCAATAATGCTTGGAACCACTCCTAATTCAGTGATGAATTTCTTTATCCAAACTGCTTCCTTATTTGCCTCGGAAGCTGCAATGTACTCTCCTTTAGTTGTGGAATCAGCAATTGTCTCATGTTTTGAACTCTTCCAACTGACTGCTCCACCATTCAATGTGAACTCATACCTTGATTGAGATTATGAATCATCCCTATTAGATTGGTAGTTGGAATCCGTATAGCCGCTTATAACAAAATCTCCATCTTCATATATCAAGAATACATATTTAATCCTTCTCAAGTATTTAAGGATGTTCTTGATAGCCACCTAATGATCCTCACCAGGGTCAGACTAGTATTTGTTTACAACAATCAAAGCATGTGATACATCGAGTCTCGTATATATGATAGCATACATGATTGATCCTATAGCAGAAGCATATGGGATCATACTCATGCGTGTCCTCTCATCTTGTGTCTTTGGACACAAAGATTTTGAGATGGTAATCCCATGGGTCATGGGAAAGAACCCTATCTTGGACTGCTCCATGCTAAACCTCTTTAGCATCTTATCTATGTATGTAGATTGTGAAAGACCAAGCAACCTTTTAGATCTATCTCTATAGATTTTTATCTCCAAAATGCAGGTTCCTTCTCCAAGGTCTTTCATGGAGTAATTATTGGATAACCAGATTTTGATAGATTGTTAAACTAAGACGTCGTTTCCCATAAGTAGTATGTCATCTACATACAACACTAGGTACATGACTACTCTCCTACTAACCTTCTTGTACCCTAATATGGATTTTGTGAGAAACCAAACCCTTTAATTGTCTCATCAAATCGAATATTCCAACTTTGAGATGCTTGCTTCAATTCATAAATGGATCTTTGAAGCTTACATACTTTGCTGCCATCTTTGGATGCAAAGCCCTTTGGTTATGTCATGTACAAATCCTTAGTGAGGGTTCCATTAAGGAATGTCGACTTTACATCCATTTTCCATATCTCATAATAATAATGAGTGGCAATGGCTAGGATTATCCTTATGGGTTTAAGCATAGCTACAGGACTAAAAGTCTTATCATAGTCAACTCCTTGTCTTTGACGATAACCCTTAGCTACAAGCCTAGCTTTATAGGTAACCACATTACCCTCCATGTCAGTTTTCTTCTTAAAGACCCACTTGCACCCTATGGGTTTTATCCCTTAAGGTGGGTCAATTAAAGTCCATACTTGGTTTTCGTACATAGAATCCATCTCTGATATCATGTTTATGAGCCATTTGTCAGATTCTAAACTATTTAGAGATTCTTCGTAGGTTATAGGCTCATCATTTTCTATGAGCAATATGTCCTTATGTTCACTTATGAGAAATCCATATCTCACTGGAATAGTGCGTATCCTACTCGACATATGAAGAACTTATGTTTCAGGTGGTTCATCTGCTACTTCATCAGTATAAATGACGACCTCAAGCTTAGGCAGTTGATTTGTGTCTACTTGAACATCTTGAACTTCTTAAAGTTCAATTTTTCTCCCACTCTCTCTTTGTAAAAGAGACTCTTTCTCTAAGAAGACAACATGCTTTGAAACAAACACATTTTGTTCCAAAAATTTGTATAATTGATATCCAATCGTTTCCTTAGGATATCCTACAAATAGACTGTGACGCCTTAAAACTCAGGGGTCCATTGACTGCCCGTCAACCTACGGAAAATCTATATATCTCGTATCACGAGACACACACGTGAGTAAAATGGCCACTTAGGCCTACATGTCATACTCATCCAAATACATTCAACCAATTACATTACATGGTTCAAGAGTTATACATTACTCTTAATACAAATACATATTAAATTTATAATTCTAATACATATTATCCCAAAACATCACACAACCTTAGCTTCAAAATCGCCTCTAAGATTGCTGCCTTCCCGAACGCCCTCGCATTCGAAATGATATTCCGACAGGTGAGCCATCGCCCAGCAGTGGAATCACCCTGGCTACTTCCCCACCTGGGCGTGATATGCAATGATCCATCGTAAACACACACTCAAGTAAATACGTGATCCTATTTCACGTCTACATGACTAACCCATGTCCCGAGTCCTCACCGACTTCACATCACTTAAGCCATGTACGAAAATAATCAGTCTTTTCTTTCTTTTATGTCATGCACTCACACCTAATTTCTAGTTACCTGCATATGAGAATGCATCATGCCATTTCAACACACCATATAACACATGCAAATATATTATCATGCATGTATTTACATAATTTAAACTACAACAACATGTTATATAAATTATCAACTATTTCACCAAAAATTAGCTCACAGGCACATCAAACACGAAAGCAATTCAATTTGAATTACTCTACTAAGCACATTTTCTTAAAATATTTCAGGAATGCGAAACCTCATTATCGCTCATGGCCAATCACCCAATCATCGGTTTCACTTTGTGAACCCGAAATCCATGGCCATTTCCGGTCTCATACGCACCAACACATAATTTATTTCATAATTTATGAAACAAACACTAAACAAATTTCAGCAACACGCCACTTGACCGCCCAAATGGGGCTTAAAATTCCAACACCCGCCTCCCAAGTTTCGGGACTGACCAAACGCTCTCACGGCCCAAATCAACTCAATCATCCACAAAACACTTAAACAAAGTGTAACCTGCTTAGGATAAAACCCTACCTCACCTGAGTTTGTCGAAACTCCAAACCCAAGGCGCGCCCACGCTGTTCCTCGCCACGAGAACAACTTTCCTTCGTTCGAAGAACCGACGGCTGATGATCGAAATCTGTGTAGAGAATGTTCTCTCTCTCTCTCTAAAAATCAAAACCTAACTTTCTGCACTTTCTGCATCTCTATTTCCTTCTCCTTCACGTTTTGGTCTCTTTTTGAAGAAGAAGACCACTATTCAGGATTTTGTCTTATTATCTCATTAAGAATTCCAATCATTCCTAATGTGTCATTTTTCCACTATTTTGACACTTGGCACAATCTCGGCTATTCGTTTCCATCATCTCTCTAATCTTGTGACATGTGTCACAAGAGTACATGTTATAGGTGACTTTGTCATCATATATGTCGCTTACTTCGCACCCGATACTGCCAAAACGGCAAATTCCGCCTATCTCGAATTCGACAAATTCGACGCAGCAATTAGATTTCCTCGAGACGATTCCAATCCAAGTGAAGTCCGTTTTGTCATCCGAGATCTAGAAAAATTCTAGATTTTTATCGAAATTACGATTTTGCCATTTTTCAGAAAATTGGAATTTTCTCGGGTCTTACATAGACACTTGTCAAATTTAGCTTATAGCTTATCTGACATAATTCGCTTCACATAAGCTGGACAACCTCATACTTTCTCATGTGAGAAATATAGGGTTTCTTGTTAGTCCACATCTCATATGGATTAACATAAACTAAATTCGATGGGACTCTGTTTTGGATATAAATAGGAGTCTCAAGTGCATAACCCCAGAAGGATTTCGGAAAATTTGCTTGGCTTATCATAGACTTTATCATGTCTAACAAGGTTCTGTTTCTCCTTTCAACCGCACTATTGTGTTGTGGCATGTAAGGTGGAGTCCACTTGGATAATATCCCATTATCCCTAAGATAATCCAGAAACTCTTGGCTTAAGTATTCACCACCTCGATATGATCTAAGTGTTTTAATACTTTTGTCAAGTTGTTTCTCCACTTCATATATGAATTTTTAAACTTTTCAAAGGCTTCAGATTCGTATCTCACAAAATACAAATACCCATACTTTGAATAATCATCGATAAAAGTTATGAAGTAAATGAAACCACCTTTAACATATATGGACATTAGACCACATACATTTGAATGTATTAGGTCTAATGGCCCATCACTATGTTCACCCTTTCCCTTAAAGGGTTACTTTGTCATCTTGCCTAATAAGCAAGATTCACATGTGTCATATGATTCATAATCAAATGACCTAAGCTACAACCTTTATGTAACTTACTCATATGCCTCTCACCTATATGACCAAGGCGACAATGCAATAAATAGGATGCTTTAGATTATCTTGTTTTTGTTTTTTATTTTCATTGACATTTAAAATTGGATTAGGCATATCTAATATATAGATTCCACTACATAATGTATAACTAGAATAAATAATACCATTCAACATGATAGAACAACTATTGTTACTAAAAGTTAAATGGAAACCATTCTTATTCAAATAAGAAACTAAAACAATGCTCTTATTCAAAGCCGGTACATAATAGAAACTATCAAAACTTAAAATAAGTCTACTAAGGAGGGTCAAAATGTATGTGCTTATAGCCAATGCAACAACTCTTGCTCCATTGCCAACGAGCAAGTTAGTCTCTCCCTTATTGAGTTTCCTACTGTTATTTAGGCCCTACATATCAATGCATATGTGTGAGCCACAACCGGTATCTTATTCCCGTAGGTTATTGTTAGAAACAATATTAACCTCAATGAAAAACATACTTGAAGTAGATAGGGGCGTATGCCTTCTTCTTCATGGACTCCAAATAGGCCTTGCAGTTCATTTTCCAATGGCCATCTTTGCCATAGTGGAAGTAAGTCCCTTTTGGGGCAGTCTCTTTGGCCTTTTTCTTGGCTACTCCTCTTTTGGGCTTATTGGAATCTTATTCTTCTTAGAACTCTTATTAGAACTTGAAGAATCCACCAGCATCATAGACTTACCATCTTTCTTTATAGAAGGCTCAACAGTCTTAAGCATATTGATAAGCTCGGGAATAGTGGATGTAATGTTATTCATCCTATAGTTAAGCACAAAATGTGCAAAACTATATGGCAAATTAGTCATAATTAAGTCGATACTTAATTCATGGTCTATTACAAATCCCAATTGTCCTAACCTTTCAATATACCCATTCATCTTCAATGCATGTTTGCATTTTAGATGTCCCTCAATTATCTCGAGCGAAAGCAAATGAGACCTCAAATTTTCTGGATCTAAATAATATCAAAGAGCTCCCTCATTACGGTAGACTATGGTATCAGTATCCATAAATTTCATGCCGCTGTTTAGGTGACATTGAGGTGAGCATGATACACCCTGCCATCTCACTATCATCCAAGTTCTTTGTGACGCCCCATTTTCCGAGGGTCTGTTAACAACCCTTCAACCCTCATAATACTGCGGATGCCTGCAACCCGACACCACCACGGCACTCCGCGTAGTCCCTTTCAGATGGGGAGCTTCCACCCAAAGCAACCCGCCCCAACATTTTTACAACGACCACACCGGGTCCACGTGAGAGTAAAAATGGCCACTTGGGCCCACGCATCAATACTCACAAAATATATATCAACTTGATTAGTGCCCAAAAAGTGCATTTTTGAACCCTATTTTTAATAGGTTTTGAGCGCTTTTTGTGTACTAATTGTTATAATTAACCCAATTGATATGTTCGAGTCCCTATTGTACTACTAATCATATTTTGTGGCTAATTTTGTAGTTTTTGCAAGCTTTTAATGCCAAGTTTGTCGAGTCATTCCAAGCATGAAGAATTCTAGTTGAACTCAGCATTATAGATAAAAAATAAGAAGAAAAGAATATCAGAAAAAGGAAAAGAAAGCAAAAATAGCATGAATCAGATGAATAGTGCATGATGAAATAAAGAGCCGTGAATAGTGAAGGAATCAGGAGGATGAATAAATAATAGCAAATTTCGCTACAGCTGAAAATTGCATAGCGACCAAGCACAATAGCGACTAGCTATGTAATAAAATTCCACCAGAGCGAAATTCTCTCGCTCCCGCTTTGTGTACAAACGACCCCGTTTTGTTAGTTCATTTCTACCCCTCACTGTAATTATACTATTTAGGTTAGATTGGTATTTTCAATTGCTTCAGAAGGTTATATAAGCCATTTTTCAACACTCAGAATCCTAACTTTCATTAAAGGCATTTTCCAAAGATGTGCCCCCGTTTTTTGGCCTTCACGCTCTTCTCTTCTCTCCTTTTCTCACTTCTAGGCAAATCAAACACCCTTTGAGGATGACAACTCAAAGGATGTTCAAAGCCTCTAAACCTTGAAGAAGAGGGTTACAGTTTGGGAAGCAAGGTTTGCATTTTGTTCCCCTATTTTTCACGCAGCAGGTTTTGACATTTTGGTTCCTAAATTTGCAACTCTAGGTTTAAAGCTCTTTGATGTATTTTATTTGGCCAATACTTGGCAAGCTTTTAGGTTCAAAGTATTCTAAATTTTTAGACACACCGATATCCATTAGTTGCTATTTACGAGCCACCGGAGGTAGGTTATGGGTTATATTTTCACCTGTGATGCATCCTCATTGATCAATACTTGGTAATCTTTTAGGTTCAAGTGATGCTTATTATTAGATCCACTGCGATTCATTAGTTGCCCTTTACGAATCATTGGAGGATAGGTCAAGGTGATAGATTTTCACTATAGGAACCATAAATGCTAAATAAATGCTTTCTATCAAAAAGAAAATTATTAGGGTTTAGTTTTTAAAGTTAAATGAAGATCCGGTTCGGGAATTGACTATAGGTCATCCTCCCCAACGCTAGGAAATGAACCCGAGGACCTCTTTGTAACCCGCCCTATCAACCCAAATCCTAGCAGCCCAACACTTCAAGTGATTCTTTACACTTTATTTTAGTTTATTTCGTTTTATTTTTCAATTTCCACAACATCAACTTCACACACTTTACACAACCTAAAATCCAAAACAAATTCACCATTTTGGAGCCTAACAAATCATTTATACGAAGAAAACCCATCCCCGTGTTCAATCCTAGAGCCGCTATACTACAGAGTTACGCTACGGCAGTAGGAGTAATTTAGGTTATAAATTTTGTTGATTCATAACACCTACTGTGGCACGAATCACAACTATATAACAATAGTTCAAGAGTTATTACATTACTCTTAACCCAAACATATATCAAAATTTAGAGTTTTAATACATGTTATACAAAATGAATACCAAAGCTACAATCCGGTTTTTTTCTAAAATGCGGCCTCTAGTGAGCACCGTCCTCCTGTACACTCCCTGTACCTGAAATAATTATCCCTCGACAGGGTGAGCAATGCCTAGTAGAGATAATTTCCTACATGGGTTACTCCCAACCTAAGTGCACATGTCATGGAAAACAATCACACTCAAGCAAATACATGATCCTACTTGAATGTCTACATGCCCAATCCCATGTCTCGAGTCCTCACCGACTCCCTCACACATGCCTAAGCCAAATGCGAGCAAAAATACAATTTTCAAAACAAAAGCTTTTTGTTCTTGAAAACACACTACTGAGTTTCGGTAAATATATTGGACTACCCTCCGAGGCGAATTGCTGGATAATTTTTCCGAACAGTCATGGGTCCGCCTTCGAGATGAACTGCCGACCACTTCAGCGCAATTCTTCGGAAAATCTTCCTTGAAATTCCTTTCACAACAATTTTCACTTTTATTTCATTTTCGTGTCGTGCACTCATACCTATCGTTCTAGGGTGCCCCTGTGCATATGGAATGCATTATGCCATTCCCAAAATATTCATGCTAATATATTTTACATGTATATATTAACAAAATTAATTCACACAATTCATGTTATTCAATTCACAATCAATAACACCAAAATTAGCTCACATGGGCTAATAACAATCAAAGCAATTCATTTTGAATCACCCAACAACACAAAAATCACATAACATATCACGTGAACAAAGGAAACCGGTCGGCACTCGCTCACTTCGCCACACAAGCAGGATTTTCTTCACTTGCCTGTGCATTCAGACCGAAAACACGGACATCCAGGCCTCTACAAATCCCCATCCATAAAAATGGTTCTTAGCCAAAGAATAAACCAAGTAGGAAAAGATCCCTACATCTTGGAGTTGTCAGAACTCCATAAAATCGGTGCCCACGCGTAGCCCTTACCGCGTAGAACAGCTTTACTTCTTGCTCCGTCGAGAACCGATGGTCCGAACGCTGAGAAATCTAGAGAGAAGTCACTCTTTCTCTCTCTAAAAACTGGATCTCCCACTCACTGCACGTTTTTGCCACTTTGGAGAAGATGAAGACTATTTCTTTTTGTCTTATTCATTTAAACTTTTCAAAATTTCCATCATTGTCCTTTCATTTTGATTTTTAACACATGACTTAATCTAAGCCATTCATCTACATCATCTCACTAATCATGCAACATGTGTCACATGGGTACATGTAGTAGGTGACTTTTTTCACATCACATGTCTTTCACAAGCCGTCATACGACACCCGACACCCGATGCCTCGAAAAACGTGAAATTCGCGAGACAATTCTAACAATGAAGTCGGTTTCATCATCCGAGATCTAGAATAATTTCGGATTTTGATCAAAATTACCATTTTACTCTTTTTCAGAAAATTAGAATCTTCTCGGGTTTTACATTCTCCCCTCCTTAAAAAGAATTTCGTCCCGAAATTTCTGTACAATCACAACGATTCACATGCATATGCAACGTGCACTATGCCATGTATGTAAACTAGTCATTTAAGTATTAAATGACTAAACCATGTATCTTCATCCCTAAACACAGGATAGTGCCCGCACGTGTCCTCGCGCTCCCATCGCTAACTCCTCCATTCCACTCGTCGCCATAGCACCCTCACTAAATTTCACTCGCCTCAGGTCGCGAAACCCGATCTCGCTTATCCATAATGCACACTGGTCCCTCCTCGAAGGTTCCATCCGTGTCAACCTCAATCTCTCCCCAATCCACTATATGAGCTGGATCTAGAGTGTACCTTTGGAGCATGGAGACGTCAAATACCTTGTGGACACTTTATTACACAGAAAGCCTAACCTCAGATGCTACAACGCCACCCTCTCGAGCATTCAAGGGCCCAATGAACCTCAGCGATAGCTTCCCATGCCGAACCTGACCACTCCTCTCTTAGGCATCACCTTCAAGAAGACGTGATCTCCAACCTCGAACTCTAAGGGTCGACGTCGCACATCAACATAGCTCTTCTGCTGGCTCTGAGCCATGAGAAGACGCTGTCTTATCAAGCTCACCTTCTCGGAGGTGTCTCTAATCGCATCGTGACCAAAGGATGAGCTCACTTCCACCTCGTCCAACATATATCAGGATCCGTATGGCCCCATACAATGCCCCATATGGTGCCATCCTGTATACCGCCTCGATAACCGCTGTTGTAGGCAAACCCACTAAGGGCAAATGCTCTTCCCAAGCCTACCCTTATGATCCGTGACGCATGTCACAGTGATGTCCTCTAACACCCAAGGTCCCTCTCCGACCGACCATCCGGTCTCGCGGGTGGAAAGTCAGACTCATAGTCACCAGCCTATAGCCTTTTGGAAACTCTTCCAAAAGTGCACTGTAAACCTCAGGTCCCTATCCGACACTATGGATACCGGTACTCCATGTAGTCGTAACTTATCTCCCGGGAAATATACAACCTGCATCTTCCAATGTGAAGGTCATCCGCACGGCTAGAAAGTGTGCCGACTTCGTGAGCTGGTCCACTATCACCCATATCGTATCATGTCCTTGCGGTGTCCGTGGAAAGTAGGTCAAAAAATCCATCGTGACGTGCTCCCATCACTCACCCACTTCCAATGGTCAAGTAGCCCCCACCGGGCTTCCGTGCTCAAATTTCTTAATCACGAATGAGATATCGCTCAATTGGGTGCCCCCTACAGGTCTCTTCATCCCTCTCCAAAGACATCGCGACAAAGATCCCGGTACATCTTCATGCCACTTCGTACTGAAGAAATCGAGCAAAGCTGAAACCCCCGAGAATCTCTCTAAATCACAATCGTGAACCAACGCCCATAATCAAGATCACTGATTCCATGATCGCCCACTCTGCCACCTATTCACCCAGACTCCCATCTCAATGACATCATTCTACGTCTGCCTGGGACTCCTACCATCATTGATCGTAGATCACAGTTGGTTGCACTCCTGCAATGCACCTCCTGTTCTGTCACTCATGACTCTGCAGTCCCAAACGTCCATGGTCCTGCATCCTCCAATCTCAGCTATGACAGTTTCTAATGCTCCTCAGGATCTCCGGGATCGAGCGCATCAGTTACTCATATTTGCCTTACCTGTGATGGTAATGCAAAGTGAAGTCATAATCCTCTATGAACTCCATCCATCCGTGTTGCCTCATGTTGAGGTCCCACAAGGCGGAGGATATACTTCAGACTTTTACGGTCCGAGTACACTTCAATTTGTTCACATATAACAAGGGCGCCCAAATCTTCAAGGCGAAGACTACGCCACCAACTCCATGTCGCTGAGGGGTAATTTCGCTTCATGATTCTTCAACCGACGGAACCATAAGCTACTACCTTCCCTGACCGCATCAAACACATCCCAGCCTCGCCCTCGAGGCATCATAACACATCACAGGCCCCCCATTCATGTCCAACACAAGATAAGAGGTAGTGCTCTTTCAACTCTAATGTTTCCTGACGGGCAGTCATCCAATCAAACTCGAATTCCTTCCGAGTCAATCTTGGTCATAGGTGCCGCTAATCGGCGAAATCTCACGGTCTCCTCGTAGTACCCGGCCAACCTTTCCAAGAAAAACTGACGATTCAAGACTCGACTTCCGGTCTCTCCCAACTCATCATGGCCTTGACTTTCTCAGGGTTTACTGACACCACGTGTCCCAAAAATCTCACCTTAGTAAGCCAAAACTTGCACTTACTAATGGACGATAGCCATGATCTCTCTCACAAGAATCGTAAAACGATCCTCAAGTGATCCGTGCTCCTCGATTAGAGTGGGGATCAAAATCACTAAGACCACGAAAATTGATCCAACAGGCCAATAACTTCCATGATATGTCCATGCATCGCGCCGGGCATTTGTCAATCCAAAGGGCATCACCGTAAACTCAAAGTACCCATAACGTCCTGAACGCTATCTTAGGATATCTCGTTTCCCAACCTCACCGATGGTAACCTGGTATGGGTCTATCTGGAGTAGACTCATTCTCCTTCAATCGACAAACAAGTCATCAACTTCTGCAATGGGTACCATTCTTGATCGCGTAACACCGCTCAAGGTAGTCAATGCACAGCTGAAGGGTATTGTCCTTCAAATAGGAACCGAGCTACCATGGTGAAGTGCCTTGCCTAATGAACCTCTTTGTCCAAGAGCTCTGTAGCCGGGACTCGAGTTCCCGCAACTCAACCGGTGCCATCCTACGCGGAGTCATGACGGGTGGAAGTACCGTGGTGTAACCTCGAACAAGTCTACAACCTCTATGGAAAACCGTAGCTCATCTGGGAAAACGCCCTCACTCACAAACTACTCGAGGTAGATCTAAGTCCGGCCCCACTCGCCCTTAAGGTAAGGTTTGCTAGCCAACCCGCTTAATCGTCCCCGACACTTAGACTCGCATTAATCGTCCGGGGGGTAAAATATCATGCTTGTCCCCGAAATACAACACGAAAGTACCGGGCTCCGCTGCAGGCTGCAACCCTCTTATGCTCTACACCGATGAAGACTCGTAGTCGTCACTAATCCATCCCTAGGATGACGTCGAACTCTGACATGTCCATGACCCTTAGGTCCATTGTGAGTAGAATCTCCAAGATCTCTAACTCGCAACCACAACATATCATCCCTATCCTCGCCTTAATCCCTAGGGGAGAACTCATATACAAGGGCTCCTCCAAGGCCTTAACCTCTAAGCCTAACTCTATCACAACTGATGCAGCAATGAATGATTGCGAAGCACCAGAATCAAATAACACTCTTGCCCATAGGAGAGATAGCAAAAACGTTCCCTGCATGACTGGATGCTCTGCGGGCTCAGTCGGTGATGTGACGGCATAGACATGCCCTTGAACCCCTGATAAGATAGTAAGTTCCTAAACACATATAGTTGTAGGACTACTTAAGACCGGTTATTGAATGGCACGACATCTCTGTTACGTGCGTAGGCACGTATAGTACTTCTGTACTATCTGATTAGTGTGATGGCACTCTCTAACCGTGCTTCGGCACATTTATTCGGTACTCTTTGATTAGTGCGACGACACACTCTCCGTCAAGGTTTCCTAAGACTTCGCTCAGCCACTAAGACCTCGCATTGCATCGCACTGGGTACTTATCAGGTTGTGTCCTACCTATTTACATCAATCTAGGTAGCTTCAAACAGCTTATATGATAAGAGCCTGAATAAAAATAGAGTAAAGTAATGCACATCGTTAATTTTAATGTACATACGGTACTTTGTATAAGTATAGTTTTCTGATCGTACCTACGGCAATTCTACAAGTATAAGTTCGATAGTACCTACGGGTACCTCTGTATAAGTATAAGCTCTGTAACTCCTATGGGAGATCTGAACAAGTAGAAGTCTACTATAAGTACAAGTATGTGTCTTACAAGAGATTTGAACAAGTATAAGTCTGCTATAAGTACAAGTATGTGTATAAGTTTGTTATATGAATTCATGGAAAATTCTGATATCTGCTACTGTATATATGTTATTGTTATATGCCTATTGTAAATGAGTATTAGTGCATATGTATACGTATAAGTCATATGTTTCCCACTAAGCGTAAAGCTTAGCATGGGTTTTAATCCATATAGGTATAGAGGAGGACGTCCGTGATCTTCTGCATACAGCTGGGCCAACAAACTAGTAGGAGTACATCATAGTAGGTTTTGTGTTCTGATTATGTAAATGTAAATGTATAGTTTTTGTATATGTATATGTAAATGGGACTCAAGACTGTATGTATTGCACTATAAACACCACTACGATGGTAGCTTTATGTTGTATCTTTGTATATAATATTTCATCCAAAGATAAAGATCTTTGGCCCACTCAATGTCCGAAGCAAGTAAAGAGTCCCAAGATATTCGCGCCTCCTTTCCATCCGCCTCTAGGCGAGGGATCGGGGTGTGACAAAAGTTTTGCCAGAGCTCAGGTTTAGCGCTTCTGTAAGAGTCTTAGATTAAGGATGTACCTACATAAGAATGTCGTACCCATGTCTCGCTTTTGTATATTGTCTAGAATGACCATCTCAGAAGCTATATTTAACAAATAAAGCGCAACTTTGGATCAATCAGCTTCCGTCCATCCGAATTCAACGACAAATGAATATGCTTCAACTGAAGCATTGGTAAAAATCTCCTAGGATATGACAAGGGTCTTAGATCGACTCACTACTCGAGCTGGAAAGTGATTCAAAGAAGAAAGCATGGAGTGGAAGAATTCCATGGCAGTGGCATGGAAAAGTCCAATAAAGCCAGCTTTGGCTTGAAAACCGGAAGGCCTCTAGATGAAGTAGATGTCCGTGGACCAAAAGGCCATGTGTAGCTGACACAGTAAGGTGCAAACTATGATTAGTGGAAGTCGGAGCTGAGAAATCCACTACTTCCGATCCAACAGACGACTACTTTGTCAGCGAACTTAATACAAATTATGTCACCGATGATTACAAGGAGTCAAATGGAAGCACTACTCTAAAGACAAGGAAACTGACAAAATGGTTGAATATGAGAAAGAATTTAGCTGTCTTAGTAAATATGCACCGCATTCGTTCTTACAGAAAAATTCATGACGTAGATAGTTTGAGGAGGGCTTACATGAGTCCATCAAAAGGTACCTCACGACTGTTACTTCGCAACAAGTTGTCAATTTTTATTAGCTAGTACGAGTGGCTATAAAAATTGAGAAGTCTGAAATGAAGAGTCAAGAAAGAAAGAAAGAGAAAAAGTTCTCAAGAGGGGGTTCCTCTTCGGGAAAAAGACCTAGAGAGTCACAAGTTGATTCAGTATAGGATTCAGCTACAAGGGGTAGGAGACAAGGACCTACCATGACACAAGGTTTTGGTCGAGGCACCTCAACCGGACAAGAGGAAAGACCTACATGCCCGAAGATTAAGCAAACGCTATGGCCAGGTAGAATGGTAACCTGGGTCACTGTGGAGAACTATTCATGTGATAGCCAACTCCGTCCAATGAGGATCGAAAGCCCTTAGAAACTCAAGGAAGTAGAGAAGGGTCAAAGGTACCTCCACACTCAAAGTATGGCAGAGCGAGGACGAAGTGGTTCACAAGGAAGAGGTAGTGCTTCAGAGACAAGCGAACGCTCGCTACTACTTCGCCTACTGAAGCATATGAGAGCTCGTGAAGATCCCATACCGAGGGTTATTATCGGTACTTACCTCGATATTGACTTATATGATTTAATTGATCCGGGCTCTACGTATTCATATATATGCATGGAAAAAATGAGTGATAAATTGCCTTCAGTAGAGTTGTTAGCTTATGACCTGCTTGTTACAAGTCCTCTGGGGCATAGTGTTAGAGTCAACCGAGGGCACCCTACCGTATGGCTCCAATTGAACTGAAAGAGTTGAAGAGTCAACTATAGGAGCTATTGGATAAGGGTTTCATCCGACCTAGTGTCTCAACTTGGGGTGCGCCAGTTTTATTTGTTAAGAAGAAAGATGGCACTTTCTGATGCACGACTATCTAAAATAAAACAAAGTGACAGTTAAGAACAAGTATCCGTTGCTAAGAATAGAGGATTTATTTGATCAGTTGAAAGGAGCAAGTTTCTTTTCGAAGATGTGACATGACAGATATCAACTCGGGTAAAAGAGGTCAGATCCCGAAAAACACTTTTAGAACTCGCTATGGCAATTATGAGTTTTTAATAATGCCATTCGGGTCGAACAATGCTCTGTACGCATTTATGGGACTTGATGAATAGGCGCCCTATCAATTCCCAATTTGTTGTGCATTTACTGATGACTACAGGTATTCTAAAGATGCATAGGAACATGAACACCATTTGAGGATAGTATAGCAAACTTTGAGAGAGAATAAGTTATTTGCAAAGTTAAGTAAATGTGATTTTTGGCTGAAGAAAGTATCATTCCTAGGCCATATTGTGTTAGCAAATGGTATGAGAGTTGATCCTGCTAAGATCGGGCAACAGATGTTGGAAGCCACTCAAATGTAACCTAGGTGAGAAGTTTCTCGGGGTTTTGACCGGGCTATTATCGGAGATTTGTATAAGGATTTTCGGCTTAGCATCCCATTTACAAGATTATCCTGCAGATAGTTGAGGGGATGATAAGTGCCAACTGGGCTTTGAAAGGTTAAAGAAATATCGTCAAGCACCAAAGGTTGATTCAAATTTTACGTAGGATTATACTATGTACAAAGGATGCTCGAGATAGGTTTGGATGCGTATTGATGCAGATGGGAAAGTGGTAGCTTATGCTTCCATACGCTTGAACCGCATGAGCAAAACTATCCCACACATGATTAAAGTTAAGAAATTAGTGTTCGCTAAAATTTGGCGACACTATTATACGGAGAAAAATGTAGGAATTTTTACTGATCATAAGAGTTTGAAATATTTGCTAACTGTAAGGATCTGAACTGGTGGCAACGTCAGTCGTTGGAATTGTTTAAGGATTATGATTGTATAATTGATTACCACCCAGGAAAAGCAAATGTAGTGGCGAATTCCTTAAGTAGGAAAATGATTTATGCTTTGGGTTTTAAAGATTATGATTGGAGACTTGCACCTTATGGAGCCTTGTTGGCTCAATTGAGAGTTATACCGAATTTGAAGCAAATGATAGTAAATGATCAGAAAGATGATGCTAAGTTACAAGAGATAGTGCGCTTAGTCAAAGATCGGAGACAAGACTCCATTATTGGCAACAAAGTGGAGGTTTGTTGTACAAGAGTAGATTATGTGTACCAAATGTTATGGATTTGAGAAAGAAATTATATGAAAGCCACAATACTGTTTTCACCATGCACCCTAGAGGTAATAAGATGTATCAGGATATGAAATAGTAGTACTGGTTGCGAGGGATGAAAAAGGACATTTCTGAGTACGTGTCTAAGTGTTTGATGTGTCGGCAAAGGCTAATTGGGTACCATCCATTTATTTATCCCCTTCCAATTCCCCAATGGAAGTGGGATAACATTACTATGGATTTTGTATCCGGTTTTCCCCTCACCTAAAGGAAACATGATGCGCTTTGGGGTAATCAGGACAATCGACCAAGTCTCGTCACTTACCTATCCGACTTGACTACTCCATGGATCGTCTAGAGGAACTTTATGAGAGTGAAATTGTCAAAGTTGCATGGGATCTCTTTATCGATATGTCCGACCTGATCCACTGCTTACTAAGGTTTTGGAAGAATATACCAACTTTTGGTACGAGACTGAATTTCAAGATCGCTTTCCATCCACAAACATGGATGTCAAAGAGTGATTCAGTGTTGAAGATATGCTTCGAGGCTGTGCATTAGATTTTCCGAGAAGTTGGGATATGTATATTCCACTCATGGAATTTGCCTATAACAACAATTATCGCCTAGTATTGCATGGCCCCGTATGAAGCTAGGGACAGTTAAGATGTAGAACTCTTATGTGTTTGATAGAGCTGGATCGCATAAGATTATCGGGTCCTAATTTAGTAAAAGACATGGAAGAAAAAGTTCAGATTATTCAAGAGGCTGTTGTCGATAGACAAAGGTCTTATGCTAATTCGGAAGATAGAAAGGATATGAGTTCAAGCTCCGAGATAAAGTGTTTTTAAAAGTATCTCCGTGGAAAAAGATACTCCACTTTGGAAGAAAATGAAAACTGAGTCCAAGATTCATTGGCCTTTACTAGATTTTAGACAGAGTTGGACTAGTAGCGTATCGTTTGGCACTCCCTCTGGAGCTAGCCAAATTACATGATGTATTCCATGTGTCTATGCTTCGAAGATATCGTTCGACCGTCACGTCTTAGTTGAAGATATCTGATCTGAAGATTTCACTTTCGAAGAAGAGCCAAAAGCTATTCTAGATCGTGAAATAGACGATTCTGAAACAAAGCAAGTCCTTAAGGTAAAAGTGCTTTGGCAGCGTCCGGTATGGAAGAGCGACATGGGGCGAGAATCGGCCGATGAGAACCTGAGTGCCCTCGTCTGATTCGAGGAGTAATTTCAAGGACGAAATTTATTTTAAAGGGGTGGGGGGGAGGAGAATTGTAACACCCCGAAATATACCCTAGTCGTTTTCAGCATGTTTAGGGTGTTTTGTAGGTATAATTTGAATTTTTCTTAATTTAAATGCAAAACGTGAAATCTGAGAAACCGGAAATAAGCAAGGGTAAATTTGTAATTTGTCAAAATGGGACATAAAAGTCATAAGATAAGAAGATGGGATGCTAAAGTGCAAATATAGTGACAGTTGTAAATAAAGGAAGTGAGGACCAAGTGTAATAAAGGAAAGTAAGGTCAAATAGGGATAAGACGAGTTGGTCTCTCATTTTTGGGGAGGCAAAAACGCGTGAGAAGAGAAAGAGAGGAGAAGAAGAAGTAGAAGAAGAAGAAGAAAAAGAGGAAAGGTATGGATGGCTATGATTTTGTATAGAAAGGTATGGAATACTATGGATTTGTATGGATTCTTGGTTTATGATGTATGTATACATGTTTGGGTGTTAGGAAGTTAACCTAACTTACAAGTAATTGAGTTAGGGTTTGGAAAAACTCTATTTAATCTCTATATTTGGTTTTGGTTGGGTTAAAACACATTTGAGAGTTGTTTTTAGTGATGCTTTTGGATTATTTTGGGGTTTTTTTGTTGGATTTTTGGAAAAAAGGAGGAAATCAGCAAATTTGGGCAATTTCGGGGGTCCTATGACGCGACGTAGGGATCCCCACGCAACAACGTAGGACCACACCAAGGCGTGGCATGTCCACGCTGCGGTGTGGTCGAGAGGGGGCTTGGACAAGCCTCGGGTATGTCGCAGCATAGCTACTGTTCACCGTATGGAAATTTTTGTATTTTGTTTTTTTCGTTGCTCCAGGGTCTTGTCTATTAGACTAATGAGAACCCTATAAATGTATGAAAGGGTCCATACATGTTTGTAAGGTAAAAGAAAAATTAGACTGTACCTTTCGCTTTGCCTCAGTGAGTTTGAAGTTGGCAAACTTAATGCCCCTATGATAAGATAGTAAGTTCTTGAGCACATATAATTGTAGGATTGCTTAAGATTGGATATTGAATGACACAACACCTCACGTTATGTGAGGCGGAATGTATAATTATACATGCTTTCTCACGATTGAGTCTTGACGACACTCTCTAACCATGCTTCAACACATTTAGTACTTCGGTACTCTATGATTAGTGCTTCGACACATTTAGTATTTCGGTACTTTCTGATTAGTGCAATGGAACTCTCTGTCAGTGCTTCGGCACTCCTACTTTGTGCTACCACACCTCAGTACTGTACCGTACCTTCGGGTACCTATTATGTTGTGTCTTACTCATTTCTTATTACTGGTCTAGGTAGTCAAACAGTTATATGATAAGAGTCTGAATAACAAATAAGAGTAAAGTAATGTACATCGTTCTACTCTGAATGTACCTATGGGTACCTCTGTATAAGTATAAGCTTTGAATGTATCTATGGGTACCTCGGTACAAGTATAAGTTCGGTAGTACCTACGGGTACCTCCGTATAAGTATAAGCTCTATAACTCCTATGGGAGATCTGAACAAGTATAAGTCTGATATAAGTACAAGTATGTGTATAAGTTTTTTATATGAATTCATGAAAATTCTGATATCTGCTACTGTATATCTGTTATTGTTATATGCCTACTGTAAATGAGTATTAGTGCATGTGTATACGTATAAGTCATATGTTTCCCACTAAGCATAAAGCTTAGCATGGGTTTTAATTCGTATAGGTACAAAGGAGGACGTCCACGATCTTCCGCATACAATTGGGCCAACAAACTAGTAGGAGTACATCATAGTAGGTTTTGTGCTCTGATTATGTAAATGTAAATGTACAATTTTTGTATATGTATATGTAAATGGGACTCAAGACTGTATGTATTGCACTATAAACACCACTACGATGGTTGTTTTATTTTGTATCTTTGTATATGATATTTTGATTCAGTATAAGACTTGGCCCACCAATGTCTGAAAAAGCAAGTAAAGAGTCCTAGTATAGTCTTGCGCCCCCTTCATCCGCCTAGGCAAGGGATTGGGGGTGTGACAATATATATTGCATATATTAGTTACAACATTGGAGAATTTGAATGCTTGAAAAATAATGGCTTCAAAAGCCTACTTTTTGATTATATTGAGCGTGTATTGATTAGTGCCCAAAAAGTGCTATTTTGAACCCTATTTATTATAGGTTTTGAGTGCTTTTATTATTACTAATCTGTGCTAATTAACCCGATTGCACATTAAGGTCCCTACTATTTTAATGATGCGCATTTTTGTGGCAAATTTTGCGGTTTTTTACTTGTTTAATTATGCACCGAAATTGTTAGTCGATCCAAGCCACGAAGAATTCAAGTCAAACTCACCATTGCAAATCAAAGGTGGAAGGAAAGAAAATGAGTGTGAAGAAAATTGGACCACTGCGGGAGTACTTTGCCACGACCCTTTATTGCATCCTATGACTGCTTGTTCCTCTGTTGATTTTCACCTTTTTCACGCGGTTTACTACAACTTTTAGTTTTTCCATTTACCTGTAATAACCCTTCCGATTTTGGTTTTTTGCTTCCCTTACAACGAGCATCTATATAAGTCTCAGTTTGTACAAATCAACAGACTTGAATTTTGGATGTCACGATGCGGGAGCGATTTCCATGACTTCCTTTTCCCTTTTTCTTTCCTTTTCTTTTCCATTTTCAGTGCTTAAACACTCCTGCGAGGATGACAACTCGGAGGATGTTCGTGAACCCTCTTCCTCCTTGAAGGGCGGTACGGTAGCTAGGGTGTGGAGGTAACTCACGGTTCCCCTGTTTTTTTTAACGCACGCATTTATGGTTGTTGTGTTCACACTTCTCACTTAGTTAAAATCTCTTATGTCTCTCTTTAATGTGTATTTGGCAAGCTTTTTGGGTTCATTGGATACTTTCACTAGATCCATTGAAGGCCTCGGTTGGATTGTCTCCCCCTTTAGTTATCGTGGAGTAGGGTTTTGAGATGTGTTTTTTCCTTTGTTAGGAACATTTATGCCCATTTAAAATGCTATGTTTCAAAAGGAAAATCATAGGGGTTTAGTTTTAAAAGCTAAATGAGATCCAGGTTCGAAATATTTATAAATCCTCCCACGGCGCGAGAGAAAAAAATACACAGGGGACATGTTGGTTACCTTGAACCTAAACCCCGGTGACGAGACTTGAGAGTTATTTTACATTTTACTTTATTTAAATTTCGGTTGCAAACCAAACCTGTTTTACCCAAACCCCAAAATCCAAATTTAATTCACGTTTGATTCACTGTGAATCATTTGTCTGAAGAAAACCCATCCACGTGTTCGACCCTGAACCCCATTATCTGCGGTAGCTTGACTCTGTGATGGGAGAAGAGCTTAGGATATAAATTTTGTTGTTAGGATCACCTATTTGTAGCCTGAATCCAAATGAGGCGCGTGCACCGGGGATAATTGCCTTAGTGCAAGTGAAGAGGCTGTGTACTGTGATCCCTCATCCACAAGTCTTGGTGAATTTCCTTTTACATCATTTAGATCATTTTTCTTAGTTTTATTTCCTTTGTTAAAAAAAAAAAAAAAGTCTTTGCGGGATCGTTTACGTATTTGTTTTTTTGTGTGGCCTTATTCCAGCTGCAAGATTGCATTTCAGTGGTTTTTTGAATTGAGAGAAAAATGGAGACACAGTATGAGCGATACGGTCGGGAGGATAACCCCAGAGTTTACATGACAATGAGGGACTATAGGAACCTGCATGCGAAAATCAGCAACCACAGGAGAGAAATCCAAACCCAATAGGTCTATGAGGAATATAGAGACCAATGGATGAGTTACTTTGTCTATAATGTTCCCTCGCTTATATGCCTCACCTTCTCCACACTTTACCTCAACTTCTGGCCCTGACAACAACCACCACCCCTTATCCCTTGTTGAGACAAGCCATCACAATTTGAGCAAGCAGTGGACAATTTCGTAGAGAGACGAGGGTAGTGACGTCCCGGGTGTCAGCGGGGCCACGGTTGAGGCTCCTCGAACAAGGAATTAGATGGGTTCAAAGTGAAATTGATCAAAAATTGGACATCTTGCGAGGAATCATCTCAAAGCTCACCGTTCGGTTTGTTCATCAAGGAGGAGAATTTGGAGGAAGAGTGCTTATTGAAACAATTTTTGGTTGAGCCGGGCTCATTGCAGCCTCGGAGGAATTGAAAGTGGAATTAGTAGAAGCTCATACGGCTACCCGAGATGAGTCGAGTGATACTTTTGGCCTTGGAAAAAGAAGAACAGAATAGTGCCTTGATAAGTGAGGAGGGTAGTGGGAAAGAAATAGTGGAAGATCCCCCAGCATGTCCTTCAACCAATTCCCTAAACCCCACGCAATGCGAATCACCTACAACCCCTTTGCCGGTAGCTCACTCGAGATGACCAAGTATATATTCTACCTTCACTGCGCCACAACCAGCACTGCGACAAACTCAAAAATTGCGGCTCCCAAAGCTTAGTCAACCCCTTCTTGCATGTCATGCAGAACATCAAACTGGTGGCCCATTGCCGAGCTTTTTTCATCAAAGATGGCGTTGCCTACATTGCATGTACGAGTGGTTGGTTCGGGTGCGGGTTCGAGTTTGGAGCACCCGGACCTAGGCATTTCTAAGTTCCCCACTTTTTGTTTTTAATTTCTCTTGTTTAGTTTTATTTTATCGTATTTTATTTTGATTTCTATAATTTTTCTTTTAGTTTTCTCTAATTTTAGTTAATTTATGTTTTAGATTAATTTTACTCTTACGCAATTTTTTTGCATTAATTTTTTGTAGCTTTGCAAATTTTGAGCGTGTATTGAAAATCGAAGCGAGAAGCGGATTTTCGCAATTCTAGCGAAAATTTCGCAATTCTAGCGAAATGTGAAATTTTCGCTAGCTATGAAATTTTCGCTAAGCTAGCGAAATTTCGCTAGCTTAGCGAAAATCTTGTGAGAAGCGAAAATAGAAAATTTCGCTAGGAACAGTGCCTAGCGAAATTCAACCTTTTAGCGAAAATCCTAGCGAAATGCACAGTGTCTTCCACTACAAGACAAAACAGTGCACAGTAATTCCAATTTGTTTTTTTATTTTATTTTATTTTACTTTATTTTATATTTTATTTATAAAAAAAAAAAAAAAAAACGTTTGTTTTTCTTTATATATTATTTTATTTACGTAAAAAAATATTTTTTATTTTTTATTTTATTTATTTATTCTTTTTTTTTATTATATATTAAAAAAAATGGATTTTATATATATATATATATATATATATATATATATATATATATATATATATATATATATATAACATATATATATATATATATATACTCTATATAAATCTTACAGAAATTGTTATTTTATTTTATTATTTGTATTTTGTTATTTTTGTATTCCTTTATTTTATTGATTTCAAAATCAAAAATAATTTCGCTATTAGACATAGCGAGATTTTTGTGAGCTTAGCGAAATGCGGAATTTTAAGTAGCTAAATCGAAATTTATTAACAGCGAAAATTTCGCTAGTAGCGAAAATTTTCGTATCTTGCATAGTTTTTCTTGCTCGATTTTGTTTGACATAAACTTTTCGTAGAGCTCCGTTTAGGCGTTCTTGGTACCGTTGGAAAGCTTAGAGAGTCTAGAATCAAATATGACCCAGAAGAACATTTTTGTTGCACATGAAAGTGTAATTTTAAAATGGTCAAGCGGTCACTTTTTCTCTCTTTTCTTCTCCTAACTTGTTTATTTGAAGCCCAAACGGAGTGAATAACGTGTCGATGGAAAGCTTGCGAAGTCACCTATCCAGAAATGATCACATCTTATCATGGAGGTAACACTTCCTTCTCTAATTTTCCATTCCGAGCCCCATTTCGGACACCGAGATGTTTGGGTTGGGGAGGATTGATAAAGAGTGGATTTTGCATTTATGCTTTGTTATTATTTGTGCAAGCCCATTTTGTGATGTTCAGTGGCTTGTTGGGTTCCTTTCTCCTGGTGGTATACAAACTGACTTACTTTTTCAAATTTGGACTAGTTTTTGTAACCAAACTTTTGTGGTTTTGCACAACACATTAGTTTGAAAAATTGAACTTTGTCAATTCTATTGATGTTAGATTGGTTCCATGCTTAGTTGAGTGAATGATTAGTTACAATTCTTATTGATTTCGGCCTTTTCTTCCACCTTTAGCTAACCACACACAAAGCACATTAGATTTCAATAGTAAATTTGAAAAGCGCTGCACCTCCCATAATTTACATAACCTACCTAGTTTCGTGGCCTTTAATAGGTTAAGGACCCCGCAATGGAAAAGAAAAGAAGAAAAGAAAAAGAAATGAAAAGAAAAAAGAAAAGAAAAGAAAAAGAAGAAAAATTGCAACGCTTTGCCTTGAAACCGAGCACGGTCCGAGGGGTATATAGCGAAAACTAAACAGGTGCCACAAACCTTCCTTTGGTTGGGAGTCACACGACTTAGTGTTAAACTACATGGGTGGATGGGTGGAGTTTAGCAAGTTGTGAGTCTTTGGAGTCTCGAAGTCATTCGGGTCGGAGTCTGGCTTTTGAAAGTTAGTGGTTGAAGATCCTTATGACGGTGCTGGCCTTAATTGAGTTTGGGAGTCATCGGTAGATCCCGTTACATGGACTTTGGGTGATTCCTCGGCATTGCACCTAGCGCAAAAGAATTGTGGAATAAGAGGTGGGTCTGATCTATTTAAGTTGGTTAGCATGCTAGGTCGTGGTAGTAGCTAGGTTGGGGGAGAAGTGCGGAGTTAGCAGTTTATTGTTGAGCTAATCAAATAAACACTTAGATTTGGTGGAAGTTTCTAGTTGATTCAGCGAGATGGAGACTCTTTTGATACTCAATTTTGTATGGTATTCATTCTTTCATGATAGTTATTGGACACGACTTTGATGATTCTTACTTAGGGTTAGGCATTACTTCTTCACAACCTTTTTGAACTACAACCTTTTTGTGCACATAATTTTGTTATCTTTTTGTGTCTCTTCTTTCTTTCTTTGCTTTCATTCTTCTGGGACTAGTGATGTGTAGGTTGGGGAGTGTGATTAGTACCCAAAGTGCTATTTTGAACCCTATTTTTCATAGGTTTTGAGTGCTTTTTGTGTACTAATCATGCTAATTAACTGGAATTTGCACATTAAGGTCCTACTATTTTAATGATCGCATTTACAGCAAGAATTTCTGCAGTTTTCTGAGAGCTAATTATGCCGAAATTGTTGAGAGTCGATCAAGCACGAAGAATTCAAGTCAAAACTCACCATTGCAAATCAAAGATCGGAAGGAAAGAAAGAGCAAATTGTGAAGAAAATTGGACCTGCGGGAGTGCTTTTACTTGACCCATTGTGCATCCTGCGAGCCTTGTTGTTCCCTCCTGGCGATTTTCCCCCTGCTTTTCACGCCCCAGGTTTTCTACAACTTTTGGTTTTTCCATTTTACCACAGCAATAACCTTCCGATTTTGGTTTTGTAACTTCCCTTACAACGAGCATCTATATAAGTCTCGGTTTGTACAAATCAACGAGACTTGAATTTTGGATATGCGATGGCGGGGCTTCGATTTGCTGACTTCCTTTCCCTTTTTCTTTCCTTTTCTTTCCATTTTCGGCTGCCAAAAACACTCCTGCGAGGATGACAACTGGAGGATGTTACGACTGAACCTCTTCCTCCTTGAAGAGGACGGTACATTGGCTAGGGTGTGGAAGTGGTAACTCACGGTTCCCATTTTTTTGCGAGACGTATTTATGGTTGTTTGTGTTCACAGCTTCTCACTTAGGTTAAAATCTCATAAGCATGCTCTCTTTAGTGTATTATTTGTGAGGCTTTTGGGTTCATTGGATACTTTCACTAGATCCATTGAGGCTCGGTTAGTTGTCTCTTTGCTAGTTATACGTGGAGTAGGGTTTTTTGAGATGTGTTTTCAACTGTTAGGAACATTTATGCCCATTTAAAATGCTATGTTTCAAAGGAGAAAAATCATAGGGTTTAGTTTTAAAAACTAAATGAAGATCCAGGTTCGGAAATGACTATATGTCATCCTCCCAGCCTTGAGAAAAAATACCCGGGGACATGTTGGTTACCTTAGAACCCTAAACCCCGGTGGCGAGACTTCAAGGTTCTGTTACACATTTACTTTATTTAAATTTAGGTTGCAAACCCTGACCCACAATTTTTACCCGAACCCAAAATCAATTTAATTCACCGGTTTGATTTCCTCGAATCATTTTGTCACGAAGAAAACCCATCCTGTGTTAGGCCCTAGACCATTTATCTTGCGGTAGCTTGACTACGACGGTAGGAGGGCTAGGATATAAATTTTGTTGATTCGGATCACCTCTTTGTGAAGCGCGAATCATGTATCCGCATTTGAAAGAAAATTTTGTATATTTGAGAAACAGTGGCTTTAAAAGCCTGCTTTTGATTTCTCAAATATATAAATTTCTCCAACATAGAACATGTCCTATATATATAGGACATGTGCTATTTTGGAGAAATTTATATATTTAATGATAACAAAAGCCATCTTGACTGGCTTATAGGATATAATCATTTCCCTGATATTAAAGGCCGTAGAGTTGACCTAATTCTTTTGAGAAGTTTCTACAATTTCCTACATGGTTGGGAAATACCTTAAGTATTTCCCATTGATGAATCTCTTGTGTGGCTCTCCTTGTAAGCTTGCTGACCAATATGCATTTCTAGGTAGTACTTGATGCACTTTGAAAGGTCCCTTCCAGATGGGGGACCATTTGCCTAATTTTCTGTCTTTGGAACCAATTGGTAGCATAATCTTCAAAACAAGATATCCTATTTCAAAGCTCTTTCTCTTTACTCTCTTGTTGTAGGTCTGAGTTACTTTATTTTTCTGAACCAACATATGGTTGAAAGCTTGCATTCTTCTATCATTTACATATTCAAGTTCCATCATCATGGACTCACCGTACTCTTGAAGAGAAACGTCATTTTGCCTAGAAACTCTTGAAGAAGGCACCACTACCTCCATTGGGAGTATCGTATGTTGTCCATAAGTCAAAGAAAAAGGACATACCTGTGTAGAGCTCCTTTTAGAATTCCTATAGGCCCACAATGTCTTTGATAAAATCCTATGCCAATCTCTAGGATTCTCTTCTAGAATTTTCTCCAAGATTCCTATCAACACTTTGTTGGATGCCTCTTCTTATCCATTGGCTTAAGCATAGAAAGGAGTTGATCTGATGAGTTTAATCCCATAATCCGCAGCAAAGTATTCATCTCTTCTCCAATGAACATTGTTTCTTGATTAGTGGTAATAGATTGGGGAATTCCAAACCTATATATAATATGCTCCTTGATGAATTGAATCACATACTTTTGTTATGCTTTCTTCAATGGTATTGCTTCCACCCACTTAGTGAAGTAGTTTGTAGCCACTAGGATGAAGCTATGTCCTTTTGATGATGTTGGATAAATTTTCCTAATTAAGTCCATGGTCTATCCTTTGAACGATCATGGCTTTACTATTGAATGCAATCCAACAAGAAGGATCCGGTGTATGCTCCCATACTTTTGGCATTGTTGACAACCTTTAGAGTAAGTGATGCAATCTTTTAGAATGATTGGCAAAAAATGACAGTGTCTTCTAATCAACTAACGCATTTTTACTCTAGATTGGTGAGATCAACAAACCCCTTCATGAACTTGCTTTATAAATTCCATGCTGTCTAGGAAAGATAGGCACTTGAGTAATAGTCCATCAAGTCATTTTCTGTATAGTTCTCCTTCTAGTGGAACAAAATTATGAGTTTGAGCCTTTGTTCTATGGGGAACCCTCTTGTTTGGATTCTCCAAATATTCTCTGAACTCTGCTCTCTAATCTCCAACAATGTTCATGTCATTATTGAAGATGTCTAGGTTGATCCCCTTTTCAAAAATTGAAGGGTGAGTCTTCTTTTCTATCACGATGAATTTATGGGTCAATTCTTCACCCTTTTTTACATCAGAGGCTATTTGAGCAAGTTCATCAGCCTCCCAAATTGATTTCCTAGGCACATGTTCAAATTCCACATTACCAAAGAAGTCTAACAATGGAATGGCGACAATAAAGTAAGGTACCAAAAGCAGACTATTGCATTTATACTCTCCTATTAATTGCCGAAGTACCAATTGAGAATTTCTAATGATTTGAACATCTTTTACCCTAAGCTCTAGTAGGATTTCTAAAGTGTCGCAAGCTTCATTTTCGGCGATTGTTGGTGCATTCAAGGCGGATTGAAGATATGTAGTCTTTACTCCCTTGGTGAAATAATCACTATTCACACTTTTGACTGAATTCTACGTGAACCTTTAGATTTGAGGATCCAAGGTTCCTTTTTTGCTCCATAAATTTCTAGCTCCACATTGTGCTATACCTCAATCTCTAAGGAAGGATGATCAACTAGGAAATCTGCCATTGCTTATCCCTTGATTGATTTATGTGGAAAATAAATCAAGGTGAATTCTGACAAAGCAAGGGACCATTTACCAATCCTCCATGTAATTAATGGCCGGTTAAGCATATACTTCATAAGGTCAGTTTGAGAAACCACATAGACTTAAGAATTGATAAAGTAATGTCTCATTTTGGTACATGCAAAGTACAAGGCCAAACATAAATTTTCAATTGGGCTATATCTTGTTTCTTTTGGATTTAAGACCCTACTCATATAATATACAACCTACTCATGACCTTTAGAATTGTTTTGGCCAAAAGACAACCTATTGACCTATTTGCGGCTGATAAATATAATTTAAGTGGATAACCTTGTGAGACCGCTTGATGTTTAGAGAGGTACTCTTTGATCTTATCAAAGACCGTTTGATGTCATTCCTCCCTCCTAAACTCTTCCATATCTTTCAGCTTCACCAAGTCAAAGAATTCCTTGGTTTTACCTGCCAGGTTAGAGATAAATCTTCTTAAATAGTTTACGTGACCTAAGAACTTTCAGAGTTCTTTTTTGTTTTGTGCAGCTTTGGCTGAAGTAATAGATTTTGCTTTGTTTTGATCCACTTCTATCCCTCTTTGGTGAACTAGGAATATAAGAATATTCCCAACACGAACTCCAAATTCATATTTGAGTGGGTTAAGCTTCAACTGATGATGTCTCATCCTTTCAAAGCTTTTCTTTAGATGGTCTACATGCTCACTGACTCTTTTAGATTTAACCACAATATCATCAATGTCTACTTCCATGTGGTAGCCTAATTTGTCATGGAAAATGGCATTCATTGCCCTTTGGTAAGTTGCACATGCATTTTTTATACCAAAAGGCATGACCAACAATTCAAATGTCCCAATGGAGCCAGGACATCTAAAGGCAGTCTTAGGTGTATCTTCTACTGATATTAAATCCAAACTTTTCCATTTTTCTTCATCACATAAACAATATTTGCTAACCATTGCGCATACCTTGTAAGCCTGATGAACTTGGCATTCAAGAGTTTCTCAATTTCTTCCTTTATCTTTAGCTCAACTTCCTTGGACATACTTTTAGGTGATTGTTGGAAATGATGGAACTCTGGCCTAATGGGAAGGCGATGTTCCACAAGGATCTTATCCAATCCTGGAATTTCATCATAATTCTAAGCAAAGCAATCTTTGAATTCCTGCAATAGTGAAATGATCCGTTCCTTCAAGTTAAAGGGTAGTAGAGAACTGATGTAAGTAATCCTTGGCTCTTCCATAGTGTCGAGGTTGACTTCTTCCATAGGATTATGTACTTGAGTCTTGTTATCTTCCATTTTGGGAGGCTCTTGTCCCACATATTCAATATGCATTTCTTCCTCATCTTCATCTAATTCTCCTTTTTAAATCACTTTAGCTTCACAAATGCCTTGGAATTGCTCTTCTACAATTTTTTTCAGTAATTTGATGCATTTTCATTTTGAATGTCGCAGTTGCAGCGGCTGCATTTCCTTCATGAGAATACTTAATCATCGACCTCCTAAATGATCGGCCCCTTTATCAGCCTAAAAGGCACGATAGTAGTTATCTTTATAAGTTTGGCAACTTGGTCTTGGATTTCACCACCATCTTTTAACTCCATGTATATTTTCTTGAGAGCCCCATTCTTCTTCTTACCTTTAAACTTTATTGGACCAAACTCTTAGTAATAGTAAATAACCTCAACAGAATATGAAGTTACAATGAAAGGTTATTTATTTGCCCATACTACTTCTACTTCACCACCTTTCCAAAAAAGCGAAAATTGGTGAAAGGAAGATGACACACACCAATTTTCATGAATCTAGTCTCTTCCTAACAAAGCATTGTAATTAGCAGTAGAATTAATCACAAAGAAAGCTGATAAGGAGGTCTTACTACCCACAGTGATGTTAATAGGGAATACGCCTAGAGTCTTTGAGATTTCCCTAGTGAAAGCTAATATAGACTCTTCAGTTTCAATTAGGTCACCAATGTCTTCCTAATGCTCTCAACATCCTTAATGGCATCACATTGACTGTTGATCCATTATCAACCAACACCTTGGACACTAGTTTGCCATTAAAGTGTGCTCTCACATAGAGGGACCTTATGTGCCTTGTCATTTCCACAAAGAGGACACTGGTTTTTAAATTGTCTCTCCATTTCCAACCAACTCATTATAGAATTCCTTGGCAATGTTGCATACCAAGTAAAAGCAGCTCCTGTTAATGAGTTATGAAAAAACCTGAGTTTGAAGTATGGGAAATTCTCATAGTTGGCCAATTCCCCACATTGCACTGTGAACCTAGCCACATGCTCTAAGATGGATTGTCCATCTTCTCCGAAGAATAAAGAGAATTCAAGAATTCTATACCCCTTGTGTAAGGATTCTCTCTATCTATTACCTCTAGGTATGGCTTGTAGAATTCTAGGCAATCATTTTGTCTAAGACATGACCCGTATAGCTTTTGTACCACCTCCCATATTGCCTCCAAGTCCGATGGTGGAGGTGGTTGCATAAAAGGCTGGGGAATTGGTTGGCCTCTACTAATACCTACCCCGATGGGTGGTTGAGTAGTGCCCCTCATGCCTCTAGCAAAAGGAAGTGGTTCATTGTAGGCTCGAGGTTGTGTAATCGGGTTGATGTTAGAAAATAACCTTTGAGGAGCCACCGTTCTTACAAGATTAGAACATTCTCCATTGACATTCGCCAAAGTTCTCTTCTCTCTCAAATGGGGAGGGATATAGCAATTTTCAACCTGTATAGGTGAGTAATGAGATTTACCTGCTTCATGAAAATTCCTTAGGTACTGCCCCTCGAGCTCATCAAATAGTTGCCTTGTAGATCAAGAAGCAACTTCTTGTCTGTTTTGTTTCATTTCTCTCATTGCTCCTGAGATTGCCTCTAAGATTTTCATGGGATTGAGATTGTTGTGTTAGCCCTTCTACTATGGCCCTAGTTTGCTTAACCTGTTTGGCCATGGCCTTAGCTTGCTTGATAAATTGTGCTTCAAGTCGTTGTGAGATAATCAAGCTCTGGTTCTTCAATTCCTATATCACAGCCTAAAAATCACTCGTAGTGTTAGCAAAAATGATAGGTGCATCAATATTACCTATGTTTGCTTCTTGCCCAATTGGGCTGTTTGATGAATGTTCATCTTGGAGAAAACTTGCTGCATTTTTCTCTTATTGTTCCACCATGGATAGAACTAGTCCCTTTTGTACAACATTAGATCCTGAATCTTGAGACTCCAAAATGATTTTACTTCTCAACTTTGGTGGCATCTTCAACAAAGATAGGTCCCACTGGGAGTGGCAAAAAATATGTTTTGGTGATTTTATGATTTTCACACGAACATACAAAATAAAAGCATGCGATTGTAGGCGTGCCAAGAAATTAAAGTGTTTCCAAATTGAGACTGTACTTAAAACTCAAACTTCCTAATCAAACAAAGTGAATTCCCTAGTTCTCTTGATAGTTCCCCAGAATCTAAGTAGATAATGTCATAAAAATGTAAAGTTTGTAGGAATGAAAGCTGGAGAAAATGCTAAATTGCACTAGGAATGAATGAAATGAACAATGTTGAAGAATTGAAAGAAACTTGGCTAGAACTTGAAAATAGAATGCTGGAATATGCTGACGAATCGAAAGAAACCTGACTAGAACTTGGAATTAGAGTGCTGAAATTGATGAAAGCTAATCGAACTTGGAAATAGAGTGCTAAAATTGATGAAAGCTAATTGAAAAGTTAAGAATTGCTGAAGTAGATTACTGCTTGTTAAGTTGACTAATTGATTGGTTGTTTGTTGATTGATAGGTCCCTCTCTTGCGAGAGCTCTCCTCCTTTTATAAGAGTTCTTGAATAACTGCTCAAGTCCTGTATTTTCTCCACTCTATCACTTCCTTAAGTAACTACCCACATCTCCATCTAGGAAGCTTGTTTCTCAAGTAATTGCCCACATCTTCATTAAGGAGACTTGTTCCTTAAGTAATTATCTATGTCTTCATTAAAGAGGCTTGTTATTTAAGGAAATGCCATCATTTCAAATAACTATCCACATTCTTTGCCATTTATGATATTTGAGAAAAAGTCTCGTTTGACTTCAAAGTTTTTTTAAAATTTTCATAAATACCTTTGGAATTTTCATCTCACTTGAATTTTTAATCATAGTCTTAGACTCAGGCCTAAATACACTTTATAGATCAGACCAAATTTTAATTTAGGTGCAAACTATATACAATGTGAACCCAAAGCTATGGTGACTCTAAAAGTTAGGGTAATATATTTGACATCTGTGTGTCTCACGAGACAGTATTGTATTATAGGACAAGAGAGAGTCTTGGTAGGAGAGGATACTCATTCTTCTTTTATGGATGTAATGGCTTCTCTTATTTAGCGCCGTCGACTGCCATCACACCCGACGAATTTCGAGACGGCATTCCAAGTGCCTATTGCACAAATATTTTTTATGAGTGTTCAGAATTTTTAAGAAAATAATTATATTTTTTCTTTTTCTTTTTAAATATTAGTAGATTCTAATTAAAATTGTGATTTTATATTTAAAATTCAATCGGAATTGCGAATTTATATTTGAAATTTAATGTAAAAACTTTTTAAACTTTAAATTTTATCTTCTTTCATTTAAAATGAAAAGTTATTTTAAGAAATCAATATTTTTAATAAAATAAATTAATAAGTCCATAAAAATTTAATTTTATTAAATTTTAATTTAAGTTTATTAAATTTTAATTTAAGTTTGATATTCTATAAAAATTAAAATATATAATTAATATTACTTAAATTTAAATTCAATTTTTCCTCATTCAAGTATTCTAATATTTTTTTATTGATCAAGAAACACAATTGAACAAAAATTAAAAGTTTAAACATTTATTGAACGAAACTAAAATTAAGACATTAAAATAGAAAAAATAAAAAAGTTTAGAGACTCCATTGAAAAAAATAAAATTGAGATGATAAAATAGAAAATATCAAAAAGTATAGACACTTGTTTAGACCCCAAATTCGATCTCTTATTATTTATTTATTTATTTTCACTTTATTTTTTATTTTATTTGATTGGATTTTATTACTTTTTTTTATTTTATTCTTTTTCTTTTTGAGAAGGTGGATCATCCTTTTCTTTGGGAGGCTTTAGGGCTTAGTTTTATTTGGAGATCCTGTATATATTAAAAGTGACAAGGAAAAGGAGTCGTGAAGTAGTTTTCTACAGGTGTGATTCATTAGACTTATGTGTGCACTTATTGATTTGTTAGAAATTGTACATACATTTTTTTTTAATCAGTAAGAGAAACTTTTTTTTTTTTTTTTTTTCTGTTGAGATTTAGAACCGAGTTACTGTGGTAGAGAATGATCTTTTTTTTTTTGTTTTCTGTCGTTGGATATATTTCCATAGAGTACATCTCAGTTTACACGTGGTTATATATTTTTCATTAGTTTTATATTTGATTCGTAAGTTGCTGTCATAAACGTGCATAGATTTGGATTTTAAATTGCAGAGTAATTATGCGCAATAATGGTGGGGTGTAATTGGAGATCTTGTGGGATGTGGTATTCAGTGTGAGATTCTATATTTTAGAATAATTATATACTTTGTAGCTTCATTGTGGAACTTTTAATTTTGGGATAAAGCTTTGTTGAGGAGAAAAGTCATGCAGTGTAAATCTTTTTAGAAGTGTATCTTGTCAGAAGTTTTCTTGCTTCTCTTTGATTGGTTTTTATCAATATTACTGTTATTTTTATTTTCTTGCTTCTCTTGATTAGTTTATTTTTTTAATGTGTTTCCTTCCTTTCCTGGAAATTTCTGGGTTATTAGACTTGTGGGTTGGGTTTCGAGAAGCAGCAATAGAGATACTCTATTATTATTAATTTTTTTTTTTTCGAGTGTCTCTGGCAGTGCTTTGATTTTTCTTTGGTTTCTTTATTTCTTTATTTTTCCTATGATTTCATCTTCAAGCTATAACTTCCCACGTAACTAATGTACATGTAATTTGTATTCTTTCCTAATTTCTTGATCCTTAACTAATTGACATGTAATTTGTATTCCTTCCTAGTTTTTATTCTTTCCTTACATATTTCCAATAATCTTCAATAACATTTTCAGCTATACGTGGCTCTTCAATGTGTATATCAGCTTCATAATCACTCTCTTTCTCCCATACACTTTTCTCATTAATTGTTATTCACATATGTTTTTTTTTATAAGACATTAATTGTTTAATGATTAATAAAAATCCCACCTTGTTTTTCGAATTCTATACCATCTCAAGTTCGTGAAGAGATTAAAGCCACCACTTAACTAAACTCTCTCTTGTATATGTGTGTTTTATTTTTTTCATTTATTCATTTATTTTGTTTCTTTAAATTAAATCATTACAAAATTCTGCAATTACAAGCCTCTCTAAACTTCTAATAAAAAATTATTTATTTTTCAAATTTCAAATCAAAATTCTGTTTCCTTAAATTTCAAAAACATCCAAATTCACTTTGTCTTTCTCTCTAAATTTCCTATACCTAAATTTCATATTTTTTAAATTCTCAAAAAAAAAAAAAATCACTTTCTTTAATTCAAAAAACTCAAAAATCATTTTCTAAAAAACAAAAAAAAAGTAACTTTCTTCAATCTTACAAAAAATTAAAAAAAAAATAATTTGACTTCAAAAATCTTAAAAATAATTTTTTTATTAATTTTATAAAATAAAAAATAATTATCTCTAATTTATTTAAAAAAAAAAAATCAAAACTCTTTCTCAACTTCAAAAATTTTAAAATCATTTTCTCTACAAAAAAAAAAAATTATATTTATATTTTTCTTCAAATTCTAAAATTCTAGAATCATTTTCTTTAAATTTCACAAGAAATCAAAATCCACTATTCCTTTAATTTCCCTAAGTCTCAATTTGTTTTTCAAATATCCATCTTTCAAATCATTCTTCTAAATCTTGGTAAAGCAATATTCTATTTTCAAAAATCCCGATTCAAGTTTTCCTTTTCCAAAATTACTCTTTTCAACTTGATTTAAAAAAAAAAAAAAAAAATCTAAAAGCACAGTCTACTCTATAATTCCAATGAAATAAGACCACCTGGAGTTAACTCGTGTGCAAAATAAATGGGCCTTAGTGGGGAGTCCAAGATCCCATATATGCTTTCAACAAATAATTTGGCACTTGATTTATACCTTGATTTTCTAATTTAAGTACGAATGTTTCTATGTATGTTATTTCACTAACCTTGTTTTCTATTGATAGCACTTTCGATTCACCACCAAGGTACACACTCTTATCTCATTTGACTTTGATTTTTTATATCCATTTATTACATGTTTAATGTGCTCTAGTGTTATAATTGTTGCTTGTTTCTCAGTATCCTTGGATTGATTAATTAGTTGTTATACCTACCTTACTTTAATTATTATAGACCCAAACTTTAGGGGTTTAAAGGGGTATTATAGTTTGTCACCGTACCTTCTTGATAAGTAATCTGACTCTCGGATCTAGACTAGGTTTTCACGGACTTGCTTTTCCTATCGGGAGTCACATTGAAGGTTTTATTTCTTATTTTATTTTCCTTTAAAAAAATAAATAAAAACAAGTGGCGACTCCAAGCTGTTTTCAAAAATGGTTTTTCAAAATACAAAATGAGTCTCGCTTTTTTAGTGGAACACATCATAGCCAAAATGCGGTGTCCACAAAATGGCTACTCCGTTGGGAATTGTTTGGGATTGTTACATATCCATCTTGTATCATTTCTTAGATTGTGTGTAGATTTGGATGATGTCCTTTGCATGACTGTTTATTGCATGACTACTATTTCTCTTGCTTGATTGTATATTGCTTATCTATGTGGAACACACATGTATCTCATTTATCTCCAACTCACTAGTCTCGGTCGACTTAGTTTCCCTTGATTGTGTGTTTGATAGGAGACTTTGATACTCCTTGTGTGCTCTTCGACCAAGCTAGTGATTAGGAGTAAGGTTTAGTGATGGGCTATATCTATGTTTGGGAGCATTTTTTGAGGTGGTCAACATAGTGATGTTGATCGGAGTCCGATCTTTGAAGAATTGTATAGCCCATAGCTAGATTTCAAGATAGTTGTGTGACCAGTGTGCTTTATTTGTGTTTAGTTTGTTAGGTATTTACTGTACACTTAGTTTTTTGCTCAGAGTAGTGAGAGCCTTCACCATAGGAAACCCCCCCGGGATTTCGAGGTAGTACAAGTGTGGAGGTGATGACCACCTTGCATGGAAGCACCCCATCTCTTCGGAGGCGTGTAAGAGGTTGTGTACCGTTGGAGGGTACGATTGCTCTTACTAGGGACCCCTTAAAAAAAACCCACCATTTTTTTGAAGCCTCCTTGACCTTATAGATGAGCTTATATTCTTTTCTTTTCTTAGGTATCCATATTCTACATGTGGATGCATTTGAGAGTCTTTAGGGCCACTTTAGTCGCAATTAGATATGGGGTTCTCCCTTTGGTCTTCTCTTGAGTGTTCAGAGATTAGTTCGAGTTTCGAGTGTTAGTTAGACCACTCCTTGTCCTTGCACTTTAGATTTACTCCCTTTCACTTATTGAGTTTAGGGATCCTTCTCCATAGGGTTTTTGCGAGTTTTATTTTCTTGGGTTGACACTTACACTTAGTTTATCATCACTCGCTGCTTGATACCTTAAGTATTCTCATTGATCACTTACCTCTGCACCTCACACCTATCATGGTCTTAATACGTTCCTTATCGGATATTTGATTCATTTTTCAATTTGATGCATATTATTTCCATATGAAAGGTGAAAGGCATGTTTTTTATATTCATACATTTTTTCTGACTCGGCTTGGTCACCTTATTTTCTTTTCATGAGGCTCAGATTAAAGGTTGAATCAAGGATTGATAGCTATAGATGGGATATTGATCTCATGGTAGTTCTATGCACTTTCTTTACCTCAGATATTTGATGTGAGTCTCCTAGTCACATTTGTAATTGGTTCATAGTGGATATTTTTGTGACTATGAAATTTCGCATCATATATCCAGATTTTACGATGCCACATCAGGATCATGGATTTGTATCACATTTGTTGCTTTATGGGTTTCTCTTGTGTCCTTTATCGGTTGGATTTTCATTATAGGAGTCATCTTAGAGGAGTTGTCTAAGTCTGGAGTCGCGTCCTTGGAGAAGAGTTGGGCATCGTTTAATCATATTAGATTCACACCACATTTCAAATAGATAAGTAGAAATGTCAGATGAGCTTGCTTCTACACTCGCTTCCCAAGATCTCATGGTTGGGATGACTAAGCTCCTGGACCAGTTAGAGAGCTCTCGCCATGAGCCTATCTCAATTGCGCTAGGCTCATATGAGAAAGTTCCTCCTACTCCGCAGACAACACAGGTTCCTTTGCCTGGGGTGTCCTATGGGGATCCATTTCAGTTATCT
The DNA here is from genome assembly GCA_016808115.1 of Tetrastigma voinierianum. NCBI lineage: Eukaryota > Viridiplantae > Streptophyta > Magnoliopsida > Vitales > Vitaceae > Tetrastigma > Tetrastigma voinierianum. Next base: position 97,976 of record JAEQBH010000143.1, read on the forward strand.
GGCTAGTTTGAGATGACTCCACCACATGTTACTACAGTTCCCACCGCACCATCAGTTATAGTCCCTAACATTGATGATGTTGGATTGATTGAGTAGGAGGCTAGGATGGAGAGGCTTAAGGCTAGACATGTTATGATACATGAGAGGAGACTTTGTAAAACCCGGGAAAATTAGAAAATTTCAAAAATAAAAACTAAAAAATGGAAAAATGATAATAATAATAATAACTTGTCAGAATGATTTAGGGAAGCCTAGAAAATTCTCTAGATCTCGGATGACAAAACGGACTGCGTCATTGGATTTGTCTCGTGAAATCCAGTGACCACGAAGAAAAGTTCGTTGGTGCGGAGACAATCGGGATATTTTAAGATTTTGGGTGATAAGTAGCAATGACTCAAGGGCGAAGATTTTCTGAAAATCTCGGAAGTCGAGAAATATTGTGAATTAGTTATTTTAAATAGCGAGCAAGAAAGAAATAAATTATTTTGGGGTAGAAACGGACCCCGAATAAGGCAATATGAGCCATGTATCCTAATAAATAATAATAATAATAATAATAAAAAGGAAATAAAAGGATAAAAAGAAAATAAAGGTGAGAAAGAACGACGGGAAGGCGGAGGTGTGCGTGAGAGTGATTTTAGAGAGAGAAGCTCTAGCTTCTCTCGAAGATTTACGGACATCGGACCATAGGTTTTCGTCGGAGAAAAAGGCAAAGTCAGTCTACGAGACGAGAGCTACGCGTGGGTACCGGAATCACAAGATTTCACCTAGGTCCAAGGTTTGGGTTTTCACGGAAATCGAGAAAAGGCGATGTCCAGAAAAATCACGCTAATTGAGGTAGGGGTTTTCTCCTATTTGGTTTAATTCCTGTCTAAAGTCCATTCAACATTTTAGTTTTTATTTGAGGTGGAATGGATGTCGTTTGTGTTATCTTTAGCTTGTTTATTCACGGTGTAGTCCAAGTTAGGACCAAGTGTCTTGTGTTGTTCACGATTATGTGATGCAGGTTGGGAGGCGAGTATAGTGGATTATTTAGGGTTATTCTCCTACTTTTGTTAATTTATTGATTGGGTAGTAAATGGACGGGTTTTGGTTTTAGAGTACATGCAGCGGAGTGTGGCACAATTTCCACATTGGGCCCGAGTTTTGGGTTGTTGGGCAGTTTCGGTTGTCCCGGATGAACCTAAGTTGGTTGTTGAAATTGTTGTTTAAAAAAAAAAAAAAAAAAAAAAAAAAAAAAAAAAAAAAAAAAAAAAAAAAAAAAAAAAAAAAAAAAAAATTTTTTTTTAAAAAAAAAAAAAAAAAAAAAAAAAAAAAAAAAAAAAAAAAAATTTTTTTTTTTTTTTTGGAGGTATCGTATACCTTTGAAAATGTGTTTGAGGTGGGTTTTGTGCCATGTTTATGGCTAATTTGGCATTCCAAATTGGGACGGGTTGGTTACCAGGTGAATGGGACACTTCCAGGACGATTTTTGGAGAAAAATATATCAGAGGGTTGGCCAAAATTAATTATCAGAGTATATCCACTATTTATTTTGGAGGGTTGTCCATAAAACTATTTATCAAAGTGAGTCCATTATATGTATTGGAGGGTTGTCCACAAAATTAATTATCGGAGTATGTCCACTATTTTTTTCGGAGGGTTGTTCATAAAACTATTTATCGGAGTAAGTCCACTATATTTATCGGAGGGTTGTCCACAAAATTAATTATTGGAGTATGTCCACTATTTATATCGGAGGGTTGTCCACAAATAAAACAAATATCTTTGTTTGGAAAGCGGTCTCATACATGGCACAAGCATGTGTGAGAGAGTAGGTAAAGACTCGAGGCATGGGATTGGGCATGTAGACATTCAGGTAGACATGTGTATGTTGCACTTGGATGTGTGTTTGATTGTGCGACCATTGCATGTGCACTTAGGTGGGGAGTAGCCCTTATAGGAGATTATCACTACTGGGCTTTCACTAAGCCGTCATTAGGACCACATTTCAGGTGCGGGGACAATTACCAATGGACCAATGACTCATAGAGCCGGATTGAGAAGAAAGCCGGATTGTAGCTTTGATATATATATTTTGGAAATATATATGGGTTGTATTTATTTGTATAAGAGTGATGTAATTTAAACTCTTATGGATATAGTTTATAGTCATGTGGCATATGTTTGAGTATGGATAAATGGAGCCCTGTGGCCATTTTTACTCGATATCATGGATCAGTGTGGTCATTGTATAATATTGGACCATGTTGCCATGTAATTTATGCGGGTTGTGTTTTGGTGGAGCTTCACTATACAAGGAAACTCTACTAGATTTTAGATTAAATCATGGGTCTCGGAAAAGGGGATACAATGGTGTGGTGTCAGGTCACTCGACATCCACGAGTATTCCATGGGTTGATGGGTTGTCAACATGACTCCTGGGATTTGGGGCGTCACAGACTTACTTCGAATGACAAAGATGGTATACTGACGGCTAGCTTGCCACCAAATTTTCGCACGCCAAACATTGAGCGTTATAGCAGGGTGGGTGACCCTAAGGGTCACTTGAGACTCTATAACCGTATCATGAGGGCACATAGATTGGATGATACACAATGGTTGCTCTATTTCGTATGTCGCTCAATGGGGTAGCATTGAGGTGGTTTGCTTCAATTGAGCCTTCTAGACTTCGTACGTGGGAGGATGTGACCCACAAGTTTCTAACACAGTTTGCTTCTAGTGTTGGCATTTATGTATCTAGACGAGAGTTAGAGGCCACTAGACAAAGGCCTGATAAGACAGTTTCTTCGTTTGTTAGTCGTTGGAGGACTAAGGTGGCTAATATGATAGATCGACCTAAGGAGTAGGAGCAGATAGATATGGTTCTTCGAAACCTTCAGCCCAGATTTTCTAGACGTCTTTTTAGTGTCCCTTTTCAGGATCTTAGGAGCTTATTTCAGGCCGCATTCAGTGTTGGGGATGCCATTGCCTGGGGATTATGGTTAGATGATACTTCTTCCCATGATGTTAAGGGGAAGAAGCCTATGGGACCATTCAGTGGGAGATTTGGAGAGATCAGTTATCATCAGAGGCCTATTCACCAGTTGCCTTATAGGTCTCTCACTTTTAGAGCTCGCTCACCCACTCCTTAGTATCAGCTTTAACCAGTCTATGCTTATCAGCCATTCGTAGCTCAAACTAGTATATAACCTCGATCACTATATCAGAGAGCCCTTAATCCACATCAACATCGACCCCAAGCTCAGAGAACCATGTAATAGTTCACCCCATTAGGCATGACCATAGTTCAAGCTTTTGAGAAGCAGGGTCAGCCTCCATGCATTTCTGGGTGAGTGACACCTCCTCATTACCATGTGCATGGGTTTTGTGCAACATATCACCCAGTCGGGGCATGATGCGAGACATTGTGCGACACTTCACCATACCATTAGGTTGATTAGTGCGGAGTAGTAAGCCTTATGCGGCCCCGAGTGTGACTACCAACCCTCTGCCCACTTATTCTACCCATGCAGTTCCCCCTTCGCCCATCCCACAGTATATCATTGATTGGTGGAGATAGTATTTGGGCATCGATGCATACTTTGAGACTGTCTGAGTTGAGATTTCTTTTCATCCGATCTGGGTTATATTGGTTTGCAAAGCTAGCATAGAGTTTTCTTAGGTTTAGTCACAGTCTACATTGAAGACGATTTTGCTTCATTGTTCCATTCTTGTTTTACTTTTTTTTTTCTTTGGTCTTGCATAGTCTTTTTGTTTAGAGTGTTGTTTTCCTTTCTAGTATAATACTCTGTTTTTTCATATATGGTTTGTTTGAGAGTCTAGTTTTGAGGGTCGAGTGGTTATTGAGTCGTTTGTACTCATACATGATGTATTTGCAGTTCCACTTAGTTATATTATATACATTGTGTGATCTTATCCTTATGAGCATATGGTCTCTTTCCTATGAATATTGCTTTGTGTTTGTCATGCTAGTTCATAGCATGTTTTCCTATGGGGTACTTTTGCTTACACATCATGATCACTTGGGCTCGACTTACCATGGAGGGTTTTGAGTTTATTGACCTCATATTGGAGACTTGATTTTATTTTTTTAGTAAAAAAATTATTTCTTTTTCAAATGTCAAAAATCAAAATTCTCTTTCCTTAAATTTTAAAAATAACCAAATTCATTGTCTTTCTCTCTAAATTTCATATACCTAAATTTCACATTCTTTAAATTCTAAAAAAAAAAAATCATTTTCTTTAATTCCAAAAAGTCAAAAATCATTTTCTAGAAAAAAAATAAAAAAATTCAAAAATATTTTTCCTTAATTTAAAAAAAATTTAAAAATTTAAAAAATATTTTAACTTCAAAAATTTTAAAAATAATTTTTTGTATTAATTTTATAAAATAAAAAATAGTTCTCTCTAATTTATAAAAAAAATAAAAATTCAAAACTCTCTCTCAACTTCAAAAAATTTAAAATCATTTTCTTTAATTACTAAAAAAAAATCATTTTTCTACAATATATATATATATATATATATATATATATATATATATATATATATATATATATATATATATATATATATATATATTCTTTTCTTCAAATTCTAAAATCATTTTCTTTAAATTTCACAAAAAAAATCAAAATCCACTATTCCTTTAATTTCCCTAAGTCTCAATTCATTTTTCAAATATCCATCTTTCAAATCATTCTTCTAATCTTCCTAAAGCGATATTCTATTTTAAAAAATCCCGATTCAAGTTTTCCTTTTCCAAAATTACATTTTTCAACCCGATTTAAAAAAAAAATCTAAAAGCACAATCTACTCTATAATCCAATGAAATGAGACCACATGGAGTTAAATTGTGTGCTAAATAAATGGGCTTTAGTGGGGAGGCCCAACATCCCATATATGCTTTCAACAAATAATTTGGCACTTGATTTATACCTCGATTTTCTAATTTAAGTATGAATGTTTCTATGTATGTTATTGCACTAACCTTGTTTTCTATTGATACCACTTTCGATTCACCACCAAGGTACACACTCTTTTCTCATTTGACTTTGATTTTTTTTATTCATTTATTACACGTTTAATGTGCTCTAGTGTTATAATTGTTGCTTGTTTCTAGGTATCATTAGATTGATTAATTAGTTCTCATACCTGCCTTAACTTAATTATTAGAGACCCAAACTTTAGAGACTTAAAGGGGTGCTACGGCTTTTTCATCGTACATTCCCGATAAACAACTTGACTCTTAGATCTAGACTTGATTTTCACGAACTTGCTTTTCCTTATTGGGAGTCATATTTAAGGTTTTATTTCTTATTTTATTTTCTCTTAAAAAAATAAATAAAAATAAGTGACGACTCCAAACCATTTTCAAAAATGATTTTTCAAAATACAAATCAAGTCTCGCCTTTTAGTGGGAAACGTACCATGGCCAAAATGCAGTGTCCACAACTTGATTGAACAAAATAAAGTTGATACATCAAAGGAGAAAAAATAAAAAAGTTTAGGTACATGATTGAACAAAAATAAAGTTGAGACACCAAAATAGAAAAAATGGAAAAGTTGGGACATCATTTATATAATTAATCAATTTCTTTTAAAACAAGAATATAAATATAGAAAATGATTAAAAAAAAATTCAAAATATATTTAAAAAAATAAAAGTTACATTAAGTTTAGAAAAAATTTAAATTGCAAACAAAATTTTTATTCCATCAAACATCAATTTTTTTAAAAATGCTTTTGATACAAAACCTTAATAGTTCCATAAAGTGTTGTAAATTATCATCTAACCTTGTTTATTTATTTATTTTTATTTATATATTTAATAATAGAAGAAACAAAAGTAAAATTAAATTAATAAGTATAACATCAAAATCTTTATTTAAATTTATAATTGAGAGAAAATTAATTTGGGAGTTTTTGAATATTAATATACTTTGCATTTATTTTTAAAATTTTGATGGGAGTTGGAACAAATTTTGGAAATTATATAATTTATTTCTCATTTTCCAGACATAATTCTCCCTTTATCTTTTTAGGTATATTTTATTATTATTATTATTGTTATTGTTGTTGTTGTTGTTGTGATTATTATTATTATTATATTCTTCTAAAAATATTTAAAATAGTAAAATTAAAAAAAATAATTATTTGATATTTGATTCACATTAGAGAATATAAAATAAAATTGAATACAATTGAAATGAGTTACTATATGCAAGATTTTCAAAGGAAACCTTAATTCTTTTAGACCTCATTGTCATTTACAATCCACAGAGTATAAAATCCTTGTTAATAATTTTCTATATTTGGACTCGTATGTAAATATTATAGGAAACGAAATTTCTATTCATCAAAGTGAAAATCAATCAATGAATATAGATTGGATGTGTAGATTTTGATTATTAATTTTGTTATTGTTTGCACCCAAATAGAAATTTTGTTATGATCCAGTAATATGTTAGGCCTAAGCCCAAGCCCATAGAAGAAGTCCAGGGATATTTAAGAATATTTTAAAAAAATTTGGAAGTAAAATGAAACATTATCAGAGGTGGCAGAGAAATGGGCAATTATGTGCTGATGTGGAATATGCTTGGGGAACAAGTCTTCATGATGGAGACGTGGAAGAATTCTTGAGTATTAAGACTTCACAATGGAGACGTGAAGGAGTTCTTGAGGAGCAGGCTTCCTTAATGGAAGACATGGACGCTATTTCAGAAGTCGAGAGTGGAGAAATACGTACTCGCGCAGCCTTCTAATGCCTATTAAAGGAGTAGAGAAGGATGAAGTAAGGGATAGATAATCAATCAACAAATCAATTAATCAACAACTCAATCGACCCAATGTCAAGCTATTTCAGCAAATCTTAGCTTTTCAATAAGCTTTTAGCAAATCCAAGATTTTCAACAAACTTTCAACAATTTCAACACTCTATTTCCTGACTTTAGCCAAGTTTCTGGAAAATTTCCATCAGTGTTATTTCATTCATTCGTGGTGAAATTCAATATTTTCTCTAGCAATTTCAAAGCATTCTCGTTGCAAGTTCTATTCAAGTTTATCAAGTTTTCAAGCACAATTGTAACGCCGCCATTACTTAAATCAGACACTCGTATAGCATTTTTTTATTTACTATAAACTTGTTCATTCATATACTATTAAACATTTAACTTGAAATATATTCTGTAGCAATATATTACAAAATATATTCAAACTCCATAAATGAGAGTTTTCAACATATACAAACTTTACATTGTTTACAAAAAAAAATAAATACATATCCAAAATAGACCATAGAGGTCTTCAGTGGGAGTATTGTGTTGACCTTGGTTGCTGATGCGGATTGTCTGGGCTTCTAATTCCTTCTTTTGTACATATATGGATGAAACACCCATGCTAAGCTTATAGTTTAGTGGGAATAACACTCGTGGATGACCTCTAATAAGGATCATCACACGTTAGACATATGCATATACATATTTCATACATATCATTTACACATGCTTATACATATCTTATACTTACTTATCATATCATGTTTCATTTCTTATCATTGTTCATATACATTTCGTATCATTTTACACTTTGCTTCTTACTGGTCACAAGATAATTTATCATCACATAAGAAGGCTTTGCTTCTCATATCATATCATTTATCATATCTATGTCATTTGAATATCTCTTGCCATTTCGTTTGCATGCTTCATGTCCGTATATACCTTATGTCGACATGGAAACTATATGGCTCGCGGCTATATCATTATAGTTGAGACAATGACTCTATATGGCCCGAAGGCTTATAATGACCCAAATCCAAATTAACCGATCAGTATGTCGCAGACTTTTATCCCTAATGTGCATGCTCCATCTATCCCTCTAATGCGCTCTAGTTACATAATTCATTTTTATTTCATTTTCAGTACATAACTCATATCCCCGAATAACTATTGTTATCCGTAATCATATGCGATATTTACGATCACTTACTCTTATCTTTACATTTTCATGTATTTCCGTATACTATCAACTATTTCTTACAAACAGAGCTTCTTTTTAGACAAATTTTCTAGGTCTAATGGAGTCCAAATTTGAAGACACCTATTTCAAGGAGATTTGTTCTCCTATAAGTCTAGTTTACCTAGAATTTTAAATCACTCAATTTGGATAAGTGATGGCCAAGTTATGGCCAAAACAACTAGGACTACTCTAATGTCAAAACAGAACCAGCTGTGTCATGCAACCTAACTCCCCTTTGACGAATTTCTGGGTGCACTGGGGTCCAAATTTGCATACACTTATTTCGAGGAGATTTGTTCTCCGAGAAGTCTAGTTTATCCAAAATTTTGAATCACTCAATTTGGATGAGTGATGGCCAAGTTATGGCCAAAACAAAAACATGGGTTTAAAAAAAAACAGACAACATCTCCCCTAAAACCAAACATTTTCTCTATACAAATTTTTCCTCCATTGAGGACCACAACCAAACCAAATACATTTTTAAGTTGGGGTTTTCCTAACCTACATATAGACAAAGAAAGAGGTTGGAAAATTCCTAATCCCACATGAATTCCATATAAATCCATACACATATTCCATACAATTCCTTAACTAGTATCCATACCTTAAAAGCTTCTTCTCCCCTTCCTTTCTTCGTTCTTCTTCTTCTCTTCTTCTCTTCTCTCTTTCTCTTCTCCTCCTCTTCTTTTCTCTCTACGTAAATGCCCTAATTCTATGCCAAAATGGGATATGTTTAAGACCATGTTTGGTCTTATCCCTTTTTGAGTCCAATTTTTTCATTTTACACTGGGTCCTTCCTGCTTCTAATATTTGCAATCAACTTATTCCATATTCCTACTTAGCATATAATCTTTCATCTTACGACCTTTTAAGTCCCGGATTGGTAAATTAATAATTTACTCTAACCCTTAGATTAATTCGGTTTTTCTTATTTTATTTTTAGCATTATTTATTCCAAAATATACATTTATTTTTATTATACCCTAAACATGTTATAAACTCAAGTAGGTATAATTTTGGGCACAAATAATATCAAGCCATAGTCAAATCCAATGTTTACTTCAACAATTTCAGCATTTTAGGTTGAAAGTATTATTCAAGTTTATCATCTTTTAGAACCGTGAGAAGATGTTTCCGTATCAAATCCACCTTCTTAGAGGTGTATCTAATTAGATCCAGACCAGTGATGGAACACTCTCCCACCTCTGTCCAAAAAATCGGGGATCAACATGGCCTCCCATATAAAGCCTTATAGGGTGTCATTTGTATACTTGCCTAATAACTGTTGTTGTAGGCGAATTCTACTAAGGGTAAGTGCTCCTCCCAGCTACCCTTAAGATCTAGGATACATGCTCGCAGCATGTTTTCTAAAACATGTATGGTCCTCTTTGATCGACCATCCGTCTACGGATGAGCCCAAAGGCTCAGGCCAATTGTGTCCCCATGGCCTTTTGGAAACTTTTCCAAAAGTGTGTCGTAAACCTGAGATCCCTGTTCGATACGATAGAGACTGACACTCCATGTAACCAGACAATCTCTCTAATGTACAACCGACAGAATTCCTCCAGTGTGAAGGTCATCTGCACTATTAGAAAATGTGTCGACTTAGTGAGTCGGTCCACTATCACCCACACCGTGACAGGCTCTCCGCCGGTGTCCATGGCAGGTCACAAAGTCCATCGTGACGTGCTCTACTTCCACTCGCCAATTTACCATTTTATAAGCTAGCTTCGCTTCGATGCTTACTTTTACCGACACGTGGGAGACAATCGTCTAAAAATCTCTAATATGTCACTTAATTCTGCTCTAGTAATACTGGTGATGAAGATCATGGTACATCTTTGTGTCACCTGGATGCACAACAAATCGAGAGCAGTGGAACTCTCTGAGGATCTCTTTTCTTATATCTATCAACTGGGGAACCACGACCCATCCCCTATACCGAAGACTACCATGTGTGTGGATGGCCCAACCTTCGTCACCCATACCTACATGTACCCGGTCCCTGATGGACGATATCTTTACGTCATGCCCCTAAGACTCAATCACTATGCTTAGCAGGATGGCAGAACACCCGCACTCCCTAGCACCCTAACCGATCCCATCGTAACTAAATCGCTCTCTTACGCCTCGAAAAGACTGGTTACCCCAGAAGCTACACTAGCTGAATACCGTGACTTCGACTCAAGTGCATCGCCTAATTACATTTGCTCTTGGCTTCAGATGGTAACGCAAAGTGAATCATAATCCTCCGTGATACTCCATCCATCTGCGCTTGCCTCATGTTGAGGTCCCGGGCTGTGTGAAAATATACTTCATCAGGGTATGAAAATACTTCAACCGTTTCACCATACAGTAGTGGCGCCAAATCTTAAGGCAAAGACTATGGCCTAACCTGCATCATGTGTAGGGTAATTTTGCCTATGATTCCTTAGTCGTTTGAACCATAAGCTACAACCTTGACATCAAGACATCCCAAATCCGTCCCTAGAGTGCATCACAAAGACACCATGTACCTTTAACTTCATTCAGACTATCAGAATAGGAACCGAAGTAAGCCTCATTTTCAACTCTTGGAATGCCTTCTCACACAGTCGCTCCACTCAAACTCGAATTCTTTCTGTGTTAATTCTAGTTATAGGTGCTGCTAGCCGATTAGCCGTCCTGCACGAACCTCCCGTAGTACCCCGGCTAATCCCAAGAAACTGCATATCTCGAAGACTGACTTCAGCCCCAACTCATAACAGCCTCTACCTTCTCAAGGTCTACCGATACACTTGAAGCCGACACGTACGTGTCCTTGCACCCTCACCCCAAGAAGCCAAAACTTGTACTTACTGAACTTGACATACAACTGATGGTCCCTTAGTGCCTGAAGAACAATCCTCAAATGATACTCATCCTTCTCCTTAGACTAGGAGTAGATCAAGATGTCATCAACAAAGACCACAACAAATTGATCCAAATAGGGTTGGAATACCCTATGCATGAGATCCATGAATGCCGCTGGAGCATTCGTCAATTCGAAGGGCGCCACTGTGAACTAGAAATGCCTATACCTCGTCCTAAAAGCTGTCTTAGGAATGTTTGTCTCCCTAACTCTCAACTGATGATAACCGGTATGAAGGTCTATCTTGGAGTATACTCGCGCCCCCCTCAGCTGATCAAATAAATAATCAATCCTCAGTAATGGATACCGATTCTTGATCGTAACCCTGTTCAACTATCGATAGTCAATGCACGGTCGAAGAGTCTTGTCCTTTTTCTTAGCAAACAGAACTAGAGCGCCCCATGGTGAAGTGCTCTGGCCTGTCAAAAACCCTTCGCCATTCAATTCACTTGACCTCGAAGTTCCGTAACTCAACTAGTGCCATTCTATGAGGAGTCATAGAAATGGGCGATGTACCAGGGTGTAACTCAATGACAAAGTCCACATCCCTGTGCGGAGGTAATCCCGGTAGCTCGTCCAGAAAGACATCCTCATACTCGCAAACCACCCGAGGTGCACTCTAAACTCGTCTCCCTCATCCCCTAGTAAGGTTGCTAGCCAACCCTCAACCTGGGCCCACTCCACTTGGGAGTCATGCACTCCGCTTCGGGGGCAAAACATCATGCTTTTCCCCCTTAAAAATCACACAGATACCATCCTGTGTGTAGGCAGTAATCCTCCTACTATCACAATCAATGACGGTCTGGTGTGCCGTCAACCAATCCATGCCAAGAATGACATCAAAATCTGATATGTCCATTACCCGGTCCACCGTGGAGTGCATCCTTCTAAGATCTCAACTTACAATCCGACATTATACGATCAATCCCCACTCTAGTCCCTAAGGGAGAACTCACATGTAACGGCTCATCTAAGGTCTCCACCTCTAAGCCTAAAACATCCACACTAGATGCAACAACAAAAGAATGTGATGCACCAGAATCAAACAATATCTTTTCCCATAGGCGAGATAACGGAAACATACCCTATATAACCGACTGATCAACTGGCTTAGTTTGTGGTGTGATGGCGTAAACACGCCCTTGGGTCCCTGAAGTATCGGCCCGTGAGCTCATTCTCGACCGACCTAGCTACCTCGCTTCTCTCGCCTGTCTCAGACAGTAGCGGCATTCGAGACAACACCTGGGATCGATGCCGTCTTCTGTACTCGCATCGCGAAGGAACAAACCGTAGCCCGCACCTTATTCCATCGATGACTGACCGTAGATCAGTCTCAAACTCCGGATCCTTGCTCAGGGCAATCCCGCCACATGTCCCAAGCACGGGCAATGGAAACATGTCACCGTCCCGACCGACCGAACCTCTCCGGGTTCGCCTCGCCTTAATAGCTGCGACCCTGTCCCTAAAATCCCTGTGGGATAGAAGTCTTCTGCTTCTTTCCCGAACTAAAAGAATGCTGATCCTCCTTCATCTTCTCACTAGCATCCGCATCTCGGATGCTCCTGGCATCATCAATCTCTCTCTATAGTCATAGCTATGCTGACCATAGAGTCCATATCCTAAAGGAAAAGTCCCATAATCTTGCCCCCGGATGGACAACTTCAGACCATTCTCAAATTTCCTGACCTTAGCCATATATGTGGCTACATAATCATCACCGAAACGTGCTAACTTCGTGAACTTAGCCACGTATTCGAGTACTATCATGGATCCCTGTCTCAACCCGAGAAACTCTTGAGCCTTGGGTAACCTAACTGATGCCGAGAAAAACTTGCTCATAAAGAGCTCTCGAAAATCTACCCATGTCATGGCCTCCCTAATCCTTGGAGGTTTTCACCCAATCCCACCATACCTGGGATTCACCCCAAATTAAATGTTCCGTACCTGACCAGTGGTCACATCAAAGGCAATCTCCATAGCCTCCAACACTCTCTCTACCTGTCCAAACCAATAATACCACCACCGGTCCCTCCCTCATCGCAGGAGGATGATGCGCTCTAAACCTTTCGAGGTCACTCCTACTTCCTCCGACCGCCGCTTGCACTAGTATGTGCAATGGCGGTAAATGCCGCCTATCGCTCCATAAATGCCTCGCCGATCGTGCCGTGGTGGTCGGCCACCTGTAGCTCCATGGATGACCTCTACGTCCGCGCCCTCGACTTGCCATATCTTTTCATTTATCACATTAGTGGTGCATAATGCTAAACACTAATAAATAACCATTCCTACATAATCATGCTTATTCGTTTTCCGAACCCCTAAGGTTATGTTTGCTAACCCTAGTGTTCTTCAATTTCTATGCACATTCTATAATGCATATATTCACATAACCACAATACATCTCCCGTGGAACATATTAGAACATAAAAGCAATCAATGCACACAATGTTGTGTTCTAAACCCATGCCCATTAATCCTAGGTATTTGTATACCTAACTCTCGATACTCAGCTATGACAAGCCAATATCCGAAAACACCGTGGAGCACCCACTACGAGTTCCTAGGTAATCGTTAACCTAGGCTTTGATACTAAGTCAGACTCCCAAACCCGGTCCCCGCTGCCAACCTCTATCAACCCGCGGAATTCCCTGCGGGAATTCCTGGGGTGACCCGATACCACACTATTGTGTCCCATTTATCGGGATCCATATTTTCATAAAAAATTGAGCAGAGTCTCCTTTGTTTGGGAAGCTCTACCCAACATACAACCTGTATAACCATAACCCATCCAGGGTCTCAACATAAGTAGTAATGACCACACAGGGTCCATATGTCCATATCCCCAATATACATCCCTTTACCGGGACCCATTCATTCACATTTAATTCTAAAATATGAAAATAAAACACTTAATTACAGTCCGTAAGAGTCCGATCACGACCCTCTTACCATAATTACATACTGTAATTATTTAGAGCCAATAGTCTCAAAAAAGAATTTAGTTACAATTCTTTTATACAAAACACTTTTTACAAAGGTAATATCAGGGCGACGCATTGGCCTCCTTCATAATCACGGCCTCGTCGGAGCGCCGCGCCCTGTACACTCCCTGTACCTGAAAGGGGGTCCTACAACGGGGTGAGCAATGCCCAATAGAGAAATTCTCCACAAGGGCTACTCCCCACCTAAGTGCTCATGCAATGGCACACACACATCATACCACATTCCATATAGAAAATGCAATCCTACATGGAATATTTCATGTCATGAATGAAATGAGACTCCTCATGCCCATAACCTGAGTCTTGTCTGACTCCCTCACACATGCAACCGCCAAGTGTGAAAACCCGTCATTAGTGTTTCACCAAATGACATAACCCATTGGACAACCCTTCGATATTTATTCGAATTTTATCAAATCCTGTGTGTTTTTGCGGGTAGCGAATTTCTGGGGTCTCACCGCAGGCTTCGCACGCCTTCCGACACTTTCGCGAACTTTCATCGCTGGATACATATGTCTAACCAAGAATAAAATTTGGGTTCACCTTGGGGAGGGGGTGGTGATCTACCCTATCTTGGCACTTTACCAAACATGAGATTAAATGTTATTATTTTTATGCAAAAATTGGTTCTCGTTGCATCTGATTATCCCCATTTAAGAGCTCTGCTCACATTACAAGAATGGTGAATAACAATCTAAATACTTTTGGACTAAGATATGAGTCTCTGGAGTATATGAAATCTGATGTGCCATTTCATCTTATAATATATATACAAATGAGACTATATTGTACATTTTAACATGGATAGTATATATATATATTTTCCATATGTTATATCATCATGCCAGACCGTAAGAACAAACATATATTAACGTGAACGTTTTCTGACAACATGGCTGCATTAAGGCACGATCAAATAACACACAAGATGGCCCGAATCTGGATCCATAAAATGAACCTCTCGATTCCTTCACGACTATGAACATTTTTGGTTCCATTGATACAGTCCTGTGATGCCAAAAGCTGCTGATGAGCCAGTTCATGGTCAAAACGGGATCAGAAACAAATCTGACAGATTAAGACATTGGAACAGTTCTGAAGAATTTTCAATGGAAATTGGATATAGAAATCTTGAGGACCAATCACGAAGCAGATAAAGACTCAGAGAGGCCTGTATTGGAAATGATTTTTTGTTAAAACTCGATCAAATAGGGAGAAAATTACCACATCATGGGTTTTGACAAACTCAAGGGTTTTCTGTGTTCTTTAACAGCTCTTGGCTGTGGATTGGAGCTTTGCCTCTTGCTGGAAGCAGAAAGCAGGCGGGCCAGAATCATGGATCATAGAGAAAGTGAAACTGCTTGTTTCCTCTCTCTCTCTCTACTAATTTGGTTCCTCTCCTTATCACTGCTTTGCTGCTGTATAAATTGAACCACTGGCACTCCGCCATTATTATTATTATTTTGCTTTTTCCTCATTTGACTTTTCACTCTCTTTTCTTTTCTTTTCTTTCTTTCTCATTTGCACTTTCTTTCCTTTTCCTAATTTCTTTATTCCTCATCACCAATTTGTCTCTCTCTCATTCACTGTTTGAATAGTCTAGATATTTTTCTGGCTCTCTCATGTTTTCATGATTTTTTCCATTATTTTTCGTTTTTGACAACGACTGATATGGGCCATTTATCCAAATATATATGTCACTTACATTTTCAACATGGCCCATGTGCCCATCATAATCATCTCGAGTTCATGTGGCATCACATGAATGTACCTCTCTTTGACCTTCTCAGGCATACAGAAAAATGTAGAAATTTCAATTTATCTATAGAGATTAAACAGAGTGACAGACAAAACTTCAGATTTTAAGAAAAATTCAGCGGTGAGGCTCAAGACAGACAATAGGAATACAAAAATTTCCGGTTTAACTGAAATTGCAGGTACCTGCAAAAAAGTGGAACACCAGTTTTAAAGTCTCTAAGAACCATAGAGCATACTATATTAACATCATTGTGGGTAATAGACTTATATCCAGTTCTTTGTGATTAATTCTACTATTGATACAAATAACATTGGGAAGAGACTAGATTCATGCCAATTAGTGTGTGTCGTCCTCAACCACCAATTTTATTGTTTTGGAAAGGTGATGAAGTAAAGTGAGTGCTGAGTGACAGCGACTTCATTAGCAGTTCCTATTAAGGCGATTATTATGACCATGAGTTTGGTCTAATAAATTCAAAGAAAAAAAGAAAAAGAAAGGAATGGGACTCAAGAAATGTGAATCAAAGAATATTGGAATAATTGGAATCAAACTGTCAAACTTCTTAGATATTTACTATCGATGCCTTTGAGGCCGATAAAGGAATACAGTAATTGAGAGATAATGACTAAGTATTCTCATGAAGAGAATGCGATTGTTGCAGCTGCAACATTCAAAATGCGAATGCAGCAAGTTACTAAAAAAGTTGCAGAAGAACAGTTCTAAGACATATGTGGAGCTAAAGTGATTTATGAAGAAGAATAAGATGAATATAAGGAAGAAATTCATATTGAAGATTTGGAGTGAGCTCCTCCTAAAATGGAAGACAACAAGCCTCAAGTACATGATCCTATGGAAGAAGTTAACCTTGGCACAATGAAAAAGACAAGGATTACTTACATCAGTTCTCTCTTATCCACTAACTTGAAGGAATAGATCATTTCATTGTTGCAAGAATTCAAAGATTGGCTTGCTTGGAATTATGACAAAATGCCAAGATTGGATAGAGGCCTTGTGGAACATTGCCTTCCCATTAGGCCTGGATTCCATTTTTTTCCAACAACCACCTAAAAGAATGTCCAAGGAAGTAGAGCTGAAGGTGAAGGAGGAAATTGAGAAACTCTTGAAGGCCAAATTCATCAGGCCTACAATGTATGTTCAGTGGTTAGCAAATATTGTTCATGTGATGAAGAAAAATGGAAAACTTTGACTATGTGTGGATTTTAGAGATTTAAATGTTGCTACTCCTAAGGATATGTATGTGATGCCTATTGTAAACATGTTAGTTGATTCTATTGCTAATAATGAATTGTTGTCCTTTATGGATGGTTTCTCTGGTTACAATCAGATTCAAATAGTAGTAGAAGATATATCTAAGACCACATTTAGATGTCCTGGCTCCATAGGGACATTTGAATGGTTGGTCACGCCTTTTGGTCTCAAGAATCTTTGGTGCAACTTTAAAAAAGACGTGAGTACCATTTTCCATGACATGCTAGGCCACCATGAAGTATACATTGATGATATTGTGGTTAAATCCAAAAGAGTCAATGAGCATGTAGATCATCTAAGGAAAAGCTTTGAGAGGATGAGACATCATTAGTTAAAGCTTAATCCACTCAAATGTGCATTTGGAGTTCGTGCTAGGAATTTTCTTGGATTCCTAGTTCACTAAAAAGGGATAGAAGTGGATCAGATCAAAGCAAAATCTATTACTTCAGCCAATGCTCCACAAAAAAAGAAAGAACTCCAAAAGTTCCTAGGTCAAGTAAATTATTTAAGAAGATTTATCGCTAACCTGGTAGGTAAAACCAAGGAATTCTCTGACTTGGTGAAGTTGAAAGATATGGAAGATTTTTCATAGGAGAAACAACTTCTAGCAGCCTTTGACAAAATCAAAGAGTACCTCTCTAAACCTCCTGTTTTAATGCCTCATATAAAAGGTCACCCACTTAAATTATATTTATCAACCGCAAATGAGTCAATAGGTTATCTTTTAGCACAAAACAACTCTAAAGGTCATGAGTAGGCTGTATATTATTTGAGTGGGGTCTTAAATCCACCAAAAACAAGAAATACTCCAATTGAAAAATTATGTTTGGCCTTGTACTTTGCATGCACTAAACTGAGACATTACTTGATCAAGTCTCAAGTTTATGTGGTTTCTTAGATTGACCTTATGAAGTATATGCTTAACCGGCCACTGATCACAAGGAGGATTGGTAAATGGTCCCTTGCTTTGTTATAATTCACCTTGATTTATTTTCCATAGAAATTAGTCAAAGGCCAAGCATTAGCAGATTTCCTAGCTAATCGTCTTTCCTTAGAGATTGGAAAATAGCAAAGTGTAGAGCTAGAAACTTATGAAGGAAAAAAGGAACCTTGGATCCTCAAATTTGATGGTTCAAGCATAGAGAATTTAGTCAGTGCAGGAATAGTGATCATTTCACCAAGATGAGTAAAGATTACATTGTCTTTCAATCTAGCCTTTGAATGCACCAACAACTAGGCTGAGTATGAAGCTTGGGTGATTGGCTTAGAGATCATATTGGACCTTGGAGGCAAAAGATGTCCCAATCATTGGAGATTCTCAATTAATACTTCGACAATTAATAGGGGAGTATAAGTGCAATAACTTGCTATTAGCACCTTACTTTATTGTTGTGATTCAATTGTTAGACTCCTTTGACAATGTGGAATTTGAACATGTGCTTAGGGAATCAAACTGGGAGGCTGATGAGCTTTCTCAAATGGCCTCTGGTGTAAAAATGGGTGAAAAATTGACCCATAAGCTCATCATGATAGAGAAGAAGAATCACCCTTCAATTTTTGAAAGGGGGATCGACCTAGACATCTTCAATAATGTCATGAATATTGCTGGAGATTAGAGAATAGAGTTGAGTGTTGGAGAATCAAGCAATACGGGTTCCACTATGAACCAAGGCTCTGACTCAAAATTTTTGTTGCCCAAAGGGAGGCGAGAAAAGGATTTGATGAGTTATTACTCGGGGTAACTATCTTTCCGGATAGCATGGAAGTTATGAAGTAAGTTCATGAAGGAGTTTGTGGATCTCATCAATCTGGAGTAAAGATGCGATGGTTAATTAAAAGACACGACTATTTGTGGCTGATCATTCTAAAAGATTGGATTACTTACTCCAAAGGTTATCAACAGTGCCAGAAATATGGAAGCATACAGAGGATTCCCGCTGTTGAATTACATTCAATAGTAAAGTCATGGCCATTCAAAGGATGGGCCGCCAGGGCTGTGGAAGATTCATCAAACATATCTTCGTCTTGAGTAACTCTGATTCCTTCACTAGTAGGTGACGAAGTGATCTAAATCAAAAGGATGTGATTGAGTTCATCAAGGAGCAGGACCACATATTCCTAAATTAGAATTCCCCAATCATTCTGTGATAGAGGAAAATATTCACTAGAGAAGAAATGAATTATTTGTACTTGATTGAAATACAACTCAATAGGATAAACTCTAACACATGCCTAAGCTAATGAACAAGCAGAAGCATCCAACAAAGTGTTGATAGGAATCCTAGAGAAAATGCTATAAGAGAATCCCAATGATTGGCCTATGATTTTATCAGAGATATTGTGGGCCTATAGGACTTCCAAAAGAAGTTCTACATGGGTAAGTCGTTTTACTTTGACCTATGGACAAGATGCAGTACTCCAAATGGAAGTCGTAGTGCCTTCTCTAAGAGTTCCCAGGCAAAATGACCTTACTCCTCAAGAGTACAGTGAGGCCATGATGATGGAACTTCAAATCAGCAGATGACCAAAGAATACAAGCCTTTAACTACATGTTGATTCAGAAAAATAAAGTGGCTCGGACTTATAACAAGAGAATCAAGAGGAAAAGCTTTGAAGGAGGAGAGCTTGTTTGGAAGATTATTTTGCCAATTGGTTCTAAAGACAAATAATTGGGCAAATGGTCTTCCAACTAGGAAGGACCTTTCAAGGTGCATCAAGTACTACCTAGAAATGCATATTGGTTATTAAACCTACAAGGAAAGCCACACAAGAGGTTCATCAATGGGAAATACTTGGAAGAGTAATTCCACACCATGGTGTAAATCCCAAAAGAGTGAGCCGATTCCGCAGCTAGGAGTGTAATGTTTGGAGGAGATGTTAGAAGTAGGCTTTTTAGCCCGCTGTGTTCTCAAGCATCTGAGTCCTCTATGAGTACCCTAGTTATATTCTATGTTTGGAGAAAAGTAGGCTTTGTAGCCACTGTTTCTCAAGCATTCAAAGTTTCTTTAGTATGTTGTTTTGTTTTATGTTTTGGAGAAAAGTATATCTAGTAGGATTTTTAGCTACTATTTCTAAAATATATAAATTTCTTCAACAACATACCTATGTTCAATATATCAATAGGCTTTGTAGCCACTGTTTTCCAGATCTCTCCAATGTTGTACCTGTACCTGATATACGCAATATATATTCTCAAAGAAACTAGGTCCAAAGACCACTTTCAATCAAAAATAGGTAACAACATCTTTCACAAAGATCAACACACATCAAAAGGTAGGCCTAATGCCACCTTGATTCACTAATGCAATGTCATGGATGTAATGTATGTGTGTTAGTGTCAATGATTTTTCTACAATTCATTCCATAGACGATCTTTACATCAAGGTAGGCCTAATTGCCACTGCAGTCCTAATGCAATGTCATGGCTGTAGTGTACATGTGTTGGTGTTAATGATATTTTCGGTAGTTCATTTCACAAACATCAACACACATCAAAAGGTAGGCCTAATGCCACCTTAATCCACTAATGTAATGTCATGGCTGTAGTACTTGTGGCAGTGTAGTGTGAGTCTCCATGACATCTAAAGAATAAATTTCAAATTCTCTTTTTCCTGACGAAAAATGAAGTGACCATTGGCCACCTAACAAAGGTAGGAAATGGAGATATTAGCATCAAGACAATCACTTATCATCAAAGGCTGTGGAGTACAAAAGCAAAGAGAAGATAACACACGGACCATCAGGTAGAAAGAGCTTGTAATTTGAAAAAAATGCCAAACCAAACCAGCTAAAATTCTAAGTCAAAGTCTGATCGGTTTATAGTGAAATTTCCAAAAAAATCATAAGAGTGAGAAGCTGGAAAAAATAAAAGAAGAGAGAGAGAATCCCAATATCCAAGGCAATGCTGGCGAGATGCATCAATTTCCAATAATTCTGAAGCTAATTTGGTTGTCTCTTCGTGTTAGGAAAGAAAGAAATGGCCCAAGGACTCGGTTTTTTGTAGATGCTCAGCCAGTTGCTTCATAATCTTTACTGAAAGTGGGTTCATCTTTCTTATACAGATTCTTTGATCAACATGAATTTGATACACTCTTTGCGAGCATCATACTCTGAGTCTCGTTCAGCGTTAACGTAGCTTGTTTCTTAACCAAGTTGAAGACTGATCAATTGGTCTTATCTCTTAAAAACATAATTTGGAATATCATGTTAGTTTCAGCACAAATCAGTGGGAAAACAAAGTTCATTCAAGCTAACTATATTGGCCGCAGTTTGAGGCACTTTGGAAGTGATCTTGACACATGAAAACTACAATCCTTATCATTAGATAGAAGCGGTCTAATGGCAAATGAGCTCTTGATTGTTTGTGGATCTTATTCACATCTGAATCATTAGAGGATCATATGTGGGTAGGGACAGGAGTGGTGCTCTGGAAAGTGTGATCTGAAAAGTCATCACACCTCTTTGGAAGTGATCTAAGTGAAACATATTAAATAAATATAAGGCAGAAAGAAATATGGGGAGAATGAGTAAAAATTTGAGAGAACAGAACTTGGGAGAGAATGACCCCGAGTATCACTTAAATGCATTTTACTCCAACCGGTGTTGGCCTTTCATCAAAGACCCTCTGTAAAATCATCTAAATTGAGTTACTTTGCTGAGTATCAAGAGTTATCTCCCTTGAGTTTCTTTATCCATGGGGCAGGCCCTGCTGTTATCTGGAGGGATCTTCTCTTGCTTTGAGTCTCAGTGGATAAAATCAATAATGTGGAGAAGAATCAACGGATGGGTTAATTACATTGGTAAAGCTGTGAAAGGTTGGAAAAATTCTCCACATCTGAAGCTTGGGCTTTTAGATGCGACAATTGAAGTAGTTTTCTTCTCCTTAATAATGTGGGTTTCTTTGCTTGGAGCTACTAGGAGAAGAAGTCATCTACGAGAAAAAAAAATGAAATCAACATGAGGGCAAATATATGAATAAAAATCGATAAATAGTTCTTTGTAATTGGCGATAGAGCGAGGAAACTAATCAAATATGGTATTACTGAATGAGAATGATGGAGCCGTGGATGAAAGGTAAATCAGCCAGAGCATAAGGTGAGTATTTCATAACTAGGTGGCATGACCTTAGAATGGGTGAGAAAGAGAGGCCAAAGTGAAATTTGGAATGAATGCGAAACCAAGGCCCGGTGGTCCCAAGGCAAGAGAAGGCAGGTTGCAGAGCTAGGCTGGGAATGCAGACGGCTCAAGGATGAAAAGGCCAAGCAACCTCATGAAATAAGGACTCTATAAGTGGTGCTAGCAAAGGCCAAAGGACTCTTAAAGTCCTGCATATATGGTTGAGATGAAGCCATAATCTTATTCCAAGCTGAGATATGTACAAAATCAGGCACTGAGTGCCGTGGCACCACTTGCCCCAAAGCCTACTTACTTTTTGCTTATCTACAGTCAAGAAGAAGGCATAAGATCATTAGAGGGCATCGTACGTAGAGAATACGCGACATGAAGTCCCAAAGTCTTGTAAGATGTAGGTTCCCTGTCAGAAAGCTCTAGAAAATATGCAAGGCCGCATACAGAACCATAAGGCGCACTGACTATGGTAGGCTCATCAGCTATATTTACTCATGGCTTGATAAACTAAGGTCAAGAGTAAAGTGCTTAAGGCATAAGGCCGACCTAGAGCTATTGTCTTCACCAATGGTAAGTACTCCATGGTGGGTTTTCCAAGGCTGGGAAAAAACACATATCAACATAGGAGAACCCATAGAAACTCAACATGCTCAGTCGTCGATGGAACTCTAGTGACATCATGCCATTTGATTGAACAAATATGAAGTTTAAGTACATTAGAAACCTCTATAAGCCAGGAATAGAAGATTCAGGTGTGCGGACATTGTGCATTGGCACCCGGGATAGGTAGGCCCGTGAGAATGGTAATATCTCTAAATGTGATGGAAATGGGGCCTAAAGGGAGAAGGAAAGATTTAATATTCTTGGACCAGAGTTTTAGCACAACACTCATCAACTCCACATCAAGTGAAGTGTTTACAGTGGTAAGATGAATGAACTGCTCAATCCCTAATGCTATCTAAAGTCCTCTGAAATGTGAGGACAACCTAGCAATCCATGCACCTCATCCTTCTAAAGCCCTTGGCCATGATTTTTCCGAGTTTACCATAGGTCGTAACTTCTTTCCAAGAAGTAGGTCGGTCGGTGATCTCAATGGGAAAGGGAAACTAGGTGAAGAAAAAGATGCTCCTCTAAGAGAATGCACAAAATCTGACCCACGTAAAGGGGGAAGAATAGTATTGTAAAGAAAAAAAATGATGTTAGAGCTAGAAAGGGTTGAGAAAGGCATGTTTTGGATTATGACAGAGAAGATGGGCAAATTTGGAAGTTTAAACCAGATTCAGTTGAGCTGGATAGCCAGGAATCCAAGCTGGAGGTTGAGGGCGCGAAGATTATAAGCGAGTTCTTTTCTTTTCATACATTGGTGGGCCTAAGTCTTATAGCTGAATCAAAATCTCATATATCTAAAGATACCAAAATAAAACTACCACCGTAGTGGTGTTTACATTGTTAATACATACATACTGTCCTGAGTCCCATTTTGCTTGCACATAGACAAAAACTTTACAATTTCATCTACACATCAGAGCACGGAACATGCGTGATGAATTTACTAGTGTCTTTGACCATTTGTATCTTGGAAAGATTGAGATTCCCTCCTTTGTACCTACGGATTAAAGACCTTTAAGCTTTACGCTTAGTGGGAAGCGTATCTTATAACTTATCTTGAGTACATGCATTTCTCTTTGAATCATAACCAGTATATATGATAACATATATCATAATCTTGAATTCATATAACACATTTGCCATAATTATCCTTGTAACAAACTTATGCTTGTTCGGATCTCATTATCTTGATTAGTGAACTTATACTTATAACAAACTTATACTTATTCAAATCTTACACTCATGGCAGACTTATTCTTATTCAGTCCATTAGGACACATATTTACTCTTATCTTCCGTGGGACACATACTTTACTTATCTCCCGTGGGACACTTATGAATTTCTAGCATACGATCTTGAGCTTATACATATACTTATACTTATCCTCAGTAAGTCCCTTACTTATTGATTCTCATTATCGTGATCTTGAACTTATACATATACTTAGACGGAGGTACTTATCCACATACTCATACTTCTATCTATCTTATACTTGTTCAGATCTCCCGTAGGAGTTACAGAGCTTATGCTTATACAGAGGTGCCCTTAGGTACTACAAAGCTTATACTTATACCATAGGGCTTATACTTATACTATGGAGTTTACACTTGCTCGAGGTACCCGTAGTACTACGTAGATATTACTTTAACGTATACCGGTATTAAGTGAACTTATTCTCACGGAAGTACCCGTAAGTACTACTTGTTCAAATGTCCCAAAAGACACATACTTGTGCTTATATCAAACTTATATATTTATTTAAAAGTACCCGTAGGTACTACTAACTTATACTCATACTGAGGTACCCGTAGGTACCAATTTATAGTTTATCCTTATCCCAGCCTATATCAAGTACCCGAGGTACTACAAAACCTATCCTTGTACATAGGCACCGTAGGTACTACGTAAATTAATCGTATTACGCAGGTAATCAGAGGTACTACAAGAATATACTTATATTACGTAACTTATACTTGTATTACTTATCACGAAGCAACCGTAGGTACTACAGAGATTTTACTTGTACAAAAGTACCCGTAGGTACTATAGAACATATACAGAGGTACCCATAGGTACATTCAGATCTTTACCATGTTCATTTATTTACTCTTATTCTTTATTCGGAGTCTTATCATATAACTGTTGGATTGCCTAGACCAGTAATACGGGATGAGTAGATTAATAACACAATAAGTAAATTCAAGGTACAATACAGTACCGAGGTTCCGTGAGCACGCGTATGTCAAGCATCGACGTAGAGTGCCATCGCACTAATCGTGAGCAATCGGTACCATTGTGCCAAAGCACGGTTAAAGAGTGTCGTCGCACTAATCAGAGAGTACTGAAGTACTATTATGCCGAAGCACGGTTAGAGAGTGCCGTCACACTAATCAGAGAGTACCGAAGTACACACGGCTGCCCACGTAATGTGTAGGTGTCAGGTCATTCCATATCCGGGCCCAGTGCCTGCAATTATATGATAATAATCATATATAATCTATTTTTATTCGCATTTAATAATTAGGCATTCTAGCCACATTATGTGTTCGGGCGATATATCAGCTTTCCTTGCTCATGTTCGTGTTTCAGTTCGGTTTCATGTTTCATATCATATTCATGTATTCTTGTTCCTCTATGAATCTACTTTACTTAGAAATTGGAATCATTCCAATTGAATCATCCAAACTCAAGTTATGGCATTTTCATGCCAAATGAGTCAGTTTGCCCATATTACCCTAGGGATAGTCTGAAATACTCATTTTCAGGGGTCTTAACTCCATACATGACACTGGTTCTTTGTACTCATTTGAAGTTAAGGTGCTAAGGGTTCTTCTCCAACTGGAATCACCTAAATTGGAGCACCGAAACTCAAGATATGTCCTAAACAACAGGGACTACTCTATGTTCAAAACAGAACCATAAATTGGCTTGCCCACTTTGGGTGACTTTCTGGGCCCCATGGGGTTAGAATTTGTGTTAGTAATAGTGCTCAAGGCCTATCGTATGGACATGGTATTTTGACTATTTATGAGAATTAATTATTATGATGATTTGCATGTTTATTATATATAATGTCCTTGAATAATATTATTAATTATTCTAAATATCCTCTTAATCTAGTTATTGTTAGAATAACAATGAATTAAGATTAGTATAAAGTTTGATTGATATTCATGGGATGAATATGTGTATGAGATACAAATCAAATTTATATCTATTTGTTGAGAACAAATACATGGATCAAAGTCATAAGTTAATCTCTAATAGTTGTGTCATTAAATCCTTTGACCTGAGATCGCTATAGTTCTCAACATAAGGAATATTGTGTTTTGATATAATCAAACGTTGTCTTTAATCGATGACTATAAGAAGTTATACTTAAAGATATAGAATTATGTAGTGAGATATGACATTAAATGGAATTTGTCCCTCTTATTATAAGAGATATCTTCGTCCCCTCGACAATCGTGACCGAGAAATGCATGGCAAGCTCAAATGAATTGATGGAGATCAATGTCATTTGTTTAGTCAATTTAATTGGTTTCGAAAATCAAAGATAGAACGATATAAGGTCGACTTTGTCCATGCCTTATATTCTATTAAGATATCATGATGACAAAAAGGATTATGTCATTATTATGTTGCTAAGTTGTCTGACCTGTTTATTTAACTTGGGTATCAAGTAATGTCTGCTAGAGGCCACTTATGACTTGTAGGATCAAAATGTGATTTAAGCCTACTGCTAATGTTTAATGAACCTATAGGGTCGCACATTAAGAACGAATAATAACGGTTATGGTTTTTCACTCTCTGTAGTAATTTAAAATGATGAGATTATTTTAAATTACAAATAACAATTAGTTGTTATTTAAATCAATTTAATTCTTTGAGAAAGTTTAAATTGGTGATTTAAATTATAAATAAATAATTAATTTATTATATTTTCTTATTGGATAAGGAAATAACTGTAGTAAAGATTTCTTTAAAAGAGTTTTAACATATAATAATATAAATTGCTTTCCTTATCTCGATAAGGATTTGAATTTAAATTGTTATTATTTTAAAAGAGTTTTAAATATATAATAATATAAATTCATTTCCTTTATCTCGATATGATTTAAATTAAATTGCTATTATTTAAAAGAGTTTTAAATATATAATAATATAATAAATTCAAGTTTCCTTTATCCTCGTATAAGGATTTGAATTTAAATTGTTATTATTTAAAATAGTTTTAAAATATAGCACAATATAATTTTGTTTCTTTATCTGATAAGGATTTGAATTTAAATTGTTATTATTTAAAAAGAATTTAAATATACATAATATAAAATTCGTTTTGATTTAAAACCCTATATTTATATAGATATATATATGTGAGACATATATATTTTTGTAGTAGTCGTTTTACTCTAAGAACCCAAAAACAGAGACCCTAATTTTGTTTTGAGAAGATGAACCCAACTACATTCAACAAGATCAAGCTCATTATTTGTTCGTGTGGATACTTGTAGAGGGTGGTCGCTTTTCAGAAAGGCAGCACCTTTGAAGATCCGAATAAACCAAGACGTAGACTTTGAAGGCTTGATGAATCGATCTACAAGAGGTAAGTTTCGTTTACCCTTCCTTCGGTTTTTATGAAACGCATGTGATCCTTGGTGGGTTAAGGGATAAAAATTATAAATTCCGCTGCATTTATGTTCCAACCAGATTGGATATTCTGCCCGTAACCTAACAATTTGAAGATACCTATTTCAGGGAGATTTGTTCTCCTTGAAGTCTAGTTTACCCAGAAACTTGAATCACTCAAATCGGATAAGAAATGACCAAGTTATGACCAAAATACTAACACTGGTTTAAAATAGGAATACTGCAATTTTTCGGTAATCGACTTTCTGCACGGCATTCGCCGACCGTAACACTTATGGTACCGGTACCACTCTGTTTGGTACCGGTACCAACCCTCGAAAATGCCCAGAAATGGTGATTTATATCCCATTTTTCCATATATTTCTACCCAAACCAACTCAATACTCAATACACACATCAAAACCACTCCATATTCATCTTGTAATGGTGGTTTAGAACTTCACATACCCAAACCCTAGGTAAAAGTCCAAGAACCCATACCAAAGTCCACCATTCTTATACAAAAAACATAGAATTAAGGGGGATTTCTTGCTTATATTAACCAAGCTAGAGTTTTTCAACTCAATTTCATTCAAATCTAGGGTTATGATCAATTCCTAACTAAACCCTAGGTTTGGAACCCATAAAAATCCCTACCAAAGTCCAAAATACACATGATTCCATATTCAAAGTCAAAAATCATAGAAATCCTTACCTTTCTTCTTGGCTTCTCCTTCTTCTTCCTCTTCTTCTCCCTTCTTCCCTTCTTCACGGTTTGCTCTCCTTTGGAGACCAACAAAAATGAGCTATTTTTTATCTCCCACTCTTTTTATACTTAATCTTTCTATTTATTGCACATAGGTCCTCAAGTTCCCTTCTTTTTGCAAATCAACTTATATATCTAATTTTAGCCCACACTCTTCTTATCTTAAGGACTTTCATATATCCTTTTTGCCAAATTACAAATTTGTCCTTTGTATCTTGTACAATTCGAAGCTTTCAAATTTCCATGTTTTGCATTTAAATTATGAAAAATTCAAATTATGCCTACAAAATACCCTAAACATGTCGAAAACGACTAGGGTATATTTCGGGGTGTTACAGAAAGCCATAGAACCAGCACAAGAAGCTCCTAAAGAAACAAACACAAGAAGTTACAGTCATGACAAGGGTGAAATCTTAGGCTATAAGGTTGAGAAACATTTAACAAGGTAGAAATCTATCCGCGTAGTGCTACCTTAAGCTACAAGCTTTTCCAATAGACAAACTAAAATTGCAACGCTATGACCTAAAACTGCTAAAGAAAAGCCTCAAGTTTAGGCCACGAACTCCAAGGTTGATGAAAATCATTCAATAGGCACTCAAAAAATGTTCGAAATAGCTAAACGACTTCAAAGAATTTTTTCAAAGGTGTATTCGAGACTTTTTTCAAAGTCAGCACCTAAGAAAATTTTCATGTGGCTTTAATGAATTTTTTCTAAGGGTGTACTCAAGATTATTTTCAAAATATACATTCCGAAAAAGGTTTAAAACAGCCAAACGACTTCAAATAATTTTTTCAAAGGTGTATTTTAGACTCTTTTTAGAGTCTGCACCTAAGAATATTTTCGTAACAAGCCGAAAAGCTTCAATGGATTTTTTCTAAGGGTGTACTCATGATTATTTTCAAAATATATACTTCAAAAAATGTTTAGAATAGTCAAACGACTTCAAAGAATTTGTTTTAAGGTGTATTTTAGACTATTTTCAGAGTCTACACCTAAGAAAATTTTCGTAATAAGCTGAAAAGCTTCAATGAATTTTTTCAAAGGGTGTAATTAGGGTTATTTTCAAATTATACACCTCGAAAAATGTTCAAAATAGCCAAATGACTTCAAAAAAATGTTTTCGATGGTGTACTTTAGACTTTACTCAAAGTGTACACCTAAGAAAATTTTTTCAATAAGCCGAAAACCATAAGAGAATTTTTTTTCTAAGGGTGTACTCATGATTATTTTCAAAATATACATCCCTAAAAAGGTTTGAAATAGCCAAACGTCTTCACATAATTTTTTCAAAGGTATATTTTAGACTCTTTTTAGAGTTTGCACAAAAGAAAATTTTCGTAATAAGCCGAAAAGCTTCAGTGATTTTTTTTGGAGGTTGTACTCATGATTATTTTCAAAATATACACCCCAAAAAAGGTTCGAAACAGCCAAATGACTTCAAAGAATTTTTTTGAATCGACTCTTTTTAAAGTCTGGACTAAGAAAATTTTCGTAATAAGTCGAAAAACATCAATTAATTTTTTCGAAGGTGTACTCATGTTTTTTTTTTTCAAAATATACATCTCGGAAAAGGTTTGGAATACCGAAACAGTTTCATAGAATTTTTTTGAATGCGTATTTTAGACTCTTTTCGAGTTTGCACATAAGAAAATTTTTGTAATAAGTCGAAAAGCTTCAGAGAATTTTTTCTAAGGGTGTACTCATGTTTATTTTCCAATTATATACCCTGGAAAGTGTTTGAAATAGCCAAATGACTTAAAATAATTTTTTCAAAAGTGTATTCTCGACTCTTTTCAGAGTCTGCACCTAAGAAAGTTTTCTAAACAAGTCGAAAGCTTCAAAGAACTTTTCGAGACTGCATTCAAGATGATTCTTCGAAAAATATGTACATAGGAAAAGTTAAAAAAAAAAAAAACATCAAGGAAAAGTTTCAATTTTTGGGCATCAAAGAAAGCTAAGAAAGCTTGAAAATTGTATCCAAAACAGTTTCTTCATGAAGAACCTGTGGTTACCTTGGATCCAGGCCCAACACCCATGGCCAGTTGACTCAATATCCTTAAAGGCCCGGGGCCACCAACCGGCCTTAGAACGCAGCAAACCATTTGTCTGACACCCCAAGCAGATGAGGCCTAGACATTAGCTGGCCATAAATGCCCGACCGACCTCCCGCCCGGGCGCTTGGGAATCCCATAGCCTGACGCCTCAAGGCCCGAGCTTATTTTCCCGAAGCGAAACTCTCCTGCCTAAGCTGCCAATCCGCCTCTCACTTTATAAGCATAAGCTCACTCATGAACTCGACTGGCGCTCCGACAAAATAGGAAAATCCTTCGAATACAGCCAATTGGGAAGGTAGTTACTAAAAGGGAAGAATAAGTCACCCTTCCCGAAATAAGAGTGATATTTCCCTAACATTATGGGAAGAGAATCACCAACTAACCAAAAAAGACGGATCCTCTTTCTCCCTCCATAAAAGGGAAGTAAGTCACACCAACACAGTACGTGGATTAATCGAGACACTGTTGTCGAAGTTTAAAGTCCTGTAAAAAGACCGACTTTGCCATCTATAAGGACGAACACCACCGCCGTCTTCTTTTTGTTTTGCAGGTTGCAGCCAACTGGTGAATGCCTCGACGATTCAGTGACTCTGAGAAATCAAGAGACCATAATTGACGCCGTCTGTGGGAAACGCCGAGCAAGAAGTCACAGAGGCGGTACACAAGAGCGTGGGTACATCCACTCCTAGGCGACCCCCCGATCTGCAAAACCTTGGCTGTTCCTGAACATCCTACAGGACCGGAATTCAGCTCCATGACTAGCAATCCAGCGAACCTAGCCCCCGAAGACCAGTTCCTCCTCTGGCGCCAAGAGCTGGAGGCAAGACAAGAGGAGTAGGCTGCATATGGTCGAATCGCACGCATGCAACTGGGCCAAGTGGAAGAAAACGAGCGATGACGCGGTCCCGCTTGAAGCCCCGTTTGCAAACCCGACAGAGCCTCCCGCCCATTTCCTCATTCTCGTCCTGGTAAGGGCAAGGAGGCCGCCAGACCGATGTGATATCGATCTACCGGCGATGATGAACTGTCCCTCCCTGCCAGGATCAACGACCGACACCGCCCCAATATGTGCCTAATGCGGCGCTCGCTGCCATCCATCTACCCACCATACCGGCTACCCCCACGCCGCAAATGATCGTCCTCCGCCGCACGGGACCCCGTGATACGCTCCACCCTTGGACAATATATCCCGGACTATGATCCCCCCGCTAGCCACCATACCACCTTCACGTACCGACGTTCATCCGACCTCCTATAGATCACATATTACATTACAATCGTGCACGATCCCGTCGGGGGATGATCGACCCTATGTGGCAGACCGCGCCCTCAAGGGCCCCGCTTGGCCCGGGTTCCACAAACTCCCTAGGGATCAACAAACCACGCCCGCGAACTATAGGACGCGTTCGTCTCTCAATATTTATGCTCTGTCAGGCAAAAAGGGAACATCAGCTCCCTCCAATCCATTCTCAAACGGGAAGACGAGTCCATCCGGGACTTCACACGCAGGTTCGGGCAGGCTGTTCAGCAGATAGACGTATACAGTATGGATGCGATTTTGCAAAACTTCAGAAGAAGCTTTAGGCCGACCACCCCATTCTTCCAATCTCTATCACTGGACCCGCCAGTAACCATGGAAGAATTGTACCGTCGGGCGGATAAATTCTCTACCCTGGAAGATAACATCCGAGCCGCCGCAAAATGGGTTGGGTGATAACCACCAGACAACAAGCGCCCACCAAGGGCCTCGTCCAGGAGCGTAAAAGTAAACAAAGTAAGAGCTTAGAAGCCACCCCGGACTGGCGGCCAGAAGAAGAGAGAATTTTTCAGCTCACAGCCTAACATCGCTATGACTCCGGCCTCCCCGCTCATCCGACTCCTCTCGACTAAATGGCCCCACTAATGAGTGTGTCCGACCAACAGACCGATCCTACGATGATATAGACACAGTGGACCATGGCCATGAGACTAATCACTGTTAGAGCCTTAAATTCATGGTAGAAAAGATGGTTCGAGCCGGCCACCTCAGACGATACTTGAGGGAGACAACCCGCGAGGCCACCTGGCCGCTTCCATGCCCAATGGGCCACGTGCAAATCGAACTCCGCTCCAACCCTAGCTTCACCATCAACTTCATAATTAGGGGGACCGTCGACAACCAATATCGGGCCCCAAGAAATAATGATAGGCGATGCTCCCGGCAGCCCTGGGTGGAAAGCCGCAGTGAATACTATCAAGAATCGGAAGATGTCCCTACGCTCAACCTGGACGAATCTCTATATCCTTTCCACCTATTAACCCTACACGTCATCACGCCCCACACTCACGATGCTTGTATTAACCGTATGCATTAACAATTTTAACGCGCATTACGTGGTCCTCGCCGATCCGGGCAGCGCGGGCCGACCGCTTCCATCTCCTGACTTCAATCATATGAAAGTCCCGATTGATCATCTCCATTCCGTTAGCAGGGTTTTGCCAGGTTTCAACGGAGCTACCACATTGTCAGTCGGGGACATCACCTTCTTTGTCAAGGCAGGTCCTGTAACCCAGCAAGTACTATTCTCCGTGGTAGAAGACTTGGGGCCGTATAATGCTATCTTGGGTCGAGCTTGGCTGCATGCCATGAAAGCAATACCATCCACATACCACCAAACTGTAAGCTACTTGACCGAGTCTGGGCAAGTAGATCTCCAAGGAAGCCAATTAGTCGCACGCACGTTATCAACTCACCGCCCAAGGAACCACCCCGAGGGACCAAACGCCGCAATAAAGAATCATAGCCGGTCCGTCCATCCCGCCCTGGGAGGATGTAGAGCCGCCGGTCGTCGATCCCCAGGGAACCGTGGCCCCGACAGACTCGACATATCGCAGAAGAAAATTCCTCCTCTCCGAGGAGGAAAAGGCCTGGTTATGCCAAGTTATACAATTCAATGCCGATGTGTTTCGTTGACTCATGCGCATACGTCCGGATCGCCCTCGTCACGCTCACACAAGCAAATGTACTCTACTCAAGCCTGGCCGTAATAAAAGTGAGACGTTTCACCCCGACCGCCTATCCGTCATCCAAAACGAGGTCGATAACCTCATACAGTGGATTCATTAGAGCAAAGGAAATACCCCAGTATCGTGGCCAATGTAGTAGTGGTTCCAAATAGCGGAACAAACGGAGAGTATGTGTGGATTATACGGACCTCAACGATGCCTGTCCAAAAGATAGCTTCCCCCTGCTGCGCATAGATAAGATCGTAGATGCCTTAGCAGTACTAAGATGCTATCATTCCTCGGATGCCTTCCTGATACCACTGCATCCCCATACACCGGATGCGTAAGACATCTTTCATCACGCCTCATGGACTGTATTGCTACAATGTAATGCCCTTCGGATTAAAGAATGCGGGGGCCACCTATTAGAGGCTAGTGACGAAAACGTTTCGGCCCTTACTCGGCAGCACTATGGAAGTTTATATTGACGATATGTTGGTGAAATCGCAACAATACCGATCAGCCACTCATCTCCAACAAAGCCGAATTCTCCCTCCGAACATGGTATGAAACTAAACCCCCTAAAATGTTCCTTCGGAGTCAGTGCAGGCAGATTCCTTGGCTTCATGGTAACACAAAGAGGAATAGAGGCAAATCCCATGCAACTTAAAGCGATCTTGCAATCACCGGCCCCCAGCTCCAAGAAAGAAATCCAACAACTGACTGGGTTTGCTACCGCCTCTCGCGCTTTATTTCCCAAACGAAAGTGTTCGTGGAAATTAAGAACTACCTGACCGAGCCCCCAATCCTCGCGAGCTCGGAAGCCGGAGACATACTCTATCTTTACCTAGCGTTCGATGTAGCAAATAACGCCTTGTTAAAGAACGTGGGGATAATGGGTTAAGGCCAAAGGTTCTTTATCAGCAAGTCCCATCAGAGCGCGGAAACTAGATACACCCATCTCGAACGGGCTGCCCTGGCCCTACGAACGGCCACCAAGAAGCTACGCCCATACTTCTAGGCTCATCCCATTGTAGTATGACTGATCTCCCACTTCGAGGCACAATTCACAAACCCGATATGTCTGGAAGAATGGCTCGGTGGGCAATGGAACTAAGCGAATGTGGCATACAGTACAAACCGAGACTTGCAAAGAAGGGGTAAGTCTTGGCTAACTTCCTTGCAGAAATCCCACGACGGCACACATGCCCGACGTAGAGGGTCGGTGGACCCTTCAG
Organism: Tetrastigma voinierianum; assembly: GCA_016808115.1. Lineage (NCBI taxonomy): Eukaryota > Viridiplantae > Streptophyta > Magnoliopsida > Vitales > Vitaceae > Tetrastigma > Tetrastigma voinierianum. The sequence goes on from JAEQBH010000143.1 coordinate 132,328, forward strand.
CCGGGGCCTGTGAATCAGGAGCCGGATCGGGTCCCGTAATTAACCTCCCTACCGGGAAAGGATTGAACAGTAGGTCCGCCAGCTTCGCCGCTCCAACAGTGAGTCAGAATACGAAGACATGATAGCTGGACTAGAACTCGCACTCGCCGTAGGTGCTAACAACCCCGACCGGGGCCGACTCACAGCTGGTCGTGGGACAAGTCAACGCAGAATTCGAGTCCAGGGAACCCAGAATGGCCAAATACGCTTCTCTAGTCAAACAGAAATTGAGCACCCTCGCGACCTGGAAACTCGAACATGTCTCCAGGAACAGTAATGATCAGGCCGATGCCCTAGCCGCAGTGGCCGCGTTTCTGCCAATAACGGAAACTATATATCTTCCTATTTACTATCAACTGCCCTCCATACAGATACCAAGTGTCGTAGAAGAGTCTCCCCATCTTGATGGATCCCATACGCCTACATAGCTATCGGGGGAATTACCGGGATGACAAAAGCCAGCCTATAAAATTCAGGTCTCGCCGGTCTCGGTTCTCCCAGTAGACTATCAAATTCTATAAATCCGGCCTCATGACTACACCCGAAATGTCCGACCCCAAGTAAGGCCAGTATGTGTTAGCTGAATTACACGAAGGTATATGCGGAAATCACTCGGGGGGAAGAACATTAGCCCACCGGGCTCACACGCAGGGATATTATTGGCCGACTATGAAATCAGATGCTGTCGACTACGTCAGGAAATGCGACCCTTGCCAACGAATGTCCCTTGTCTTGAAATCTCTGGTGCAAGATTTGATTTCCATCTCTATCTCATGGCCATTCGCTCAATGGGGGATCGATATCGTAGGCTCGTTCCCCACCTCACCGGCCCAAAAGAAACTATTACTGGTCGCTACGGATTACTTCAGTAAATGGATAGAGGCTAATGCCTTTGCGTCAATTAAAGATAGAGATGCCACTCGGTTCATCTGGAGAAATATCATCTACCGATTCGTCATTCCGAGATCAATCGTGTTAGATAATGGGCCACAGTTTGACAGCCGGGTCTATCGGGACTTCTGCCAAGAACTGAAAATACGAAACTTATACTCTACCCCCCGGTATCCCCAGAGCAATGGCCAAGCTGAAGCTTCCAATAAAACCCTGTTAACGGCCCTCAAAAAGCGGCTAGACTCTGTTAAAGGGAAATGGGTGGAAGAACTGCTAGGGGTACTCTGGGCTTACAGGACTACGACTTGACAGCCAACCGACATCTCCCCTTTCGCTCTCACCTACGGGATGGAAGCTGTTATCCCGACGGAAATCGGCCTACCTACCATTCGGACAACGACGCCCGAATCAGAGAATGAGGGATCTATGATTAGAGAGTTAGACACAAGTGACGAGTTACGGGAAGCGGCTGCAATCCGAGTGACATCCTACCAACGCCGATTGGCAAACTTTTATAACAAACGGGTAAGACCTCGGGTGGCTCTGTACCCGGGCGACAAATTCAGCAAGAGTTTCGAGAATACGCACCCTACGACAGAAAGTTCCAACCAAACCTGAGGACCGCATGAGGTTGGCTACCCACCGGGAATCCAGATCCTATGCTATAGACAAAATCGATGGAACCCCTGTACCTAGAATGTGGAATGCTATGCACTTAAAAAGGTATTATCAATAAGAGAATGTCGTTATTATCTATTGCTGGCATGCCTTTTCATATCAATACATATCCAAACTAAAAGCACCATAGCCCGGCGGCGGGTTCACCGACCGCCCCTACCAAATTCCTCGAGATCACATCTAGTCAGTCAACTTAAGTCCGCGGCATGCTTCACCGACCGCCCGGCTCCAACTCGTAGATCACATCTAGCTAGTCAATCTCCAAGCCCAAAAATAAGTAGCTTCACTAACCCCGACGGACGCAACGATAACATCCGTTGGTCAATCTTCAGTCCGGCGCACAAGAGCTCACTAACCCGCCCCGCCTACTTTATATAACATCCGGCCGGGTCAATCTCAAAGTCCCGCGGCAGTTCATCGACCGCCTCTACCAACTCGTATAACATCTGGTCAGGGTTAATCTCTGTCCGGTAACGCAGCTTCCACCCGACCCGCACGGCCAAAGATATCACATATAGTTGGCCAATCTCTAAGCCCGGCTACTAGCTCACCGACCTACCCTACTGTACCCGATCACATCTATTGGTCAATCTCTAAGTCCAGCGGCGTAGCTTCACCGACTGGCTCGCCCAAATGCATCATATCTAAATTGTCAACAAGCTCCGGCAAATATAGCCATCGATTTGCCCCGCCCAGCCGTATAACATATGGTCAATAATCTCAAAGTCCGAAGCAAGAGCCTCACCGAATTCGGGCTCGCCCAAATACCATATAACATCCGGGCTGGTCAATCTCAAAGTCCCTACGGCAAGGCCATCGACCTACCCGCCCAAATTCCGTATAACATCCGGTCGGGTTAATCTCTAAGTTCGGGGCACAAGAGAACTCACTAACCCGTCCGCCCCACATAGATCACATCTAGCCGGGTTAACTTAAGCCCGGGCGGCGCAGCCTATCGATTCCGTCTGCCTCAAATTTCATATCACATCTAGCCGTCAATCTTGTTCGCGGCGCAGCCGATCGACTCGCCTACGATCTCGATAACATCCGGCCGGGTCAATCTCAGTCCGCGGCGCAAACACCGACTCGGGCCTCGCCCAGCCGATAACATCTAGTTGGTCAATCTCAAAACCGGGCGGGCGCAGCTCATCGACCCGCCTCGCCCAAGATAGATCACATCTCACTGGTCAATCTCAAAAGTCCGGTGACGTACCACCGACCGCCCGGCCCAACATAGATCACATCTTAGCCGGGTCAATCCTAAGCCCGGGCGGCGAGTTCACCGACCAACCCCGCCCAGCCCCGTAGACATCCGGCCTGGTCAATCTCTACAGCCGAGTGCACAAATGGACCGACCGCCTCGGCCCAAAGATCACAAGTCCGCTCTCATGCAAGTCCTACCTACCGCATATACTAAAAACAAGAATGGATAAAAATCCATATGGGGCAGTGCCAAAACACCCAAAATAACCAAAGTAAGAAAGAAAAAGCAAATTGTTTGGTACGTCAACATCAGGTAAAAAAAAGAACTTAAAATCTACTCGGCTGGGGGATCTCATTCTAAGAATAAATTTCTCTGAGCTATTGAAGAATCAAGCTTTCTCCGGGCCTGTATAGACTGAGCCCGAACGGTCCTCCCCATCGACGCCATTAGATCCAGAAAGGCAAAGAATCGATGCGCCCGGGGGGGCGCGAGGATTAGCGAAGAACTTTGCAATGCCAGAATCGAAGGGTCTCTAAGATTCCGTCGTGAATTCCGAGGCTTGCTCCCACATATATGTCAGACGTGGAAAGCGCAAATGCGTAGCCATAATTGAAGAGCGTATTGCCACTTGAATCAAATTTGGCCTCAATTGCCTCCTTGTCGGTAGCGGCCTTATCCCGGAAGGCGACAAATTCATCCTTTAAAGCCCCGAGCTCTATGACTAAGGCGAGATTTTCATCTGCCAAATGGCCGTTCTCCTCCTCTGCTTTCTTACAAACCTCCCCTACTATGGCCAACGCCTCCTGAGCGGCTCCATGCTCTTGTTCCGCCCTCCGGCGAGCCTCTTCCGCAAGCGCCAAAGCATTCTGAACCCGAGCGAGCTCCCACCCATCTACGCCGGCATTAAAGGGGCTCCCTCGGGCCTGGGCCTTAGGGCACCGGCGCCATGGCGCTCGGTATCTCTTCCCAACCTCGCCCGCAGCTCTTTCCAGCGCATTCTCTAGCTTCCAAAGCCTGTGCGACGACACGTCGCCGGCTTTCTTCGAAGTGCCAGTGGCCCCGCTCGCCATACCCGCCTGAACAAACAATCGCAGCCGCTCGACATCCCTTAGCCGAAGCTCAAACTCATGGTGCTGCAACGCCATGTTACGAATGGTAGCTACGGCCTACAAAGGGACCCATTAGCAACTAAGAAAATAGGTAATAGCGCTAACCGCCTCGCCATCGAACCACTCCATCTTACCAAATGGTCGACTTAAAATTGCGTTCCTGACTGTGATCCCGTCATCAATGATCTGCGTAAAATCTTCGGTAGGCAGAACGGAACAATATAAGTTTTCGGAAAGACCATGACCTCGAGCACCACCCCGCACCGACATGGCCTGTGTACAAACTATTCAACCGATCAGCCGCGGACGCTCCGCAATGAAAGGGCTCCCAACGGCGCAGTATTTTTTTCACCTCCTCCTCCCCAAGGGCCGATATCTCTATTCTCGGGGGCTCCGGCCCGCGAGGGGGAATGTAGTTGTCACGCCCCAAAACCCACCTTAGGGGCATGACTGTCAATTCACACCCTCAAGCCTTCAGCCTGAAGGTTTGAAGTGTGAAACGACACTAACCTTCCTTTATAGCTGGATTTTTGTCCAATTTCCAACACCTGTTCAAAGTAAATGCGCAACTTTCTAAATCCTCAAATATCAACTTTAAGAAACCAATACATCAACCCAAGTATACTTATCCAAATAACTTCAAACTTAAATATTCCAAACATAACTAAACTTTAACATCTAAACAATGTCCCAAGAGAAGTTTAAACAAATATTCTAATAAACCAATTTCCCGTCCTAACCGTCACTCCTCGCCCGAACTAAGGGTACCTGAAAATTTTTAAAAAGAATAAAGGGTGAGCTCAAAGCCCAATAAGAAATACTAATACATTTTCATGGATCAAAAGTTTTCAATCATATAATAAATAGAAGATGTTTTTCATCAAACTTTTCAAAAATATATCGAACATTAACAAAATATACTTCAAAACATTCTCACATCCATTTCAAATCGCTCTATATCAAATATGATCCAAACAATTTCATATCAAATTCGACATTCAAACACTTTCATATCAAATCCAAAATTAAATACATTTCAAATATATTTTTCTCTCGTCAAATATCAAATGGTGCCCGCTTACGTGGGACTTTCAAATGGGTGGCTAGCCGCAAATTGTTCCTTTTAAGTGGACTAACCAAACACTACTAGTACTAGTAACCTCTAACCGAAACCCTTAGAGGTCAGTTCAAATCACCATTCCCACCAAGAAAATGTAAAGGTCAACTATTATATCCTATTGGACAAGAGCCAAATAGGGCAGCAATTATTATTCCCGTTGACAGGCCGAACTAACTTAATCAAATATTTATCTAAAATTTCAAATTACAAAACATCATATCTCCACATTTTCTTCAGAAACAAAACAAATCTCTGCAAAGTACAATCATACAAAATTACTTTCTTTGATCCATGGATAATCAAATAAATAAACAAGTAAAACTTTTCATAAACCAAGATTATATATAATTCGGGGCTTAAAATAATTTTCATCCTCAAATGAAGTAAAACAAACAATTTTCTTTTCTTTTTTTAAACCGCATTAATATCCCTTACACGTACATAAATAAAATGATAATTCTTCGAAAAGTCGTATTAGAATCCCTTACCTCAAAGGAGTACTCAAAAGCTTTGAGAGTTGAACTGGAAGAATTTCCACCTCAATGAAATATTTCCTAAAAATAATAAGGAAGACTATCATCATTACTTCTATTTATTCTTAAAACTTTCCTAATTTGATATTCTTAACACCATTATTTTTGTTCATCTCAAACATATTGACAACTGCTCAAAAGATAACTATTTGAATTAGGTAGTTTTACAAATTTTATAAAACCTATATTTCTTTCTCGATCTTATTTTTAATAATTTATTTATTTTTATGCTCCTCAATCCAAACTAAATCTTTTACTAGAAAGAAATAATATTAATAATATTTACAAATTATATTATTACACAATACACATCTAGTGTTTTTACCTAACACCATCATATACTTGACAACAAGTATTATTAACGGATCTTATTTCATATAATTTTAAATAATTATTCTAATCATATTCCTATCTAATAAAATCTCAATCCCATTAAAATATTTACTTGCCAAAATACATATATCTTAAATACTTATCAAATACATATATTTATAGAAATTTAATTTTCTTCAAAAAATTAGCTCTCAAATATTTATTTTTTTTCTTTTCTAAAATAAATCTTGAATATCTAACATTATTCCCTTTTTTTTTTCAAGCATCCGTCATGAATCGAATTTCATAGATTTCTTATACCTAAGTTTTCAAGACTTATTTCATAACAATAAATTTTTGGTTTTTTACCACATTCCCCTTTTGTCTTTTCACTTATACCAATCAAAATCATGCAAATATATCATTTTGACTTTTCAACCTACTTGCTATATACTATTGTTCATCTCTACACACCCCACTTATGTTTTTTTTTTTTTTTTTTTTTTTCATTCTCATACTCAAAGCAATTCAATACGATACCACCAATTCTTTTTTTTTTTTTTTTTTTAAAGAACGAGAGTGAAATCTAAATCTGACTTCTTCAGAGTTCATCTAAACTGAAAGAAAATTAAAGAATCTACATCAAAGAAATCTAGAAAAATAAAATAAGGAAGATCTTATCTAGAGAAATTTGTTCTTCAAACCCTAGATCCGAAAGCCGTACGTCCTCTGGAATTCTACCAGCCGAGAATTAAAGATGAACAGAAAAGGATTTTCTTTATCTTACTTCTAATTTATACCGGGGTACTTGGTTGTAGCAAATTACCTTTACCCCTTTCATTAAATTAATTAATTAATTACTAATTGAATTACCATTATTATTTTCATAACGCTTCCAATTGAACATCATTATTCCATAACGCCTAATTCACTATCATTATTTTCATAACGTATGCCTATAAAAATTCATCATTGTTATTTTCCGTAATTTATACCTATACAAATTCATTATTATTTTCCCTGAGAACTCTATACCTATACAAATTCCTAGGTGTTACAAGAGTTATGGGTAATCACTGGTCCATTGCTTCAGCCTAGGGGCAAGCAGCCGACCGCATGAACTCGATATGTTTTGTGGCTCGCCCGATCCAAGGGATTACTTGAAGTGCTCGCAGAGGCAGATCATCCTCATTCGAGCTCGACGACCGCCCCACTGCTCCGGCTTCACTGCTTACTGAACAGTGGGAGCCAGGATGGGATTGTCTTGGCCCCCAAATTACCGCGTAGGCAGTCGATCACTGGCAACAGTCGGCCCGGGTTCTGCCAGATTGGGATTGTACGGCGTTTGACTCCCCACTCGAACTTACCTGCCACTTTCTTTTCCGGGCGGCATATCGATTAAGCAACCCCGTTCTTTTTTCCATCCGTTCTTCTTCTTCTAAATCTTGGGGATCGTCCGGGTCGTCAGGAACCCAAGGTACAAAATTCTCACACCTAGACCCTAGCGCGTTCCGACGCTTAAGCGCCTTCTTCCGCTTGATCTTTACCACTCGGGGGGCAGCTCTGGTTACTTGCTCAAGAGGGAGGATGCGCCGACCGTGCTCCTCAGCCCGACCGCCAGCCAGGAGGATGAATCGCAGCCCGGATTGGTTAAAGTTCGCATGACCTTGATGCACTCTGGGCCCCCTGCACCTGACTCGACGCCTCGACTACCAGATCCCTAGAGGAGCTAGCGTTGCCAGAAACTAGGTGTCTCACATCTGCAAGCACAAAGTGTTCCCCTTCCACGACATTCGAAGGCGCCGCCGTGGATAACTCGAAGGGGTATAAGGAGCCGGTCAGGCCTCTCACTCGCGTATATATTCTCGGTAAGCAAAACTGTACAGACTCCCGCCAGAATATCCAAAAGTCGGCTGATCTTCAATGCTCGACTTCTCCACCCATTTCACCAAATTTCTTCTCCAAGCCTTCCCGCATAAACTGGGAGTTAGTACATCATAACACGGATAAATGTTGACGTACTAGAACTGCACAACTACATACTGGAAGGATCGAGACCGTTAACATTAAATGGCAACCCGGGGGAACCCGGGGTCTCATCCCAAGGACCCCTCACTAATAACACTCCTTTCGCCTCCGTCTTCGACAAATCAGGGAGCCCATTCACAATTTGTAGCCGTGGGCTCAAAACCGACATGGACATCCGGCCACCTGACCCCACGTTCAGAAGGTAAATGATAAAAAGCTCCACCAACGTGAGATCAAGTCGACAGCGGTTCAAGACACAAATGCCACCAGGACGCGGATCACGCTATGGTGGATCACGGGGCGCCTTCTAGGTAAAATGTAAAACTGTTTAACTATGGTCGCATGGGAAATCGTGAACCTGGCCGCTAGATGCTCACGGTAAAAACACACCACGTTCCCACCCGGCGGAGTTCGCCCGCCTCTCCATCAACCGGTCGATGTTATCGCACCCTCGCAATACACTTTAGTTCTTTCATCGCCGTGAGACGCAATGAAATCAAGCCAGCAGCAGGTCTCGCCGTCCGCTCCCGATCTAATTTCACTGCGGAAGTTTCCTCCCGACCCCTCACCATTCTGCAAGCAAATCAAAAGGAGAGGAAAAGGTGAATATTAGGCCCCAAGCATATACCATGTGGGTGTAAAACTGGCGCCCATAAACGCAATGTGCTTGCTCGTGCAGCAGTATGCATTAAGACTCTCCCCTTCTTTTCCAAGCTTTTAACAGCCGGAGACCCGTCACCCTTCAAGGACCAACACTATCAAGAAACGGCGTAAGATACCTGCAGAATGAAGTATGCTAGTGCCTGCAACGACGACTCTCGAATGAACACAAGGAAGAACCGACCTATTCACGGTAGTTGGTCGTCGAAAGGAAAGAAGATAAACCCAAAATGACACGTAAAGGAAAAATGAAGCTTACGATGCCTATCTATATATTACCACCTAGGGTATGTAGCCACATTTAATGCGACGGCGACCTATCGCATGCATGACATCTTAACCGACGCGACAGTTGGCACTCTAGGGTAATCAGAGGTTGGTGATGGGTCGAGACTATGCCTTCCTGCAGATAAACTAGCCCATTAATCAGTTTTATAATAGCCCAATGACCACAGTTAGACAGAATTACAGAATATCCATGCGTAATTACAATAAGGCATGAGAATAATAAAAAATTACAATTTTATTAATAGCACCAAAAGGGTGTTCGGCATCACATAGCAGTGCTTGTTACCAAGCAATGTTTTACAATAAATTCCAAACTTATAAGACATCCAAAGTAGACGAAGCACCCATCCCGGATCCAAGATAAAAAGCCGCCGCCGGCCAAAAAAGGAGAAGAAGCGGGGGTGGGATTGGGCTGAACGAGCGTAAAGCCCGAACTGCCGTAGAGGCCAAGATGGTGATGGGGCTGAACGAGAAGCAAAAAGCCCCCGTACGGCCACCAAGGCTAAGAAGGAGGAAAAGGAGAGGATGAGGCTGGAGGAGGGCTTGACCGAACCTTGCAGGATTTAGCAGGGGGTGTCCCAGGATGCAGAGGCTGCCATTCAAGTTTTAGAACCACCCAAACCCATCCCCCTCGAATATTTCGACTCGTCAAACCACATGCCGCTCGACCATTCCATGCCCGAAAGGCATATTCAGCAAATCGATCGTAAGCATTCCTCATTCTGCAACCCCTTCACTTCAAGGTGTCCATCGACGATCAATTGTCCTTCTCTGCTGGACAAGCAAGGATATCCATTACCTCGTCATCCTCGCCTTTTATATCTACTACTGTATCTCAGGATCGATTCAAATGACCCAATAGCAACTAATGCAGTTGCACAAAAAGTTATAAAATTTACATAAAAAATTAAGTAGCATTAATGGTAAACTATTCCCCATGGAATGATGGTCAAACTTACTTTTTTTTTTTTTTTTTTTTCAACCAGGGATGATTTACCTCCCCGGTAGAAAAAGGGGGATATTATGGGTACCTTGGATCCAGGCCCAACACCCATGGCCAGCCGACTCAATATCCTTAAAGGCCTAGTCACCAACCGGCCCAGGAACGCCGGGCCGACCATATGCCCGGATACCCCAAGCGGATGAGGCCCAAACATTAGTCTGGCCCATAAATGCCCGACCGACCTCCCGCCCAGGCGCTTGGGAATCCCATAGCCCGGACGCCTCGTTTAGCCCCGAGCGCCTATATTTTTCCCGCTTGAACTCTCCCAAGTGAAGTTGCCAACCGGCTCTCTACTTTATGCTATTAAGCTCACTCATGAACTCGACCCGGGTCGCTCCGACAAAATAGGAAAATCCTCTTGATCACAGTTCAATTGGGAAGGTAGTTACTAAAAGGGAAGAATAAGTCACCCTTCCCGAAATAAGAGTGATCTTTCCCTAACATTATGGGAAGAGAATCACCAACTAACAAAAAAAGACGGATCCTTTTTCTCCCTCCATAAAAGGGAAGTAAGTCACACCAACACAGGTATGAGATTTCTGATCGAGATTACTATTGCTCTAAGTTTAAAGTCCTTCAGAAAAAGACTGACTTTGCCATTGGAGGGGCGACGAAACACCACCGCCGTCTTCTTTTTGTTTTGCAGGTTGCAGCCAACTGGTGAATGCCTCGACGATTCTGTGACTCTGAGAAATCAGGAGACCACAGAACCCCAATCAAGAAATTCATTAATCAAGAAAATAAGAAAAGTTTCGATCTTTTAGCACTTACCGTAGACAACAAATGACGAACAAGTGTCGACGTCAACTTCTTCATGAACGGTAATGATGGGCGAAAGTTTTCTAGTAAGAGCAACGATGGTTGTAGCGCCGATGAGCAAATACAATTGAACTGGCAGGCCGGGTATCATAGAAGGCGCCTCAATGACAGCGCCGATTCTCTTCCCAACGGTGGTTCTAATTGATAGACAAGCAGCAGTAACAGCGGTTTAACGGTCTTCTCCATCGATGATGCGAACAACGACAACCGTAGCTGGGTCGGTGGCAATGTCTTCTAAGATGACGACTTGGTCTTCAACAATGAAGCCGACAAATGGTGTTGTAGCAGCAGCTCGATTTTCAATTTCTCCAGCAACGGTAGTGTTGCCGATGGCAATTGCAATGACGACGATAGCGACGGTAGTGACAAAGGTGGCTACAACAGACATGGAGGAAGAAGATAAAAAAAAAAAAAAAAAAGGTAGAATAAAAGGGTTTCCTTTATCCAAACAAATGGGGGTTGTTTTAGAAAGAGAGAAAAAAAAATCTTTTTAGGAAGGAAAAAAGGAAATTCTAAGTCAAGCTGGCGTGTTTCGAATTCGCTTTTCGAAGAACAATATCCTTTCGGGGTGTGGTGTTAACAAAAAGTCGGGAGGTTTAAACTCATGATGGTGGCAACTTTTTCTCGGGAATTAATTGCTTTATTCGATCCAACTTGGCTCGTTCTTACCAATGGAACTCCACATCATGAGCTGAAAGCTGGATTTTGGTTTCATTGTTGGGAATAAGCCCAGAGGAATATTTTTTGGGCTTTAATACATACAATATGGCCCACGAGCCAGAATGAATGCGGGGGCAATTGTTTGCACCCAAATTGAAAATTTGGCCTAATATAATAATGGCTTAGGCCTAAGCCCAAGTCCATAAATAAAAGTTCAAAAGAAAGGGGCCTAGATCCATTTGTACAAGCCCATAGAAGAAGTCCAGGGATATTTCTAAATTTTTTAAAAAAATTTGGAAGTCAAATGAAGCATTATCAGAGGTGGCAAAGAAATGGGCAATTATGTACTGTTGTGGAATATGCTTTGGGAACAAGTCTCCATGATGGAGACGTGGAAGAATTTTTGAGTATCAAGACTCCACGATGGAGACGTGAAGGAGTTCTCGAGTGGTTGTGTCTTCCAACGAAACATCTAGCTTCTTCAAAAGTGGAGAGAGTGGAGGAATACAGACTTAGGTAACAAGTCTTCTACATCTATACAAAGAGCATAGAAGGATGAAGTAAGGGACAAATAATCAATCAATCAACAACTCAATCGACTCATTGTCAAGCTATTTAAGAAAATCTTAGTTTATCAACAAGATTTTACAAAATCCAAGCTTTTCAACAAGCTTTCAACACTTCAGTACTCTATTTCCTGGATTTAGCCAAGTTTCTGGAAAATTTCCAACAGTATTATTTCATTCATTCATGGTGAAATTCAATATTTTATCTAGCAATTTCAGCATTTTGGTTGCAAGTTCTATTCAAGTTTTCAAGCACAATACTGTTTTTACAATCAAATCCAATGTTTACTTTAGTGATTGCAGCATTCTGGTTACAAATATTATTTAAGTCTATCAACTTTCAGCACTGTGTTCTTTCATTCATTCATAAGGAAATCTAACACTTTTCTTCACTAATTAATTCATGCCAGATTTCCATTCGTCACTTTGATTCTAGGGAACTGTCAAGGGAACCTACATAACCTGATTAGAAGTTTGATTTTACGAATCATTCAAGTTTAAAAACACTTTAATTTTCTGACCACGTCTGCATACTTAAATTTTGTTGGTTTCATGTGAAATTAAAAAATTACCACAACAGTTACAATTGATGGACTTGTGGCAATTTTTTAAATAAAATGATAATTTTGGTCAAAGGTAGTTGGTATATGAGCTGTATATGTCTCACATGTTTACGTTGAAGGTATATGTCTCTTCCCAAGTCAAAGAATACGTAATCCAGAAAACCAATCTTTTAGAAGACCAATCATCTTCTTCATCTTTTGATTCAAGTCTATCATCATGGTAATTGCGATTGATTTAAAAACTTGTTTATATGTTACAAATTATGTTTTCTTATGATTTTATGTTTAGATTCCATTTGTACATGAGCATATTTCATTGTATGAGAAGATTCAAGCCAATTCTATCTATTGTAACTATTTTTAGTTATGTTCAATTTTTCTTATATATTTTAAGGTAAATAAAATATCAAATAATTATTTTATATTTTTTTAGAATTTTATATATATATTTTATATATATATATAATACTAATTTAAAATTTTGAGGGTTTTCCTAAAATTTTCATATTAGCAAATGAAAAATGTATTGCTAACTTAAATCAATAAATTTATCTATTTCCAAAAAAATAAATTTTATATAATGAAATATACATAGAAGATGATTACCATGTCAAGAACCATAAGGCTTACCAAGCAACCGTTTTCAAAAATAATTATCAATGCAAACCCATAGCTTGATTCTTTTTTGTCATATTTAGGTTTTTGAAAATTTTATAGGAAAATATAACCCGAAGAAGGGGGAAAAAAAAAAAAGCGGTTATCTTTGGTTCCCAAAAAAATTGAGGGAAAATGCAAGAAATAGTAAAATGAAAAAAATTGAAAGAAAGCAACAATAAAGTTAAATTCAACATACCTTTTTTCTACTTCAAACTCATTTATTTATTTTAATTCATTGGTATAAAAAATATATAATTTAAAAATATGTAAGTTTTTAATTAATTTTGTTTCTATTTATTTTTAGGTATTTTATTAGCCAAATAATCATAAGAATATCGTTTTTCTTAACTTTTTTTTCCTTCCCATTAAGGTTGTGTTTGATTCTCCAAAAAGTACTTGAGAAATTAAAGATTTTTTAGTTCTACGAGATTTGAGAGAAAATATGAGGGGAAAAGTGTAAAGAAAAAGAAAGAAAATTGGGTTAATAAATAGGAATTCAAACGAATAAAAGTGGTTTATACATTTTTTTTTTCCGATTTTAAATGTTCACTTCCTAAATGATGGAAAAATCAAGTAGTAATATTCATAAAAAAAATATCATGTCCAATTTCACGCAGGGAATAGAGAATATCAAAGATTAATTATTTTTTTTAAAATTTTAGTTTTCAAACACAATTCTTTTACTATTTAAAGAAAACACAATTCTATTGCTAAAAATATTCAAGATCTATCTCTAAAATAATATTTCAAGAACTATTAAAAAATTATTTTAAGGAATAACCTCTAAAAATACTATTTCTGTGGTAAATGTTCTTATATAAATATGAGTTACTATTGTTTATTTTATCAAAATATATAAAAAATAAAAAATGTAATCAAACATTATCTAAACTACCACTTATAAACTTTTCAAAAAAAAAAAAAACTTGTCCTTATAAGTAAACCTTGCAGAATTACATGTTTAGGGCATTGAAGCTTGGTCACCTGAAAATTCCGAAAAAAGTCGGTTTTTGAAAATAATTACAGTAAAATCCAATTACCATTGAACCCCCAAAGTAATTTGCATCTCATTTTTGTTCCCAATATGTTTACCTTATTCAATTTATATGTACATTATTTTTGTCCCCTTATTTATCCATTATACTCTCACAGGATTTAAAAATATTTCCAAATAGTTTATAAGGAAACAAATTATTTTTTTTTTAAATATGATCTATTCTTACGTAAATCTATTATTATTTGAAAAAAATAAATAATTGTATAAAGAAACACTCAAATTTTTTTCTTAAAACTTATAAGTTTCTCTCACATCCTTGCCCAAAAATGTAATTTCCTAAAACTTATGCATGAAAAGCAAAATATTATTTTATATTAATAATATTTCAAGAACTATTTACAAAATTATTTTGAGGAATAACCTCTAAAAATACTATTTCTGTGGTAAATGTTCTTATATAAATATGAGTTACTATTGTTTATTTTATCAAAATATAAAAATAAAAATGTAATCAAACATTATCTAAACTACCACTTATAAACTTTTCAAAAAAAAACTTGTACTTATAAGTAAACCTTGCAGAATTACATAAGCTTAGGGCATTTGTTGTCACTGAAATTTTGAAAAAAGTTTGTTTGTATAAAAACAGTAAAATCCAATTACCATTGAACCCCCAAAGTAATTTGCATCTTATTTTTGTTCCCAATATGTTTACCTTATTCAATTTTTATGTACATTATTTTTGTCCCCTTATTTATCCATTATACTCTTACAGGATTTAAAAATATTTCCAATTAATTTATAAGGAAACAAATTAATTTTTTTATTTATTTTTTTAAAAATGATCTATTCTTACGTAAATATATTATTATTTGAAACAACAAATACCAGAAGAAACACTCAAATTTTTTCTTAAAAATTGTAAGTTTCTCTCACATCCTTGCCTAAAAATGTTATTTCCTAAAACTTATGCCTCAAAAGCAAAATGTTATTTTATATTAAAAAGAAAAAGCAAATTGTTATCAAATCATAGTGAGGCTTATTTATTTGCTGTCACAATCCTTTGGTGGAGATAATTTAATGAACAAATTCAATACATAGGAATTATAGATGAAAAGAAAGATACTAGAACCATCTTCATTTACTTGACAGGTTGACGTTACGTGACATAAAATGGGACTTTGTGATCACATGGGCATGGCTCGCTAGTCGCTACTTTGGTATCTCTCACTATTCTCATCATGTCACGATTATCAAGAATTATCCATTTATCCACTCTCTTAAATTTATATTTTAGGAAAAGAAAATACTATAATATGCCATGTGACATTATCCCATTGGATAAAAAAAATGGGTATTTCGGTAACCCTAGCATGACCCCACGTTTTATTATCCATTTATTCTGTCCCTTTATACTTTATTGTGAAATATCCAAGGAAAATGCAATAATGCAAGAAAACATAACACAAAAATTATATATATATATATATATATATATATATATATATATATATATATATATATATATATATATATATATATATAAAAGTGGGTATTTCGGTAACCCTAGCATGACCGCACGTTTTATTATCCATTTATTCTGTCCCTTTATACTTTATTGTGAAATATCCAAGGAAAATGCAATAAAGCCAGAAAACACAACAATAAAAAAATTATATATATATATATATATATATATATATATATATATATATATATATATATATAATTTGCGCATGTAAACATCGAATTTTAGTGAAATAAAATATTATTAAATTAGTTCTAAAAAATATGACTCCAAAATTTAATAAAATTTGGGATTAATAGGTGACATGTGTGATATATTGAAAAGGTGATATATGAGAAAGTTTGGGACGGTACCAGACTCAATCTTATATATCAAATCAAATCTTTTAATTATTGTCAAAGAAAATTAAAAATAAATATTCTTAAATAAAAGAAATATTCTAATTAAAATCGAAAGAGAATATAAATATTTTCTTGTTGTCAGGAAAATTGTCAAGATCAAGGAACTAAATTCTTTGAATCAATTAATTAAATATTTGGTAGTTTAAAAAATTTATTCCCTAATTTCATCTATAAATAAGGTGACTTCCTTTGAAAAGAATACTTCAGTAGAATCATCATGAAATTCCATGCAGGAAAGAGCCTTCATAAATAAGAAAGGGCTTCAGAAAATCTCTCTATAACTAACTAAATGTGTGGTCTTCACCATTCAAGGAGTTTATTTGGAAATAAGCCATTTGTGGCTCTCGATTGATGTCTACAAGCAAATAAACATCTTCATCATTATCTTTAAAAATTGTGATGGAGGTGGAAGAATTACAAAGATATATTATTCTTATAAAAGAATCATACAATAAAAATTATACCTATGAATTTTCATTTTTAATAAAAATTCTATTTGGATCATATTGTCCTAATGTTTCACTTAACTCGCAAAACTCATGTGACATTTATGTGTACAAATTTTTTACAGGCCCAATGAAACCTTTTTACCTCCCATTTCTTCTAATAAAATGATTCGTACTAAGATGATGATATAAAAACGGACCTAAGTTGGATGTTGATAATGGTAATAACAAGATTTTCATTTTTGAGTAACACACACCACTTCTATGAATCCAACAACTCATAATAAAGCAAAATTCATTGTCGCACATTTAGTGAAGTTGACAAGCAGACACTCTTGCCCCTTGAACGCAACAAGGGTGTGCGATAGTTATCAACCAGTCATCTTCTTGGCTTATCCAGGTTAAAGGAGCAAAGTCCTCGTGGTAGGAAGAAACACTTTTCAACAGTAAAGGACTTTAGGGATGAAATCCTTACACTTTAGCGGGGCTTTTTAAAATAGTATTATAATTAGATATATTATTTTTTAAAATAAAGTACAAAGAAAAACGATATTTAAATTTGGCCAAGAAGATGTTAAGTAAGTGCTACATGGATGTCAAGGTTCTTCAAAACAAGATTAAACAGAATTTACGAAATCATATTTGGAAGATAGGTTTTAATTTGAAATCGCTAAATCACGTTGACGATATAATTTCAATATAAAATCAGAAATCGCTCAAAGACACGCCACAGAAAATTACGAAATTATTGCCAGCATAATGATTTCAATACGAATTCAAAATATTGCCAAAACACGATTTCAATACAAAATTCTGAACTCTTGTTTTAAAGATATGATTATAGTATAAAATTGGAAGTCGTTTCGCACATACTTTATCAGATCAAATCGTGGTTTTAAAGCACACGTATTTAATCGTGAAAATTAGAATCGTGCCAAGATACGATTAATATAAAAATTTAAAAGTCATATTAAAGACACACCATAATAAATTTTAAAATTTGGTAGTTATGTTTTCAAGACACGATTTTAGTGTAAATTCTGAAATCGTGTTTTGAAGACACAATTTTAGTATAAAATGCACAAATCACAACTTAGACATAAAAATGACCTTAAAAATACTTCGATAACCTCACATGATTCAACATTTCATAAGTATCAAAACCAAAAGTGTCTTCCAAAGACCAATTTATATACCATAAACACAATATTATTAAATAGCCTAATGATTGAAAGACTGGTATTTAAAATAACCTCACAACTAATATATGATAATATCCAAAATAATTACAATCATACACATCATGTATGGTAATACCCAAAGTAGGTCTAAGTAGTAATTGTCTAAGAAAGCTTTTAAGTACAAAGGTCATCAAGTCCAACTCATACATAAAACCACTAATGTATGTCATATGAAGGAACTTTCTTCTTTCTTTATGGTCATCTATCATATACCTATAGCTATAATATATTAGAAGGACCCTCACGTGTTGCTCCTCCATATCCTTGCCCTTGTTCCTGGCCTTGTCCACTGCCTCTTCCTCATCTAGCTTGTCCTTGATCTAATGGTTATGGTGGTGGCATAATCAAAGGTATCGGTAATGGAGTAGATGGCTCTGCCTCCTCAATATTAGATGGTAACTTTGAAGATGTAAGTACATTCTAAGGTACTTCACTAGGCATGACGAACTCCATCTGAGGTGATTGGTTGACATACATATGTGTTAACCCCTCATTAGAAAATTAAGGATATGCTCGATATAGGCTTGATGATGGCGATCCACATTGCAAACCCCTTGAGAGGCTTCACCTCTCTGCATACGTATCCTGACTGACCTTGTTTGAACTCTTACTTCCTTCATCCATTCCCTCCTACCTCTAAGGGGTAATCGTGTCACATCAATGCTGGAGGATCCTTGAAGTCGATCCACTCTTCCACAACTGCTAATGAAGATGAGAAAAACTGACGAATGGCATGGTCATCTAGATGTTATAGATGGTATATCAGCTGCAAAGTGTTGTTCTACACATTGAAAGAAAAATAAAGTTAACTTTTTATTAAAATTATATAAAATGGTATACCAATATGTGCTGAAATGATCCTTGAGGAGTAAGGAATAAACATGTGATCGAACAATACCAAACCATATATGAACCATGATATGTAAGTACTTTTGAAAATGCTTCACTGTTCGCTATATGGCCATGTTGGGAATTCCATCTTTGAATATATTCTTGATGTTGATCAATCCAATTATCATCTTGTCATCCCCTTAGATCATATTGATGTAAGATGACCTCTATATCACAAGACTCTAGAATCCCCTGACACATCCTAAACTGTCTCAATACTCTATCTGGTCTATGCCACTCTACAATGTGAAAACAAATAAGAGGGGAGATGGTCATCCATATATCAACGCCAGAAGTATAATAGGCAAGAAGTCTAGTCATGATATCATCTACGTATGGCTGCTAGATAATCTACAGTCAAGGAAAAAATAAAAAGTGATGAGAAACTACTAAACTTCAATAATAACTAACAATACAACAAAGAAAAAATCAATTCAATATTATTTCACTTGATTTGACCGAAGTGGATCAAATTGATACTTCCAATGGGTTAGGGCAGGAGTGGATATATTTGTGGTGCATTACTCATCCCCCCAACTATAAGATATGAAAAATTAAACAAAATAAACAAAATGGTTATAAGTAATAGTACAATAGAATTCTTATATTGCATAAATGCTTATATAAGAGGTGTTAATGTTATATATTTAGAATGCTTAATGGAGGTGGTAAAAAACGTCTAACACATGGTAGTGAATATAGTCGCTGAGGTGCAATGAATGGAAATCTATCCCATAGCCATAATTGTAGTATTTTGAGTAGGCCTAATATATCATGTGCATTGATATGTGATGCTTGACACAACTCTCTATACAGCCATGCCAAGAAACCACTACCCCAACTATAGGTACCTATAGCTTCGAAGTCTTTCAAAAGTGGCAAGAACATCAATTGAACTTTACTATTTGACTTGTCTTCAGAAAGAAATCCACCAATGAGTTGTAATATATAAGCCCTACAACAGCATCATATTGACTCCTCATTGACATCTGGTGCTAATGCAGAGAATCTCTCCAATATCCAGGTAAGATGAAGTTGTTGACCATCTATGCTTCTATCTCTCGAAGTAACCCCGAGCAAATCATGACAAAGACGTCTCGAAACCATATGTGTCAATGATAGCACCTCTATTAAGTGGTAAGCTCTCTATCAAAGTAATGTCTTGGAGTGTGATAGTATACTCTCCTTGAGGCAAATGGAATGTATGTGTCTTGAGTTTCCATCTCTCTACAAATGTTGTAATCAAGTGCCTATCTAGTGATATAAATCCTAATCGTGCGACACCATAAAATCAAGCCTATTGGAGAAGTGGAATGATCTGATCATCTAATGCAAAAATACGATGAAAGATTGCCTCGTGACATTGACGTTGAAGCTCTCCTAAGCCAGACCTTGTGTATTGATGAACAAAGTGCAATTGACATTATCGTCGCAATATCAAATTACGCTTTTTATCACTCATATTCCATAGCCCTTTTGAGTGTGAATTACCTAAAAAAACCCCCTAATTTAGCCATATGTTAGTCCTTATGCCCGGAACTGATGTTTTCCTTGAGTTTATATGATTTTGCAGGTTTTTAGGTACTTTCATAAACTCTTGGAGAATCTAGAGTCTAGCCATGAGGTTTCCCGAGATACAAGTACACATGGAACGAGTTCAGAGATTAGACACACACCAAATCGAGGCCTTGAAGAGGATCCAGGACAATTTGTGAAACCCTGGAAAAAAAAAAAGGGAAAATGGTAATTTTGCTGGAATAGTACAGACTAAAATATGGAAATTTTCTAGATCTCGGATGACAAAACGGACTTCATCATTGAATTCCTCTCACGAAATCTAGTAACTCAGGCAAATTTCGTTGAATTCCAAGATAGTCGAATTTTTCACTATTTTCGGGGCGTCGGGTGTCGGGTGGACCCCAAAAATGGGATTTTTTAAAAAAATCTTAAAAATTAAAAATATTTAAAGAATGTACATTTAAGATAATTAAAACTTGAACCGGGACGAAATAAATTGTATCGGACAAGTCAAACCTCAAAACAACCGAGTGACATGCGGCTTAATGTACAATGCGGTCCAAAGTATAAATGAAGAAAAAATCTTCCACTTCATTTTTTCCTGCTGCAGCCAAAATGAGAGAGGGAGGAAAGAGAAGCTCTAGTTTCACGATCACGGAGACGTGGCGCCTGGACCTCGCCGCAAGATCTAAAGTTCATCTACTCGACGAGGCCTACACGTGGGTATAAAAAACATGAGATTTCGCTAAGGATTCGCATGAAGAGTTTGGGAAATCAAACGTTTCGGGTTTAGGGAGTGTTCACGGGACTTCCTATAATTTTTTCTACGCTCCAAGAGGTAAGGAACCTTCATACTCGGGCTTATTTTCCATCTAGAGCTCTTGGTCTCGTCGAAGCCTAGGGGCTATTCGATTTATAGAGAACCCAAAAACCCATTTTTTCTGGTTATCACTCATGTGAGGCCTCCAACTTTGGACGGCCATAACTTTCTCCTCCAAACTCCAATTCGAGTGTTCTTAAACTCTATGGAAAGCCCTTTGAGTTTAGAATCCATCCATATATAACTTAATGCAATTTGAACTCATATTATGTCCAAAAATGACGAAAAACAGTAGGGCGCCCCTCTTGGTTCTGCAAGTCACTATTCATATGAGGCCTCCAACTATGGACGACCATAACTTTCTCGTCCGAACTCTAATTCATGTGTTCTTAGACTCTACGGAAAGCCCCTTGAGTCTAGAACTGCCATATACTGAATGGCATTAAAACACATTTTCTGAAAATTTAATTGTAGCACCAAGTGTGCAAATTGCTTAGTTGTGATGACGCGTGTGGCTAATACATTGAAATCGTATGTTGGTTGGTGATTATATGCATGTTGATATAATTATCCATGACGCTTGGGAATGTATGAGTTTGTGTATGATCGAGGCTATTATTGGAGCTTCGTTAGAAGCAATAGACTTGATATGTCACAACTAGGCCTAGAGGATAAATTATGTCTTTACCGAAAGTGGTAATGACTTATGATGTTAATGTGCGCTTCATGGATATGTTGGCATGAATCGTGGTGAATCCAACTGAACTCATGTTCATTGATATAACTTTCCAATTTATGCATGAGTAGGCATGTACATATAGCACTTATATATATGTAGCATGGTGATAGGCAATGGCATATTGCATTGCATTTATGCGCAAGTACATCGCATGAAATGGGTGTGAGTGCATGGGAAAATTAGCATTGTGTTTGGTGTTGATGTTGGTTTCGATCTAGGGACAAAGTCCTAAAAGGTCGCATGAATGATCGGAGGTTGCCAACATGGCTTTTGAACAAAGCGGTTTTATCAGAGTATGTCCAATAAATTATATTAGAGGGTTGTCCAATAAATTTTGATATCAGAGATTGTCCAATGAGTTTTCAAAAACAAAAAAAAAATCTTTTGTTTTGAAAACAGTTTTTCATACATGACATACTACATGTTGAGAGAAGTCGGTGAGGACTTGGTAAAGGGATCATGAGGAGAGCACCCCATCTGCCATGTAGACTCATTCTGTGGATTGACATAAATCGTGATCGGGAATGTGCTTGTGGCATGACCATTGCATGTGCACTTAGGTGGGGAGGTAGCCCTTGTGGATTTCACTATATCGGGGCATTGCTCACCTAGTCAGGACCCCTTTCGTGCATAGATGTGCATGGAGATGGCACTTACTACAGGCCAGTAATGAGAAGAAAGCCGAATTGTGACTTTGATTTATATTTGGTAAAACATGTATTAGAATTCTTAATTTTGATATATGTTTTGTATAAGAGTGGTGTAAATTTAAACTCTTATGAAGGAGACTCGCTTCGATTTTCAAACTCGGGTCCCGGCATGGACTCAATGGTGTGGTGCTCTGATTTCAATCTCGACATCCACGACCACCTTCCGCGGCCGGGACGGCACAATGGACCCCTGGATTTAGGGTGTCACACAAATTTGCAATCACTTCCAATGGCTACGAAAATTTTGCAATGCAATCAAATCCTCTTGAGAAGATTTCCTAATCACTCCCAACAACTGTGAAAATTTCACAACGCAGTCATTTCCTCTATGCCCATTTTCGCAATCACTTATAGTGACTACGAAAATTTTGCAATCACTTAAAGCTACTGCGAAATCTACAAATTCAGCCCAAAGATGGAACGTTTTGATATTCAGCATGTAAGATGTCTCAAGTCCAACATTTTACACCAAGGGAACCTCGGAAGAAAGGACAAAAGGCCTCTAAGCTTGAGGAACTTATAAAAGAAACCCTAGATGTATCATTTAAGGTTGTTGATGGCTTAGACATTGGAGCTTCTTCGCAAGAGCCTGGAGCACAACCCCAAGACTACAGTACCACCTTCTTTTCTTTTTTTGATATCTTTAGTTAGATCTTTCTTTGTTTTTAGAGTAGACATGTTTTAATTTTCTTTTCTAGAGCTACGATGTAGCTCGAGGTATAACTCTGATTAGGGTTTGGTTTTTGTAATCTTTCAGCATAATGGTTATTTAATAGATAGATGTTTTTCATTCTACACTTAATGCTTGTAATTGTTTGATCACCAATTGCATGATTTGACATCGAGCTTGAGACCGATAGGAAATAGGGAGATGGGATTGGGGATGATTGACCACGTGATGACCATAGGCTAGAGATAGTAATGGCTTAGGTGTGGTCATTAAGACTAACTAAACTTAATGCTTCCTAAGATTTAGGGCTTGAGGCTGAGAAGCAATAATCGAGTCTCGTGGATAGGTAATTGGTGCTCAAGAGAGACTAACGATAGGACAGGCTAGTTGACATTCGATATATGACTATAGGCTTTAGGATTCTACCAAAACCGAGCTATTGGGATTAACCTAGGTGAACTCAGAAACCCTAGATTTTTATCATCATAGTTAATTCATTATGATTACTTTGCATAATTAGGCTAATAAATCAAAATACTCCTTTTAGTCATCCAAAGAACTCTAGGGTTAGATTAGGTCAGTACTCGATAGCTAGTTCCTATGGGTTCGACATCCTAGACTTCATAGTCCACTTTATTACTTGTTTGACACATGTATTTGCATGAGTAAAAATACACTCAACATCCATACTAAAGATGATCTATGTGTTGCTTGAGTATGGAGGAAAGAGTATCTACTGACCTTAGACCCATTCATAAATATATACAATAACACGTCCATTTGAATAAGGGAAAAATGAATTTAAATAAAAGAAGAATGAAAGTAAGACATTCATTACAAACATTTAAGATATTAAAAACATTCACTAAAAATAAAATATACATTAATGACAACCAAATATCTTAACGAGTGATAAATATATAATTAAAATGTATGGTGAAACATCTCATTGCAAATTGGAAAAATTACAAGTTAATCGTTCTTAGAAACATCTCATTCAACATTCTTAGAGGGTTGTCCTTCAAATTTTCCAAGAAACTTAAGGCGGTTATGTCCCTCTTGTTTGCATATTCCACATCGAATTTTACTGATTGGTTCCTTCCAATCAATTTCATTCCTTATCCTTGATGGTTTGGGTCGCCCTTTCTCTCATTAGAGTGTTGGATCATGATGAAGAATAAGGAAGTTTGGCTCTAGCCAATATGCTATATGTGGAATGGGATAAAACTATGGAGCATAACATTTTTCATATGCATGCATAGTATAGTATATGTCAACCTATTGCCAACTATAAATTCTTGCATGAGTACAAACAGTGAGCACATGTGAGTAAGAGATGCCAAATGATTTCCACTTATTACAGCTACATTTTCCATCTTTGAGGTTAATAGTTTGCTTATTATTTCTTTTATCCATATGGAACTTGTGAGGTGTAGTAATCACATCAAACATCCCATTCTCTCGATGGAAGATTGAAATAGAATTTCCATTAACCTTTGCTTCATAATTTGCAACTTTAGTCATGGCATATGCAGTGTACAAATCTCAATTTACAGTTTGAGCTCTTATCTCTGCACGACGTTTCTTAAAATATGTAACACATTAATAGAAAGTCACCTCCACAAATGAAGTGATAGGTAACATCCTAACCCCCCATTATGCATTCAACAATATTTGTTATCATCAACTCATATTGAAATCAACCATCATATGCTTAGGTCCACTTTTTGGTATCCATCTTTGCAAATCATTCAATACATTTTTCATTCAACCTTTTTAACTCTTCCATACACCATTCATATTTGTGCTGTTGATGTTAGCATCCAGCTTTATAACCCAATCCCTTCAAGACTTTGTTCTTGTATTTCCAATAAAAGTGCTAACTACATGTTCGAGACAATAACAATGGTGTGCAGTTTTCATCTAATAGCAACATCTCTTACAACAACATTTCTCCCTACATGACGATCAAACATCAAATATATTCTTTCTCATTGAGTGTCATGAGATCTTAATGCAAAAAGAAACCAAGACCAACTTTTTTTGGATTCTTCCTCAACAATTAGAAAGGCAAGAGGAAATATGTATCCACTAGAATCAACAGATGTAGCAATTTATAGTTTCCCCTAATACTCGTCATATAAAAAATCACCATCAATTTGTAGTAATGATCTACAACTTTTAAAACCTTCAATAGAAGCTCAAAGAGCCTAAAAGACGCATATGAAACATATTGCCATGAGCATAAGCTAATGTCGATGTTTTCCAAACAACCTTCGTCCCATAGTTAGTAAGTTGAAGGATATTCAACCACTTAGGTAGAATTCGGTAAGACTCATCCCAATCACCAAACACATTCTCAATTTCTTTTCTCCTTGCTTAAAAAAACCCTCATATAAAGAACATCATATCTAAATTTATCCTTCACTATTTTATGAAGTGTTGCAATGAATATGGTAGGATCTCTTTTGATTACACTTTGTCTCTTTTGCAATCAATGTTGATTGTAATTGGTAGTGGTCTTGAGATAGCATAGGATAAACACATATATGAGGATTGATGTGTTTTATTATCTCAAACATACCATGTATTTTGCGACGACATGCACGAAGCCTCAATTTGCAACCTTCACTTGATTTCTTACACTTTATTGCCCATATATTTGGATCAGACTCAAACAAAAAAAATGTTGATTCTAATGTAAAGAACAACGTATCATAGCATACTGTAAGTTCGCATTTTTTTCAAACCACAAACCTTCATATAATTCATAAGATTCATTTCACAATCCAGTATGTGAAGTGAGAATCTCAGAACTCATGGCATTGATTGCATCTCAATTAAATTCTTTAAATAATGAGGAAAGGACTTCATATTCGAAACTGGGGAAAGATAGGTCATTTTCAGGAGGGTCATCTTCATCAACTAATTAATCAACATCATCATTTTGAACAAGGATATCAACAAAATTTTCAGAGCGTTACTAATTGAGTGACCATTGCCGAATTCACTCTTGGTTCAACATCTTCCTCATAAGTATGACAACCAACAAGAGCTGACACCATATCATAGCCCATTGGAGTCATGTTTTCCTCAACTATTTATTCTCTTTGAGTACAACCAATTGACATTGCACCTTGATCTATTGGAAATGTCTCCAAGTACATTTCAATGGTAATTGTTAGTGACACTTGTGCTAAAACAATGAACATTCCCTTGACATTATCTTCATCTTTGATAGGTACTTAGATATAATTAGCAATCCCATTGGCACCAAATACAAATATTGAAAATTCATTTTTAATTGAGTATGCATACAATGAATGACATATATTTGCCTCCAACACATCAAATATTGCATTAATATTCATCACGATAACCTTTGTAAGAGAACAAATATAGCATATTCTATTTGGACAAGTAATAATTTTCAGCATTTGTATAATATAATACAGTGGTATAAGTCTTCATTTCCTAATCTAACATTATAAAAACATCATATTTATAAGTTACAAATTGTATTATAATAAAGTCAAAAGAAAACAAAATAAATAGAACAATAATATTATAAAGAGGATACTGAAACAATTTGTTCAAGCGAATCAATTTTATAATTTGGCACTACTTTAAACACATACTAAAACAATTTGTTTAGGGGGAGCAATGTTATAATTGTGCCCTACTTCCAAAATAGTAGTAACATCATACAAAAATACCTTGTTTACCAACAAATTTTAAGGGCCTTAATCCACAACTCTTTACCAAATGGCTCCATGTTTAACTATTGAAAAATTTCATGTTTCCCAAAGGAATAGCCTCAATTAATCCTCAAATCTTTACCAATGAAATACCCTTGGTTGAAATACCCTTGGTTGAAGTACTCCATTTTTGCACTAAAATATTTCATTTCCTCTTCTTTGAAACATCACCAAATTATTCCATGACAAATATTAATAGATAAATTTTTAATGTGAAACACCCTAATTTTTTTGGATTAATAAAATGTGTTTAATTTTATGAATTTGATTGGAAAGTTAAAAACCATAAAATTAAACAGGTCAAAAATGGGAGAGCAAATGAACCTAAACTCCACCATTGTCGGATGTTCAGAGGACAAGAAGGTCTCTTTCGACGCCAAAATCTAACCAATAACCGTGGTTGCAACTTGGATGAAGAAAAACGATAACTGACGTTATAATTATGGGTGTGGTGTCCATCGTTGCTAGATGTGTAAGGCAATGTGGTGGGTCCGATGAAGGAGGGAAGATTTGAGTGGATGAGAGAAAAGAAAGGAAAGATAAGTGCGACGATGTACAAAGCAGTGTCATGGGTGTGGTGAAGGGAAGAAGGATTTGTTGGAAGAAGAGATGAAAGATAAATCCAAAACAGGTAGGGATTGTTGAAGACTGATTCAAAGTTTGTCTCTCAATAGTTCCTATTAGTTAGGAAAGTCCCTGTTTAATTTACTTATTTACTTGTGAGAGTGAGGGTCCACGGTTGCCTGAGATCTGGGCTTTCTCAGCAAAGATACAACAAAAAATAAATACAGAGAGAGTTATTTTTTAGCTATGTAATAAATGTTGGGAATTAGTTGTGAATGAGATAATTAGTGGGTCAAAGTTAGTTTTTTAATTTTAATTTTGATTTATCTATTATAAGCCTATTTATAGACATTTTTAATGTTTAAAAATCATATGAGAGTCAGACGCTATTTTTCTACTTAATTTTTCTTTCTCTCATCCTTAAAACTAAATATGGAATTTGGGAGCCATAGGTCCCTATAGTCTATGAGCATTCCTTAATTTAGTTTAATAATTTTTTTCTCCTACTTACTCTTACGTGTTGAAAATTATCACATATGGGCTATCAAAATGAAGGCTTATTTAAAAGGTTTGAGTTTGTGGGAGGTTATTGAGAATGATACTAATCTTGTTGTTCTTCTATCAAATCCAACACTAACGCAACTGAAAAGTATGAAGAAAATTTGGTAAAGAAACTCTCTACTGAATTAATTGGTGAGAGGTATACTAAGAATATGTTTGAGAGAAGTTGTCTAACAACAAGTGAAGGTTGATCAGAGAATGCATTAACGAGATGATGAGAAGTGCATCATGAGGTGAAGAGAAGTGCTTCACAAATTGAAAATATGGAGAGAAGTGCTCCATGAAAATTTTAAAAAAAATTATGCAACTTTGAATCAAGCTAGGGGGAGTGTTGAAGACTGATTCAAAGTTTGTCTCTCAATAGTTCCTATTAGTTAGGAAAGTCTTTGTTTAATTTATTTATTTAATTGTGAGAGTGAGAGTTCATGGTTGTTTGAGAGTTAGTTTTTAGCTATATGTTAAATATGGGGAGTTAGTTGTGAATGGGATATTAGTGGGTCAAAGTTAGTTTTTTTTAATTTTAATTTTGATTTATCTATTATAAGCCTATGTATAAGCATTTTTAATATTTGAAAATCGTATGAGATTTGTACATTATTTTTCTACTTCTAATTTTTTCTCTCATCTTAAAATTCCTATAAGGGTTAGGGTTTTGTGAATAAAAAATATTTAAAAAAAAATTAAGGTAAGGCATTTATGTGGCACTTACCTGTCACCTACATGGCCAAATGTACCATAGTTGTATTCTTCTAACTATAACATTTTAAAAATTATTTTTTAAATGAATCTCGCTTGAACGTTGATGCCAACTCAAGTACTAATTCACCAAGGTGTCAAAGTAAGATAACTCTTCAAACTAATCTAACTCTTCAATCCTTTCTTCTCATAGGCCATGTTGATAATGAAAACAAGTCTACATCCATAGAATAATAGTTAGTGAAGTTATCTTGTATCATCACCAAACTCACCAAGTGTGTTAAAGAGAAAGATCTTTAGACTGTCTCATGAATAAGGGATAAAAAATCGGTTTTATTAGCTAATATATCGGATATCGGTCGGTACCTATACAATTTTGCCAATCGAAAGTTGGTTGGGCAAAAAATCGGTTGAATATTGGAAAAATCATTGATATTTTGGTGAAATATTGAGCGTATACGTCAAGCGCGCGTGGGCGGGAGAATTTGAAAAAAATCGGCCATGTGATATGACCGTCATATTTGTTCATGCTTTAATCCAACAGTCCAGATTTCGTCCGTTTTTTTAAAGGCATTCAACGATTATATATTTTTTTATCTAACGATTGATTTTAAATTTGAAACTTGATCTAACGT
Organism: Tetrastigma voinierianum; assembly: GCA_016808115.1. NCBI lineage: Eukaryota > Viridiplantae > Streptophyta > Magnoliopsida > Vitales > Vitaceae > Tetrastigma > Tetrastigma voinierianum. The sequence goes on from JAEQBH010000143.1 coordinate 161,633, forward strand.
TCAGAATGATTTCCAATAGATATATAATGATCCAATGGTTAGATTTGAACCAAAATCAAATCCAACAATTTTTTGACAATCCAATGGCTATTTTGACTCCAAAAAAATCTATAAATACTAATAAAATCATACAATTTTATTACAAACTCATCCATCTACATCCAAGCTCCATTTGACTCTCAAATTATTTTTTCTTTGTGCTTTATCTCAATATTTTGAAGATCTTGGTTTTTATGGTTTCAATTATAACAAATACAAGGTTAATTAAGGTATGTTTATTTGTGAATTTATTTTGTGTTTATGCATATTTTATTTTTAATGTATATTAGTTTTATTTTGGTATTGAAATATTTTCTAACAAATATTTTCATACTATAGTTTATTTTAATTTATTTTGATTATAATGAATTAAGTTAATTATAATGTTAGAAACTTAGATATTACACATCATACTATTAAAAAATTATAATTATTTTATGTTAGAAACTTAGATCTTCTTAGATATCTTAATATTATTAGTTTAGTTAATAATATTACTAACTAATATTGATAGGGTTTAAAAAATAGGTGCGCAGGCCCACTCGCCAAGCCCAAGGAAAAGGTAAGCCTGTACCGAGATGCCCGAGGCCCCGTATCGTCCAAAACCGGAGTCTGGGGCCATTGCTCGCCCCAGCACAATAGCATGGACGATCTGTAAAGTCCATGTCCTGTAAAACAAATTAAATCTCACCAGTAAGGGAAATAGGATAATTCCCAATAACAGCTTATCCTATAAATCAAACCGAATCTCACCAATGAGGGAAGTAGGATAATCCTCAATAACTGCTCTCTCGTTATCCCTTATTAATCCGATAGTGATAAAGGCAGAAAATACCCCATCAAATGGGAAAGAATCCTTACCACCATCTAATTGGGAAAAACATATGCTATAAATACCAGGCCACCCCATCATTGAAAGGTACGCAAAAACATTCGCCCTCTAAGTAGTCTATCTTTTCTCTTAAGGAGGAACTGACTTAGGCATCGGAGCGCACCCGGCGGGCCCCCCGCCGACCCAACTCTTCTTATTTTTAGAGGAGTCAAACGTCCAGAGCCGGGCCGACCGCCTAGCGACAACCAACTCCGCCTGGCCGATCCTAACCCGCTCCAGCTCGCTGCTCGTGTTAAAAAAAGCATCATCACAAGGTCGTTCCATGGAACGACAGTTCCTTTACAAATAAAGCTAACCTCTCAACGACCGACATGGTATCAACCGAACACAAGGTGAGCAACGCCATCCTCCAAGGATGCAGACCGCCTGGTGCGACGACAACTCGACCTCCCGGCTGCAGACGTTAGGAAACAATACAAGCCAACATGGATGAGCTGAGGCGCTCCGCCCTCACCAACTAATTCGTCGATGGAGAGTTGGGAGCAACTCACCAAGCGTATGGGACGCCCATGTGGAAGCGCGACAAATTCGTAAAGGCCATAACGTCACCCTCAATGGTAAGGGACAACCACACCCCAAGACTCCTCGAGGTGTCAAACGAGTGGTAGAATCCAGCCGAGCCAGGGGGCACGGACCACACCTAACCCCGAAAGGCCCAGCGCTGGCTTGGTTTAACAGGCTTCCACCATCGTCGATCTCCTCATTTAGAGGGCTCTCCATCGCATTCATCTCCCACTTCATTGGAGCCAGAACATGTGAAGCCGAAGAATATCCCGGCCGACCATAGCAGCTCGCAAGAAAGCCCGAGGTCTTATGTCCGTGCAGGTTCAATGCCGAATTCAAGGTAGATATACCGTGACGAGAAGTTCGCTATCATCGCATCTACCGCCGGCTAGGAGTGAGGCCAAAAGATTTGATGTTTTCCATCTCAAAGAACCCCAAAGTAAGTATGGCGTAGGTACTTGCTAAAGCGGGTTAAGTACATAAACCGAGTTAAGCCCTATATCCAAGAAAGGAAGCTCTTCAACCCATGAAGAGAAAAGTCGGATTGATGTTTATTGTGGACTGAGCCCTAAGAGACAAAGAGACCGGGAGAGGTCCCTAAAGAAAGACAAAGAACGGTCCCGAAAAGACGTGGAAGCCTTGCGACGACCGGGTCCACCTCGCCTCGAGCAATGATAAAGCAGTATTCACCCTACGGCTTACCCCCGACCTAATCGCAGTGACGTTGTGTCTCGGCGAGGTACAGCCGATGAAAATTTTCGAGATGGTCAGTCCCGGGATGAGGCTCCACCCTACCAAAAGAGATAACACCGCATTGTGAGTTCCATTAGTGGACCACTCCGCATCGAATCCGACGATTGCATACAACTCGGGAAGGAAATAGAATATTTGATTCGACGCGGGTACCTCCGCCGCCCATAGCAGACCAAGGCCGTGGTCTCGCCCACCACCACCCACTTCTACCGACAACAACCTCGAAGACCAACAACCCTTATGGAAATCCATGTGATCTCGAAGATTTGGTAGGAGAGGGGAGTCCAAATTCTCCTCGCTGGGAAGGCCTATTCTCAGGTAGCACCAGTCGAGAGGATGGAAGTACAAGCTTGTCCAAACCCGTCTCGACTTGACACAGCCACCATAACGTTTTCTGATTCAGACTGGAGGATGCCAACACCCCCCACGACGACCCTTTGGTGATAAGTGGCAACAGGGCTAACAAACGATCCATCTGGGTCCTCGTCGACAATGAGAGTGCTCAACCGACATCATCTCGCATTTCCACTAAGCAAGACGTGGCACGAAGGGAGAAGTCGGGAGCGCCAACACCATATGCGTAGATTCTCGAGAGAAAGTGCTACCTTGTGCTCAATACGCTTGGTGCTCATTGAGACCCTCGCAAGTGCCGCAACAACAGCCATGAAGTTTCTCATAGTGTATTCCATCCTCGCTTATAACGCAGGTCATCGGCCGCGCACTTCTCAATGCTATAAAGGCCATCCCCTCCTCTACCGCCATGGTGATCAAGTTTCCTACCAATGTGGAGAATGGTTCGAGAGACCAAATACAAGGGCTGTGGATCGCTACTTGACGTCCATGAAGCAAAAAGCGGTCGACAACGAATATATGGACGAGCTTGACATGCGCGACGAGGTAAATACCAGACCTGAGCCCTTTAAGAGCCGGAGCCTATGCGCTTGATGATAACCCCGAACACCTCGCTCTATATCGCCTCCGCAGACTAGCGTAAGACTTCGACACCTCCTTATTCACTTCTCGGTAATTAGCTGATGTCTTCACAGGGTTAGAGGACATGGGAGGGATCGAAATTCCCGCATTAATCACTCACGACTAAACGCCACCATCCTTCAAAACCAACAAGCAAAAAAGGAGAAGCCGCTCCGTAAAGACAAAAAGCGATAAATGAGGATGTCGGGTAAGCTCCTCTGTGCGGGGCAACCGTAGGCAGTATCCCGAATGGTCACAACGCCGTACTCGCAAAAACAAACGGCAAGTGGCGACTCTGCATCGACTTCACCGACATCAACCGAAAGCACGCCCAAAGATAATTTCCCATGCCACCTGACGACTACCAGATGCCACGGCCAGCCATGAACTCCTCAGTTTCATGGATGCTTTCTCCGGCTACAACCAGATCAGCATGGATCCCGACGACCAAGAAAAGACCTCATTCGTCACGGGGCAAGGGACCTATTGCTATCGAGTAATGCCCTTTGGGCTAAAAAACGCAGGAGCCACCTACCGTAGGTTGCGAATAGATGTTCTTGTAAGTAAAATAGGGGCATCCATGGAGGTATACATAGATGACATGTTGGTGAAATCAACCTCGGCCAAGCTCCACATAGTTCACCTGTCTGAAGCATTCCAGATCCTGAGGAAGTATAACATGAAGTTGAATCTAGCCAAATGCGATTTCGGAGTCTCAACCGGAAAATTCTTGGGTTTTATAGTCAACAATCGAGGAATCGAGGCAAATCCAGATAAGATAAAGGCAGTGCTCGACATGCCGCCACCGTCAAACATAAAGGAGGTCCAACGTCTAACTAGAAGAATAGCCGCATTAAGCCGATTTGTATCCAAGGCCGTTGATAAATGCCTCTTTTCCGTGCTCTAAAGAAAGCTTTTCAATGGATCCACATCAAGAAGCATTCTCATCATTGAAGAGTTACCGAGCTCTCCCATTCCGTGTAAGCCCTCTCAAGCGAGAATCGCCACTGCACCGGCCGTTTCGATTTTCTCAGATCCACACGCCCTAATCAAAGACAAGGATGAGAAGCAACATCCGCCTACTATCAAGTACCGAGCCTCGAGAGGGCGAGGAGGAAAGGTATCCAAGGGATTGAGAAACTGGACCATGGCGTTAGTAACCGGCAGCTCGAAGCCGCTTCTTACTTTCAAACTCACACCATCAAGTCCTAACAAAATACCCGATAAGTGCTACACAAACTAGAGACCTCGAAGGCTGAAGGAAGGCCATAGAGTCAAGCAGTTCGACATCGTACAAACCAAAACTACAATAAAAGGGCAGGTTCATGACACTTCGCTATGGGAATTTCGATGTAACTCGGCTGAGGATACTCAAACAACGCCCAACCTTCCCATTTGGAAGCTATCCGTAGATGGGGCCGCCAATGCCCAAGGTAGCGGGGCCGGGTTAATCCTAACCTCCCCGGAAGGAATAGATATCGAGTATGCACTCCGATTTGGGTTCCAAGCCTCCAACAACGAGGCCGAGTACGAGGCCGTCATCGCTGGACTCAACCTCGCCCATTCAATGGAGGTGGACTAGCTGGAGGTGTGCAGCGACTCCCAGTTCGTAGTAAAGCAAATAGAAGACGCCTACGAGGCCAAAGGTGAAAAAATGATCCTATACCTCAAAAGTATGAATTATCAAAAGTTCGTGTTCAGTCATACATACCCAGGATGTAGAACTCCTGCGTACACCTTAAGAAACTAGCAACAAGATCCCAAGAAGATCTTAGTAGATCGACACTCACGGAAAGCAACTCGAGAGCCTCCAGACCTCAATGACGGAGGTCTCCCCGGTCATGTCGAAGCCGAATGGATGGACCCGATTCGGGACTACTTAATAGTATCGCCACCCGACGACCGAGTGAGGCTTCTAAGCTTAGACGAGGGTCTATCATTTACTATCTCATAAGGGAAGCCTTTACAAGCGAGGCTCTTCACACCCATCCCGCATTATAGAAAGCGACGACCACGTACCAGGGAAGTGGTAATGTAGGCTGGCGCATGAATCACATCGGAGCCCTGGGCATCATGAAAGCCCAGACAAGGATAATACCGTCCACAATGCTCAAAGAAGCAACATAAATAGTTAGGAAATGCAAAGTTTGTCAGGAGCACGCCAAAATCTCTCATCTTTTGTCTGAGCCTTGATGTCGCCTCACAGTTCCTCGGCCCTTTCAAAGCACTGGGGTCGGACATATCGGGGGCCTCGCCCACTGAGTGGGCCAAAGGCAAATTTATCATCGTGGCAAAGGATTATTTCACCAAATGGGCCAAGCCAAACCTTGGCTACCATCACGTAACGTAAAATACCGCAACTCTCGCTTTGGCATTCCAATTTGTGTTCGATATCCCGAGCTCGTGTCGACAATGGAAGGCGTCGACAATCCTGGGTGTCAGGATTTCTCAAAGCCGTGAGCTCGATCAAGAACTACTACTCATCCTACTTCATCCACACCCAATGGACAAGCAAAGGTCACCAGCAGAACCCTTAAAGCAACGTTAAGGACCAAATTAGAGGATCTTAAAGGCAATGGGTAGAATACTCTCCCCCGAGGTGTTGCGTGGGTAGATATTGCAACTACGCGCAAGTCGGTCGACCAAAGAAACCCATTCGCCCTAGCTTCTGGCACCGAGGCAGTAGCCCCTGTCGAGATCTGATTAAAATCTCTAAGGATCGAATTGGCAAGCGTGAACATAACAGCAGGCTCTCCGCCCTCGAACCGCAGATCTCCTAGATGAAAAGCGTGAGCAGGTCCTAAAGTAATGAAGACTAATGCTGAAAGTCAAATGAGGTACTACGACCTCAAAAAGTCAAACTTTAGAACATGCTTCTCCAAATGCACTAGTTCTAAAAAAAGTTTGCTGGCCGAGGAAAAATCCAAAGACATGGAAAACTTCAGTGGCCCAACCTGGGAAGGGCCCTCACATCGCATCTCGCTGGCCATCACCGCCACCACTAACTTCGATGGAAGAAGTGGTACTCATTTCATGCTTGAATGCTCAGCACCTAAAGCGCTTACCAATAGACCTGATTAGAATTATAAAATCAAAGCATCATCAAATTTTTCGATGACAATCTGTTTGTTTATGGATTATTCTGTTTAGTATCCTCATAAATAAAAAATCCAAACATCTCGGTAAAAGAAAAACAGCTCAAACAGGGAATGTAAAGAGAAAATTACACACATCGGAGTACACAAATTCATGCGCGAAAAAATATATTGTTCTTTATTACAATAAAGGTACAATTGATTACACCGGCTGAAGCATTCCTATATCTCAAATAAACAAGATGCAGTTTCAAAAAAATCTCAAGAGAGAGAAAAAGATAGGGAAAGAGAGGAAGAGAGAGTGCGAAAGGAAAGGAAAAAAAGATGGAAAAAGAGAGGAAGAGAGAATGAAAAAGAAGTTGAGTAGCTGGCAAGAGCAGCTGGTAAAGAGAAAGAAGAGGAGAAAATGGAGAGCTGCATTTGCAGGTACGCCCTTCAGACGCATTCCCTAGCACCTAAGCTAGAATAACATAACTCCCATAAAGGGTGACTAGGAAACACAACTCCCATGCTGTAGGTCCATCTGAGCTTGAAATCGTAATCCCTAGCATCTCTCATAAGACAAACTGCCTTGACACTTTATCAAGAAGACAAATCTGGGGCTTATACCCAAAAAGTGGAAAAGGTCTCAAGATGAGCCCATAGCGAAGAAGTCGCGACGATAAGGAGGCCAAAGCACTCAAAAAATCATGCAGCCGCTGACCTCCTCCAGAACCGAAGATTAATGACGCCGCATCTTCCAAGAAGTGGGGAAGTCAAACTACGCACTTAGAAGCCCAGTAGCCAGCCCATAAAGCCCCAAAGATGAAATACAAGAGCTTAAACAAACAGCAGGCGTTCCTCAACAGAGCCCAGCGAGCCACTTTTGGTGTAGAGCTTAGTCAGCCAAGAAGGCCCGCCGCCCATGGGAGTCCCCCAAAGAAATTGGGCCAAGAGCTTAAACAGCCAAAGAAGGCCCCGCCTGGGGAGCCCAACAAACCCGCTTACGTAACCTAATATCTCAGAAGGCCCCGCCCAAGAACTCCGTGAGGCTGGGCCATAGAGCTAGCACTGTGAAGGCCCCGCCCAAGAGCCCTAGCAGCCTTAGTTTTGGAAGAGCTTAAATGCCCTCGGGGAAGGCCTCAAGGCTCAAGAACCCCAAAGAAATTTGGCTAGGAGCTAGTGAGCCTCGCAGCGCCCCGCCGCCTAAGAGCCCTTAAGCTCGGCGAAGAGCTCAACCGGCCAACTCTCTCAGCGCAGCCCAAGAGACAACACCACAGTAAATTAGCCCACCTGAGCTCAAGAAATTAGCTGAAGAGCTCAACTGCTTAACTCAGCCCGAGTCAAGAGCTTCGCTCGCCAAAGTGGGTTAGCCCACTCCGAGCCTTAGAAGCTCTCCAGCTTTGAAGAGCCCAACCAAGCCAACTCCGTGCCAAGTAAACTCAAGAGACGTCAGCCCGTGAAAATTAGCCCACGAGCCTCAAAGAGCCGGGGCCAAGGCAGCTTAACTACCAACAAATAAAGGACTAGCCCAAGAGGCGCCCAACTCAGAAAATCAGCCCATGAAGCCTCAACGGCTCAGTTTTGAAGAGCACAACTACTCAACTCAGTCTCTGTGAGTCTGTGGCGCTCAAATTTCAAAGTGGGAGCCAGGCCCACCTGAGCCTTTAAACAGCCTGGCCAAAGGAACTCGACCGTCAACTAAGGCTCAGAGCCTGCAGAACCGCCATCTCAGCACCGGCCCACTGCAGCCTCGCAGAGCTCGCTGTAGTGCTCAGCCGTCGACCTGCAAGGCGGCCGCAACCCAGGAGCCAAGCCGGCCTTCAGCAGGAGCACGAAGAACGTAATTAGGAGTAAAAGCGATGAGATAGAAAATGGGGTATTCATTGAAGACGACATTACATATATCCCGGGTTCGAAGCCCGACCAAAAATAAATAAATAAAATAAAATAAAATAAAACAAATGCCAAAGTTGCAAGGGAAGGAGTTTAGGACGCGCAAGAGGGGACAAGGCGCAATATGTGGCAGCCCTCGCCCGAGGTGTGTTCGCTCCACTCGAACAAATCGCGTAAAAGACCTTCCCGCCTCCTCATCACCGGGATATCAAAGTTAAAGTCTAAGCCCTGTAAGCACTGTGTTCTCCTTGAAAGTGCTTAGCCATCCGTAGTCCATTGAGTGCAAATTTCTCATCCCTTAAACCGCTTATAGTTCGTTCCTTTGAACAACCGTAGCTTCGCTCCTCGAAGGTCCCCCGCAATCCATGGCAATTCTCCCGCTGACGCTCAATAGATCTTTGCAAATTAAGCTTCGGGCGACAAGCTCCATCTAGCAAAGACCGCTTTATTACGCAGCTGCCTCTAGCAAAGACGTAGCTCTTCTCTACTACCGCTGTACTCTTTCCTCTCTGATATCGTACTGTCCTCAACTACTTGAAGCTCCGCCCCAGGCAACCCCGAGCCCATCCTGCCTCTAACAAAGTCATCTTGGCACCGCAAATGTGGTCCCTAGCTTCTGGAAGCTCGATTCGCCACTCTGTCGCCTCGCCTTTTCTTCCCTACCCTCACCGCTCGTGGTCGTCACGGTAGGCCTCTAAATCGGACTTAAGCTTCACGGCCTCCTCCATCATACTCTGCACCCGATCTCGCAGTTTAGCTCGCTCAAAAGTAAGAGCATCCACTCTCTCTTTGTAGGCTTTGGTGGCTTTGATGTGACCCTCATTCAACTTAGCCCTTTTTGCCAAACCCTTAAAATGAGTAGCCACCTGCCGATACCCAACTTAAAGTCAACACGCAACTCAAACCCAATATAAAAGCAGACACAACAAGACACGAGAACTTACAGAGGCGACCCCCTGGAGAGATAGGGCCAAGGCTTCCTCAACAGGCAGGGCACCCGACCTTCTAAGGTCAGAATCTCTGAGGATGGACGAGACCGTGCCAGCAGCAAGCTCGGCATTGAAGAGCAATGAATCACCATCTCCGGCGCTCGGGCGCTCCTCCTCAACTCTTCACCCGAAGAAGGAGGCCTTCATCCGCCCGCAGTAGGAGGACTCAAACAAAGGATAGGCATGACCTCCAATGGAGGCTCAGCAGCCCTTCCCGAGGAGTCTTTGGCCTTTGCAAAGCAGAACCGCAGCGTGGTCGCGAACCCGGGCTGTAGTAACCCGGCTCGGAGGCTGGAATTACTGCCCTAGCACTCTGACGTGGGTGAAGGTGAGGGAAGAAGACGTCCCCAACTTCTCGAGACTCTTACCCCAGACGAAATAGCCTTCTCAGAGAATCCAGAGTTTCCGCTCTATACTCCGAGACCTCCGGATCAGCCGGCTCCACTCGAGCCAAAAAAGCCTCCTGGCGGGTTTGACAACGAGAGGCCCATCATGAGAAAACTCATAACGGAGGGGGCGAGGCCTGTGGCAGCGGGGATCTGAGGACCTCGAACCTAACGATCTGGGAATATTCGACCTGATAAGCTCCGAGTAAGCGCGCGGAAGGCACTTAGCCAACTCCAGTTTTATGACTTTGTCTTCGGGGCTGAGATCAGGGCGAACACCTGAAAGACATACAACCAATGCAGAATTAGAGATACCCTATAACTTAAGAAAGATAGACCAACCAAACCAAAGCTGATGCCATGAAGATTCTCGTGAGTGGTCCAAACAACGCCTGTGGTATCATCCTTATCATAAATCGCACTCCCCAACCGCGCCACCGACTAGGGCGTAACGCTCCTTCCAAAGTCTGGGCTGGTACGGAGGTCCGGGCCACCGAGGAGCACCGCACGCCCTCGATAGATAAAGAAAGCCCTCGACAACTTCCTTCACACTAAAAAGATCCAGGAACAGAGCTATACTGGGAACACCAGCCCTTGTCCCCTGGTTAGGCAAACCAATGTACCCAAACTCCGTAATTCCTAGAAATCGCGAAGTCAGAGGGGCAGACGTTGAAATGTTGAAAACCTTTATGAAGGGGTGCGTAGGAACGGAGGCCGTTGTCGAAGGCCACACCGAAGAAACACACCATCTCGGGGCACTCGACATAGGAAGTCAAAATGTCTGAGACCGCACCTGACACCCGTGCAAATTTATAACGCCCGCGAAAGTTGCCTGCATACAACGGTTCGACTCGTTTAGGTCCCACCGCTCGAGCATTCTCGCACCTACCGACTTTTCGGGATATTCTCGATCCCCGGGTACTTAGTCTCGTCACCCTCCCTTACCCTGGTCTGGCGAAAAGGGGGTTCCCTGGTGGGCATCTCAAGAACAACCCGCTGAACTGCCTGGAGGCTCACCCGTCCGCCTGAATCGAAATGCAGAGTGTGGTCACCCTCACAAGGTAAAGAAGAGGAAGGCAACCCACCCATGAGAGTAACAGTAATAAGAACAAGACCTAACTAAGCTTAGCTCCTAGCGTCATATCGTCGAAAAGACAATGGGCAAAGAAAGAAGCGCTAGCCCTGTGGAACGTAACGTAAAAGGCTACTCTCAGTAAGGTATCACAAAACGCCAGAAGGAACTCTGCACGGAAGATCAGAACGAATGTTAAGGAAAGGGAAACCCAAACTCGCAGAGAAACAAAAAGGCGTCAATATCAGGAGAACACAAGGCAAACAGTCAAAGGATATTCTTAGAAGAAACTGAAAGAACTGGAAGAAATGGGCGCGAAAACCGAAAAGTCATTATTGTCACAAGACATATGATAGCGACAAAGCCCTAACTAAACCAGCCTTGAGCAAACATGTGGAAGTCGCATCCGATTCAAGAAATGATACAACCCTTGCACACGCCGTATACGCGGGCCGGGGGCAACCGATATGTTTAAAATTAAAGGCAGCCCACTCGCCAAGCCCAAGGAAAAGCTAAGCCCAGTGAGACGCCCGAGCCCCTAGCACCGGACCAAAACAGGTTTAGTCTGCTCGCCCCAGGCCAATAGTACGGACGACCAAAGCCCATGTCCTCAGAATCAAATTAAATCTCACCAAGTAAGGGAAATAGGATAATTCTAATACCGCCTTATCCTATAACCAAACCAAATCTCACCAATGAGGAAGTAGGATAATCCTCAATAATTGCTCCCCTGCTATCCCTTTATTAATCCGACAGCGATAGTTAAAATACCCCATCAATGGGAAAGAATCCCCTTACCACCATCCAATTGGGAAAACATATGCTATAAATACTGCCACCCCATCGGTGAAAGGCGTACGCAAAACATTCCACTCTAAGGTTTATCTTTTCTCTCAAGGAGAACCGACTTAGGTAATTCGGGAGCGCCATAATGTGCGAAGCCCCCACCGACCCAACTTCTTTCTTATTTTTTGCGCAGGAGGTCAAACGCCCGTAGCAAATGATCGACCACGACAATCCTAACCTCGACCCAAATGATCCTAACTCGCTCCAACCTGCTCGTTAAAAAAAGCATCATCAAATATAATTTTTAGTTAATTATATTAGTTATTTAGTTAATAGTATTACTTTTATATGAACTTAGATTGAGTTAATTAAGTTTAAATTAAGTTAAATATAATGTTAGAAACGACGATCTTAGATATCATATTATTAAACATATTAGTTATATACTATAGGTAATCTTAAAAACTAAGATCTTAGATATCATGTTGAAAAAGAAATTAGCTTACATATTAGTTTCATATTAACTTACATGAAATTTGAAACATTTTTATACTATAATTATATTTTAGTTAAATTTAATCAGAAACCCGGGGAAAAATTTAATTTTTCTGAAAAATGGCAAAAATAATAAATTGTCATAATGGTTCAGGGAAGCTTGGAAAAATCTCTAGATCTCGGATGACAAAACGGATTTCACTGTTGGATTTGTCTCGTGAAATCTAGTTACCCATAAAGATTTCGTCGATATCTGAGACAGTTGGATTTCGTGATTTTTTTGGATGGATGGTTATTCAGTGACCTCGGGGATGAGATTTTCACGAGAATCTCGAGAGTTAGGAAATAACTAAAGTTAAGTTTATTTAAAATAAATTGGACTTGAACTGGGATGAAAATAAATTGTTTTGGAGTAGGAACGGATCCGAGCGAGGATCGCGTGACACGTGGCTCCATGAGGGCAAAACACACTTAACTTTAGTTAAGTTAAAAAGAAAACAAAAAGGAAAGAAAGGGAAAAAAAAGGAAGAAAAACGGAGAGAATGAGAGGAGATGAGAGAGAGAGGGAAAAGGGGCTCTACCTTCACTCTACGATCTACAAAGATCGGATAGTCGTCTTCCGACAGGCTAAGGTTTAAAGTTGGAGTACACGGCGAGGGCTACGCGTGGATGCCGGAAACTCCACGTTTCACCGAGGTTTCTCTTGGGAGGTTCATGAAGTTAAAAGCTTCAAGTTCAGAAAGTGTCCGTGAGACTTCCTCGGGGCGTTGCTCATGCTCCAAGAGGTAGGGATTTTTCCTACTTTGGTTGATTTTCCATTTTAGGGGCTGTTTGGTTGAGTTTTAATGCCCTAAGGGGCTGTTTGGCCATTTTTCTTTAAGGGGTTGTTTGGCAAATTAATGGGTTATGGGAATAGTGCCCTATTTTGACCCTATATGATGTCCAGTTTTTGGGGCTGATATTCGATTAGAAAAAGGGATAATTTGGACTAGTATCCTTCAAGGAAATTGTATCCCTATATGAGAACTTGATGTTGGGCTTTTGAATCACCCAAATCGGACCTCTATAACTCGCTATGGTCCGCTTTCCGACTCCATCTGCTGCTCTTGTTTTGGCCAACCTACCGCTGGGCGTTTTGGGACTGATTTCTAACGTAAAAGTGAGAATTTGGACTAGTATCCTTCAAAGAACTTGTATCTTTATCTGAGAACTTGATGGTAGGCATTTGAATCACCCAAATTGGATCTCTATAACTCAAGTTATAGTCCGTTTTCTGAGACTACTATAGCTTAGGCTGTTTAATGATTTCTGTCCAGAATTTTTCCACAATTAGTATATGACTATAGTATATCATTGCTTGAAATGAGTGATATACTTGGTTGAAATTGTGTGGAAGTCAAATTGTGTGTTCTAATGGTTTGGCTTGTGATGTGCTTGTATGAATAAGGCCATTACATGGCTTATTGTAGGCTAGTTGTGGACATGTCTTGTCACAATTCGGCTTAGAGGTTGATGGATGTCGCTACTCAAGTAGTAGTGACTTGTAATGTCAATGTATGTGTGTATTGATATGATGGTATGAATTGTTTGATATATTTTGAATTTATATTCTTTTTTATATAAATGTCCAAATGATGCATGGGTAATTATGCATGAGTAGGCATGCACATATAGCACTCATCGGATATGTAGCATGGTATGAATGAGCAATGGCATGATTGTATCAGACATGCACTGTGACATCACATGACACGGGCGTGAGGCTGGTAGAGATCAACACCGTGTTTGTGTTCATGGTATGTCGTGGGTACATGGTTGATCAACACCGGTGTTTGGTGTTCACGGTGAAGCTCATAACATGGGACAACGTCCAAAATGAGTCTCACAGTTTTAAAAATGAAAAATATGTGTGTTGGGCATAGCAAGTTGGGGTAGATCCCCCCTCCCCCCCAGGGTTAAAGACCCGGTATTGAGGTTAGACATGATCATCGACGGTGAAAGCTCGTTAAAAATGTCATAAAGGTGCGCGAAGGTCCCGCGGTGTAAACCACCAAGAAAAGAGCTCCACAAATGCATGTAAACACACCTAACTTAGGAAATGTAAGTCGATATCTGAACTGGCCCAATGGATTTTGATTTATAAACAAAGCTTGTTTTTGGAAATGGTCATTGATGGAAAACATAATGACGGCTCCAAGCCTTTTCACACTCGATATATGCATGTGCGAGGGAGTCAGGAGAATTCGGGATATGGGATAGGATGAGTCACATTCTCATCCATGACATGTAGACATTTGAGTAGGAATGCGCATGTTTTTACTTGAATGTGTGGTGTTCCATTGCATGTGCACTTAGGTGGGGAGTAGCTCTTGTAGGAATGGCTTCTATTGGGCTTTTGCTCACTCCCTTGCCAGGAACCCTTTCGTGTACGCAATGTAAAGTGTGGAGACGACGCTCACTGAAATGATTTCAAGGAATCCAGGATGTGGCTTTGATAAATATTTTTGTAAACCATATTAGAACAAGCTAGTTTTAATATATGTTTTGTATAAGAGTGTTGTAATAAACTTTTATGGATTATTGTGATATAGGTGTATATTGGGGATATGGACATGGACTTCAGGTGGGTCATTACTTACTCACTGAGACCCTATACGGGTTGGTGGTTATACTGCTATACTGTGTTGTATGTCAAGTGTGAGTCTCCGAACAAAGGAGACTCGCCCATTTTTGTAAAAAATATGGACTTCTATTAAAATTGGGACACAACAACGTAGACGGTCACCCTGAACCAGCTAGAAATTCCACAATTGATCGGGTTATCAACGGGACCCCGGGCTCAAGGTCACACTGGGTATCCTTGGTATCATAGCTTAGGTAAACTATTACCTAGGGAGCTTGAATGTGGGTATCCACAAGTAATTCCTGAAACAAGCACAACTTAGTAACATAATTTAGGTATACGAACGTTCGACTCCACTGGGCATGGTTAGATCATTGCATGGGGTGCATTATATGTTTTGTGTTCTAACATGCTCAATGTTTGTGTGTTACAAATTGTGTGAATTATATGCATGGTAAAATGTATATGGAAAAAGACAAACACTAGGGTTAGAGAACATTACCTTAAGAGTTCGAAAAATTGATGAACATAATAGTTAAAGATGTTGAGGTTTATTAGTAGTTGGCACATGCACTACTAGTTAAACAAGAAAAGAAATCTCATTTTTCTATTTGACATGTGTAAATGGCAAGTTAAGTAAGAGAACGTAGAGGTTGTCCACAAGGAAATAGCCAACCACCACCTATGTTTGACCCATAGGCCTTTATAGAGGCTATGGGTGCTGTAGTTGCCATCATTAACCAGGCGAGCACTATGGCTGCTACCATTGCACGGACTAGTGTAACGGTGGGCCAGGGAAGGATGAGTAACCTTCAAAGGTTTCAAGCACATCATCCTTCGACATACATGGGAGGAGGGGACTCGATGATCAAGATAACTTTAGCCATTGAAAGAGAAGTGGATGACACACGAAGCATCCGGGACATGGGTGCTAGTGCTAAGAGGAAGGAGAATCAATCTTCTTCTAGCTCTAGGAAGAAGCATAAGACTTCGTCTTACGCATCTCAGTGGACAGGTCGTGGCCAATTGTATGCGCCAAGGTCAATCATTCGTGGTGGGAGACACCCAGGCCCTAGCCGGCTTACAAGTGCAGCCGTGCTCTATCATTACCTCAAATTTCTGCATATTACGAGACGAGATTGCCCACAGCTGTGGATCCTAAGGTTATGTGTGAGACCTCAAACCCAATCATCACAGACATGCACACGCTTGTCTCTCCTACCCTAGCATAAGCTAAGGAACCAAAAGACGCTCTGTGGTGTGACACAAGCATCGGTTATTTCGCAAATAGGCTAGAGAGGCCGTAGGGCCGAGGTCAGAACAAAGGGCTCATGGACTCCCAGCGACTCAGTGGCCGTGTCTACACCATTACACCTCAGACTAAGCCAGCAGATTAGTCGATTCTCACACTTCTTGACAAGAGTGCTGCTTTAAATTCCGTGCACTGGCATTCATATTTGTCAGTTGCATCATGTGTGAAATGTTTCGGGCTTAGAGGTTGAGATCTCGAAAAGCAACAGATATGAGCCTCCCAAGAACTAGGGTGAGTGTGGATATGATATGTCAGGGTTGTGAGTTAAAGATCTCTGGGATTCTACTCACTGTAGACCTTAGAGTCATGGACTTGTCGAAGTTGGATGTCATCCTTGGGATGAACTGGTTGATAGCACACCAAGTCGTCATTGATTATGATCATAAGAGGGTGACTACCTACACCTCAGATGGTACTTGTTTTGTGTTTCAAGGGGATAAGCATGATGCTTTACCCTGAGCCGTGTACGACTCTAGATGACATGGATAATACGGGTCAAGCAAGCCTTACCTCGAGGACGAGGTGAGACAGATTTTGGGCCCACTGTGGTCAGAGTATGAGGATGTCTTTCTGATGAACTACCAGATTACCGCATAAGGATGTAGACTTTGTAAATTGAGTTACACCCCGGTACATTTGTTTCTAAGGACTCCTCATGATGGCACCGGCTGAAAGGTAGAACTCAAGGTCCAACTGAAGGAATTGTTGGACAAGGGTTTTATTAGACTGAGCACTTCACCTTGGGGCTCTTCGGTTCTATTTGCTAAGATGAAGGACAAGACCCTTCGACTATGCATTGACTATCACACCGAATGTGGTTACGAACAAATTCATGTCCACAATGGTGATCGATGATTCGTTTGATCACCCGAGAGGGGCGCAAGTCTACTCCAAGATGTACCTTCGCACCTAAGCACACAACAGAGTTGTAAAGGCCATCCTTAAGACAATGTTTAGGGACACGCGATGGGAAATTCAAGTTCACAAATGATGCCATACATTCGTTTCGACGAATGCTCCAAATGGGCATTCACGGATCTCATGCATGGTATTCCAACCTTCTTAGATCGGGCTGGCTGTAGTCTCAGGATCGACATTTGATCTACTCCTAGTCCGAGGAGGAGCATGAGGGATTATTTGAGGATTGCTCTCCGTGCCCCTCGTAGAACATCAATTGTCGCCAAGCAGTAGAAGCGTAAGTTTGCCATCGATGTGAGAGATTGTCGGGACAGTGTCGCCTTCTAGTGTATCAATGGACCTAAAGAAGGTTGAGGTAGTTATGAGTTGGGAGAGGCCGAAGTCAGTCTTTGAAATACAAAGTTTCTTAGGACTGGCAGGATATTACAGGATATTCATTGAGGACTTCTCCCGATTAGCTGCACCTATGACTAGATTAACCCGAAAGGAGGTTAAATTCGAGTGGAATTACCTGTGTGAGAAGGCATTCCAGGAACTGAAAATAAGGCTTACTACAGCCCTTATTTTGATAGTCCCGAAAATAGGACAGAGGTACACAGTGTATTGTGGTGCCTCGAATGACAGACTGGGATGCATTTGGATGCAGTTTGGGAGGGTAGTAGCTTATGGTTCTCAGCAGTTGAAGAATCATGAGCGGAATTACCCCACGCATGACATAAAGTTGGCGGCCATAGTCTTCACCTTGAAGATTTTGCGCCACTACCTATATGGTGAGTAGTTATGTTTTCAAACTACAAAAGTTTGAAGTATATCTTTACATAGTAGGACCTTAACATGAGGCAACATAGATGGATGGAGTATGACTTCACTTTGCAATACCATCTTGATAAGGCAAATGTGGTGGTTGATGCGCTTAGTCGGAAGTCACGGGGAGTACTGGCTAGTATAGCTTCCCGGGAGTAGCAGATGCTCAAGGTTGTAGGACAATTTGAAAGCATTAAAGACAGAGATCAGTTCAGGGTGTTCAGTGAGTTTATCTACTTAGCGGCTGCCTTCATCAGCAGTAAAGGATTGAGTCCTAAGGGTAGACGCAGATGTCCATTAGGGACCGGCATGGGGCCAAAGTGTGACGAAGGCTAGGCCATTCACACATATGGTGTCTCCCCGTATGTGGGACTCCGCTTCGTTCCCGCTGATGATATGAGAGAGATCTCTTCAGTGGAGCTCCATTATCTTCACTCATGCAAGGCATCCAGTAATGGCATGTACCATGATCTGGCTGCTCAATATTATCGAGCGAGATGAAGAGACATGTTGGGGACTTTGTTCGACGATGTCTCATGTGTCAATGTGTAAAGGTCAGAGCACCGTGAGCCGTAGGATTACTCCAACCATCGCAGTAGCAAAGTGGAAGCGGGAAACATATCACGATGGATTTCAGGATTCACTCAAGCATGGCCATTATAGCTACGATGCGCACGGGTGATAAAGTAATCACCTCACTGCCGGCATTTTCCGGTCGCGCGGACCTTCATATCGAGGAATTCCCATAAGGTATACATTCAAGAGATTGTTCACATGGAAGCCGCCCCATCGGGATCTGACCGTAGATCCTAGGTTTACAACTCACTTTGGAAAAAGCTCTCTAGAGAGCCACGTGGAACGCTGATGATGAGCACCGCTTCATCCTACGCATGCATGCCCGGGCTAGAGAGGACTATATAGGTTTTAGAGGACATGCTGCAAGCATGTGTCCTGGATCTTAAGGGTAGCTGGGAGGAGCATTTTCCCTTAGTAGAGTTTGCTTACAACAACAGTTATCAGACGAGCATACAGATGACACCCTATGAGGCTTTGTATGGGAGGCCATGTCGATCTCTGATTTGTTGTACGTATATGGGAGGAGGAGTTCTCACTGTCCTTGATTTGAAGCTACAAAGACACCTCGATAATGTGGATTTGATACGAAAGTGTCTTCTCATGACTCAGAGCCGGTAGAAGAGCTATGCAGATAAGTGCCATCGACCTCTAGAGTTTGAGGTGGAAGATTGCATCTTCTTGAAGGTAATGCCTAAGAGAGGAGTGGTCAAGTTTGACAAGCGGGGAAAGCTATTGTCGAGTTATATTGGGCCCTTTGAGTTACTCAAGAGGGTAGGTACGGTTGCATACCGGTTGGCTTTACCACCAAGCTTGTCGAGAGTACATGCGATGTTCCATGTCTCCATGTTCATAAATACACCCTGCATCCGACTCCATGCGTGGATCGGGGAGAGCTTAGTCGATGCGTATGGAACATTCAAGGACCCGACCATTGCCAGACGCTGGAGTAGCTGTGATTAGGTTGCAAGCAAGACCGTAAGGCTGATAAAGGTGTTATGGCGGCACCGTGGAATAGAGGAGGCAACATGGGAACGTGAAGACACCATGCGTGCCAACTATTCCTTCTTGTTTAAGGAAGAAGGCATGTTTTAGTCATTGATGTTAAATAACTATTGCATATGCATGAGATTGTGTGTGCGGTGTGTGGGAATTTTGGGACGAAATTCTTTTAAGGGGGGAAGAATGTAAAACCAAGGAAATAATTTAATTTTTATGAAAAATGGCAAAAATAATAAAATTGTCTTAATGGTTCAGGGAAGATTGAAAATTCTCTAGATCTCAGATGACAAAACGGATTTCACCGTTGGATTCGTCTAACGAAATCTAGTTACCCATAAATATTTTGTCGAATTCTGAGACAGTTGGATTTCGTGATTTCTTTGGGTGGATGGTTATTCAGTGACCCTATGGATGAAATTCACGAATCTCGGAGCGGGGAAATAACCTGCCAAGTTCATTTAAAATAAATTAGACTTGAACTGGGACGAAAATAAATTGTTTCGGGGTAGGAATGGATCCAAGCGATGATCGCGTGACACGTGGTGCCATGAGGGCCACACACTTAACTTTAGTTAAGTTAAAAAGAAAACAAAAAGAAAAGAAATGAAAAAAAGGGAGAAAAATGGAGAGAATGAGAGGAGAGGAGAGAGAGAGGGAAAAGGGGCTCTACGTTCTCTCTACGATCTATGGAGATCGGGTAGTCGTCTTCCCACGGGCCAAGGTTTAAAGTCGGCGGGGGCTACATGTGGATATCGGAAACTCCACGTTTCGCCAAGGTTTCGCTCGGGAGGTTCATGAAGTCAAAAGGTTCGGGTTCAGAAAGTGTCCGCAGGACTTCCTCAGGGCGTTGCTCACGCTCCAAGAGGTAGGGATTCTTCCTACTTTGGTTTATTTTCCATTCTAGGGGCTGTTTGGTTGAATTTTAATGCCCTAATTGTTTGGCCCTTTTTCCCTAAGGGGTTGTTTGGAAAATTAATGGGTTATGGGAATAGTGCCAAGTTTTGACCCTATATGATGTCAAGTTTTTGGGGCTGATTTTCGGTTAGACAAATAGAGAATTTGGACTAGTATCCTTCAAGGAAATTGTACTCCTATCTGAGAACTTGATGTTGGGCTTTTGAATCACCCAAATAGGACCTCTATAACTCAAGTTATGATTCATTTCCCGGGACTACCCCAAGCTGCCTTGTTTTGGCCGAACCTACTATCCAGGTTTTGGGACTGATTTTCGGCTCAAAAAAAGTAAGAATTTGGACTAGCTTCCTCCAAGGACCTTTGCGCTCTATCTGAGCACTTGATTTTAGGCTTTTGAATCACCCAAATCGGATCTTTATAACTCAAGTTATGGTCAATTTTCTCGACTCAAGCATGTGCCTTAGGCTGTTTAATGATTTCAGGTCTCGCATTTTGCCACAATTGATATATGACTCGTAGTATATCATTGCTTGAATTGAGGATATACTTGGTTGAAATTTGTGGAATTCAAATTCCTGTGTGTTCCCTAAATGGTTTGGCTTCAGATGTCCTCAGATGAATGTGCGCCATTACATGGCTTATTATAAAGTTAGTTTTGGACATGTCTCACACAATTCAAATTTAGAGGTTGATGGATGTCGCTAATTTGAAAGAGTGCACTTGTGATGTCAATGTATGCGTGTATTGATATGATGGCATGAATTGTTTGATATATTTGGAATTTATATGCTTTTTGATATAAATTTCCAAATAATGCATGAGTAGGCATGCACATATAACAATCATCATATATGTAGCTTGGTATGAATGAGCAATGGCATGATTGCATTGCATTATGCACTAGGACATCACATGACATAGGTGTGGAATGTATTGGTAGAGATCGAAGCACCGTGGTTTGGTGTTCGATGGTATGTCTGGGCAAGCATGGTTGATCGACCGTGTTCATGTCGACGGCTTCAGAATACGACAGCCCAATAGTTCCATTTTTTGGTTTAAAAATGAAAAATATGTGTGTTGGGAATAGCAAGTTGGGGTAGATCCCCCCTAGGGTGAAAGACCCGATATTAAGGTTAGACATGATCGCCGGTGGTGAAAGCCCATTAAAAATGTCGGAAAGGAGTGCGGCATCCTGCGGTGTAAATCTGAAAATCTGTGGCCCACAAATGCATAAACACATGGAACTTGGGAAATCCAAGCTAATATCGAGAACCATCTAATGGATTTTTGACTGGCAAAAACAGTGCTTTGTTTTGGAAATGGCCATTGATGGAGCATAATGATTCCATTTGGTTTTTCACACTCCTAAGACATGCATGTGTGAGGGAGCTCAAGTGAGGACTCGTGACACGGATAGGGTGAGTCACATTCTCATCCATGACATGTGGCATATTTGAGTAGGAATGCGCATGTTTACTTGAATGTGTGGTGTGCCATTGCATGTGCATTGGGCGGGAAAGTAGTCTCAGAGGAATTATTCTCTTCTAGGCTTTGCTCACTCTGGGCCGTGGGATCCCCTGCTCGTACGTGGAAAGCGTGCAGGAGACGATGCTCACTCGAGGTCGCGATTGGGCGAAGCCGTGATGTGGCTTTGATAAATATTTCTTGTAAACTATATTAGAATGTAAGCTGCTTCTAATATATGTTATGTATAAGAGTGTTGTAAATAAACTCAAGTGGGATTATCAGATATAGTTGTATATCGGGGGATATGACACGGGATCTCGTGTGGTCATTAATACTGGGCCAAAACCTTAGATGGGTTATGTGGCTTATACCGGTTATACAGGTTGTATGTTGGGTAGAGCTCCCTAAACAAATGAGACTCCCCGATTTTTGTGAAACATGGATCCCGATAAATGGGACACAACAAATAAGTAGAGTTGATCACCCGAAATCCATAGGAATTTCGTGGGTTGACGGGTTGTTGACGGGACCCCCGGGTTTTGGGGTGTCACATTGATAATATTAAATTAAGTTAGATCTTAGATCTCAGATATCTTATTTTAGTTATATAATGTTTGTGACTTAAATCTTAGACATATGACTAAACAATTATAATTATTTCATGTTAGAAACTTAAATCTTCTTAGATATTTTAATAATATTATTTTAGTTAATAATATTACTAACTAACATAATTTTTAGTTAATTATATTAGTTATTTAGTTAATAGTATTACTTATATATGAACTTAGATTGAGTTAATTAAGTATAAATTAAGTTAAATATAATGTTAGAAACTAAGATCTTAGATATCATATTATTAAACATATTAGTTATATACTATAGTTAATTCAAGCAAACTAAGATCTTAGATATCATGTTGAAAAGAAATTAGCTTACATATTAGTTTTATATTAACTTACATTAAATTTGAAACATTTTTATACTATAATTTTATTTTAGTTAAATTTGATAATACTACATTAAGTTAGATGTTAGATCTTAGACATCTTATTTTAGTTATATAATGTTTGAAACTTAGATGTTAGACATATTACTAAACAATTATACTTATGTCATGTTAGAAACTTAGATATTCTTAGATATCATAATAATATTAAATAACATAGATATCATAATATTAAATTGTTATATTGACATTATGATAGTCTAAAGTTTAAATTAAGTTAGATATCATGTTAGAAACTTAGATCTTACTTTTATTTTAACTTACATTTATATAATGTTATTATAATGATACCATATTATATTATAACATTGATTTTAATTTCATTTTCAATAAAATCACATATGTTTATAGGATGGCTAGTGGAAGTGGATGCAATATTGTAGACCGAGATCCTGCATGGAGATATTGCACACCTATGGAAGGAAAATAAAAATGGAATATATTACAATTATTGTGGTTTAATGATAAAAAGTGGTGGAATTACTCGCTTCAAATTTCACCTAGCACATACGGATCCCCATTCAAATACAAAGACGTGTCCAAATGTGCCGTTGAAAGTAAAACAATAAATGAAGCAACTTTTAGAACAAAAAACTAAAGCAAAAGCAAAAAAAAGCTGTAGATTTGGAAGAAATTCAAACTGAATTATGAGGCACAATGGGAGGAAGACATCACACTATTATTGATGATGAGGAGGAGGAGGGTGACGAGGATGTGTATATGTATCCGACTGACATGCACCTCGATGAGCGAGATGAATATCGAGAGGCAGTACGTGCATCAAAACTAGTGAATGGATCCGAGAACATGTTGAAGTATTTATGAGAGGCAAAAGAAAAATAGGTAAATATTTATAACTAATTTATTTTTTCATGTAATTATATATAAAAGAATATACTTTTTTTTTTTTGCATAATTGCAATAGGCGAGTCTTCACAATCAGGTGATCCATCAAAACCTATGCAAAGATCATAAAGTGTTCGACATACAAATCCATCACCACCAATTGCACCATCATTGTACAAGTCTTCGATTGCAAGACAAAATAACCTTAAAAATATGTTCAAAGGTGGTTCAATCATGGAAACAATGGGATGATTGATTAGGAAGTTTTTCATATATGAAAGTGTTCTACCTCAAAAAGCGGACTCGCACCATTTTAAGAACATGATTATTGGTACACAACAAGCAAGTTTGTCTAATTGTATAATATGTTTTAATAATGACATTATTATCTTAAAATTATGATTGCAAATTTGCAACCACTAATCAACTTTCCTTTAATTATATATGTAGGGATGGGCATCGAACCACCATCTCCATATGGAATCAAAAGCAAGTACTTGGGAATAGATTATAAAGACATGGAAGCTTATGTCAACATAAAAAGGAAGAAATGGAAGACATATGGATGCACAATTATGTGTGATGGATGGACCATGCCAATCAAATTGAGCATAATTCATTTCATGGTATATTCAAAAGGAAGCACAAAGTTCCTTAAATATGTTGATGCATTAGATAAGATCTAAGACAACAAATACATATATGGTTTGTTGAAGGACATGATCAAGGAAGTTGGAGAAGCAAATGTGGTACAAATTGTAACAGATAATGGATCAGTATTTGTGAAAGCGGGAAAGTTGTTGATAAAGAAATAAAATTTGTATTGACTCGTGCGGTAGCACACGCATTGATTTAACGTCAAGACATTGGTAAAAGGGATAGGCTATGCTTAGCTTGATCGTGGAATGCTCGAAAGATAACCAACTCTTACTTTACAATCATGGTTGGTTGCTTGCAAAAATGTGAAAGGTCTGTGTTGGGGATATCATGGGTCTTAGAGCAACAAGATTTGCAACAAACTATATTGCCCTTGACAGTCTTCTAAAAAAGATGGTTGATTTGAAGAAAGTCTTTATTAGTAATGAATGGGAATCTCACAAACTTAGCTGAACAGAAGTTGGAAA
Organism: Tetrastigma voinierianum; assembly: GCA_016808115.1. Taxonomy (NCBI): domain Eukaryota; kingdom Viridiplantae; phylum Streptophyta; class Magnoliopsida; order Vitales; family Vitaceae; genus Tetrastigma; species Tetrastigma voinierianum. The sequence goes on from JAEQBH010000143.1 coordinate 186,084, forward strand.
TGAGGTTGAAAGGCTCCTGTTTGATCATGGTTATTGGGAGAAAGTGGAGAAGCTAGTTTCCATCTATGAGGCACTATACATAGTGCTTCTCATTGTTGATTCAGAAGTCGTCCCAACCATGCCATTTATCTACGAGTTGATTCGGCTGATGAAGGCAAATTTAGATCGACTCAAAGCTAAAGAGTGGGCGAACATATCACTACATGTATCGTCAGGGATAAAACCCCTTACACATCCCTCTTCATGCAAAGAAAATCCTAATTAATATCCTCTTCACCGATATTCACATTTAATATATTGTGTTTCTATTATCACATACTAATTCTCAATAACTATTGCAGCATACTATCTAAATCCAAATTTTCAATATAGACTTGGAGTTGGTTATGACCCTGAGCTACTTCAAGTTGTTCATGATGTTTTTTCTAAATTAGATCCTAATGCTGAAGGCCTTTGTAATTTTGGAAATGAGGTAAATTAATGAGTTTCTAATTCTAATTAATTGATTCAATTTATTAGATTTATTTTTTATTTTAGATTTTGTAACATTTTGAATTCACAGCTTGTACTCTTCCGAGATGCAAAAAAATGATTTGGTGATCGAGCAGTAAGAGCCTTAAGATCAAAATTAGTTCCTGGTGAGTGTTAATTCTCATTAAAAGTAAATTCCATAACTATTTTATTATTCTATATTGAATATAAGTAATTTTTATTGTAGATGAATGGTGGTTTTTGTATGGAAATCATGCTCCGACATTAAGGAATTTGGCCTTGAAGGTTCTTTCCCAAACTACATCATCTTCAGCTTGTGAGAGAAATTGGAGCACATTTTCTCTAATCCATACCAAACAAAGAAATCAGCTTGCTTACCCTAAGCTCCAACAATTGGTTTTTTGTTATTACAACATGAAACTAAAGATACGTGATATGGAGGCAGAGACCGATAAAGTTGCAGAAAATAATTTCCTCGATTTACTTGATATTTCAGTTGAGTTTGGTGAATAAGAGGAGAATCAACTATTTCAAAAGGTTAGACCTCTCCATTTAGATTATGAAGATGGAAATCCTGATCCACAAATTGCTGCACTTGTTCGAGAAGCAGGTGCTAATGTTGAGTGGGTTTTATTTGAAGAAGTTCATAGTGAAAGTTTTAGTCAAGACACGAGGGACTCATTTCAGCCCACTGTTACTTCTCGACCCTCTTTTGATTCAAATGTTGAACATAATAGTAGACCAAGATTTGTTGGTACTTCTACTACACGTTATGATGGCTCAAGAGGAGGCGGGACCAATGATGGTAGTAATACTAGAAATGATGGTGGGGATATTGTAGATCCACAACAAAGTCAATATCCATTGAGCCCATTCATCAGTGAAGATGATTTCACACAAGATGAAGACCACGGGTCTAGGAGAGCGGGTCCAGGAATTGGAGCCATTAGAAAGCCATATAGAGGGAAACAACGAAGGATGACACCATACAATGAGGATTCGTTTTCAGTCAGTTTTGAGTCCATGAGTATTGGAACTCAATTCAGTGATTCATCGAATGAGGGCAACATATTTCCTCCTTATACAATGAGTTATGGCCAGCCTTCTTCACATTCTTTAGGTGTCATTGGTGAAGAATATGGAATGATTAACTATCCTCATGATTCACAAATGCCATTCCAAATTCCATGTCAAATGCAACAAAGATTTCAAATGAGCATGTGGATGAACCCCGAATTTCCTATACATTGAGAAGTTATGGGTAGGAGTTAAGATACTCATGCATGGCATGTTTGAAGTTACAATCAATATTATCGGAACACCATGTCTTGGTATGAATATTGTCTTCATCAAGATGAGATCACTTCATCAAATAATGTAATGGAGCCACATCGGTCTTCATTTTGATTTTAAATGACTATTGTAATGTAATTTCTTGATAAATTATAATAAATATTGTCTTCAACAAGTGTATATTTGCTTATTTATGTCTTTTTTATAATTCAACAAAGTATTTCCATGAATTTCAAAGTATTTTTATTAATTTTCACTTTACCGATATTTTTGACAAAATATTCATTGATATTTTATCGATATTTCCAATATATCCGTAAAATCCAAGTACTAATATATTCGTAATTACTAATATTTTGTTCCTTGCTCATAAATAAAGACGAGGCACGGTCACAAAACACAAGTAAGTATGAGCTAAGGGCTTACTTATTCTTCAAGGATTGAATCTCCAAGTGATGCTCTGCATGTGTTCAAGTTGGTGCAAGTTGGAGGATAAAACATTGAATATACTCTAATACTGTAGCTACCTATCCAACAACTGTAAGACATTATAATAAACAAAATTAAAGCAAAATATGATGAACTAATACAAAATACTCTCATTTGTTCTAAGTCTTAAGCCAAGATGATTGATATAGTGTATGTATACCTATAAGTTATCAATATTCCTAGTTTAATTATTTGATAGAGAGGAAAATCAATAACAACACGCATTTTATTGAAACTTGAAATAATGCAAAAGAGAGGGTTAAGCAATTCGTCCAATCCCTTGAAAAGAATTCCTTTATTTGGTACCAATGTTTTAAAAATCGAACCGATGATCAAACCGAAAAATTTATCGATTCATGGTTCATTAGTTGAATCAATGGTCAAACCGGTGATGTCATAAATAGATATTAATATATCATTAAAAATAAAAATAATTATAAATTGATTTGACTAGTTCAATCACTGGTTCAATCGGTTTAACCGCCAGTTTGATTGATTCAATCGATTCAAAGAAAAACGGTTTTTTCCGTTCAATCAGATTGATTTTGTTGTCGATTCACAATCCGACCTAACGAATCGGTCGGATGGGTCGGATTTTAAAACGTTGATTGATACATAAACCTTGCACTTGAGTGCATTAATAGTTGTGACCAAATGGAGCACAAATCCCTCAATTGTCTTTATAACATTAAATGAATTGATAAACCTTATCAATACCAAGTAATTGAAAGACAATTACATCATTGACTACAGCAATCACTGGCATTCCTTGAGCCTAGATTGCAATAATAGGTTATCCAAAATATTAACTATACATATATGCATACAATGAATACCTTGGAGTTTGCTATACATCCTTCAAGGTGTACGTTTGAAGAGCTAGCTACTTGAGGGCATGGCATGAAACTAAGTATAACCACCACCATGTCATAAACTAAAAAATGGAGAGAAATTATAAGAGAGGTGACGAGACCTCAAAGAAATTCATTTAGGAGTCAATAAAAGTGAATGCAACTCCTTTTATAATCTCAGCACAAGATAAAAAGCAAAAGGTGATGTAAGCTAGCTAGATTAACCCAAGAAAATGAGAGGCATAGATTCAATGGAAAGAGTCAGAGAAGAAGAGGAGTTCTTTGTGTCTAACATGTTGGAATATTTTCTCTAGAAGAAGGTGATTGGGTTGCTTGAGTATATATATATATATATATTGATAAGGATATAGAAATGGGTCAAGCATTTCACTCGCCAGCCCAAAAGAGCGGTGTGGGTCGTGCCATGTCCGTATCCTTCCATAACAGCCCAAACCAAAGCTCAAATTCTGCTAGGTCCGTAACATGGAATCAGCGACAGGAGAGCCCATACAAGGTCAAATAAATTATATTCTACAAATAACGGATGATAGAATATTCCTTAAGAGACGTCCCCATCAAGTCCTATTATAAAGAAAGGAAAGGCATCAAACCAAGTAGTTGAATATCTCAATAAGGAAGGAGGACATCTAAACAGTTCCATCGGGATCGATTCGTAAGCACAAGAGGCCGAGCCAAATCAACAATATTTATATACCTGTTTCAACCGTAGTCAAGCTACCGCAGATAGTGGTCTAGTGGCCGAACACGGATGGGTTTTCTTCATAAAAATGGTTTCAGATTGTACGAAGGCAAGGCTTTCTATTCGACTCTTTCGAATTCATTCAAAACAAAATTGCTTGAAAAACAGAAATTGTAAATCGAAAGTTAAAATCGGAAATTAACAATGAAGAAATGATTTTTGAAGATTTAGGTCACACCTCGCAAGCTAGTAAGGCAAACACATGTCCTCGTGTTTTATCCTCCTATGAGTCAACACTGATGTAGTTATGGTCTCTTTTGTTTAAAAACCTCAACATTCTTTATCATTTTGGGAGGCTCAGAAAGATCTAAAGAATCACAAAGGCATCTCTCACCCGAGCACCGAAACCCTAAAGCATGAAGAGTATTGACTCCAGTTAGTAAAGACCATCTAAAGAATCACAGTTGGGCATCTTCTCACTCCGAGCACTGAACCTCTAAAGTAATGGAGAGTACGCCAAAACAATAAAAAGCAAATGTTATTTAACCCCAATTTGAAGAACCCTAACATGTGAATATTACCTCATAGGCAAGTATGACCATCTAAAGAGCTTCACGCACCTCCGGTCACTGCTAATCGGGATCTAAAGCATGGAGAGTATCGCCAAGACAATAACATCCTATGTTATGCAACTGAAGCCTAAGATAAGGCCATAAATACACTACCCATAACTTTAGTAATATGAGGACAACATGCTTAACCCACTATTAAGCTAGCTCCTTCCTTCAAAGGAAGGGAGGCTTAGGCCAAACATCTCTTGAATTGTCATTTCAAGAGGTGTGCTCTGGCAGCCGAAAGTGAAAGAAAGAAGAGAGAAAGAAGAGAGAGAAGAGAGAAAATAAAAGCAAACTAAAATAAAAACAATTTATTTACAAAAGTAAAACTTACAACTATTATTCTCCCAAACCGATGCTTGAAATTGTTGCTTAGGGCTTACAAAACAAGAGGGGCTTTATATAGCCTCCTCAAGGTATGAAAATACCAAAACCCCAATAACTAAGCTAAGCATGTGACAGAGAGTAATTCACCAAGCTTTATAGTTAAGGTTGCATTAATTACAAGGATGACAAGGCCCCAAATTTCACATACAGGAGAATTTCGCTAATTAGCGACTTGGCAAGGGTTGCGCAATTGGCAAGGGTTGCGACTTATAAGGGTTGCGATCATTAGCTAGCGAAATTTCGCTAAGCTAGCGAATTTTCAGTGAGAAGCGACTTCAGAATGGCACGCTGCGCTTTACTAGCGACTTCGCAATGTGCCGAGATTGCGAACTGCTTGCCAACAAGCCATAAATTCGCAAGGGTTGCGAACTCAAGCTGCTACCGTATCGCGAATTTGCCTGCTTTGCCGCTTCGCATTCCTTCCTCTCGCCCCGTCTCTTCAACTCCGCATCTCATTTTCTTCCACTTTCCTTTGTTTTTCCATTGATTGGCTTGCTGATGGCTGAGATTAAATTCCAACCTCATGATCGATCATTTGCATTGAGGTTGAAGTTCAAATGTGTATAAAAGTCTGGCAAAACAAACTAAAACACCTCAAATTGGCATAAGTGTTACTACAACATGAACACTTCACTGGGATATATGTTAATGATCAAAAAGCACTCAAACCTATCTATTATAGTATTCAAATCAATTTTTGAGCACTAATCTCTCACACTCCCAAATCGAAACGTTAGTCCCTTTAGCAACAATGCAAAATAAAAAATTGGAGATGCATGTATGATTTTTCAAAAGGTTGTATTTCAAAAAAGGCTATTATACTTATATACAAACTAATATTACTCATGATCAATTGAAATCAACATTTGAAACCATATACAGAATAAAACTATAAGAGGAATAATTTTAGAACAACGACTGCTTCATGATTTTCAACTCGGATTTCCACCTAGCCCAATGGTTCATTTCCTTGTATCCAGATCGGAAACAAATGCAAAATTTGTTTCCCAACCTAGCATTCTGATATATCTTAAAATCGTTGAACAATTAAGATGGCTGGTTACACTTCTTCATTTGAATTATATAGTAGGATGCAACAAGCTAAAAACTGACTTCACCAAAGTCCATGTAACTGGGTCCACCACCTAATTCCCAACCACTTAAGGTTTAGTGATCAAGCCAAAAGGATCAAAGACCACTAACTCTAGCTTCACCTCGACTTAATCGACTTCTCAAAAAATCAAGCACCTACAATTAAATTTCACCATCACCATGTAATCAACACAAAATCGATGACTCAACCAATTAAGGCTTTAGCATCAGTTTTGTGTTGGTTTTCGCACACCCCGCCGGACTATACCGGGTTTCAAAGCAAAACTCCACGATTTTATTTTTTTCTTTTCTTCTTTCTTTTTCTTTTTTCTTTTCCTGGGAAGACAAACATTGGTCTTCAATCATGGCACCACCCATCCTAGGTTGTCAACATCAAGGCCGGCCAGCTAGAAGGAGGCACAAACTTACAACCTATCACACTAGAGGTGACACAGTACAAAGGGGAAATTTAAAAGTTGAATATGGTCGAACAAAGGATCTAACACAAATTGCTCTAAGCATGGAATTCGTTTCCAGCATAGAAGTGAATGATGATTCAATATCCAATTTAGTATCTAATCACTAATTTACAATTCTATTGTTCAATTTGAAACACTTAATTATGTAGTTTAAAAGAAAAACACATATTTATACATAGGGGACACAGAACACAACATTATGCAAAAAGTCGAATATACATATAATCCGAGTAGTTTGATATAGCCAAAATGGCTTAATACATGCATAATGAGTTACACAAAACATATCACGCCGTCATGGCTAATACAAAAATCACAATCAAAATTAGTAGGCAAATGATAAAGTCAACTATACATAAACTAAAGAAACCTAACCACTCATCAGGCCGGTGGTGGTAGTTACCGCAATGGTCGCTTAGGGATATCCAATGAGGCCGTGATCCGTGGCGTGCCTTCTCCGGCAAGATCATATTTATGAAGACCCATGGGCCGCGATCCGATGAAGCATGGAATGGTACCGTCCAAAGTGGCTCCCCACCAGCCAGTCTCTGGTCATGTGCTGCATGTTGGGCTGCCCGAGTGGCCACAGGTGGTGCAGATCGATCCATCACTCCACCATCTCCCCGAGCCAACATGCATATACTCCCGGTGATCGGGTGTGTCGAATACATGAGGGCCCTCGGAGTATCTCGTAGGGCCGCAACTGAAGTAGTGGGTGGAGGAGACTAAGTGGTGAACGATCCTAAATAAGAGTGACCTCCAGACTGTGCAGAGACAGGATTGCCTGTGCATCCTCACCTCCCCACCCGTACTTATCCGTTCCTGGCCAGATATGGAAATGGACGGGCATAAATAATCCGGCCCATCGGCGGCCACCGTGAGGCAACCTGTCTCGCATTTCATCCTGTGCCCTCCGAAATCCCATCCGCTCAAGAACATAGGAAAGGAGCCTGAATAAGAGTGCATGCTCCGTATGAGGCCCTCCGGTGACCTTCTCCTCAAACCCAAGAGGCCGGTAATCACCAACAGCTGGCCAACCTCGTAAATTGCCCGGAGATCCGCATAATGCCTCCAAGATATTCTCCTCTCGCACATAATGCTGCGCAGGGAATAAAACAAAAAGAGCAGATGGTCGATGAGCAAGATATGAGGCGGGCGTCGCTCCGATAAAGAATCGGCCACCAGAATATCCGGCCGGCCTAATCCACGCTCGGGCTGAGGCGCCCAATCTCTATAACCCGCATTAGCGCCGCAGGCGCAATCAAGGTCGCTGCAACAACTGATCTATACATTTCTACAACATCTATCCTCAATGAATCTCAGGACCGCTCAGATCCTGAGATGTCATGGAGGTAGAACTGGACACTTTGCAGAGAACTGCTTTGGGAGTCATAAAATTGGAGGAGCGAATACCTCTCATCAATCTCATCGACTCGTATCCGGGCCTGGCCATCAATCCGTGAACGTCAGAGAATGACCACAAATGGCCTGCCACGTGATATCCGCATTCCCTTGAACAGGGGTGTCCCTCGAACACGGGCCTCCCACTGGCGAAGGCCGGCATAGCCGAGGTGAAGGTGTCGCCTCAGCCACATGATCGTGACATGGGCGGCCGAAGATGATGACCGCTCGGGCCCAAGTAAAGCGGGCTCATGCAGCTACCTAAATTCTCTTAGCTTCCTTCGATAGACGGACGTGGCCCGGTCCCATCCAGGTCTGTAGGCGGTCAATCCCAGGCTCGTCAGCACTGCCTCGAGTGTGATGCCTGGTGTTGCACTGCGCCACACTTCCGGTTTCCTGTGTGCACCCTACCCGAGGCCGCAGCACGGACCCACCTCGTACGGATCATGGTCTCATATATAAAATAAACCATTTGTACGTTAACTTGATCAATACGTAGCCTGGTCAGATGTCGAACTAAGCTCCCGAACACAATCAACTTCGAATCAGGTAAATCCATTCAAATCTCAGTCAATGACCAGACCAACGACCTCGACTGACAACCCATGTTCAAATATGATCGACACCGATGCAGAGTCTCTAAATCGAACCGAGCACGTATGTGACTCGTGTCTAGGCGTTGATCGACCGCAGGGCCCAGACATGTGTGGTGAGGTCGTGAGACCAGGGCACGCCAAATAACTACAAAGGGTCGGATGCGTGATCGCAGCACGGGCAACTCACGACCGCAGCATAAGATGCGTGACGGCACAGCAAACCTAGGCTCAAGGCGCGCAAGTGAGACGCGGCACGGCATTCGGAATGCCGTAATCGTAAAGGGAGGGGCCGAATGTGGAGTTGTGATTTGGCTAATCTCCCTTTGCTTAATAATAATAGTAATATTTGAGCGTACCGAATAATCCATTGTGTGCCTTTTCTCTACTCCTCGCGACTGGTTTATGGTCTTCATCTAAAACTTTAAAATTAATTACTATTAAATAATAAAATAACTATAAAATTATTATTATTAAATTTTACTATAATACTATAATAATATTTGAACATACTATTTTATATACACCAAATTATAAAGAAAGGAAAATCGCTTATAGTTAAAAAAATTAAAAATTATTTAGACTACCGTAATTAACTAATATAAAAACAAAATTAAAATTCTAGAATCGAATCGCTTTGAAACACCAACCGGGGCCAAGTTCAAGAATACTGGGGGTCAAGGAGGATAGATCTCCTCAACCCATGCGCGTTTCGCCCGCTCCACGATGTTGTGGCCATAAGTTTGACCGTTCTCCGGGAATGGTTAGACGAGCAATCGCTTGCAACTGGTGTTGTTGGCAAGACCAATTCTCTTCATCACCAAGGTTGACTACTTTGTATTCAGCACCGCTATACTGCGACACGATCAATCAAATAACCTACTGGCTATAGATGTTCGTGTTCTAAATAATTTTTGGTTGTCATTCAAATTGAAAATGTTCACCCAAATATCATGTCACTAAATGTCAATTGCATGATTCCATTCCCAATTAATAATTGCATTGGCAAAGGGCTTAAATGGTCTCCTAAAATGATCGCATGATTTGTCTATCGGGATCAAAAAAGGTCTAGACTACAAAATTCCACTGATAGAAATTGTCAATTTTACAAGGACATCCCTCAATCATCCCTCGGGGGATTTTCACCATCATCTACCAATGAGAGTGTGATTGAGGTAGGTTTAAGCCACCTAAACCTAACTTCTCAGATACCCGAAATGGCATAAGATTCACACTGCTCCTAAATCTAGCAATGCCTTCATGCAATTCCCACCAATATGAATGTATTGTGGGAGAACCAGATCCTTGTACTTAATAGTACTTGCTTGATTGTGGCACTGATATGTTCACAAAGGGAGAAAGGCCTTCTTCTCAATGCCTAATCCTCTCTTTATGGTGCATAGATCCTTTAAAAAATTTTCACAGGTTGTGTACTGTTGATTAGACTACATGTATGTTAACCTTACTTGTTTTAAGACCTTAAGTACGCCCGCTTGTTGAGTTTCGTCTTCCTCTCAATGCTTGTGAAAAGGAGGTGGTATACGATATTTCTTATTGTGTCATCCTTCAGAGAACAGGTCAAAGTCAGATTTTTTTTTCCTCGCCTCGGATTCTTCTCAATGTGCTCGCAGAGGTTGATCAACCTCTTTTCCACTTCTCAAGGTGATTATGACTTAACTCTCATCCATTCCGAATTCTACCTCATGATCCCCTTTAGATTTGGAAGTGTTTGACGGAACCTCCTCCCTGCCTTCAAACAGCCTTGTTAATGTTTTTGTAATTAATAATGAAATGTCAAATTTTATTCAAAGGTTTTCTATTAAAGATTACCTCAAAGAACACATTGTTCCATTTCACATACAACAAAATTGCTCACCACCTTACCAATTGAGTATAATGGTTTTATTTGGAGAAGAGGATGGTGGTTAGTTTGTGATCGTATATCCAAACTGAGGTCAGCCTGTGGTACATGCTGTGGGTTGGTCTCATGCAAGGTTAGGATGATTCCTCCAACAGATTGTGGGTATTCTATATGAGCATTTGGTTGTTGGGCTTGAATTGATCCTACGGCAGGTGTACACTCGACATCAAACTCTTCATCATAGGGGTCAAGGAATCAAAGGTTCTATCAGTCGTCTGAGACGGGAAACGCCCAGTAGGATTAGGTTGCAAGGTTGTCAACATCGTCGCACTACTGAGCCAAGCTTCCTCCAAATTTCCTCTAATTTCTAGCTAGAGTTGATAACCTAGCCCTCATTTCCATCTCATTATTCAAAGGTATGTTACACCAATTTTCTGACTGACCGGTGGTTTCATCCTATCCGCTTTCAGGTTAAGCTCATCCCAACCCTAGAAGCCTGTTATGAGAATTTAAAAAATCCATGGCTTCATCAGATGTTTGCTTAAAAGTCTCCCCACACATGGTTTCAAAAGTCATTTTCACGGCAAGAGACATACCAATCATAGAAGTGGTTCACTAACATCCATGTACAGCCATGGTGTGGACATGCACCGATGACCCTCAAAACCTCTCCCAACGGTAAAACTTCTCACCTCTTCATGAGTCAGAAAGGTATAAATTTGTCTTTTCAAATTGTTTGTCTTATGAGCACTGCATCCTTTAGGAACCGCCATAAATTTCCTCAAATTCTTCAATTTCTTATGGTTCTGTGCCTCAATGAGTTGAGCCATATCTCGCCTTGTCCTCAGGGTCAATGGAAAATGCAAGTTCTCGGGCTTCAGCAAATCCATGTCCATCACACCTTCCTTGAAGGTAGTAAACCTCCCTCAAAATCCCTAAGACGTGTGTATGATTTTCATTTTCCATACCATGGTATGTAAAGTAGTGGGTATTAAATATGGCCTCACGCTACATCATCGCCAGGAGGAATGATACAGATGGGGCACTAACTCTTGTGGAGGGTGGATGTGATCCTCGCTATTCATATGCATTTGGATTCATAGGTTCCTGGTTGGCTCTGGTTGTCTCCTCGTATGGGATCCATGGTATCGGGCCAGCACCAACCTCACTGGGGCCTAGGGTCGGGCAGGTACTAATCCTTATTCAGCCTACCCTAAGTGTCTCTATCCCAGCATCACATGCACAACTAGCCACACAATCAGAGACAACAATTAGAACCAACAAAGAGTGGAGCAAAAGAAAAATTAAACTAATCTAACAAAATAAAATGATCGAATGAAAATCGGTCGACCACAGGAAGCATCACAAGTGCTAGAAACCGGCGCTTCGCAATCGATATGCAAAAAGAGGTAAAAAGGCTACCTTCACTTGTGATGTGGATCACAAGTACTCGTCAACTTACCATCTGTAGTCAGGCACCATCCCCGGCAACGGCGCCATTTCCTGGATTCTGGTGCCACAAGAGGTTTAGCCAAAATCAACAATATTTATATACTTATGTTTCCTACAATCGGGCGTGAGTCAAGCTAATGCTAAAGATAGTGGTCTAGGTCGTAACACGGGAGGGGTTTTCTTCATAAAAAATGGTTTGCATAGGGCAAGAAGGCAAGGCTCTATTTGACTTTGAATTCATTCAAAAATGTGGGAATGGTTTGAAAATGTGAAATTGTAAAACCGAAAGTTAAAACCGAAATTAACAATGAAGAATTGATTGAAGATTTAGGTCACTAACTTGGCAAGCTAGGGCAAACACATGTCCTCGTGTTTTATCCTATGTGAGTCAACACTGATGTAGTTACGCCTTCAAAACCCTAACATTCTTTATCATTTTAGGTTCTAAAGATCTAGTATGAATCACGCATCTCTCACCCGAGCACCGAACCCTAAAGCATGAAGAGTATTGACCTAGGCTAGTAAAGACCATTTCATCTAAAGAACACAGCCGCATTCTCACCCGAGCACGAAACTCAAAGCATGGAGAGAGACAAGCCAAAACAATAAAAAAAGCAAATGTTGCTTAACCCTAATTTGAAGAACTCTAACATGAATATTACCATAGGCAAGTATAATTATCTAAAGAGCCACGCATTCTCTGGTTACTGCCAATCGATCTAAAGCATGAGAGACACAAGACAACAAATATCCTATGTTATGCAACTGAGTTTTTGGAAGATAAGGGCCATAAATACACTACCATAATCTTTTTAGTACATGAGGACAATATGCTAACCCTATCGCTAAGCTAGCCTCTTCCTCTTCAAAGGAAGGAGGTTACTAAACATCTCTGGAATTGTCATCTTCAAGAGGTGTGCTGATAAATGAAAGTGAAAGAAAGAAGAGAGGTTAAGAGAGATAAGAGAGAAATAAAAGCAAAACTAAAAATAAAAACAATTTATTTACAAAAGTAAAAAACTTACAACTATTATTCTCCCAAACTGATGCTTAAATTGTTGTTAGATATAAAACAAGAGGGGCTTTGATAGCCTCTCAAGGTATAGAAATACCAAAACCCTAATAACTAAGCTAAGTATAGATAGAGAGTAATCTACCAAGCTCGAAGTGCCGTGATGACTACAAGATGATACAAGGCCTGCAATTTCACATGTGGAGAATTTCATAATTAGGCGACTTGGCAAGGGCTGCGAATTGGCAAGGTCACATCACAAGGGCTATTGCACTCGCCATTAGCCAAAATTTCACAAGCGCGAAATTTCAGTGAGAAGTATTCTCAAGAATGGCATGAAGCAGTTTGCTAGCGACTCGTAATGTGTACGAGATTGCGAATCGTTTTAAGTTACCACATAAATTCATGGTTAAGTAACTGTTGCCAACACATTAAGTAATTTGCCTGCTTTGTCGTTTCGTGATCTCCTTCGTCCCGTTTTTCAATCAGATTCTATTTTCTTTTCCACTTTTTCCTTTGTTCTTCCATTGATTGGCTCATTGGATGGCCGAGACTAAAATTCCAACCTCACAGATCGATCATTTACTGAGGTTGAAGTTCAAATGCATATAAAGTCTACAAACAACCAAAACACCCTCAATCGCATAAGTGTTACTAAGGCAAATATTTAACACTTCAATCGATATATGACATGATTAATGATCAAAAAGCACTCAAAACCTATCTAATATAGGGTTCAAAATTGCACTTTTTGAGCACTAATCATTGACTAATCCATTGCTAAATCTATGGATGACTACGTGAGAAAACCGATCCTCCAAAGGGAAGAACCCCTAATCATCGTCCAAATTGGATGAAGACCCATTACAAATACAAGGCCGCTCTAGCACTAAAAGGTACGCCAAAAACTAAGCAAAGGAAAGACTCTTCTCCTTCTTCGACGATCCGACTTAGGCACGGAGCTTGCCCGGCGGCCTCGTCGCCTTCCTTTGCTCAGAACGAGCCGCACTCGACCCAGTGGACTAAACACAAGATTCCTCTTCCGTACCCCAAACGATCCCGCCCATCGGCCTCACAACGCCTTACCAACCTAACGACGATCGCGCTCTGTACCTCGGGCTTCGGCTAAAGGCATCATCACTGGCGCCGGTCAGGAACGATGGGGCCTTCCATACATATAATCGATTTCAAGATCATATCGATATCTTAACAATGCAGAGCAACACTAATCCTACAAGGATAAACCCGCCAAAGAGATGCAGACAAGAGCGCCACCAGGCACAGGTTTGATCCAAAGCTAACGCAAACGAGGTGGAAGCACTACTCAACCGCACATTGGATAAAGAGAAGAAAACAACCCACCGATAAATACAACACTCCCGTAGAAGAGCGACATTCGGGAAGTGACACAATGTTCTCCACACGAGTGGACAACACTGGCCATGGTAATCCCCCAACACCGGCAGAGGTGGAATCTAGTCAAGCCCGGGCTGGCCTACAACCACCGAGGTGAAGAGGATCACAAAGATAAGGAGTGATCACAGGTGAGTACACTTTCAACACACAACATCCCTCCCCGATCACAAGAGAGCAGACATGGGAGCAAAGGTTCAGGGACCTCCATCAAGAGCTTAGCCGGGTAAAGGAAGTAGTTAAAGGGCGCACCCCAGACACTATGGATACCCTGGTACAACAAACAGAATCACCTTTCACCCCTGAGGTGCTGAGCTACCCGCTCCCGGCCAAATTCAGGATGCCTCATTTAGAAGCATTCGATGGCGGCAAGGATCCGCAGATCATCCTCACCTATAAGAATCGATGATAGTATCAGAGTCCGTGACTAAGTTCTATAGCATGCTCATTAACACCTTAAAGGCCCTACATAGCCCAATGTTAATCCCTTCAACGATTTCCTTCATTCGCAGGAGTTATCAACGCAAGCTCCCTCCTAAACTCATCTGGGCTAGGAGACATGTGGCGAGCTACCATCCGCAACCATCAAACAGTGGAACACAGGAAATCTCCAGTCACACGCATAACTACAATGACGAGTCCCCTAAGATAGATGTACTTGATGAAAGTTCGCCGTCACGGCCTTCACATGGGTCGGGGTGGGCCCAAAGACTCGATGCTATCTCAAAGAACCCCTGGGCAACATACGCAGGTTCTCGCTAGCGTAAAACACATAACCTGAGAGGAGGCCTCCCGGCCAAAGAAGGAGAGCTCTTCCGCCAGCAAGGACAAAAAGACGACTTATAGCGACGGGATCGAGCGCCCAAGAGCAAGGCGACCGTAGGAAATCTCCAGGCGCAGCAGAATCCATCCCCTAAAAGACAAAGGAACCTTGTGGAATTGGCCTGGTCTACATCGCCGAGAGACGACGACGCGCCAGCCGTCACCCTCAAAAAGTAATGTTCCTCGTGGTCGTGTTTCAGGGCGAGGTAATAAATGAGCGCCTGTAAGACAGACAGCCACAGGAGAAGTCAACCCACGCCATGCAGATAACACTAAGTATCATGAGTCTCCATTGTGGACTACGACATCACATGCATAACCAGATTCAATCGAGGAAAGAGATAGAGTATCTCGATAAGGCCATGATATTCACAAGGGCCATTCCCTGGGAGTCAATCAAGGCCAGTCCAGACCAGACCAAAGCCCGCCACTACCACGCCTCGTCGATTGTCACCCAAAGATCGAAGAACTCTGGAAATCCACGTGATCTCGGGATTACTGGAGGGGAGAATCAAGTTCCATTAAAGGCCCACTTCGCAAAGAGATAGCAAGATCGCCAGACATGGGGAGGCAGCCAAGATCTAAAATACCGAGTCGACACTGCTCACAGCATTCTCCGACTCAGACTTTAAAGCAGTGTCGAAGACTTACGACGCACCCAACGGGTAATCCGTGCACTGCTGCAAACACAATGCACCACGTCCTAGTGAGACAACGATTTTACGACATCATTTTTTTTTTTGCATCGGCTTTTTACAAAATGGGAATTGGAGAAAAGCTAGAACTCGCTGCCAACACCCATCTCCTAGTGGCTGTGGAGAAAAGGTGTTACCACTGATCATCCAATCGTGCTAACTCGGGGGAGCCTCCCTTACCGCCAACAACGATGCCGTTTCATGACGCCCGACACTTATAACATGCCATCGGGCAGCCCTTCTCACACGCGATAAAAGCCATCCTCAAAGATATCACTCCTAGAATCAAATTCCACAAGAACGGTGTTGACTCGGCTTCAGAGAGATCGGGCTGAAAGTGGCACGAGAATGCTACACCGTTTATGAAACAAAACGGCTGACAATGTAAGTATCGGGTGAGCTTTGACAGGCAAGTGATGAAGCGTTCACTGCCCAGCCTCGTATGAGTCGAACCAAGAATACTGATGACGACCGCAGCATCTGCCCATATCGGGCCCAGCAAATTAGCGTGGTTGGCCTCAAAGGCCTCCTCACCCGCTTTAAGACGTAATGTGGACATCTTTCGCATGAGCGTGTCACATGAGGGCATCAGACTTCAAACATCGCCATAAAACTAAACACCAACCCATCTTTTTCAAGCCATTTAAGTAGTAGTTTAGAAATTTCGCACCAGAGACAAAAGGCCATCAACGAAGAAGTCGGAAAGCTCTGCCAGGGCAATCAGGAGGTATCAATTCAGAGTGGCTCACAATGTCGTGCTCGTCACAGGCAATGGCAAATAAGGCTCAGACATTTCACTGATATAAACACAAAGCATGCCCAAAGGGATATCTTCTGCCTCAGATCACCTTACCTAGATGCCACAGCAAAGCCACGGTTTCTGGGGCCACGACGCCAAGTATAACCGCATAAGCACGGACCCTGCCAGATCAGAGAAGACGCCATTCACATCGCACGTGGACCCACTGCGATCGGTAATGCCATTTGGGCTCAAGAATGCAGCAATCCCACCAAAGGTTAGCGTGAACCGGATGTTTCGGTAAACAAGAGCAGGTACAATGATGGAGGTATACATAGACGATACGCCGTAAAATCCGCTACACCGCATCCACATCACACCTCTCCGAGACGCTCCAAGATCCCGGCAGGGAATATACCATAGTCGAATCACGAACATCATGCACAAATGTGGAAAATCTCCGGCCTTAGTCAACCAGGGAATTCAGCAACCGATAAAATTAAAAGCATCAATACGCACGCCATCTGGGGATAAAGAAGTACAACGACAATGTGGAGGATCGCAGCTCTAAGTCGACCGCGTCCGCAAGTGACAAATGCCAACCTTTCTTCCGCTTTGAAGAAAGCCTTCAACGGGATGAGAATGCGTAAGAAGCGCTTGTAACCTCAAAACATACTGAGCTCAACTAATTTTAGTATCTGATGTGGGCGAGAACTCCTCATTGTATTTGGCAAGATTGTGATTTTTCAACTAGCGCGGTGTTTCATGCCAGAGACAAGAGTAGATACGCTTAATTCTATTCGCATTATCAGTAAATGAGCCTTTATGGGGAGCCGAGGAGAGGTATCCAAATGGAAAATTAATACTAGCTCCAAGTGACCAAGAAATTGAAATCTTCGCTCTTATTTCCGTGCTCACACCATGGGTCCCGATCGACAATTCTAAGGAAGGTGTTAAGATAAACCGCAGGTCTCCTCGAAGGTTACAGAAACGGGCCATAGAACTGAGCTGGCACCTGACATCCGTGAAGAGTCAAAACAGCCATGCGCGACGCATCTCAGCCGATTTCATCAGCGGAATTCGCCTCAGAGCTTGTCGCAGCCCGCCTAATCATGGGACGCACTCCTTCACATGTGGAAGCTTTCTGTGGATGGAGCCTCAATCCTGACCTCACCAGAGGATATAGACATCGAGCACGACAAACAAAACACAAGGTACAAATGAACGCCTGCGCGCGGCGCACTGCAGCCTCTGCAATATAGTACCTTAACTACGCATATCGATCCACGTGAAAGGCAAATGATCACACAGATTCACTTTTTAGCAATATTCGTAAGAATGACTTTAAAAGGGATCAATTATGTAAAAACTAACTTAATCACAGGATTTAATTAAAGTGTTATAAAGCTCAGTAATATATCCCGTCACATTCAAGAGATTGTTTTTCAAAGAGACTGTTATTCAATACATTTATAATCCTGCCATGGTGAGGTGAGGATTCAAGTCACTGAGATATCCTCCTCTATACATCTCACTATCTCTAGCAAATAACCCAGCACACCCCTGGTCCTCACCCGCATTCCAAATGCTTAAAATGTGTCTCGCCTCTAGACACACCTCGTGTCCCATCATTCTATTGACCTAACTCCAAATTAAGGCTACTCACCTGCATCCCCTACCCTTGTTATCTCGACCCTGATCTTCACAAAATATGCTAATGCTGGCCAAACATTACTTCATATAATTTTAACTAAGGTGTATACAGAGTAGATTCTACAATCTATAAACAATCAATAACATAAAAGATCAACTTAATCTATATCAGATGACGTGGTTCTCGATGTAACCTAGAAAAGATCTAGAACATAATGCGGAAGAAAAGATGAAATCAAGTGACAATGAAAAACATTGTTCTAAGATCCGGTAAATATACGTAAATGAAAGCTACACCTCGGGCATCGAAATCGCTGTCACCGCTCAAACTCGCGGCTTCGCGCCCACTTCCTCGATTAACCCCAATAAAGTGAATGATGAGAGCAGATTTTCGCGTTTAACGCGGGTGACGCTGGCGAATGCGGTGACGCCGCGATGCAGGTGCTGCTCACACGCGGGGACGCCGCGACGCGGGCTGATATCACGACGCGGGGACGCCGCGACGCGGGCGACATCGCCGTGACGCGGACGCCGCACGCGATGCGCACTTCATCGGCTTTGTTCCCATTTGCCCAAGATCCGCTTTCTCGTTGTTTGCAGCTCTTTCACCCCCAATGCTCCCGCATTCACAAAAGACATCAATTCAAAGATTCTAGTCTGCAAAACTATAAAATTACTCTCTAAATAAACAAGAAACGATATCGACAAGGGAAAGCATACATGAGTGTTTTGCACTCATCACACTCAAATCTCTAAGCCGGTTGTCCTCACAAGAACCGATCAAACAGATTACACACCGACACCATGCAACTAACACTAAGACTGGGCAGGCTGCTGTCAAAAGTAGGGATCAAATTGGACTGACTACATACCACCGCTTTTCCTCAATGTTCAAGAAAGGCACATGATATTTGAACTTTCGTAAATTCGATTGAGATAGGTGAAAACCCACTAGTACATCAAATCCCATAGTGTTCACTAGCCTTCCCAAAACTCATGTGCCATAATGAGTGACTCTCAAAAGATATGCCTAGTTCATACCTCAAACTTAAGCTCAACCACCTATTAGAAGAAGGAACTAGAGCATATGATAGGAACTAATCCATTTATTTATGTTCCTCATACTTAGAAATTTCCTACGCACTAAAACAAAATGGGAAGAAGACTCAGTGCCACTAGAAGTTTTAGGCCGTAGTGTTCTCGTAGCTAGATCCACTGCGACTCCCACCCCTGGTTAAGGGCACCAGCATTCACCCCTTCAAACTCAATTCGAACACTCAACTAAACCCAACGGCCCTAGGTTGCGTGAATGATCCATCTTTCAACCCATGTGAAGTGGCGTTGAATACCACTCCTACAGCTAGCTCGTAAGACAGGGCTTCATAGGCTCTCACAGATCAGGCCCTGATTCATCGATGATCCCGCCATTCTATGCATGAAAATATATTTTTGTCATATATTTCTTTTTCTTTTTCTTTTCTGTCGTTTGGTATCTTCTCTTTTTCTTTCGTCGGGGCTCAATCTGGGCAATCCTCTTTGATTAGGTGTCCATCACTCAAAATGGTTCACCCCCAGGTTGACTTAATCTTTGGGTGAGTTGGTTCAAGACTTATGCATACTAAAGTCACTAGTGTGTGAGTGCGATGTAGTTTTTGAGAACCGGTTCGATCACCCGATTGATTCGATTAATCTTTTCAACTATTCAATCTGATTACTGAAAGCATCAAGCAAATGTGGGCGCATTCGGTCAGTTGATAGTGAACTCAATCCAAAATTGATCTCACCTCAACATGGCACAACATGCAATTAATACATGCAAATGTCCTAAAATATAATCAAATGAACCAACACATGATTAGCAAATACATGAAAAGCGATGTAAAATAAAACTAAAACAAAAACACACTAATATATCGGAACACAATAAAAACACAATAAAATAATACACTACTAAAACCAAAACCACAACAAACAATAAAAACATGATACCCAATCATCACACCTCCCCCAAACAAATATCCAGTTGTCCACCGCAAGATAAAAACGCAGAGGGTAAGGAACTCTAATATCAACGCGTAAGGTGGTGATGGGTGAAAAGCTAAGAGCCGGGCGAGCCGGGCTCAGATAGATCGGCCACTGCCAGAATGATAAGCCGACAATAACGTCCGCATATCAAGACGCAACGCCCATGTGTCTCGGTGGGGCGAGGACTCAGGTTCCGGGTCTCATCCTGCAAGGCAAACGCTCAAAGTGAGTGCGCGAGCACCTGTCCTCAAGATCCGGTGAAGGACTAGGGAGGGCCGTGATGTGGTCAGCTGCAGGCAGGAGCCAAGGATAGGATGAGGTGGCTGACGAGGATCGGCAAGGCCCCCTGGGATCGCCAGATCCCTAACGCAGCCCGACATCATAAAGCCTGGCCCTCACCGCCGAGGGGGCTCGTGACTCGAATCATAGGTCTCAGCCATGGGACACTGTGTGTGTCCCGCGGATGATATGGCTTATCGGGTGGAGCCATGTCGCTGTCATCCAGCAGCACCTGCCGTCTGCACGTTTCAAATATCGTGGGGTGCAACCCGGTGTTCATCTTTCGTGATCTCACAGGAGATCATATTCGATAACCTCGCCCTACACAATGGCATCCCGATAATTGGCGGTTATGAACGCCATGGTCACTCACACACATTCGCTGCCGATAAGACGGCGATGAAATGGTGCCAACCTGGGAATGAGGCCAAATGCTTGGCCTTGAAATTGACCGATGGCCCGCAGACCGCTGATCCTCCACTACCCACTTCTTTGGTCAATACGCGATGACCTCTGGCGAAGCTCGGATCGCGAGTCGACAGCGATCCGGTGGGACATGCCTAGGCTAGAAACCATTGACGACCAATGGTCGACAACACACCTCGCACCGACCTTTCGAGGACACGGGAAGCGAGGTCATGAAAATTCTCGGCCCACGCTGTCGCACGCAGGGGGAAGGTGGGGCCAAAGCACGCCACTTCAGCCGTAATCGCCTTATGAAGAAATCGTCGGGTGATGAAACCCTTCTTCCTTAATGAATGAGCGGTTTCAAATCGCGCTAAACCGCCGGCAGACTAAGATGCATAAACCACAGGTATCAATGTGGAGTTTGGCCCGCCGGCCGATCACGCAACTTCTCACTACCGGCCATCTTGACCTAGGCAATAAAAATTAACACCTAATGTGCAATTACACAACCAAACAACTAATAACTACCTAAGGACTAAAAAACACCCCAACGAGACCTCAAACCCTAATGGAACCTAGCTAACCCAAAATGAGGGACTAATCAGACCAAAACTAGAATCCTAGTTCATTTAGTTAAATAACTAATCTCCTAGACTAACATCTGCCAGAATCGGGCACACAAGGGGTAGGATGCCAATTAAGACCTAAAAACTCAAGGATTTAGGTGACGATAAAAGGGTCTACAGCCCAACAAGGGTGGAGGTGGTTCCACCGGTGAGGAAAGCCCACAGGTCCCAAGAAGGCCGGGATGCCAGGGGCTCTAGGGTTTCGGTGAGTAGAGTCGCACGTGAATGCGGCGCGAACCATTCTTATTAAACAGAGTCACACATCGCGGACCAGCCGCGACGCGGCGAGAACAACACCAAAACGAGACGCCGCGACGCGCGACCACGCCGCCGACGCGGGCGCAGTTAATGATTTACGACGCCGCTGACGCGAAAAATCCATCGCCGACGCGACGCAGGGCTTCATAAACTGACGCCGCGACAGGAGAACACGCCAGACGACAGGAGGTTAAACCCGACGACGCGAAAAATCCACGCCCTCGACGCGGCGGGAGATGAGTTTGACGTCGCGACGCAGAACCCCACGTCGCGACGCGCAGGCAGAGCTCAAAATGACGCCACACAGAAATCTCACGCCGTCATGACGTAAGGAAGAAGGTCTCCTAAGATAATTTATATACTTAAACCTCAATTCTTTCGAGAACTCTACCTGTAAACTTCCCTTTCTGACTTCGAATTTTAGTTTCACCTACACCTCCGCCTTCGAAATTAAACTAACAAATGCAAACACCGATCATGGATAAAATAGAAATCAAGAATTGCTGAAAATAATAATAGAACTGAAAACTTAAAAACAAAAGTTTTGTAAAAACTTGTCATTCAAGAAGCGTTTATGGTTATCGTCGTTAGCTCGACGACCCTGAATCTCAATGTGCAAGACACTTAGGATAAACCGAGAACTGCTTATGCGCATCCTTATAGTGCCTACACTCACCGCTCATGAGGATGAAATACTCTTCGTACATGCTCCTGTTTTTTCAAGTCTTTCTCGTGCAATAAGCGTATCCTCGCACTCTTCACGCCAGACAATCTCCGTGCACGGTTCCGAGATATCTTCATTCGATCGCCCGGTGCTTCGGGCTGGAAAATGGAAAGTGATCTCTGCCTCCTTGGACTCTTAATATTCACCTTCTGTACATTAATTTGAGCTTTTCATAGAAAGGTCTACTGCATGATGGGGACTCAGTCTGTTTTCTTCCCATGTCCGTAATGACAAAGTCCAATGAAGACTGACTTTAATGAATCATGATTGAGCACACATTTAATTACACTTATAGTTAGTTGGATCATCCAAGAAGTTATTAGAAGACTGATTGTGGTTGATTTAGTCTCCCTAACTAGCCTTTTTAAACATCGATAATGGTGATCAAGCCTATGCTGGCCCCAAGTCACAATGTAGCTTTTCCGCATACCCGCTCCCTAGAGAATCCAGATAGCAAATTTACCTGACTGAAGTTCTGGGAAGCTTTCAGGATGGCACCCGCATTCTCTGCCAAGCACAACCCATACTTCAATTTCTTCTTACTTGCCAAGATCTTTTTCATGAATTTCACATAATCTGCATATTCTTCAATGCTTCAAAATTGGTATATTAATTATGCAGCTGAAGATGTCACAGAAACTTTGCCAATCGTCTAACTTACCTTTCTTCAACCTCTGAGGGTACGGGATTGGTATGACAGGTTCTTCTGCTTTTGTCCGCTTCTTGCTCTTCCCGCTTATCCGCCACATCCTTCGTGGTTGCTCATATTTTTCATCCGTCGTCAGACACTGGCCTCATTCCCACTTTAATTTCATCAGGGGCTACAGCCGCGCCCAGATTTCCAACTCTTTTCCACTCCTTAGAGTGATGGGGCCTTGGCAAGATCTTTTTCTTCCTCTGTGATTTAATTTTTAATTGCTTCAACGATCCCACGCTTCGCCAACAGACGCATTCGCCCATTCAATCTCTAAATTTCTAACCGTACGCTGATTGTTCACTGCTGCCCTCGTTGTCGATGTCTCTTAGTCTCATTCATGAACGGGAATGCGGTTAACATCTCAGGCAGAGCTTGCTCTAAATCCAAATTTTCTCGTGCGGTTCCACAGGCTCGCTGATGGCATATCGAGCCTCGACTGCCTCCATCCACACCACTGCTCCAATTGCTCGATTCTCGATTAGCACGCCACCCTACCGATTTTGATTCCGTAGTCAAGCACCCCATACGGTCCTTGTTGCTGTGATTGATTCTGATTAAATCTCGACACGTACTGGGCTTGCTCCACTGAAGGATTTCCTGACTGACATTCCACACTACTATGCTGTCCTCCACAGAATTATACCAACCTCCCATGGAGGTCCGTAGATAAAGATTGGTTGTCTCGTCACGATGACAAGAGTCACCGAGCCAAATGATTTACTGTGATTATTGAGATCAGACACCGTGCCACCCACCGTTTACTGGTGTAGCTTCTGAGTTACCGATTAGTGTTGTCAGAAGATTTTCTCAATATCTCACGCCTGGTCTGTGGAGCCTTTCTATCAATGATCTCCACAAATATCATCAGCTTGTTTCGGGCTCGTATTTGCACTATTGTAGAAGGTGGACTTGCATCCATCCGGTTAGTTTGGCAGAGGACACTTCGCACACCATGAAACTCATTCATGCCTTCCACTGTGTTCTCCTCTCTAATCGAATTTAACGACGATCTCTCGCACAAGTCAGGTAATCTTCAAGGTGAAAGAACTTGGTCAGTCTTATCAACTCGCTCCACGTGAGTAATGTGAGTCCGCATTTACCAGTTAGCTAACGCTTGGCCTCATCCCCAGCGAAAGTGGGAATAACCAATCTTAGCTTCTTCGACCCCACTGTATTTGATGGTATCGCGAAACTTCGAGGAAGTTAGTCAAATGCATGTCTGGTTTCAGGGTAGTCCATGGAATAATATGTTCAAGTATTTCAGGACGGATCGATTTCAATTCAAAATTGTTTGCTTTTGAATTGGCGGCTGTCAGACGCGTTCGAATAATCACGAGGTGTAATCTAACTCATCAATAGCATGTATTGATCGTCCACGTATGAATGGTCAGGCGCTAATTTCTAGTTCGCTTCTCTGTGGTTCGCTGTTCCACGCCAAAATTCGTTTTCCGCGTTTCCATGACTATCGAGTTCTACCGCCTGCTCTCCGCTCACAACTGCAGAAGTCTTTCTGGCTCCGGACGCTACGCGTTGATTAATTCGCCTTGTCGCCGCATGTACTCACTAAACTCAGATCAATAACACACCAACTAACAAACCCACCACAGCATTTCAAAAAATAACAAAATAAAGAAAATTCAGAATATTATCTATGCTTACTTATGCATCAAATTAAACTCTTCCCAAGAACGCGCTAAAACTGATGTCAAACTATGGTATAAAAATGAATGGCGCGCAAGTGCACGCAGAGCCCTGGCAATATAGTGTACTTAACGCATGATACTCCATCCACGTGGGAAAGTGCAATCGACTACAGAGATTCTACTTTTCACAACATCCCCAAGAACATTTAAAAGGGATTTACCATGTAAAACTAACTAATCATGATTTAATTAAAGTGTTGTTTAGCCTAGGTTATATCTCTCCTCATACATTCAATGGATTGTTTTTCTAAAGAGATTGTTAGCTCAACATACTTATAATCTGCCTATGTGGTGAGGTGGGATTCGCTTACGAGATATCCTCTTCAGGTATATCCGCCATCTCGCAAATGAATGAGTATATCTCTATCTCACCCTGCAGATTCAAAATGCTTAAATGTTCCACTCAGATACTCTCACCTTCAGGTCGGAATATCTCTAGTTGACCAATCACCAAGGCCAATGCACCAGATCCGAATACCTCATCTCTCAATCTCTGATCAAGGCGCTTATGCTACTGCCGGGCCAAACATTATCATATAATTTACTCATGTATAGAGTAGATTCGGAGAATTTATAAACAATTGAATAACATAAAAGATCAATCCTTAATCCATATCGTATTACAGTATTTGACAACTCTGAAAAGATCTAGAACATAATGGAAGAAAAGATGAAATCGTTTAATAATGAAATATTGTTCTAAGATCCGAATATATTAAAATGCAAGCTACTACACCCCGGCACTTCTCGAATCGCGTCACCGCTTCCTTTAAACCCGCAGTTCTTCTATGCTCCGATTTCCTCGATTTCGAACCCCAATGCGCTTTAGCTGACGAGAGCAGATGCGTCACGCCACACGCGGGTGACGCCGTTGACGCGGCGGTGTCACGACGTGACGCCGCGACGCGGGGGACGTCGCCACGCGGGGACGCCGGCAACGATGTGCACTTCATCGCTTTATTCTACTTGCTCCAAGATCTGCTTCTCGCCATGTTTTTCACCCCAATGCCTGCATTCACAAAAGACACACCCAAGATTCTAGTCGCAAACCATAAAATTACTCTGAAATAAACAAGAAATATACCGACGAGCATAATATGAGTGTTCTTTGCGCACCTTCATCAAGCACGCACTCAGGCCTGGTCTCGACGCCTCCAACAACGGCGTGCCAATACGATGTCGTAATAGCAGCCTCAACCGCCATTCGGCAGAGGCCCATCAGCCAGATCCATAGCGATTCCCAACCGGGTGGTCACGACTAAGACACATACTTGAGGCGTAAAGGAGAAGATGATCCTATATCTCCGCAAAGTCCGTGACTTATTTAAAAAGTTTGTATCAGTTCAGATCAAGTATGTCCCTGTAATCCAGAATGCCCGCGTTTACGCTGCAAACCGAAGACGGCTCAGAAGACATCAGGGATCGCACTCACCGAATACCGCAGAGTCTTCCATTGACCTCACAAGATAGAGTCGCTTCAAAGAGGGTCCGTACCAAACTCGGATGGACCTTGTCTGGGGTTACTTAATGAAGGAACCTTACCGTATTTAATCTAAAGGAAGTGCAAAGACAAGAGCAGATCCGCCGTGCTATTTCAATCATAAGCGGGAAGCTCTCGGCAAGTTTAGGATTCTTCTACACTCTTCCAAATGCATCACGAAGACACGAACACGCAAGTAAGAGAAGTGCACGGCTGCATATGTGGGAACCATATCTGAGCCTAACATCGGGTCGAAAGTTTGGTGCGTGATATTATCGGTCACAATGCCTGTAAAGACGCACCAACCCGGGTCAAAAAGATGATCCGCCAGAACACGCAGTATCATCACGCTCCACAGAGCCTCCATCAATCACGCTCGCCCTTCCAACAATGGCTGATATATCGGGGTTCTGCCATCAGCAAAGGCCAATGGGGAGTAATCGCCGCGGGGAAGATTACTTCCACCAAGTGGGCCGAGTACTGAGCCTCAGCTTTCACAATCGAGCGTAAGATACGCAACTCGCATGGTAAAAGTAATCATATGCAGATTTGAGATCTGAGAGTCCCGGTCTCGTATAATGGAAGACACTTGATAACGCGAAATTCGGGATTTGCAATGAGCCTGATTAAAAATTACTATTCGTCACCAACCACCCAATAATCAAATGGACAGTCGGTCACCATCAGGAACCTCAAGGCGCTTGAAAACTAAGCTAGAGGATCCTGGAAGGGAGTTTGGTCGAATACCTCCTGGAGACTACGGGCCTGGCAGACAACACGTAAGCCCAACCCTGACCCCATTTGCCCTAGCCTTTGGAACGTACAAAGAGTCTCTGGCTTGAGGCTGGGAAATAAAATCTCCTAGAGTCGAGTTAGCATCAGAGGAACAAAATGACGAGGCCTCGTCGACCTGAACTGATGAAAACGCCGAACATGTTCAACAAATAAAGATGTATGGTACCAAAGAAAACAACGTACTACAAACCAGAGTCAAGCCCGTGGTTACATGCCGGGGATTTGGTCTTAAAAAGCTTCACAAGAAGAAGAATCTAACGATAAACTAGGTCCCAATCGAAGGTCCTTACATAATAACCCGAGTCGTCGCACTGCAACTATGAGTCTAAACAGAGGAGGAAAATCCTACAACATACATGGAACGGAGCACTACACTTAACACAGGCATCGATTCGTGAATAAAACCCACTGAGTATCATGACGAGCCGTATACACTGTGCAATTTAGTATCTCAACAAATCAATATGAAAGAAACATACAATAAATCTAGAAAATTCATGGAAAGTCAAAGTCCCTCTTATTCCAAATGAATCATATTCAATTACAATCTGTGGTGTCTTGAAAAGCAGACAAGATAAAGCACTCCCTCGTGATACTTCAAGACAAGCGGTACTCAAAAAAAAACACAAAAAAGGGAAGGAGACAAAAGGAGAAAGACATAATGAAAAGGAAGACAAGAAGAGGAGAAGAGAGAAAGATGGGGGACAGAGGAGAGAGAAAGAAGAAGTGATGGAGAGTTTAGAGATAGAAAGAAGAAAGAAAGAAAAAGTAGAGAGAGTATAGCAGGAGAGAGGAGAAAAGAAAAGAGAACGAGGAGGAGGGGCAAGGGACGCACCAACCCCCTCAATTTAGATTCATTCTCACGAGAGCTAGAAAAACATAAATTCATAAAGGGGAACTAGAAAATATAATCCCATGACGGAGAGAAATTCGTAAAAAAGCCATTCAAGAGGCGTCAAGAACCCAACGGCTATACCAACATCGCACATCCATCTTTCTACAAACTTCATCCGCCCAGATGGAAAGCGCAAACCTCAAAACAGAAGGTATTGGCAACACAACCTCTATTTATAGAGAAAGCATCCGAAGGTACAGTAACTGCTCCAAATTCCCCATCGACAAGACAAAAGCTGGTTCAGACTTTTCAATAATCGATGACATACTAAACGGCCTCCCAAAGCTCACACGGCCGCCTCTCCCAAGGGGAACCAGCCCAATAACTCGCATGGGCGAGCTCTACCCACCAGTTCACAATTGACGAGCTCTGCCCAACCGTTCGCGCTGACGATCCCTCCCCAGCAAAGGCACATGTACGAACTCTCGTCCAATCGCCACTTCTTGACAGGTGATCCACTCAAAGACGTGCCACGCAAACGAAGCCGACAACTCATTTCGCCGAACGCCACCAAGGCCATCGCGCAATGAGCCCTTCGCTCACTCCGACGAGGTGATCTACTCAACACAGCCACGTCATTTAAACGAGTCGATCAACCCATTTTGGCTGGGAACGCCACCACGTCACCGCCGCACGAGCCCCGCTCACTCGACGAGGTGATCTACTGAACACAGCCACCGCCAACAGCCAAGATCAACCTATTTCGGGTCGAACGCCACCAAGGCCACCGCGCCATGAGCCCCGCTTGCTCACTGACAGGTGATCTACTCAACACAGCCGCCACGCCGTCTAAACAGTCAGATCAACCCATTTTGCCGAACGCCACCGCGCCACCGCCATGAGCCCCCGTTCACTCCGGACGAGGTGATTCACTCAAGACAGCCTCACGCTTAAATGACGATCAACTCATTTCGGCCGAACGCCACTAAGGCCACCGCGCCATGAGCCCCGCTTGCTCACTTCGACGCAGGTGATCTACTCCAACACGTGCCACGCGCAAACGAGTCGATCAACCCATTTCGGGTCGGAACGCCCACCAAGGCCACTCCTCCATGAGCCCCGCTGCTCACTGACGCAGGTGATTTATCAACATAGGGGGCCACACCATTGCAATGAGCCTTATCAACCATTTCTACTGGACGCCACCAAAGCCACCGCGCTATGATCCCCCGTTGCTCACTTTGACGGGCCTCAACTCACCTTTATCGCAGCGCTCTCCTTCAAACACAAAAGTGCATTTGTGCCCTCTATTCATCAAGACGAGCCTTCTCATACTTCAAATGCATCTACCTCTCATTTCCCACGAAGCCTTCAACACAGTGCACGAGTTCCCACTCATTTATCAGATGAGAGCCCTCCACGTATTTCAACGCACGTGGCCTCCTCAACTCACCTTTGACGAGCCTCTTCAACACAGTGACGAGTTCCTCTATTCATCAAGATAGAGCCCTTCTTCAGACTTCAGCCGACTGGCCTCTCTACTGGGACGAGCTCTCCTTCAACACAGCATTTAGCCCTGATTCATTTATCGCACTATATTCTTCCCCGCACTTCACGCACGGCCTCCCATTGACGAAGCCTCCTTCAACACGTGCAAGACGAGCTCCCACTATTTGGTCGACGAGCCTCCACTATACTAAACAGACTTAGCTCTCCCTACAACTCACTCTCACGAGCCTCCCACCATGCTATCTAAAGCCCCGAGTCCCACCCAAGACTAGTCCCTCTCCAGTGACTTCCAAACAGACTACCTCCTCATTGACGAGCTCTCCTTCAACACAAAAGTGAGAGCTCCCACTATTTGACTGTGATTCATCCCTCCATCAGACTAAACAGACTGCTCACCTTGATTCAGCCTCCCTTCAACACGCAGACGAGCTCCTCTCAGCCATCAAGACGAGTCTTTCTCTCAGACATCAATGAAGTGGCCTCTCATCGACGAAGCCTCCTTCAACATAGGCGCACGAGCTCTATTTATCGATCGCAGCCCCTTCCAGCTACTTCAACAAGACGCCCTCCCCATTGACTCCAGCTCTCCTTCAACAATGTGCGACGAGCCCTCTATTTATCGTGACGAGTCTCTTCACCGTGACTTCAACAGACGGGGCTCTCCCATTGACTTACAACAGACGGGCTCCTCCCTCATCGACTGAAGCCTCCTTCCAACATGTGCAGACGAGCTCCTCTATTTATCGTAGACGAGCTCCTTCCTCAGATTTCCCAATGCATCTGCCTCTCATTGACGAAGTTTCCTTCAACACAGCAGACGAGCTCTATTTATCGTGACGAAGCCTCACTCGTACTTCAACGACGGCTCCTCCCCCACAGCGTTTTCCTCCTTCACTTCATCAGATCAACAAATCGCTCCTCATCGACGAGCTCTCTCCTTCAACACAGCAGATCGAGCTCCTCTTCCATTTATCGTGATCATTCATCGCATTTCAATGCACGGCCTCCCCATCGACGCATCTCTCCTTCAACACAGTGCACGAAGCTCCCACTATTCATCAGACGGTCTCTTCATCGTACTTCAACTGCACGCTCCTCCTCACGACGAGCTCTCCTTCAACACAGCAGCACGAGCCCTCTATTTATCGTGATCAGCCCTTCTTCAGACTTCAATGCACGGGTTCTCCTCATCGACGTTCCTTCAACACGTGCACGAGCTCCTCTATTCAATAAAGACGGCCTTCACCCGTGATCAACAGGACTGGGCCTCCTCACTGACAGCTCTCCTTCAACACAGCACGAGCCTCATTTATCAAGACGAGCCCTTCTTCAGACATCACAGACGGGCTCCTCCTCATTGACGGGCCTTAACACAGCGGATCTGAGCCCTAAATGTTCCTCCCACTCCAGTTCCTCACAACTCTCCGTACCTGTTGCATTCCCGACATCGCTGCTGTCAACAAGCTTCCACGCCCAAACACGAAGAGCCTCACTACAGATTCTCGTAAGCCTCCACTCAACCACAGCAATTGGGAACCAAACCAGATAAATCTAATACATACCTAATCAACGATGCAGTTCAAATTACTAGGATCAATAACTCAGGTTATACAGATCAGGAAAAAGAATAAAGGTAGCTCAGCCAGAACACAAATTTCAAAATACAAATTTCCAAAAATAAATAGTATTTACAGTAAAGAGGGCTACACAGTACATCAAATCCCGTGCCCACAAAAAGGGGAGGTCGACAAAAACATTTAATCCAAAGGTTCGTGTGCATCGATCATCAGATGAATGACTTAGGCAGCTGCGCCCGGGAATAATTCATATCGGCATCTCCGCCTCCGCCGCTAGGAGGTCAGTACCGAAATCTAGATCCGGTACGCCCAACATTTTCGAAAACAGCCACCCGTGGCGCTCCACCGGGCACCGCTGATCTCGCAATTGTTTGATAACTCGCCTGGTAACTATTATGCCGATTTCATTGGCGAAGATATCAGCCCGCAAACCATTATATTCATCGTCAAATTGCCTTTGATAAATTTGCAGCTCGGGAAGACTCACGATGAGCGCTCAACAACGCCTTGCCCTCTGTAAACCGCATGCTAAATTTCAGTTGTTTTTCCTCGCGCCGTCACCAAGACCGCGCCGGCTCCATTCGAAGATCCGTTGCCACCTCGAGAGATGACGTTCCTCCCTAGCCTCGTTGGAGCTCACCTCGCGCATCGCCACTCTCTCGTCTCAAATCATTTCGTGCAACCTCGTTCACTCAATCCTCCCGAGTTCGCCTCACTTTCGGGCCAAACCGCCCGCCTCGCTTCTCTATTCTCCGCCCAGCATCAGAGTCATGAAGCATGCCTAAGTTCGTACTTAAATCGCTTCTATTTTCTTCGACTAACTCCGATGCGCTGCCTGGTGTACTGTCTCGCTGTGGTCAAAGTAGTCACTTTCATTTTATAAATCCGGTGATCTCTTACATGTTTCTTTATCTGGCCATTTTTCTACTAAGCCCTTCAAATGAGTGGTAGTCATAAGACACACAATGTAATTATTAGAACTCGCACAGAGCCAGACGGAGAGTACAATTATGTTTACCAAAGCAAATCCTCGAAAAGACAAGCCTCCTCACAACCGGCAACTCCTTGATTTCAATATCGTAACCGCAAGGATGGGATGAAACAAGACCAACAAGAAGTTTGAAGAGATTAGATAGTTGCAGAATCTTTGACTTCGTCAACCCGATTTTGTTTCTCTTCTCCGACTGACACCTTCCCAGAGATGACTCAAGGTGGTCCGAAGGAGTATTCCATACGCTGATAAAGTAAAATCGCTGACCGGCCGGGTCGCACCGCCATGGGATTCCCACCTCCGCGATGGGCCCTGGGCAGGGAGCGAATCGAAGAAATCAGGGAATCTCACCTAACTGGACGACCGCTCGCCTTGGATGAGGGAATTGGCTGTATTTCTAATCTCGAACTTTCATAAGACTGTCGATCCTCTCGAGAATCCGCTCTCCTCCTCTTCGCACCCGAGGTTTTCGAGATATCCCTTCCGTATGAGCTAAGATCTCCTCGGGTAGGAGCAAACGCTAGCCAGCCCGAAAGAGAGAAAGCCCTGCACTAGAAGAAGGGGCGAAGGCCCTAAAACTAAGATTCGCTGACTTCGCACTGCATTTAACCGGGAACATCCGACCTAATAGCTCGCGTAGGAACGAGCAGAGCATTCGCTTAACGAGAGCCGACAATGTATCTTCATCAAGCTCAAGACGAGCATCCGAAAAATATAAGAGAAATCCCAAAGTCGGAGTATTCAACCAACTTTAGATGAATGAAACCAAAGGTAAGGATGATACTCAATGAGGTTATCAGGCGCCCACGCTCGGTACGCCTAGGTGTCTTCCCTATCTAAAGAGTTGTACTCCCAGTTGGAACCGCTGACAAAGAAATATCGAATTTTCCATGTCCTATGAGAAGAAGGAAGATCCGAAATCACCAAAGGGGCTCCAGGACGTCTAGGGAAATAAATAAACCCCTCAGCGGTAGCCGTCGGATTAAAAGATGCAGAGCAAGCCACATTAGGGACGCCAAGGCCCCCTCTGCCTCTAAAAAGACCAAAGAAAACCCACTAAAATGCTCCCAACCATTGTGCCAAATGAAGTGCAGATATGAAAATGTCAAGAACCTCATTGATGAAAGGGTGCAATGGAAAATCCGAGTCGCATCAAAGGCGAATTTAAAACATACCATTCGAAAGCACGGAGGTAACGTGAACGAGTCAAAAAATCGTGTGAGACCATATACGAACACCGTGAAGAGGCTTCCAGATCGCTCAAAAGTAGACTCATATAAAGGGCCAACACTACTGGGGCCCACCTTCGCAGAATGTCGAACGGCGGTCCTGAGATAGTCCGAACCCCTAGGATATTTGATCAAGTTTATCTTCCTTTTTCCCTTACCTAAGGGAAGGGAGGCGCTCCGGAGCGGTGTCGAGGCCCAACGATCACAAACAAGCCGGAAACAAATTCTTCCCGGACCGCATCAATGCAGGAATCATCGGGCCGACACGAAGAGGAAGAACGTTTGGGACCCATGACGTAACCAAAACGAAATCCAGACGACTGAACCCTAGGGCCTCGTCGTATTAATCGAAAGAAACACGACAGGACGGGGATGCCGCGGGCCCCGGAATGAAAAGAAGACACCAGAAAGGGACCCAACACTAATGTATAGAGCAAAACCGTGAATCGAAATACAAGAACGCCAAGAAATATAAAGACAAAAGGGGGGAGTTATGAGGAAGTCAGAACTAGAAAGGTCGACAAGAAACAAGGGAAAACAAAGAGAATATGAAAAACAAGCACGAAACTCGAAGAGCCATCATTAACATATGACGGCGGACAAGTTAATTAATCCACACCCGAGCAGACACGGGGAAATAACAACCGTCGCAGGACTAATCACAAATTCTTGCCCACGCAACTGCATAATAAGGGCCGGGGGCAATCGGAGGCGATATAGAAACGGTCAAGCATTTCACTCACAGCCCCAAAAGAGCGGTGTGGGTCGTACATGTCCGTATCCTTCCATAATGTACCAAACCAAAGCTCAAATTTCGCTAGGGTCCGTAACATGGAATTGAAAGGACAGGAGAGCCCATACAAGGCTGGCCAAATTACACTTACAAATAACGATGATAGAATATTCTAAGAGACGCTCCTATTAAGTCCTATTATAAAGAAAGGAAAGGCATCAAAAACCGTTAGTTGAATATCTTCAATAAGGAAGGAGGATTACCCAAATAAACTCCATTGACTAATCCATTGGGTTAAATCTATGGATGACTACGTGAGAAAACCGATCCTCCAAAGGGAAGAACCCCTAATCATCGTCCAAATTGGATGAAGACCCATTACAAATACAAGGTCGCTCCAGCACTAAAAGGTACGCCAAAACTAAGCAAAGGAAAGACTCTTTCTCCCTTCTCTCAGACGAGATCTGACTTAGGCATCTGAAATGTCCCGCGAAGCCCCCGCCACTCTCTTCCTTTGTTTTCCTCAGAACGAGCCGCGACTCGACCTAGTGGACTAGTACTGCAAGATTCCTCTCCCAAATTTCAAACGACCGGCCATTCACTCCAGCTTGGCCCCACACCGCCTTCGCTCAACCTAACGATCGACCGCCCGTACCCCGGGGCCCGGCTGAAAAAGGCATCATCATATATATATATATATATATATATATATATATATATATATATATATATATAATCTTATAATAAATCTTGTGAAATAAGAAATCATTTAATTTGATGTTGATAAATTGGAAGAGATAAAGCACATTGTAAGTCACATTTAGATCATTGAACTCCATTGCAATATTATATCATCAACCTAAGGCATTGGGGGCATGCACAAACACTATTTAATGTGAATCACCTAAACCAAAGCAAACATAATTGTCACACTAAGGTGGCGTTTGTTTTTTGACTTAATGCTGAAAGCTGAATAGCTTTCAGTATTAAGCTGTTTGTTTTTTAAAATTTTCATGACTTATTGCTGAAATTTTTTTAAAAAGTTTTGAATAGAAAAAGTGAAAATATTTGGCTTTTTCTATTCAGAAAAAGTCATTTTCTACAAAAATAAGAAAAACTCAATCATTGTCCAATAAAAAGAAGAGCTAACAATATACACTACTAGGGATGACAACGAGAGCAGGCCATTTTTTGGCATACCCCATCTCGACCCTAGCTTGTTTATTTTTTCAATTCTCAAACTTGTCTCATTTAAAAAATTAAAATCGTGACGAGGCTTAAAATGGGAAAATTCTCAAACTAATCTGCTTACATTTTTTATTTTTGTGTTTTATTTTAAATTTTAATTTTTTTATATTTTCTTTTATTTTGATTTTATTCAAATTAATATTTTTCATAAAAATAAAAATATTATGAATTTTTATAAATTATTTATTAAAAATACAATATAATAATTATTATTATTTATATTAAAGCATAAAAATAAAATAATAAAAATATTTTTAAAATATGATCGGGCGGGCTTATTATTATTATTTTGGATATATGGTTCATATTGCTTCATTCGGTCTGCTTATCCCGAAATCGAAAAAAATCTCGTCCCTGGAGTCACTAGTAACTTATCACCTATAAAATCGGAAAAATTTTCGTTTGTCTCGCATCTGACCAAACTTTTTGGTCACTAGATTGTGAAGACAAATTTAATCTAAGACAATTGCTTCGTTATCCGAGATCTAGAGAATTTTTTAAACTTCCCTGAACCCTTATGGCAATTTATTATTTTTATTAACATTTTGTCATTTTTGAAAATTTCTAATTTTCTCGGGTTTTACAGAGAGTAACAATACCTGAACCCGTATTGGATTTGAGAAAATAAACTCAAACCCATTAAAAACCCGATTAAAATTAAATTAAACATGTGCTATTAAGAGCCAGGAGAGACAAGAACCTAAAATAATATGTTATGTTATCATCTCTACTCACTACCTAATGTTAAAAAACAAACAACTTAATACTTAATGCTATTGCTACACAAGACAAGCTCAAAAAAAGTTCTATTCAGCATTAAGTGAAAAAAACAAACGCAACCTAAGACATCCCTCTTCACCATTGATTTGGTAATGAGTTGTTGTGATACAAAAGAATGCTGGACATTGGTGACACAAAGGAAACCTCACAAAAAGCAATCTCATTCGAACCTAGACCTTCCTAGGAAGGAATGATAGAGTGAAGAAATCTATAAGAACTCATAAGCCTATAAAGATGCCCTGCTTTCATTTTATAGTTTATTTCAAACCTTAAAGAACAATGCCAACCATTTAACCGACTGATCAAGAAAGATGTCTTATTTATTTGGGACTAAAGTTGTCATAATGCTATTGAATATATTAAGTACTTAACTAATCTACGTATCAACTCTAGGTGAGCATGATTGGTAATTCATTTATACTTTATATAGCAACACAAAAATGCTCCCTTGGAGCTTTCCTTGCATAAGAAAATGAAAAAAAAAAAAATAACAAGCAAAGACATTTTATAACTTATATCAAACTCAAATGGGACTAGAGCTAAATAACTCTCCAATAAAGAAGATCCATCTTGCTTTAATATTCTTGATAAAAGTTAAAAACATTACATGCATGCATGGTACATCAATAGCACGTGTCGATC
Organism: Tetrastigma voinierianum; assembly: GCA_016808115.1. NCBI lineage: Eukaryota > Viridiplantae > Streptophyta > Magnoliopsida > Vitales > Vitaceae > Tetrastigma > Tetrastigma voinierianum. The sequence goes on from JAEQBH010000143.1 coordinate 222,661, forward strand.
CCATTAAGTATGTTATCAAGACTTGTTCTTTTATGACGACTTGTTCGATGGGGATTGCTAGTCACTAAGTATGAGATAATCTACATCCCTTGAAAGATGATAAAAGGTGGTAGGGTAGTTATAGTTAGCGAAGTGTGAAGTAATATTGATTTGCTAACTTCACTATATATGAGAGTCAAGTGTGTTATTGCTTGCAAAGCAACAAAGAAAATTGTTTAGCTAAGGAAGTTCTTCATGAGACTTGGAGTAATACCCCTAGTTGTAATGCCTACGGTGATATTTTATGATAATAGGGGGATTGTAGTATAGTTTAAAGAACTAAGAAATCATTGAAAGGTAAACACATAAATAGAAGGCATAACTTGATAATGAGATAGTGATGAAAAGAGATATATTTGCAGACCCAATTCATTTGGGGGTCTCCTTGTTTTTCAATAGGGTTCACTTTTTTCACTCATTGTTCATCAATCTATTTTGCTTCACATGTCACTTTTGTTTCCCTCGTGGACTCTGTCGAAGAGGAGCATATTGTAGACCCCTAAATGGTGCCACTTGGAACCCTTAGAGCCTTAGGATTTAGGGTTCTCTTTTTCCTAGAGACCCCTATCTAGATGACTACTAAGTGGCAGTAGGGTATTTTGGTCTCTTAAGAGGGGTATAAAAGAAGGCTAAGGTTTTCTTTTTGGAGGGGGGATCATTTCTTAGGAGGGGAGCTATAGTTTGGAGAGCACAAAAGGAGAATAGGGGGTGATCCAAAAACAATGGAGAGAAAGGGAGAAAAGAGAAAAGAAAATGGGAGAAGATAAGAAGAAAGAAGACTTTGGGGAAGAGCTTCAAAAGAAAAAAAAAAAGCTTCAAAGATTTTTTGCATCTCCATCATAGAAATTCAAGGTGAGTACCTTGCAATGCCTAAAATTTTTTTTCTATTGACTATATATAGGAATGACAATACATGGGGCAGGTTTTTTCAAGTCTCCGCTCCGTCCCACCCCTAATGGGACGAGTATAGGGTAATACTAACTGGGTTCAAGACGAGGTTGGGATTAACTTTTTAAACCTGGATCAGGTTCGGATTAGGATCGGGTTTTCAATAATCTACCTCGCCCCACCCTGATGTTAAATTACTAGACTACCTTTCCTATATAAATACTCATATCCTTTCATCTCTAGGCTTTCATTTGATGGTTTATTTCAAACCTTAAAGAACAATGCCAACCATTTAACCGACTGATCAAGAAAGATGTCTTATTTATTTGGTGTTAGATTAATTTATTAATCATGGACTACGCATAATCATATTACAATTTTAATTATAATATTGTGCATGTTAATTATGGGTCATTTATGAGATGGTTTAATATTAATTAATTTACGCACGTATTTCATTTTCTCCATATCTTTTTATAGTCTCCATTGGGAATAAAAGCTCTCAATAATTCTCTTTGTAGCTCTATATATATATATATATATATATATATATATATATATATATATATATATATATATATATATATATATATATATATATAAATAGAGTCCTATAATTTACAAGGATTTGATAGAACACACTTTGGGAAGAAGGAAATGACTATCTTAAACCCTAGCCTTTCTTTTATTTCATCCTTTGCAAATTTGAGAGATAAATGGCGGCCAATAAATTTGGATCCATGCCAAGTATGTTTTCTACCTAGTACAAATTGATATGCTTCATTATTTCAATAAACTTTATATTTTGTAATATATTTATTGGGTCTTTTGATTATTGATCAATTGTTTTTAGAATCAATAAATACACTTAATTTTACAAAATATTTTAGTAATTGGTATCTTAGCAACTTTAATTGATATTAAAACTATCAAATTCGTTTTTCTTGATTTTTTGAGTTTGTTCATTTTTATTGTCAGTTTTGAAACCATTAGAATTCGTTCATATTTGTTTTCTAAAAGATCCATCAAAAAAACAATTTTTTCTAATTGATAGCAAGGATCGGCATTTTGATTATTTTAACATCTATTAGAGAAATATTTTTTTTATTATTTTATTTGGTTTTGATAACTGATGGCCACTCATTGATTTCATGCCAGATTTCAATGAAAAAGTTTTTTTTTATTCTTTTATTTTATTGATGCTTGAAATTACTTAGTTTCTTATTATCTTTTTTGGATAATAGGACTTGAAATAGGAAACCTTTTATGAATAATAGGACTGGGAACAGAAAACCGTATAATATTCCTATCATATACACGTTTCCGTATAAATCATGACAAAGTTTGACTTCTGTTTTTTTATTTTTTTTATTTAAACAAAATAAAAGTGCATTCCTTAACATTAAAAAACGTTTCCTTAACATCAAAGAAAATTTTGTTTATTTGGTTGTCCATTGATGACATTAATGCCTCAATTTCTTTGAATTTTCTTTTTGTTGTATTTATTTGATTGTTGTGTATGGCAAGCTGCGAAACCAATAGTTTATTTGTTTTTGGACAATTTCTCGATAAGCAAATAGCAAGTGAAATTGAACTTGCCCCTATATTGGGTTGTTATTACTTTCATATTTTTTTTATGGGTTATTTAATGGGGTATTTTACCCCATTAAACATTAAATTTGATCTTGAGACAAAATTGAAATTTACCCAATTTTGTAATTTTTTTCTATTTCCCTTTTCACAATATTGTTTTAGCAATTTATGTTTATGCTATTTATGATTATTTATAGCATCACATTGCGAATAAAATTATTTTTTTATATTTGGGTAAAATTGAGAAATATTGAATGCTTATGAACTTGCCTCTCTTGAGTTTGAGCATGTAATATATTTTTTTGAATTAATGTTGCAATTGTAATTTCTCACTTATTGCACATCAATTTTGCTAAGATCCATATAGATAGTGAAGTTGTCCTATTGATGACTTGATTATTTGGTAGGATGATTAGTTTGGTGAAGAGATTTCACTAAGGGTCATGAACCACACAATTTTACTGCCCTATCGGTAGGAAACTGATGCATTTAGTTGTGACGACTGGTGAATTGCTCTTACATGTGTATGATTTTTTTTTCGTATTTTATAGACTCTAGCATTTGGTGACCACTTTTGTGGGTCATTTGGTAAGCCAAAGAATGGAGCAATTTACATGTCTTTGTTTTACATGTATTTTTGACATTGCTCTCTTGTTTATTCTTCAACTTTGAGCTTTCCTCAATTCTCTGCCATCACGAAACTTATTGGGACTAATTACAAGCAATGAGTTAAATTTCTCATGATGAATTTGACAATTATGAAACTAAACTTGGCCTCAAAAGTTAAAGCTCCTCCAAAACCCATTGTTGAGAGTTTTGCAAGCGAGAAGAATTTTTATGAGGAATGGGAGTATTCCAATAGTTGTTGTTTGATGATCATGGAGAATCATACGGAGGATTCCATTTATGCAAACATTCCCAAGATTGAGAATGCAACAAAGCTCTTTAAAGCTATTAGCAAGAAATATACAAAGTTTTCAAAGAATGGGAAAATGAGCTATCTGATAATCATTGGGTGAATGTTTGTTTTGAATCCAATATCATTGATATGTCATCTGATACTTGGTGGTTAGATAGTAGTACTACCATTCATGCTTGCAATTCTATGCAAGCGTTGATAAGCAGAAGAAGTTCAACTAGTTTGGAGCAGTACATGTACATAGGAGAAGGTACAAGAGTCCAATTTGATTTTTTGGGAGTTCTTAGATTGTAGCTTAGTACAAGAAATTTTTTGGAATTGCAAGATGTGGCATACTTACCCTCGATCATGAGAAATTGGATATCAATACCTATTTTGGATAGACTTGAATATAGTTTTCTTTTTTGACCTAGAAAAGTTAAATTATACTAAGATTCACTATTGATTGACATTGGAGTACTTTGTAGAAATCTTTACAGATTAGAGTTATCTGTTTTGCCTTCTGTTTTTGCTACCCTTATTGTTAATACTGCTAGTAGCTCCAAACGTTTGAGATTGAATGAAAAGTCTTCTATTCTTTGGCACAAATGTCTGGGTCATATTTCCAGACAAAGAATTGAGAGATTAATTAAGGATGAGATTCTTCTAGGTCTTAATTTCTCATATTTTGATACTTGTGGAGATTGCATCAAGGGTAAATTGACCGCCAAGGTTAGGAATGCCAATGTTGATAGATCCACCGAGTTGCTTGGGGTTATTCATATAAATATTTGTAGGCCATTCACTCCTCTTGCTATGGGTGGCCACAAATATTTCATTACATTCATTGATGATTATTCCTCTTATGGTTTTGTCGAGCTCATTCATGAGAAGTCTGATTCTTTGGAGGCTTTCAAAGCTTTCAAAGCAAAAGATGAGCTCCAATAAGGGAAGAAGATCAAAGTGGTTCATTATGACATAGGTGGTGAGTATTATGGTAGATATGATGAGACAGGACGCAACCCTGGACCATTTGCAAAGTACTTTCAGGAATGCATTGATGCTCAGTATACAATGCCTGATACTCCTGAACATAATGGGATTGCAGAGAGGAGGAATCACTCGCTTCTTGATATGGTGCAATGTATGCTTGTTAATTCCTCACTACTTGATTTTTTGTGGGGTGAAGCTTTGAAAATAACAGCTTATATTTTGAACCAAGTGCCTAGTAAGTCTGTTCCTAAGACTTCGTATGAGCTATGGTCAAAGAAGAAGCCTAGTCTTCGCCACTTCCTTGTTTGGAGCTGTAAGGTGGAAGTGAGACCATATAACCCGCAATCAAAGAAACTTGATCCAAAGACCATCAATGGATACGTTATTGGTTATTGTGTGGGATCAAGAGGTTCTAGGTTTTATTGCCCGTCGCACACCATTAGAGTAATTGAGTCGGATTGAGCTATTTATTTTTAGGATGATACTGGTATAAGCCAAGGGCCAAGACAAATTGTGTTCAAAGAACACCCAGTTTTTATTCATGTGCTTATTGCTTCTGCTCCGATCTCTAGCCCCATTGTTGACCAGCATCCAGTAGCCACTACCAATGATGAACCAATTAAGAATGTAGATCTAGTAGCCCCAAATGTAGACATAGTAGACCCAGATGTAGTCATGGATATACCCTTGAGGAGGTTAGAGAGGGCGCATAGGCTCGCAATTTCAGATGACTACATAGTCTACTTGCAGGAGCATGAGTATGATGGGGGTGATGTATCAAATCTGACTACCTACAAAGAAGCCATTGTTAGTCCTCAAGTTTAACGCATATCCAAAAATCCATTTATGGTTTAAAGCAGACTTCTAGGCAGTGGTATCTCAAGTTTGATGAAGATTTCACCACCAATGGTTTTAAGGAGAACATCGTTAATCAATGCATATATTTGAAGGTCAGTATTCTTGGTTTTATATGTTGATGATATTTTTCTCGCAAATAATGATATTGACATGTTGGCTGAGACAAAGCAGTTATTTTTAGACATTTTGGTATGAAGGATCTTAGGGAAGCATCTTATTTCTTGGGCATATAGATACTTCATGATAGACCTAGTGGCATTTTGAGATTGTCTCAACAAACATATATTGAACGCATTCTAAAAAGGTTCAATATGCAATCATGTTCTTATGGTAAGGCGCCAATTGTAAAGGGTGACAGATTTTCCAAAGGCCAACGTCCTCAGAATGATATTGAGAGAGATCATATGAAAGTATTCCCTTATTCTTCAGTTGTGGGTAACCTGATGCATGCTCAAGTATGCACATGCCCTGATATTGCTTTTGTTCTCGACGTGTTTGGTAGGTATTTAGGTGATCCTGGTCAAGTCATTGGAAAGCGGCTAAGAAAGTTTTGAGGTATATTCAGGGTACCAAGGATCTCATGTTGACATATTAGCATACCAACACTCTTGAGGTGGTTGGTCTTAGTGATTTTGATTATGCAGGTTGCATGGATGATAAAAAGTCCACTTCTGGTTATATCTTTATGATGGTTGAAGGAGTTTTTTCATGGAAAAGTGTCAAACAGACACTTATAGCTTCTTCTACTATGGAGGCAGAGTATGTGGCGTGTTATGAGGCTACTTGTCATGCACTATGGTTGTGGAAATTCATTTAATCTTTAGAGGTTGTTCACTCCATTTATAAACCACTGAAACTGTTCTATGATAATTCCGTAGTTATATCTTTTTCTAGGAACTCTAAGAGAACTTCTCACTCTAAAGCACATTGATGTGAAGTTATTTTTTGTCAAAGAGAAAGTTACAGAGTCCCTCATTTTAGTTGAGCACACGCCTACGACTAGCATGTTGGCAGACCCACCAACCAAAGGCTTACCTATTTGTGTGTTTCAAGAACACGTCACCTACATGGGATTGTTCGGAGCCTAGACTTTTTGTTTTTATGGGAGTTTTTCCTTTTCAAGTATCTTGTAAGGAAAGCTTATGTTTTTTCATTATTACATGCACATTTTGACGTTTGTCATTATCTTATGATTTTGTGTCATTTTGACCAGATGAATGACAGAATGATATTTTTTATTTCTATTGAACCAATACTCTTGTCATTGAAATGCTTCTAGATTAGTAGCACCTAATTATGTACGATTTATGCATGCTCTTGGTGTATTAATTATATATGATTGGTAATGGTTATGTAAGTCTCTTGTTGAAACATTTGAGTTATGATTTTGATTAGTAGCGCTTGATTATGTATGATTTATGCATCCTTTCGATATGTTAATTGTATATGATTGATTATGACTATGTAAATCTATTATGAAAGCATTTTAGTTATGATTATGTTGTTCAAGTGGGAAAATGTTAAATTAATTTATTAATCATGGACTAAGCATAGTCATATTACAATTTTAATTGTAATATTGTGCATATTAATTATGGGCCATTTGTGGGGTGGTTTAATATTAACTAGTTATAGGCCCATGGTTCTATCTTCTCCATTGCTTTGGTAAGCCCATTAGACCAAAGCTCAATTGTTCCCTTGTGCTCTATATATAAGTAAATAGAGCCCTAGAATTTACAAGGGTTTGGTAGAACACACTTTGGGGAGATTGAAATAATTATTTTCAACCCTAACCTTTCTTTGATTTCATCCGTTGCAGTTTTGGGAGACAAATGGCGGTCATTAATTCTAAATCCATGCTAGGTATGTTTTCTACTTAGTACAAATTGATATGCTTAATTGTTTCAATAAAGTTTGTATTTTGTAATGTATTTTGTAATGTATTTATTGGGTCTCTTGATTACTGATCAATTGTTTTTTAGATCAATAAATACTCTTGATTTTACAAAATAATTAAGCATTTCGAACAACTAATTATACGAATAAAGACTAATTATATAAATTCAAAGATTCAAACCTACAAAATAATCGAATCTCGCAAATCAATGAATTAATAATTAATCTCACCCCTAGAGGAGGTTTAATGTTCATTTACTGGATTCCAATCATCACAATCAAACAAGAAGTAAGAAAATGAAGAAATACATCAAGAGACAAGGAGTGAGAGAAAAATCATGATTTTAATTTCAATCTTTATCTGAACAGTAATGAAATCTGAATCTCTGATGTACAGCACCGAAATCTCTTCAATAAAAATAAAAATCTACTTTAAAACTACTCTAAGATCTACTAAAAATCAAAATCTGCGGCAAAACTAAAAAAATGGGTAGTTTAGAGAGAGAAATCTAATGAGAGGTGTTCTCCCACCTCCTCGTTGCCCTAAAAACCTAAAAATCGAGTATTTATAGTCCTAAGGTGAAATGGGCTTGAAAACAATCCAAAATAGTAGTTTTAGGGGCTTTCTGGTCAAGCCCAGCTTTTTGTTGCTAACTCTATAGCGACAAAATCTGGGTTTGTCGCGATAGAGTTTTATTGCTAACTCTGTCGTGACAAAACCTGGCTTTGTCGCGACAAAGTTTTGTTGCTAACTATGTAGCGAAAAAATCTGGGTTTGTCGCGACAGAGTTTTGTTGCTAACTTTATCGCGACAAAACCTGGGTTTGTCACGACAAAGTTTTGTTGCTAACTCTGTCGTGACAAAATCTGCTTAGCGACTTGATTTCTTCTCCAACTTGTCGATGGCATAACTTCTTCGTTTGAACTCAGATTTGGGGGTGTGAGGTATCATTGGAAAGATCTTTGAATGAAGAATACAACCATGGCGGAATTTGAACCATCTGATGTTCCACTTGGTATATAAAAATTCATCTTCCCGGTGGTGCGATGTGAGACATCCGGTTGACTCTTCTTTTGGAAATGTATTGCTCATTTCTTGCCAAATCACATGCTTTTCATAAAGAATCCTAAGAAACCAAGTTAAGAGGAAATGTTATGAGTTTTACATGAATATGGATATAAAATCCTCAAAATAGCATGTGAAATGAACTCAAAACATAGATAAGTTTTACACTCATCAAACACCCCCAAACTTAAAGTTTTGCTTGTCCTCAAGTAAAGAAAAGAAAGAAGTTGCTTGTCCTCAAGCAATGGAAGAGAATAGTTCATTTCACCCTTTTTATTTAACCAAAACCGAGTAATCAAGCTTTCCAAGGGGTATGTGATATGTATCTCAAGAATTACCCTTACAAGGAATATAGAGAATATGATCAAGATAATTTATTCATTTTAATAGTGAATTAATCTCATAATAGACAAATTTAGATCATGGTTCTCACTAGTGTGTGTGTGTGTGTGTGTGGTCTTCCCCTATCCAAACAATTGCAGGCTAGATGAGTTTATGAGAATTGAGATAAGTACGCGGATCTCCTAAGATAATTTATTTAGGTTCCATAGGCTTGTTGTTCTTATCACTCCCTACTAATGTAGGCACACACAACTCTCAAGATCAAGTACTTGTAATGTAAGGCTTGGGTAAGGGATAGTTGAGTAGTAATTTTAGGCTAAAACTTACATAAACATACATATTTTTCTGCATTAACAACTCCTACTCCATCTCGATTCTTACCATTGGCACAGTGACACTCTCAAGCACCCCAAAATATGTTAGGTGCATCATTCCATACTCCTCATATCACTTTTCTGCACAAATTCTGCATTCTTTTAGCAAACACCAAGAAGCCTTTTTCTTTAAAACAAGGTTATTAGAGTGGTGCAATGTCAAAACCCCCCTAAGCTCTCTACCAAACCTTAGCGAGCTTTAAATCAGTAGCTCCCAGACCAATTGGCGTTAGGGTACCAGGTGTTGAGACACCCCTTAGGATTTGCTTACTTTAGGGAAGGAAGGCTACGAGGCTAGACTCACTCCTCCTTGACTTTTTATTGTATTTTTGCTTCTTTCACACTTGATATTTTTCCTTTTTTCTTTTTATTTTTCTTCTTCCTTTTTACCAACCTCTTTTGATATTCAATTTAACTAATTTCAACCAATATGGACTCCCCCAAACTTGCTCCTCATCACATTTCTCAATTATGTTCAAATCCTCATGTTATGGGTGAGTTTGTCTCTTAACAGGGTAGTGGGATATATAGGAAGGTTATCAGGGGTTTCCAAACTTGGTTCTTTTAAACATAATTTTGGCTCTTTAAGGCTCAACATTCTGGTACTAGAGGAATATGCATATGCATATTAATAAGGTTAGCTTGAAAGGCTCAATCTTTCCAAGGATGGCCTATATTATTTCTCAATTGTTGTGTTGCCTAGGATTTCGCCTCAAGCAATAATAGAACAAGTTCCAAAATCTATGGAGATCAAAGATGGATGGATTCTCATAAACCTTCTCTAACCCAAGCAAAAACTGCTTTCCAAGGGTTCTTAGTGACCAAGTGTATGGATTTTGAGAAACCAATGACTAAATCGCCTATTAGAGAGAAATCATTAAGCATTAAGTCCTATTATCTTGAATATTGTCCATAACTCAAGGGTTCAATTATGATCTTCGTTGACATCACAACTACTCCAAGCAAAACTCAATTAACTCAAAAACTTTAACAAACAAAATAAACCAAAACTAAGATGTAAGTTGAAAAACATCAAACAAAGTCATTATCCATAAAAGCACCAAAAAAATTTCAGCCGCAAAGTTATCATGTGCAACATGCTAGGTGTGACATGATAAACTAACCAAAAATAAACAACCCCAAACTTTGAGATGAACATTGTCCTAAATGTCTCACAATGAGTAAAGGGAAGCAATAAAGTAAAAGGGTAATATAAAGAGTTGGGAAAACTGAACTCCCATTTTTAGTCTTAGCCACTTTGAATAGAAACCTTGAAGATTTTCAGAACTTGACATTAGTATGCTACCCCTTGATATAGTCTTTTGCTCTTGCATAGTCATGACAACATGTAGAGCTTCAAACCTACTTTATTTTGAAAACACTAACAAACTAAGTTAAAACACTGCTGAAATTTTCATCCCAGCAGTAAAAAAAAAAAAGCAACAAATAAAATGATTAAAAAAATAGAAAAATAAAAAAAAAGTGGGTAAAATCTTTATTACTTAGCTTGGATTGCCTCCCAAGAAACTACTCCGTTTTTAGAGTCCAGCTAGACTCATTGGAAAAGTACTAGTGCTTCCATTTGACCAATCATCCATTTGCTTCAAATTTCAGTTTATCCACTAATGACTTTTCATTCTCTAAGTTGTTTAGGATTGCCTTTTTCTCAATTTCTAGCTCATTTTCACATTCTTCCACAAATTTCAAGATAGGAAATTTCTGCACACTGCTCATAGAAGTATCCATGCATTCATTAGGATTTGGAAAAGTGTTACTAGGAGAGGTCCTAGAGAATTTTTCCTTGAATGCTTGGACTAAGTGTCCTATTTGAGCTTCTATGTTTTTCAATCTAGCACTAGTGTTGACTTGGAAAGCATCTAAATCTGGAAATTTATGCTCATGAAGACTAATCATCTTCTTGTTCCCATCCATGTAGATAAAAATCTACTCCTTAATAGGAGACAACTCTTCTTCCTCCTGAAATGTGGGGTTGAACTCCCTTGATAAGGCAATAATCCTTGTTCCATGAGTGAGTCATTGTGAATTCTTGGGTCCAAATGATAAATAAGGGAGTCAAGCTTAGCTTCTATGGAGGCAAGTCTATCTTCCCTTGAATATTCCTCCATAAGTACCTACAAATAAGAAGAAAAATAAAGAAAATAAAGTACAAAAATACTAACAGTAAAAAAAAAATTAGCTAAGAAACAAATCACAACCAAAAATAAAAATTAAAATTGCCTAAATTAGCAATCTCCTGCTCTTCAAATGCGTCGGGTAACTTCCAATGAGAGAAAGTGAATCAGACTAACCCTGCAAGAACAACGCCAAAACTTGTTGACCAATGGATGTATATATGAAAATATGGCCAAGGAGTAAATGCTGTGAACACTAAAATCGATGGAAACAAAAGTGTTTGCACTAAAACCGAAATGAAAAGTATTACTAATACTCATCCCCTTCAGCGCATTTTTGGTCATACAAGTAATAAAGTGGACTCTAGAAGTCCGAATATCGTACCCACGAGGATTGGAGGTTCTCTCTAATTGGAATTTGAGCACCTCGATTACAAGGGTTCTTTACTATTTAGGCGACTAAAGAGGATTTGGAATAAAATCAATTTAACTGAAATAAAAACTAATTTAAAACTAATCCTAAAATCTACCAAATAAACAACTACTTGATTCTAAAATGTATGAAGAGAGGCACTAGGGATGGGGATAATTATTTAACAATCAATTTGCATTTCCTTGGAAGCGCAACATTTGTGACTTTAATGCTAAATTTGTCCAAGAGCAATGTAGTATAGCTTGGATTTCTCCATACACCATACATTTCACTAATTAGAGATCCATGTTCCTTTCAGAGACATGAGTCTAATCAGTTACTTGTAGAATATAATCATCTTTCTAAGATCTAGGTATTTTTCCTTTTTTGTACTTCACACCCAAATCTTAGGACTGAAGAATTCTTGCCCCTATAGACAGGATTATGCAAGCCTTCTCCAATCTAATTGGTATCTCGTCCTTCAAATCTAATAAAGTTCTCTCTCTCCTTGATTAGATCTATGCTAACACGGGATCAAGGTCATTCTATAAGATTAAGTGGAAACCTCTAAACATTAAACTGATACATCATCTAATTATCCTCACACCATGAGTAAATTAGGGATCTATCAAAGTAATCTTTTAGAATTCATTAGTTCCATAATATTAGTCTAACATACCCTTAGTTACTACTCTTACCTCAGAATCCCATCTATGTGTCACTCAGAGGGCCTCCTGGAAATCAGAGCAAAGATACAGCTCTTTTCTGGGTATAAACTACTAATATTCCGAACATCTAATTATATGAACAGTACCAATTATATAAATTCAGTATTCAAACCCATAAAATAACTGAGAATCTGCAAATCTGAATGTTCAATAATTAATCCCCACCCCTAGAAGAGGTTTAATGTTCCATTACTGGATTCCAATCATCACTAATTAAACAACAAGTAAGAAAATGAAGAAAGAAATCAAGAGGCAAGAAGTGAGAGAAAAATCCAGATTTTAATTTCAATCTTTGTCTGAACAGTAATGAAATCAATCTCTGATATACAACACTGAAATCTCTTCAATACAAATAAAAATATGCTCTAAAACTACTCTAAGATCTACTAAAAATCAAAATCTACAGCAAAACTAAAAAAATGGGTAGTTTAGAGAGAGAAACCCCATGAGAGGTGTTCTCCCACCTCCTTGCTGCCCTAAAAACCTAAAAAAATGAGTATTTATAGTCCTAGGGTGAAATGGGTTTGAAAACAGTCCAAAATAGCAGTGTTCAGGGCTTTCTAGTCAGGCCCATCGTTTTGTTGCTAACTTTGTAACGATAAAATCTGGGTTTGTCGCGACAGAGTTTTATTGCTAATTTTGTCGCAACAAAATCTGGCTTTTTCGCGATAGAGTTTTGTTGCTAACTATGTTGCAACAAAATCTAAGTTTGTCACAACAGAGTTTTGTGTCTAACTTTGTCACAACAAAACCTGGCTTTGTCGTGACAGAGTTTTGTTGCTAACTCTGTAGCGACAAAATCTGGGTTTGTCACAATAGAGTTTTGTTGCTAACTCTGTCGCGACAAAATCTGCTCAGCGACTTGATTTCTTCTCCAACTTGTCGAAGGCATAACTTTTTCGTTTGAACTCGGATTTGGGCGTGTGAGGTGTCGTTGGAAATTTCTTTGAATGAAGAATACAAACATGGGGAACTTTGAACCATCTAATGTTCCATCTGGTACATAAAAATTCATCTTTCCATTGGTGCGATGTGAGACACCTGGTTGACTCTTGTTTTGGAAATATATTGTTCATTTCTTGCCAAATCACTTGCTTTTCATCAAGAATCCTACAAACCAAGTTAAGATGAAATGTTATGAGTTTTACATGAATATGAATATAAAATTCTCAAAATAGCATGTGAAATGAACTCAAAACATAGATGAGTTTTAGACTCATCAAACTTGTCCTCAAGAAAAGAAAAGAAAGAAGTTTCTTGTCCTCAAGCAATGGAAGAGAAGAGTTCATTTCACCTTTTTTATTTAACCAGAACTGAGTAATCAAGCTTTCCAAGGGGTATGTGATATGTGTCTCAAGAATTACCCTTAAAAGGAATATAGAGAATATGATCAAGATAATTTATTCATTTTAATAGTGAATTAATCTCATAATAGACAAATTTAGATCATGGTACTCACTAGTGTGTGTGTGTGTGGTCTTCCCCTATCCAAACAATTGCAAGCTAGATAAATGGATAAAACATGCTAATGAAATGATAAGACTTATCTAAAGAAACCCCTCCATTATTAATATTAAGGCTAACGTCTTCCACTAATATGGTGTGAACCTGAGTTCTTCTGGAAATTGGGGTTGTTGGGTAAACCCAAGCCTTACTCTATAAGGGCAAGTTCTATCCATGGAAATGAGTTTTCCTGATTAGTGGGTTGGCCTTAACTAGACTCATTAGCTTGTTAGGCAAACCCAAGGTTAATGTTGGATAGAGACGTAGTTGGGTTAGGGTAATAAGATGTACACGTACCATGAGTTGATAGCCCAATGATAGTGCACAAATCAACAGTTGATAGCATTGGATTCAATGGTTGCATCAGATTGCAAATGGTATAAGATACCTACTTATTGATCAAAGATGGCTTGTTGGGTAACCCAAGGTCACTACTAGTGATATCAGATTCATTAATTGCATGCGATTGCAACTGGTATGGACAAAATACCTACCTTTTAACCCGAGATAGCTTGTTGGGCAAACCCAAGGTCATTCTAGATGATATTGGATATCGACCCACTAGGAGAACCTTCATATAGCTTCTCTCGGATCAATAGTGAGGGCTATGAATTCGTAATAAAATAGTGGAAGCCATAATTCGTAATGATTAAGCCATAATAATCATGCATTTTAAGTGTAATCTAACATGATCTCTTTTACATCTAGGTTATTAGAATCAAACCATGTCAACGAATGTGAACTCGCAATCAATAATGGATGCCAATATTTTGACCGTGCCTAACTTCTTAGACTGGCTAAAGAATTTTAGAATGGTTCTAAAAAGGGAAATATTAGCCTATGTCATTTTTTAGCCACTCCCTAAATCCCCAACTGCTGATGCACCTGAAAGCGTTCAGATGGCATATCAGAAGTGCTTGGTTGATAATGCGAGGGCGAGATTGATTATCCACACCTCCATGTCGCCTGAGTTTCAGAAGCAGTGTAAGACTATGGATGCATATTCCATATTGTGCCATCTAAGGGAACATTACAATGAGCAGGCAAGTACTAAAAGGTTCAAAGTCTTCGAACTGCTTTTTTATTCCAATATGGAGAGGGGACATCCCCAGTGTAGGATGCACTATAGATATATAAACACATTAAGAGGTTGGATCAATTGGGTTATTTGATGGTTTTTGAATTGAGTGTAAACTTGATTCTAGCAACGTTACTAATAGTTTTGCACAGTTTGTGACTATGGGATGAACCACATTATATCTAACCTAAGTTGATCGACGTGCTTAAGATAGTTGAGGGGAAAATGGCTAAGAAGAAAGGCAAAGAGACTGCCCCGAAAGAGATTGTTTTTATTGTGGTCAAGTTGGCCATTGGAAAAGGAACTGCAAGGCCTACTTAGAATCCAAGAAGAAGGTGGTATGTGATGCTCCATTATCTTCAGGTATTTATGTCATTAAGGGTAACAATGTTTATCCTAGCAACATATGGGTATATTATACCAGTTGTGGCTCATACATATGGATTGATATGCAGGGCCTAAGGAGTGGTAGGAAGCTCACAAAGGGAGAGTCCGACTTTTAAGTGGGCAATGGTGCAAGAGTTGTAGCTACTGCTCTATGGACTTATATTTTGAACCTCCCTAATGATCTTTGGTTAAATTTGGATGATTGTTGTTATGTCCCAACATTGATGAAGAACTTTTTCTAGTTTCTTATGTGAACAAAAATGGTTTTTATTTATATTATGTAACAGTGGTTGTTACATTATGATGTCTTTTATGTTGGTGGTACATTAAGCAATGGGATTTACATATTAGATATATCCCGATCAATTTTAAATGTGTGATAAAAGGCAAGGGAATAATCTGAAATCATCTCACTCATGGCATTGTCGCCTTGGCCATGCAAGTGAGAGACGCATGACTAAGTTACACAATTGTGGTAGCTTAGGGTCATTTGATTGTGAATCATTTGACAAGTGTGAATCTTGCTTGTTAGGCAAAGATGCCCGAGTTGCCCTTTATGGGAAAGAGTGAACATGCATATAGACCATTAAATATAATACATTCCGATGTTTGTGGTCCTTTTTCCATTAATTCTAGAGGTGGTTTCTTCTACTTCATTACCTCCATCGATGATCGTTCATGATTTGGGTACTTGTATCTTACGAGATACAAATTTGAATCCTTTGAAAAGTTCAGAGAATTCAGAAATTAAGTGAAGAAACAATTTGGGAGAAGTTTTCAAATCACTTAGATGAGATCCAAGTGGCGAATACTTAAGCCAAGAGGTACTAGGTTATCTCCAGGATAATGAGACTTTATCCAAATGGACTCCACCTTACACACCGCATTTAGTAGTGTGGTGAAAAGGACAAACTCAACCTTGTTAGACTTGGTGAGGTTTATGATGGGCAAGGCGAATCTACTCAAGTCACTTTAGAGGTATGCTCATGAGACTACTGTTTAAGTGTTAAACAAGTTCAAATCCAAGTTAGGGATATGGATTAACAAGGATCTCCATTTTTCTCACTTAAAAGTATTGGGTTGTCTTGCTTAGAAGAAGCGAACTTTGTCAGATAAGTTGGAAGCTAAATATGACAGGTGTCTATTTGTCAGATATCCTAAGAAAATTTTGGATATCAGTTCTATAAAACTTTGGAGCAAAAGTTGTTTGTTTCAAAGTATACAATCTTCTTAGAGAAAGAGTTTCTTTTAAGAGAAGATGGTGGGAGAAAGGGTGAACTTGGTGAAGTTCAAAGTGCTTAAATAGACACAGATCAATTGACTTAATCTAAGGCCGTTATTCATGTTGATGAAGTAGCAGCTAATCCTTTTGAAACAAAAGCACTTCGTAGCACAAGTAGGATACATATTGTTCCAAAGAAATATGGATTTCTCATTAGTGAATGGTGGGACATATTTCTCATGGAGGTTGATGAGCTTACTACCTATGATGAATCTATAAATAGTTCAGAGTCTGACAAATGGCTTGAAGCCATGAAGTCAAAGATGGATTCCATGTGAATAAACCAAGTATGGACTTTGGTTGAACCACCAGAAGGGATAAAACCCATAGGGTACAAGTGGATCTTCAAGAAGAAGACTGACATGGAAGGTAATGTGATTACCTATAAGGCTAGTCTTGTAGCTAATGGTTATCATCAAAGACATGAAATTTACTATGACAAGACTTTAAGCCCAGTAGCCATGCTTAAATCCATAAGGATACTCCTTGCCATTACTCCTCATTATGATGATGAGATATGGGAAATGGATGTGAAGACAAATTTCCACAAAGGAAACCTAAGTAAGGATGTGTGTATAACACAACCAGAGGTCTTCACACCTAGAAATGGCAATAAAGTATGCAAAATTCAGAGATCCATTTATGGATTGAAGCAAACATCTAGGAGTTGGAATATCTGATTTAATGAGACAATCAAAGAGTTTGATTTCTCACAAAATGCGGATGAGCCTTGTGTGTACAAGAAGGATAGTGGGAGTGCAATCGTATTCCTAGTATTATATGTGGATGACATATTAATTATTGGAAACGATATCTCAAAGATACAATCTATCAATACATATATTGGTTACTAAGAACATTCTCCATGAAAGACCTTGGAGAAGTTACCTACATATTGGGGATATGGATCTATAGAGATAGATAAGGAAGGTTGTTTGGTCTTTCACAGTCTACATACATAGATTAGATGCTAAAGAGGTTTAGCATGGAATAGTCCAAGAGAGGATACGTTCCCATGTTTACTGGGATCACCCATTCGAAATTCATGTGTCCAAAGACACAGGATGAGAGGACACGCATGAGTATGACCCCATATGCTTCGATGATAGGATCAGTCATGTATGCTATGTAATGTACTATACCCAACATATCATATGCTTTGAGAGTCATGAGCAGATACCAGCTGGACCCAAGTGAGGGCCATTAGGTGGTTGTCAAGAATATCCTCAAGTACTTGAGAAGGACTAAGGATGTATTCTTGATTAATGAAGATATGGATCTTATGGTAAGATGCCAATTGCTGATCTGATGGAGATGACTCCAAATTTGAATCAAGCTAAATGTTCATTTACAATGGTGTATTTGGATTAAGATTTGGAAGGATTTCATTGGGGGATGGGTTTGGAATCTATAATTGGATCCAGAATATGTTTAGCCATTAAACTTTTGGAAGACAATTGACAGAAGATGTTATTTATCATTTCAGAGTAATTCTAACATGTATTGAATCTGATATTGCGTAATGATGTTTAGATATTGTTTTGGACTGAGATTTTGCAGATATCAGAAGGAGACTAACAGTTCCACCACATTGCCTTTGGCTTGTTGTTTAGACTAGAGTTTCTACTTCTTTTTACTTAAATTTATTTATACAATCAATTTGGTCTGCATCACTGCAAGTGCATAAGTCAACAAGTAATAAAGTGGATTGTAAAGTCCAGAAATCGTTCCCACAGGGATCAATAAGAAAATTTAAGATCAAGTACCACTACTACTCAAGATCATTACTATTTGAACTTCTCTTTTCATGAGTGTGAACTAACTAACAAAGCTAAAATAACAGTATTTTTGTTGATTTTTCTTTAATTGAAAAGAAGTTTAAATGTAAAGGAATTAAAGATTTCACTGAGAATTAATAAACACTGGGAATGGGATCAGTGCTCTAGTCATAAGTTTGCATATTGTTAAAAAAAACCAATAGTTATGGGCTTGAATCCTGGATTTGTCCAAGAGCATATTAATATAGGCTTGAAATACCTTCAACCACTATGCATTTCACCATTTAGATCACCATGTTCCTAAACCAAGACAACATGTGTCTAAACAGCTACTTTTAGGATCTGGTTCCCTCTAAGATTTGGTTGTCTTTCTAAAAGTAGTCTTGTCTGACCATTTCTAAAAGTGAAGTCAACACCTATAGATAGGGTAACCTGGCCTCCTCAGTGGTGGTACCTCAATCTGCACTTTGATCAGAATAATCACTTCCAAAAATAGAAGCACAAACATTCTACCAAATTGAGATGAACCCTCTAAATATTAAACTGATAAATCACCAGGTGGTCCTTATGCCTCGGGAACACACTTCTACTATCACTCAAAAGGGAACCTTATAGTCAGAGGTTAAAACATCACATATGATTCATCACAATGATAATTAGAGTGTAGTAGTTCTAAGATCATCAATTTAGCATACCCCAAAGTTAATACTCTTTGCTCTTAGGAACATTCTTCTGTGTCACTCAGAGGCATCCTTGAAAACAGAGCACAGATACAACTCTTTTTGGGTATTCTCCACTGATACATAGAACAATTTTTTACAAGAACAATACCAATTAGATCAATTCAGTATTCAACCCACAACATGCATTTAAAAAATGATAATCAAAACACCAATCCCTTCCTAGAGGGAGCTTAGCCTTCCATAACTGGATCACAAATAACAATGACTAGTTGATTAAACAAATTCATTGAAACTGTAATCAAAACTGAAGAAAATGGTTTCCATAAATGTTTCCAGTCTCCATTCAAGTTCAGACAGTGATGGAGCTATATTGCAGCTCAGATCAACTACTCTAATTCTAAAAATGAAAACTAAAAGAAAAATAAAAACTAAAAAAGAAAAGAAAGAAAATAAAAAAATTTGTACAAAAGCTTATGACCCTCTTTCTCTTTCTGTATCTCCTCCTCTCTATGTCTGTCCTCTGATACTTTTTTGCGCCCTATCTCCTTCTATTTATAGTCCAATGAATGTTGAGCCGAAATTCTAGGCAGATTTTTGTGGACTTCAATGCAAGCCCACTAAATAAATTGTTGCGAAATTAAGCATCCTTTTTTATCTTCAGACTTTGTTGTGGAATTGTAGCTACATTTGCTGATGTCTTCTAGATTTTCCTTTGAAGTATTTTTCGTGAGAAAGTTTGAATGCTGAGTTGGAATTCTAGGCAGATTTTTGTGGACTTCAATGCAACCCCACTGAATAAATTGTCGCGCCATTATAGCATCCTTGTTTGTCTTCAAACTTTGTTGTGGAATTATCGTGACATTTGCTATTGTCTTTTATATTTGCCTTTGAAGTATTTGTCGCGACAAAGTTTGAAATGTCATGACGATCACTTCTTATCTTTTGTCGTCCAGATTTGTCTTGACAATTTCCTCTTTGATGTTCAACTTTTGATCTCTAGTAGATTGTTGTGACAAATGTATAATTGTCGTGACAATGTTGAGTTGTTGGATGTCTTCAGAGTTGCTTTGAGATGGTCGCGACACTGCTGCTTGACCTTTCTCTAAGATCATTGTCGCGACAATTTTATAATTGTCGGGATACATGTTCAGTTGATTCCTCAGGTACTCTCATAATTATCGCGACAACTTTTGAAATGTCACAACAAATTCTTTTCCTTTTGCCTTGTATTGTGTCACGACTACTTTGGAAATATCGCGACAACTTTGGAAATGTCGTGACAACTTTCAATTGTCTTCTCATGGATTCTTCTCAATATTTGTCGCGACTGAGTTTGAATTGTTGTGACAATTCTTCTACCGATTGCCTTCAGTTTTTTCACGACAATATTGAAATTGTCACGACATTCTATGCTTCCTGCCTTAGTCAATTCAGTTGCTTTTCTTTTTCTTTTTGTATCTTTTTCTCTTAACCCCTGTAGAACACTAATTTGGGTGAAGATTCCATAATTTAGCACTAAATTGAACATTAAGGTCTCAAATATTCATGAAAAATGGACTTAAAACTAGATAAGTTTCACACTCATCAATCGGGATAACAATGGAGCCATTACGAAAGCAAAAGGATCCACAGTCTCATCAAAGGTCTAAATCGGTACTCAAGGTGATACTATTTGATTTGAAAAATCATTGGTGATCATGATGTAAAGATAGAGATATGCCCACTGGTCAAAATGTGTCTTATCTCTTGGTTAAGCCACTTCCCTAGAAGAAGTATAATTCACATCTACTTACCTAAGGTATAAGATACAAAGGCAATTGGCTTTAGCGCAAGTGGAAGTTTGTTAGGGAAGTGCTCTAAAGGCAATCACCCTTAGCACTTATTGTACACACTACATATTATTTAATATGTAAGGCTTCTTCATTAATTTGATATTCATACGTTGAATTGATATAGATCTTTAATCGAATTAATGAAGTCCATAATACATAACATGCCATGAAGAAAATCATGACGGGATCATGATAATAAGATTCCTATCATGTGCAATTATGTTAGTATCTAAATTATTCCTAGTCATAGGATCAACAAGACTATACATTTTTGATCCGGACAGACTATCACATGCCATACACCTTGATTGGATCATTGTTCATCCAGACATTCTAGCACATGTCATACTCCTTGATTGGATCAAGCAGTGGATTTTATAAATTGCGATCATGAGATTATTAGAGTTGACATGTGGATTCTTTCTAATATTAGCTAAGTAAATCGGAGACCTGCCATGAGACAATCACATGGATTATCTATTTAAATGTAGATGATTGTCTCATCATAGCAATGGTTCAAGAATCCTTAGACTTGAGGTGCTCAAGGATATCTTGGATGTTGATTCTGTACTTTGACCTCGATCCATGTTGCCTCTTAGAGGTCGCTCTTTGGATGATAGTCGAGTATAGCTCGAGGTGTTCGAAGGTAATTGAGTAGCCAATAAAGGATTCACCACTCCCAAATGGAGGGAGAGTATACCTATTGCCTCTTGTCAAGATCATTACTCGGAAATCTCTAACCAAAGTGGAAATGCCATGAAGAGTGTCTTCAGGTGCATACCTGATGAGTAATGAGTATGGGGACAAGTTCTAATATCACTTGGGCTAGATGTGGCGTGTCCAGTCTAGTGGGAGCTACACTTTGTGTATGCTCTGAACCTAGTGGGGTATAGATTGGTGAAAGGACGAATTACGCGGTATTTTTCTATGGAAGGGTTACCAATCAGACCACTAACTCTCTAGTCAATTGGGGTCACGATGTATTGCTAGATACCACTCATGACTTGCTTGATTCAATAGTTGAATCAAGTGGCCAACATAATCGGGAACCTAATGGGCTATACACTTAGAAGAGTGTAGAGCTAATACGAAACAGATTTGGATGTGATTCAAATATGAGGGAGATCAATCTCGAGAATGAAATGTCACGGGATTAGTGGAATCCCAAGTTCGAAGGCCATCACTAAGAGAGATAGTAGGCTTGGACTTGTTCTTCGACTTAAGGCCCTTGAAGGAACACACCATAGCGCATAAGGATGCGTGTATCTTATCATCCCTTAAAGTGAGGGGCACTTTAGACATTTCATGAGCTAGGGTTTTCCTATAAAATGACCTCTATGGAAAACCCTAACAAGACCAAGCCATTTTGTTCACTTCTCTCTTGAAGAGTGTTCAAGAGAGTTTGAGAGGGTGTTCTTCAATAACTCCTCTTAGTGAGACCGGGTTTTGGCTTTCCCTTTAGATTGAGCCTTGGCTAGCACCGGGACTTATTCCAAGACCGTGGCCTTAGAGGTTGTCGACTCCACTCTTCATGTGGATACCGTTAGAGGTGAACCTAGGACATGGTTTGCTTCGGTCTTCGTTGCCCCGACCAGTAGATCGGTTTTTGAAACTGACACAAGGTAATCTCGCACCCTTCTCTATGGTTTTAAACCGGATTTGATTCCCTAAGGGATCCTTGGGAGGGTTTTGTTGAGATTTTTTTTTGTTTTCTGCTGCTTTTGGCATGAGATGCCACCCTCAAAACCCTACATTATTGACTAGGAGTAAGGTCTATTGATGATATCCATGTTTAGGAGCATTCTGGAGGAGGTGAGCATATTGATATTAAGGAGTTTGATCTTTGAAGACTTGTATGGAATAAAGCTAGATTTCAGGATACTTGTGTGACCAATGTGCCTTCTTTGTTTTAGATTCCATTTAGGTCTTTCAGATGCACCCACACATTCACCGTACACTTAGTTTCTTCCTTGAGTGTTGAGAGTTGTGAGATCAATAAGACCCATCACTTGGGTCCTCCTCTTTTTTAGAGCCTACCTTGACCCTCTGGATTGAGCTTAGATCCTACCGATTAGGATTCTCATCTACAAGTGGGTGCATTTATGAGCCTTCGAGGCTAATTCAGTCTTAGTATGGATCTAGAGCTCTTCATTTTTTATTTCCTATTGAGGCTATACAAAGATTGATCAAAGTTTGGGTTTCAATGGCACAGTTTTCTACGTAGTGTTGCCTTATTTATTTCAATTTCAATTCAACATTCACTTATTGATTGTGCTACATTTTCAGGGCTTATTTTGTGATACAATTTAGGACCACCTTCTTGGATTAGTGTTCGTGGCGGACTAGTTCATACAATAGATCATATTATTATGGATTCACAATTAGTTACAGTTGACTAGTTTGCCTTATCGATTTCCTCAATTCAGTAGGCCATAGCTAAAGTTAGCCAAAGGATGTCGGGTGTTAAACTAGCATCATATCAAATTGCACAGTTGAAAAACTTAAATGTTGATCGAGATATCTAGCCTTAGAGATTCCTTGGTTCATCAAAATCGAAAAACCCATTCCTTATAAGGGAAAGAAATCGTTACCTTTGTAGTTTCCGGCCTCCTTTGTTGTAGGTGATGAATCAATGGCATAGGATAGCAGCCAAACACGAGTGCTCCAATTGCAGCACCTCCAATGGTGACCCACATGAAGAAGGTTGAAGAAGACCTCCAAGGGATGGATTGATTCAAGGTTCTGGTGCTAGCCAAAACCTAGAATCACAAAGAGGAAACGTGTGAGAGAGAGAGAGCACTAGAGAGAAACGATTTCTCTGTTGTGGAAAATGTGTTATGTGATGGCTAGGGCTAGAAGTGGACCTTTTATATCAACCCGTAGCCCATCAAAAGGACCAAGATACCCCTCATTAAAGATGGGTGGCCAACCATGTGACTTTGAGCCCATTAAGGCTTGCTCCTTGTGGGCTTTTAGCCTATATTCAAATCCAATGACACATGGATTCATCCATATGGCCCCGGGATTCGCTTTATCCGAAGATTATTCAACTTATATGCTTTCTCCTTCATTTTGGATCCAATCCAAAACTATTTCCTTCAACTTATATCCAATCGAAGTGTGTGACCCATTAGGTTTTTGGTTTTACTGGCCACTTGAATCAACCCTTTGATTCGAGCAAGTCATGAGCGAAATGTAGCAACACATCATGGCTCCCAATTGACCGAAGAGTCAAGGGTTTGACTACGAACCTTTTCATATGCAATATATTGCACAATGCTATCCTTTCACTCCATACTATACTCGACTTAGTTCAAAGCATGGACTATGCATTAGCTCCCACTAGATGAACTAGCCAAAGTGTATTTATCTTGTCTCCGAGATCCATTACTGATGAGTTCTTCAATACTCATTTTATCCCCATGTTTTGCTTAGGTTTTAGTAGTTTCATGAGATAAATAAGTGCTCTAATGCTCGTTTTTCTCAATTTTGTGATTAGGCCAACCATTAAGCAGAA
Source organism: Tetrastigma voinierianum (assembly GCA_016808115.1). NCBI lineage: Eukaryota > Viridiplantae > Streptophyta > Magnoliopsida > Vitales > Vitaceae > Tetrastigma > Tetrastigma voinierianum. The sequence continues at coordinate 246,940 of JAEQBH010000143.1, forward strand.
ATGAGTGAAATCGGAGAAAAAAAGGGCAAAGTCACCATGTAGTCGCAGCAAACATGTAATCATTTCGCCTATGTGATGTCCTTCTATGGCTCCCTCACTGACATGGGCAGATTCTAGACTCCGAGGGCTTTCTGTAGACACCAATATCACATGATTCGGAGTCCGGATGAAGAAGTTACGGCCTCGAGAAGTTGAGAAGCAAAATGAAGAGCAACCAGTCAATCGGTTGCTCAAAAGGTTGACCAGTTGCTAAAAATCACCACAAATGAACTCCACACTACAGCATGGAGTTCTCCACACTACAGTGTGAGAATCTCCACGCTATAGCATGAGTTCTCATGCCTCAACGTGGTTTGGCCTTCACTCCTCCAAAATATTCCCATTTTCGAATTCATCACACTACAGCGTGATGCCGAGGCCCATGATTTTTTCCAAAGCCCATCTCCTCACTCTCTATTTTTTGGCCATTAAAAAGAACGAAATTAGGGCAAAAGAAGGGAGTTCAGCAGGGGAGTGCGACGGGAGCTACTCTTCGGGGCAAAAGAGAAGATCCTTTGGGTGTGGCAAATCTCTCTTAGAGGAAACTAATTTTTGGCTAAGAAGAAGAAGAAGAGGGAGATTTGAAGAGAATAAATGGGTTTCATCTACACTCTTCTCCTCTTTTCTTGCTTTTCCTCATTTTCTATGGTTATATTTCTCCCTTTCATGAGCTAATCTCATTTTCTAGGGTTTTTGATGTATTCTAAACAATGAACCATGGTGTTTAGCTTTGATTTGTAATCTTTGATGTTTGGATTTATATATATTAAATTTTATATTCAATTTCTCATGCTTGTTTATGATTGATCACCATTAACATGATTTGTGACCTAATTTGAGGTTGAGAAACAATAATTAGGTTAGACCATGAATAGAATGTCATGTTTCTCCATAGAATAGAGATATTTGTACAGGTTCGTGGCTTTTCATGGTTTTTCTTAGCATGGCCCATTCCTTGGTTATGGTGGTTTGAGGTAGAGATACATTAGAACCTTTACCAAGGGTAGATTGTTATTGCTTGAGAAAGAATAACATGTGCTTGGGTGAAATCCTCCATTAATATATAATTTAGGCATCATTGGGACCATTTTGAATCTCACCATAGGAATTTATTAGATGAAATCAAACCCTAGGCTTCCTTGTAATTACATTTTTTACTTTGCATGTTAGACATTTTAGTTTAATTTGTTTTCCATTTCAACTTCACCCTTTGTGTTAATCCAAATAAAGATAGGATTATTTTAATTGTGATACTTAGTAACCCAATCCCTGTGGGAACGATACTCTTACTTTTCATACTATATTACTTGAGGCGACACATGCACTTGCACATATAGGCACACATTATTTTATATAGCACACATTTTTACCTATCAAAGACTCTCCTCATAGAATTATCACTTTGGCCATAGATTCTGAGGAATGAACTCTACAAGAGGCCTAAGGTATAACCCCTTTCTATAGGAGTGGTGAATCCTTTATTGGCTACTCAATTACCTTTGTATACCTCAAGCTATACTCAATCATCACTATATGAGCAACCTCTCTTGAGGAAACAAGGATCGAAGTCAAAGTATAGAATTAGTATCCAAGATACCATTAAGCACCTCAAGTCTAAGGTTACTTGCATCATTGCTATAATGAGACTATCACTGATGTTTGAATAGATAATCCTTATGATTGTCTCATAGCAGGTCTCCAATGTACTTAGCTACTCTTAGCAAGCATCCACATGTATACTCTAATCACCATCATGATCACAGTTTATGAGACCATTTACTTGATCAAATCAAGGAATATAACATGTGCTAGTCTATTCATATCAACAATGTCCAGTCTTGCTGATCCTATGACTAGGGATAGTTTAGATACTACATAATTACACATGATAGGAATCTTATTATCATTATCACCATCATGATTTCTTTTAGGCTATGTAATGTATCAAGGACTTCCTTAATTTGATTAAAGATCGCTATCAATTCATATATTAAATGAACATCAAAGAAATAAAGATTTATTTATTATAAATGAATATAAGACATACAATAAGTGCTAAAGGTGATTGCCTTTAGAGCACTTCTCTAGCAAAGGATAGATGGGCAGCAGGCCTCGCATGATCAGATTCAGGATGAGGCTCATTGTGATTCTATGGCATCACCACCTCTACCGCCTGTTCAGATGATAGCTTCTCACATACCACTAGTGCTTCACGATCAGATAGAGGTGACCTCGCCACTGGGTATAATACCTGTTTCGACCACTGATGATATGCGTGCATGTATGGATAGGTTGGAGCACTGCTTTTGACATATGAGAGTCTTTGATGGAGTTACCAATTGGGATGATATTGATGTATATGCACCTCATTCACCCACATCATAGACCCATGATATTGATGTCTGATAACCATGACTTGGATGTGAGATACTAATCTGACTATGATAAGAGTTTCACATGCTTATGACGATCCTAAGACAATTGACCTTGGTATAGTGAATGGTCTAGAGGGTTGAGTTTTTGTTTAGCATTATCAACATTATAGAGATAGACTGCTTCACTTATTTAGATTATACCTGGATTTTTTTGCATGATCTTATGGAGACATGCTAAACCACTCCTTTATTACTCATAATTTGTTGTTCGTGGCACATTCTACATAATTACCGCAAGACAACTTGGTTTTGAGAGTCCTCATATGATTGAGTAGTGACCCTAGGGAAGTTCAAACCCACCTAGAGTAGATCTTACATTATCATAGACCTAACCCCAAAGGGAGCTACATGGTTGATGGACTTAGATGGAAACCAATTCTGAGAGTCAATCAATGTTGACCAATTGAAGAATTTTTACGTTTAAGACCATGGTCGTAGGATGGGTGCTCATCATTTCGGTTAGTCATATACTTCACCGCATGTTACTCACATTTTGACCATTGTTAGCCCATTGAGCCTCACGCACTCCTTTTGGCCAATCTTTATCTTATAGCCTTACTTACTTTTATATCACCTTACCACCTTCACTTCATTGTTTCCGCTCCATTTCGTAGTTTCTATGTTTTCATCACTTTCTTTTATCTGACTTCTTGTTTTGTCCCATTCTTTCCTACTTAGATTGGTGATCTATTCATCTTACTGCATAGGGGTTTCTTTTGGTTGTCTTACTTTGCACTTGCTAGCTCATGAGTTTATTGCGAGTCTACATTTGACCATTCTAAAGTTCTCATCAACGTACCATTTTCCTTCATAGCTCATTCCATTACTGGTTTCACTGTTTTGTTGAGCGTTCATGATTTCGTGTTAGCATGATGGGCGTTGATTCCTATCTCAATGCACATGACCATTCCAGTACCCATAGGCAAGCCGTATTTCGCTTGCTTAAAATTTTGATGATTTCATCTTTGAGAGGACCTACTTGGAGGGCTCTTGGATCTATATCATGACTTTGTTGGGCTCCAAGTAATCTTATCATTTTGTTGTTTGCTCTTGGGGTGATTAACCCTCCTGCCCTTATTTTAGTTTTGAGTTGGGTTTGTGTTTAACTCAATTCGTTTGGGGGTCTCCTTGTTCTTCAATAACGTTCACTTTGTTTCACTCATGGTTCATCATTCCGCTTTGCTTCACATTTCAACTTCGTTTCCCTTGTGGACACTATCAAAGAGGGGCTATTTGTAGACCCCTAAATTGTGCCACTTGGCACCCCTAGAGCCTTAAGTAGCGTTTTCTTTTTTTATTGAGACCCCTATCTATATAACTACCAAGTGCCTAGTGGCAGTCATCTAGGGTCTTTTGGTCTTTTAAGAGGGGTAAAAAAGGAGGCTAGGGTTTTCTTTTGTGGAGGGGAGTCATTTCTAGGGAGGGGAGCTATATTTTGGAGAGCACAAAAGGAGAATAGAGGGTGATCCAAAAACACGAGAGAGAAAGGGAGAAAAGAGAAAATGGGAGAAGAGAAGAAAGAAAATTTTAGGCTAGAGCTTCATAAGAAAAAAAAAAAAAAGCTTTAACGACTTTTTGCATCTCCATCATAGAAATTTAAGGTGAGTACATTCCAATGCCTAAAAAAAAATTCTAGTGACTGTATAGCATTTTTTAACTTCTTGTATTTTGGGATTTTATTTGAGTTAAATAGCAATTTTGAAATGGGAAATACATGTAAATCTTTAGGCATGTTCTGTTTTTACTCAAATATGGACACTTAATGTGCTTTCATTAAATTAAATTAGTAGATGATCTTTTTAGTTCTTTTTCATATTCTTTTTCCTAATTATATACATCTTGAAGTTAAAGTTTGCACATAAATCATGTATATATGTTCTATATAGCTAATGATATAATTGTTTGAAATTGTACCCATTGCATTAGTTATACATTGGATCATGAATGAATATGTTTAATCTAAAAACTCAATTTCATATTTTTTGTCCTTGAAATTATTTTTTATATATTTTAGAAATCTTAAGGAACTTGAATAATTTTCGGTGTGACTTTATAAGACTTCTAAGTTAAATCTAAAAATTCATTTTGTATGGGTAGCCTGTTCCACCATGTTCTAGACCTTCGTAGATGTTTGTGTAAATTAAATTTTATTGAGACATCATTAATTACTTTTTCACATGTGTATCATAATATAAACACATAATTGATCATTTTTAGAAATTTTTGTGATTAAATTCAACTTATGAATATTTTTTTAGGATTTATTTTTGGTGAGCATCATAATCTGCCTTGTTTTTGGACCTATGTGAATATTGTTGTAAATTGTGACTTTGTTAATTTGTTTTAAAATTTGTGATATAATGTAGACACATAGAGGATGGTTTATGAAAATTATTGTGATGAAATTCAACCTCTAAGCATTTTCTTACGATTTATTTTTGAGAGCCTATCATGTCTAGTTCATGAGGTAAAGCTCTCAACCTATCAAAAAGGTATGACATAGAAAAGAAAGGATCCCTGCTTTGAGTTTCAATAAGAACAATTTACTAAATTGTAACTAGTGTTTAGCTATAAAAAAATTGATCAATCGTAAAAATTAAATAATTTAAAAATATGCAAGTTCATAAACAATTTTATTTGCATTTTATTTTTTATTTTTTTTTAGATTTTTTACTAAACAACCAAACATAAGAAAATGGTTTTTCTTAGCATATTTTTTCTTTGTGTTTTTCTTAAATTGTGTTCAGTTTTTAGAAAGGACTAAGGAAAAAAATGGTTTTAAGGAAAATAATTTTTTATAGGGATAAATGACAAGATAGTTTTGTCGGTCTTTTTTAATTAGTCTCACCTATTGTTTAACTATAAATAATCTCATATTAAAGGGGTCATGTATCATATTGGTCATGTCATTAAATATGCCATGTGTCACTGTATCACTAGCCCCTAAATATTTTTTTTTTTTAAACCAGTTTGATCCTCAAACTGTTACGCCATTTGTCATTATATGATTGGCTCTAAAAAAAATTATTTAAAAAAAAAAATCAGTTTTTCACACTCCTCTCTCTCCTCCTCCACCTCCCGCCTCCACCCCCGACTTCAAAACAACTAACTAACACAACCGATTTCCCTAAAGTTTGATTAAGGAATCGAAAGCAGTTCAATTTCACTACACACTAGAAAGACAGAGAGAGATTTGGGGGCAAGGGCACCAAATTCAACCAACAATGTCTGGAGAGAGAGAGAGAGATTCTCAAGAACTCTAGGGTTTTGTTGGCCATTGCAATACCCCCTTTCGCCTTCGTCGTCGCCGCCAAAAAACCACCAACATCGTCACATATCACCGCCAAAAAACCACCAACATCATCGCGTATCGCCGCCAAAGCACCTCCCCGATCCAGCAATATTGCAAAACCCTTTCCTCTCTCCTCTACCCTCAACAAGTTCCTCGGTGTTCCCGAGGCTTCTCACACTGATGTTATGAAGAAGACCTAGCAACACATCAAGCTTAACAAATATTGATGTTTACTGATGGGGTTTAAAATAATAGGTGTGTGGGCCTAGAACATGAGCCCACATGAGCCAGATGTCGGGTTCATGATAAAAAGGAAGAAAATCTAACTACGATGGGAGGAATATCGTATCGTCATCCATTAGGAAAGTTATCAATTATCCCTTATTAATCGGTTAACAATAAGAAAAGAAAATCTTCTGTGGGAGAGAAATATAAAGTATCGTCGTCGTATGAAAGTTATCGCGTAGTGAATTTATAAATGCAAAGTCGTTCGAGTGATTGAAGGTCTGCTTGCGAAGAAAATTCGTTCACATGAGTTGATCTTACCTTGGCGAAATAATGAAGGCTTAGGCGTCGGAGAAGACGACGGGCGGCCTGCTTAGATCGCTTTGTTTGCTTTGTTTTTGCGGAGGGAGTCCGTGCGGTCGGAGGACCGGCTCAACAAATCTATCATGATCAAGCCAATTCCAATTGAAAAAGCATTATCATTTACTAGAATTTGTGCCGAGAACTGTTGGTGATTTTGCCCCCTTTGTGAGGATAGGGAAATTGAATTGCTTCAACTCCTCAATCGGACTTTGGGAAAATTGGTTGTGTGAGTTAGTTGTTTTGAAGTCAGCAAATTCTAGAACTGAAATCTGAAAAGTGTTTTCAGGCTTGACACTATCACAACCATGGTGATCAACGGCGGCGGAAATTGACCGAGACCGAGAGTCAATTGCAGCAGAAGTGGAGGTGGAGGAGGAGAGAGGAGTATGATAAAACTGATTTAAAAAATAAACAAATAATTTTAGAGCCATCCATATAGTGACAACTGACAAGTGACGTGAGAGTTTAAGGATCAAACTGGTTTTAAAATAAAAAATTTAAGGGCTAATGATATAAAGACAGATGGCATTTTTTATTTGCGTAGTCGATTACCCTTCTAACATGACTAATACGAAACGAGATTATTCATAGTTATAAGACTAATTAAAAAAAATGGATCAAATTATTTCTGTCAATTACCCTCTTTTTTTTTTTTTATATTATGTTGTTTGATTAAAAATTTAAAAAAAAATCAAATATAAATAAAATTAGTTACAAATTTACATATTTTTAAATAATCCAATCTTTATATCGATGAATTAAAATAAATTTAAAATAACAAATAACATTAAACGGAGTTTTTAAAATAAAAGGTACGATTTAACTTTATAATTCATTTCTTTTATCACTTTATTTCTATTTTCTTTCTTTTCTTTCCGCAAATTATTTAGTAACGAAAATGTGGGCAGGGAAGGTTAGAGAGAGAGCTCAGCCCAATGTCCTTCTAACCATATAAAATACCTGCAAGTGAGGCCAGGGAGAGAGAGAGAGAGAGAGTAACACGTAGCACTCCACTCCATCACAGGCATGAAAGAATTCTTAGCCAGCAATGCCTTGAAATTGCATCCATTCTTTCAGAATTCCAGCCCCATCTAATGCTTAATCCTCAAGATTTTCCCCCTCCTCACTGTCCACCTTTCAATGAATAAAAATTCGATTGTCCACCTTTCAATGAATAAAAATTCGATTCAATCGATAAAACCTTCAATACTCTTTAACTCATTTCATTGTTTGCATAGTAATTGTTTCACACCCAATCCAAAAGAAAAGGTATCACACCACACCCAACATTAATATCCAAAATAAGGTTCACATCCTTTTATCATTTACACAGAATATAGCATCATATCTATTTAGGGGCAAGGGGCACTACACATTATCAACATCGTTTCACATTGTCTTCAGCGTGCTTCATACTGCACAACTGTACAAAAGAAAAAACAAACAAACAAAATAGGGTTCAATAATTGTAATATAAATTGGAGATAATAAATAAACAAACTAAACTACCAATTCAGTTAGATTCTACTCACTATTTGGTCCTTTTTTTTTCCTTTTTATTTTTATACATATCTTCAAGACCAAAACTTAAAAAGCAACTTGATGCAAAGCACACCCAAAAACATGGACAATATGAAGATGCTAAATCCTCCACATGGAGATCTCCACACCCACACTACCAAAAAGGTTCTATTTTATTCTTTCCAATAAATCTACAACAAAATCAAAGAGGCTGCCATTTGCACCACTCACTTTTCTCCAGATACCATATAATTTACCTTTGAGGCCTAGTGTTGGGGTGGGTTTATGGAACGTCCCAAGTTCAAGTGATTAAATAAATAAATTTCAAAACACAACCCTAATAAGCTGAAAGAGAAGCAACCTAATCTGGTAGCTGATAAACAATGAAAAAGCAAGAGGTCTAATGTTTTGACATCTTTCTTGCAGGACAAATGCAGCAAGAGGAAGGAGAACACGATTGAAAAAAAAAAGATGAGTGCCATTAGCTGGGGGAGTTTTCATAAACATGATAGTCAAGGTGCCCACAATAGATAGAGAGGCAATAAATGATTGGAAAAAGTCATATTTGAAATGCCAACATGTGTAAGAAGATCATAACAAAATTTGCCAAGGACATCTCTACGTCGGATATGTTGAAGGTTCCCGCATTAGATAGAGGCAAATAAATGATTTAACGATTTCATGTTTGAATTGCCAAAATGTGTAAGAAGATCATAAATACATTTTCCAAGAACATCAACTATGTGAAATGACCGTATTAAGCAAAAAGTTCAATTAGTATGATGTCAAAATTCATGAACAAAACATTAAGAAGGCCCACCACTCTGTAGAAGAGCAGCCAATGGAACACAACGTATCACATTTTGGATTCAAGTAGATGCTGATTGATTTTCTTACTAGATGCATAGTGACAGTAATATGAACTGAAAATGCTGGAAAAAAGCAGTTAATGAAGGTGGGAACAGAATGCTCATCCTCTCTTCTTAAGTTAATTTCCTATAAAATCTAGATAAATCTTCCCAACATTGTAATATCCAAGTTGAAGGTCATCTTTTGGACGGTTTGGAAGACTAGGATAGACATTTTGCCTATACAAAAGCTTAAGTTTTCTTTTGTATATCTCCTTTGGTCAGAGAGCAAATTGTTTATTGAGGGTGGTACAATGACCTTGGTCCAAGATTGGGTGGGTGTTAATTGAGGGGAATGTTTTCTATCTACTTTTTTTTGTTCATGTTTTCTCTAAGGGTAAGGTTTCGTTTCTTTGTTCCGTGCAAGCCACTACTTTAGCACCTCTTTCTTAATATACTTCTATTTTTATCAATCAAAAGAAAAAAAAAATCCAAATTCAAGGTGGAAAAAAAGAAGGAAAAAGGAAAAATGGAGAAGGGGCCAGGTATGTGGGAAAAGGTAAAAATATGGTTTGCTGAGGAGATACAAGAAAGAAAGACAAGCAGAGTTTCCTTAATTCATCAAGCAGTGCACAAGCTGTTACTTGAGAAGATTGTGCACCAACATCTCCAAAGAGCATAGTAATTTTTTTCAAAATTTTAACAAAAGGGCAAGAAAAGGAAAAGCAATTTGCTTCCGAACAATCAGTAGTTTAAACTTTAGAGATGAAAATACAGATCCATTTTGACAAAAATCTAGAGATGTAAGAGACAAGCAATTTTAAATAATTAAGTTCAGTCCAAACTACACGAAAGCTACTATGCTTACACTATTCCAACAAGCAACACTCCAATGTGGAGTAATTAGGTTTAGTGATGGATTGCATACTCAGAAAACTTCTTACCACCTCCTCGGGCTTACCCCTCAATTCTCCCTTTAAGGCTCAAGTTGTTTGAGATATGGTGAGGAGAAATTCTCCAGAATATTGAATCTTTGGAAAAGATAGTACCTCTCCTAACGAAGAAGAATCACATAGTTGAAGAGTACTTCGACGGCCTACAAATTTACTTCATGTCCCTTTTCATTATTCCTAAATTGGTGGCCAAAAGATTAGAGAAAATTGAAATGGCTCTCTTTTCTTTTTTGGCATCTCATGGGCTATCCTGTTTTGGTTAAATATTTGTTGGTAGGTAGGAATGGCAGCTTTGTAGGTAAGGAAAGAATGAAGAGTTGGAGAACAGCTCTCCTTTGTCTTTTTTTTTTTTTTTTGATGGGTAACTCCCCCTTGTCTTTTTTAGACATTAAAGAAGTAAAAAAAAAAATCAGAGAACCTTTGAAGAGAAGCAACAGACTACCCAATCACTCAAGGACTCCCCTATTACTATTATACACATGTGGTCTCAAAGGTATCTTCTAGATGATGTTCAAAGAGGTCCACATTCTTCATTCAATTTTACAGAATGGTTGTAACTATAATAGCTGATTTTTTGTTTTTCACATGTATACTTTTAATATACTGTGTTCACCTGTTTGGTTTGACACTCTTGCTATATATATAGTTAGACACTCTTTACATATATAGGGAAGAGAAAGCCACATAGAAAAGTTGCCACCAATCACAAATGTGAACATCCACCGTGTAAATGAAAAAAAAATACAAGTTATGCAATTTTTTCCTCCCACAATGTTCTTATGAAATTTGATTGCAACTAGACTATAATTTTAGAGCTTCACCAATGAATTTCAGAATTTAAAGCATTCAGATTTAACAGAAAACCCTAACTATGCCAAAATCCTTTGTTCTCAAACAAATGGAATAGGTGAAACAACAGACTATCAAATTTGCAAAGTGAATATCAATTAAGGAACACACGAATGAAGTGAAGATGTTTCAAAGTTGACTTACTTCTACAAGTTCGCTTCTTGTACAAGATGCGGTAACCACATTCACGGCATTGAATAACATCGCCAGACTTCAAGGTGTTTTCTTGCCCGCAATCTACATCCAATCAAGTGCCAGCTATTAAGAACCAAACATCATCACGATCCTAACATAATTATTTTGAAAAAGGGGGAGATAGAAAGAGAGAAACTAATAAAGCTCAGTTTGGATGTCCAACAAAAGGTTGGAAGGAAAAGAAAATTCCGTAATTTCCATTCCTTTAGGGTACTAAAACTTCATTCCAAATTGAATAAACAAGAATAGTCTACCAAAGCTCGTTTTACATTATTTTCTTGACATTTCTTAAGAACCAAACAAGAGGGTTAAAGAAAATGGATTACCTCCACAAATGTAGGTAACAGGTTCGGGTTGGGGGTCCATTTTGGAAGCAGAGCTAAACGTTATGCAAGGCAGTTCCTTTCCATCTTATAGCAACTCCAACGGGAGTTGCTATCAGGGGTGCCATCTCCATAACTGCTAAAATGACACCCAAACCATAAAAATTTAGGCTCCAATGGAGATTGCATCAGAGGTGGCAAAATGTCATCCGAGTTTGTGGGGTGTCATATTTGACAACTTTGGAGAGAGAAGTGAGGGGATGCAAAATAGCCGTTGATGGCTACTGTTTTGGACAACGGCTCTCAACGGCTATATTTCATTTCAATTCCTATAAAATTACAAAAGAATCAAAGGAAAAATGAAACTCTGGCAAATCCTTTGCCTTGGTGTTTTGGAAAACCTAAACTATGAATCTCGACACTGAATCAGCTAGTCAGCGCAGCAAAGAAGCCAAACCCTCGTGCAGAGGAAGAAAGAAGGGAGGAAGAAGAGGGACGGGTATTTCTTGCCTCTTTAAAAATTGAAATTTTGATTTTTAAATCAAAATTGATAAATTATTAATTCTTTAAATTCATTTCTATAGGTTTTATAATTGATAAATTGATTTGTATATTTTATAAATTGCTCATTTTAATTAGTATAATTTTTAATTGTTGATTGCTTACTTTCATTCTTTTAAATTGACAAATTGATTTTTAAATTTAAATTGATAAATTGATAATTTTTAATTAATAAATTCATCATTCTTTAAATTGATTATAAATTTAATTGGTAAAATTTTATTTTATATACTTTATAAATTGCTCATTCTTTAAATTGATTATATTTTCCTTTTTATTTTTGTAAGATGGATTGCAATATGGCGGTTCTTCTCTTGGATTTGCTTATGAAACGACAGTTTATATATAAATGATACTATTGATAATTCCACAGTATTAGTAGCGATACAAAATGAAGTCGTTCCAAGATTGAGAGAAAATGCGCAAAAGGACAAAAGAACCTACGTAGAAGAAGATAATTAATTATGCGTGGCTTAATCTGAGAGCAAAATACAGTGTGGGAATGAAAAACAAGGTAGTGCGTGTGAAAAGTCTTGGAAATACTTATAACTTTATGGAGCAATCAAGAAAAGCGTTCTCAATCTTACATTAAAAGTGATTGGGTAGTATAAATGTAAAATGCGATAAATTTGTAGTTTTATAGTCAAATTGAAAAGACTCAGAGCAAAGTGGACACAGAGCAAAATAATGTAAGATATAAACTTTTAATTTAGACACTAGTATGATTTGATATTTGAACTATTAAATGGAATAAATTTCATATAACATCCGGAGTTGATGAAGCCAAAAGAAATGTTTATAAGATTATTACGAAATCATTTGTCGGCGTTATTGGAATATGTGAAAATGCATGGAGCATAAATGGGTAGTAATCTAACGACAATAAGAAGAGCAAAAACTCATTCATTTGGTAGTCTGTTGAATCGGCTAAATATTGAATCATATTATTCAACTCCATATTTAGGGATGACAGACCCTGTCCACTCCTGACCTCGATAGGCCATTAGACGAGAAGGCTTGAATAAACAACTTAAAAACAAAGAGAAAACCGATGTTGAAAGATCACTAGATCATCACCAGGAATGAAGAATGGAAGTGGAGCAGCCAAAGAAGAAGTTGGCGACTGACAAAATTTATACTCAACGGGAGATAGCATTGCGAATGACATTATGTGATTAGAAATTGAGAAGAAAACTGAGTGCAAAATTCAAATGCAAAAAACAGGATATAATCCATGAAGCGATACTCACATGGACCCGCTGCAACATATTGAGATAACTTTGAAGATAGAGGTTATGAAAAGCGAGTTTTCATTTTTAGTTATTATTTATTATGTTGCTATTATTTTTTAATTTATTAGTCATTATTTATTATATTTTATTGGAATTGAAAATATAACTTAGAAATTAAGTGGAATTGAAAATACAAAATGAAATTAGGTGAAATTAAAATACAACATGAAATTGAAATTAGAATTAAAATACAACATGAGGTGAAGTTTGGAATTAAAATACAACATGAAATTGGAATTGGGATTTAAATACAACCCGACTTGAATTGATAGAGGTTATTGAGTCGTCATCACGGTTCCCTGAATGCTTTCAGTAAGATCTTCTTTGCGGAGTTGAGAATGGTAACAACATCACGATTTGATAATGGGTTTTGCATGAGTCTTCTAATTACGGTGTATACGCATGTGACACTTCTACGACCAGTTTGCAGTGCTATGAAGTCATTGTGCGATATCTCAGCAAGTCCTCAGCCCAGCCCATGCCCATGCATTATTATGCACGCTTTCATAATATCTGCGAAGTGTTTCTTCATCAGCGTCTTTGGTCCATGCACGGTGCAAAGCAGGCTTGAAGTACTGAATGCCGCTCTACATCTTTTTCTTACCCGACTCTTGTGCTTTAGCAAAATGTTTTTTCTTCAAACCTTATTGGACAGGGAATTGTTTTACAAATGTCGAGCAGTTTGGATAAATACCATCAGCTAGATAATATCTCATTCTATACTCATGACCATTAATTATATAGTTTACTGGAGGAGCATGACCATTTGCTAATGTAAAAACATGGGACTATCTAGAACATTTATGTCATTGATGAACCCGGGTAGACGAAAAAATGCATGCCATATCCAAAGATCTTGAGATGCCACGACTTCTAAAATGATTGTTGGTTCGTGACAATGACGGTATACATGTACCCTGAGTAGGACAATTTTTCCACTTCAATGCATGCCGATCAATACTCCCCTAACATACGAAGGAGAAGCCACGTTGTTCCCCCGTTTGTAGCAATCGAGCAATATCGATATTGTTTGAGTGACCTCGGGTAATGGTCGCGAACATTGCATCAAACTCACAAACCTTCTCAGAGCTACTCTATGGCAATGCTTTCTCCAATTCTGATGTATTCATCCACAAAATCTGTCGGTGCTTTGTAAGCAAGAATTCTTTAAGCAACTGTTATCTTTTGAAGGATGACAAGCCAAGGAACTCGATAGCATACATTCTTTGGATGAAGTATGGATCGTATTGTTCAGCCTCATTTACAATTCAAAGAAAAGGGCGACTCATTGGAACCTCCTTGAAAAAAAACTTTCATATACCTGCGAGGGGTAGCAAAGTAGTCCGCGATAGAGTCTTTACGTGACCGTCAGCTCTATCACGATTAACCGTTACGGCTGCATAGCGGAACCACGATGCCTTCTTATTAAGTCACGGCTAAACCCTTGGACCTTCTAGTTGCGGCCTCTGACACATCCAGTCATCATTATCTTCTTAACTTGATATTGAGGATCTGCTCGCAAAATATTAGGAAAGCGGTCATATAACTTGATGAACGAAAATATGAAAGGATAAATAGTCAAAGAGAAAGGAGATATTGAATTTATAAAGAGAATGTAAGATAGGTGGATGAAAAACATGAGAATTGGTTATCATATTTATAGACGAATTATAATTTTTTTAATTTTATTTTGCGGTTAAATTTTCAAATTTGAATTTCAACGGTTGAAATTTGAAATTTGAATTTCGGCGAACAAAATTTGAAATTTGAAATTGTTACTATACAAATATATCCGTTAAATTACGATCGTTATGAAAAATATACCCGTTAAAATATAACCATTAAGTTTAATTATATTTTTTAATAAAAAAAAAATTGAATTATTAAAATGACACCCCATTTTGACACCTACCATTGGAGCAAAAACACTATTCGAATGTGCGAAACAACATTTCAGGTTATGAATGGCATTTGGCCTTTGCATTTTATGGCTAAAATTGGAGTTCTTTAAGCGAAAAATAGAAAATTAATTAAATTAATTAATTAATTAATTTTAAATAAAATAAAACATTAACTAAATATTGATTTCCTATATTCAAAATATAAATAAAAATTTCTTTCTGGTCATAACTCCAATAACTGATACAATTTTAAACTTTACACTTTGGTTTTAGCATTTTGTTATTTTTTATACGTTTAAATTCTTATTTGTTTTGTTATATAAAATGAAAGAGAAAATATTTTTGCATAAAAACTTTGTATTTCATATTTTGGTTTTATCTTAATTATAAGAATTTTTATAATTCTAAATTTTCACTTGTTATAATATTTAATTACTAATGATCATTATTGTCTCCTGGATTCTCAGAGTCTACGAATCGTCGGGGCATGAACCTAACAGCAAGAACCTGCAAAACAAATAAGGGACCGGCGGTAGTGTGTCGGCCGGCTCTCCGATGCTTAAGTTAGTTAAGGATATTGGGAGTGTTCTTCCAGTCAATTCACAGGCGAATATTTTCACATACCTCCTTTCTTAGCGTTCCTTTCACCTTTTATGAAGAAGGATCATCCTCTACTTTCTATGGGAAGATCCACCTTCTATGGGAAGTGGGTGATTGGTTCCCGAAATGGAAGGGAGGTAGGCGCGTCTCCTGAGCATCAACCGTTTTCCCTTTTAGGTAACCAAGTTGCCCGAGTCTTCCGCCTCAAAGATCGGTTGACCATCTTACGGGCGGTTTCGTGCAAGGTTTGTGGGGGGATAAGTTTTCAAGTTGCAAGGAATCAGCCGGGAACTCACTGGCCGACCATCTTCTTAAAGGTTGCAGCCGGCTGGACGAGGATGTAGATGTCCACAGGCTGGACTTTAAGCTTGGATCCATGTTCGTGTAGAGACGTTTGGGCCTCTTTTGGGCTTCGATCCGTTCGAGCCTTCTAAGATTAGAGGGATGTTGAGGCCCAAAATTCACCAGTAGCCCGTTTTTCCGTCACAGGGGTCGGTCTTCCGGTTGGAAAAATGCATGTTTAATGACTTGATGGTTTATCGGGAGCGGGGACCATTAATGATTACATGTTGTTCCAGCGTGCGCGTTTAGGAGTATCTTTATTTCTAGTATCGCTTTTTAGTACGGCTTTTGAGTTTTCCATGGGTTGCATAACTCCTATAAAGGATGCGAAGTCTTGAGTATTTATCTCGTGACTAGTTTTGAGATTTTTCGGTGATTTATGTATGGCTTAATCGTTGGCGGGACGATCTTAATCTTGATCTTTTGAATTACTCTTAGGAGAATTTGAACATGATGTTGACAAAGTGTTGTGATAAAAGGAATGTCTTGGAGCTTGCTAATTTACCTATGGAGGGATATTTTCGAGCCTCATATGCCCCCTTGGGTGGTTCGCGAATTTGGAGGGAGAAAGTCTTTTCAACATCGATGAAACCACTGTTTCTCCATGTTCAAAGATAAAGCCCACCAGGGGATTGCGAATTAGAGGAGAAAGCCTCCCGATGCTCGAAGAAACTCTGTTTCTCCATGTTCGAATCGCCCCTTATGCCCTCTTGTTTGTACGGGTGATTATCTTTATAAGGCGGCCAGGGCTTCTTTTTTCTTAGCCCTCTCTGGCCCCGTGATTCTTTTTTAGACTCTCTGTTGCTTTTCCTCAAATTTTTCTTCTTGATTTTCTTTTTCCTCTAGTTCCCGTTCTCTCTGTCTTTTCTTTTTCCTCAAGTTCTCGTTCTTTTTCTTTAACTCAGTTTTCAACCCAGATGGGTTATGTAATTATTTTAGGCTCAGTTTTCAGCTCGGATATGTAATTGTTTTAGGCTCAGTTTTCAGCCTAGATGGGTTATGTACTTGAAGAATCCGCTTGGTGTAATTAATGAAATATTGATTCCGGAAACTTTTGTGTTATGTTTCGTCTTATTTTTGTTGTGTTCGGCTAATTTGTCACTAATGTAAACAAACTTCAAGGGTTATGGCATCTGATTGATACTAGCATGCGTTGGAACTAGGGTTATGGCGGTTGTGTTGATGTACTGAGACAGATTCATTGTCTGAGTTCTATTTAGGGTCCCAACTAGGTTGTTTGACCTAAGCCTATCCATAAAAAAGGGCATAAGGGCACTAGCACCAGGGCCCTAGGCACAGCCCACACTTTCGTTTACTGTATACTGATAGGTGAGCGCCGTTTGGATTCGAATCGCTTGGAAGAGTGATGTGTTCAACGGCGCATTAAATGCATCCATAGGGGCTAGACGCCTTATTCTAGGGAATAATAAGTGGATTTTACCTGCTCCTTTCGTATCTTCCCCATATGCTTGTTTCTCTTCTACTCAAGAGCTTCTGCGGATATCTTGTTTTGGGATTGCGTGGTTTGAAAATAGTTTTCTTATTTCAGGCGTTCGTTTGTCCCTATCTACCAGGTAAGCCTTGTTTTGGTCCCGAGTACGTTAGGTTTCAGTTATCGGCATAGGTCTGGCAACGTAGAAGGGTGTTTTCTGGGTATATTAGAGTCGGGGTTTTCCTAGAAAGCGGTGGGTTCGTGTGTCCTAGCCGCTTTTCTTGGGATTGGTATTATGGCATGGATTGACTTCTCTTTCATACATTTCTTTTTGTGTTTGTCTGCGAAGTATGGCAAGGAGTCAAGGGCTTCTACTAGTCGGGCCGGAGCTGAGAGGGAGAGGCCTAGCCGGGAGACGCCTTCTACAAGCAGCATTATCTCCTCTCTATCTATGGAGGAGTTTAGGTCATACTGCCACATTCCTAATAATATCAATTTTGAGTTTTCGGACGGTCCAGCTGAATCCACTATCAATAAGGAAGATGATGTAGTATATTTTACTAGGGAGCAGCTCGCAGCCGGGCTTTACTTTCCCGTTTCATCTCTAATCAAGCAATTTCTACACTTTTCGAGAGCGCCGCCTGCTCTTATCAACCCGAATATCATCCGAATTCTGATCGGATGTAGCGTACTAAACCTCCTTTACCAACTAGATATTTCGTTGGTGGAGGTTTCTTTGTTATTACATTGAGTTGGTAGCATGGAGGCCGACTATCTCTGTTGGCCTAGAGCCCTCGGCTACAAGTTGTTACGGGGCTTCACGGCTCACCTAAGGCCAGAAAGGGGAATGAGGGGTGTCATCTTAGTTAGAGGGCCAGTGGAATGAGACCCGAGGCTCCTGACCTCCGTTCACCTTGAACCGAGAGATATCATTCCAGGTGTTAGAGTTTCGGGATTTGTTAGTCTTTATATGTTTGCCTTACATACTTTCTTAATAAACGCTTTTTATGCAGGGAAAAGGAAGAGATGTAGATTGGTTAACTTGGTGGAAAAAGCTGGCTTTGGGAAGATTCAGAAGTTGTTAGAGATTTCTAATCGAGAGACGACATGCAAATTCTTCTAGCGTAAGAATCTGCGTGAATTGAGTCACAATCCCTCTTCCTATACTCTACCTTCTTCCCACAAAATTGTAAGAAATTAAGCACTACATTATTAGGCCTTCTTTAATCTCGAATGATTCATCCCCCGGTAGCGAGCTTTGAAATTTGAAGTGGTTAGTCAGGAATTGGAAATCAGTCTTCGGCCCGAGCAACCGTCTTTGGCTAGAGAGGATCCCGGCATTGCCCCCCAAGCATCTAAGGAGGTTGATAGGGGCATCCGTCCCAAGCAACTTCCCTTTTTGAAAAGGGTTCCGTCTGCTCCACAGTGTCAAAGAGGAAGGCGGGAGGCGTACGAGCAACGAGGAGACCGCTTAGCACGAAGTGGAAGATTTTGTCCCTAGGTTGCTCAGATCATGGTATCAGCACGCTAGTGAATAAGAAGAAGAAGAGGAGGATGAGATGGCTGACCATTCATAACTTTGGCGTGCGGAGAAGCCTGACGAGTGCCGGTTCAACCCTAACGGTGATATTACCCAGGGCTATGGGTGAGGTTGATCACTCGATCGGGGGGTTTTAAAAGAGCAGGCGATAGTCGTTATGGACTCGCCTGAGATGGAGTCATGGTCGGCCCGGTGTGGAGTTGTGATGCCCCCAGGAAATTCCGAGGTCAGATTGAAGTGCGAGTCGACCCGCGGAAACACTCATGAATGTCAGGTGACGGCCTCTCACGAAAATCAGTGAGTCTCCTTTGTATGGGAGCTCTGCGAATGCATCACCTATCCCCAGCATCAGTCACATGATACATATATGAATAAAAACAGCCTCTTGTTGTAAACCAATACTTATCAATATACTAACTATCTACCACCCAGATTCTGAGAGTTAATAAATTACTCTTATACAACATATATCAAACTATCGAGTTCTAATACATGTTTAAAATCATCAAAGCCCGACCCGACTTTCTTCACAAGCTAGGCCTCTAGGATGGAGTCTCGTCTCTTGATGCGCTCCCTTTGTACACGAAAATATATTTCCTCGACGGGGTGAGCTAATGCTTTCGATAGTGCGATCATCCTAAAGTGGGCTACTCTCGCCTAAATTGCATATCTGATGCTCAAGTAAGTACCGCATTTCAAAAGCCGGAAGTAAATGATCTGGCAGATATCTAACTTATCAACTCATACGAGTCCTCACCCGACTCCTCACCTTTACCCCTAATGCATTAGTAGAAAAATATTTTCAACAAAGATGTTTGTTTGTAATTGTGGACAACCCTCCAGAATCATAAATATTGGGCCGAATCTCGATGTATTCTCTTTTAGTGGACTACCCTCGAGATATATCGATTGGGCTGACTCAGCGATTGATATTTTATATATGGACTACCCTCGGATATTTTATAATGGATACACTCGATAATTATCTTTATTAGTCGACCCTCAAAGCTATTCTCGAGAATCACCCATTGCACTCATTCCTATCGTTAGGATGCCCAGTGCATATGGAATGCATAAAAGCCAATTCCATTACAATTCTATAACAGCGTCTGAATATATAATCATGCATATATTCATATAATTTAAATCACACAAACATGTTATGCAATTTCATTCCATTACACCAAAAATTAGCTCACGTGGGCTAATGATCAATGTAAGACCCGAGAAATTCCAATTTTTGGAAAAAGGGCAAAATCGTAATTTTGATTACAAAATGGTAATTTCGGTTAAAAATCCTTAATTAATTCTCTAGATCTTGGATGGCGAAACGGATCATACCGTTGGAATCGTCTCGTGAAATCTACTTAGCGTAAAATTTCGCAATTTTAAAGGCGAGTCGAGATCGTACGTTTTTGAGGCATCATTAGTGCCGTAAACCCGATTTTCGATCGTGAAGGCGCAGATAAGCATCGCTGCTCCATGTACCATAAGTGGTATGAGTGAAATAATGAAAATTGATGGCCAAAGTGGTCTTAGGAACCTTGTTCAATCACAGTAAAGAGGACATAATGGGCATTATAGAAATTGATTTTAAAGTGACTAAATGGCCAAAATAGCTAATAGTACTCCATCTTCTCCATTTAGCAAAATAGAAAACGTGAGAGGTTTTAGGGATCTGGGGTAGGTTGGTTTTGAGAGAGTTTTAGAGAGAGGGTGCTTCTCTCCTAAGATCAGGGAATCGGACCGTTAGTTCGGCCAGACAAGAAGGAAAACGTTCTGTGAAGCAGGGCTGCGTGTGGACCTCGTTTCACGAGTTTGACAAACTCCTCAGGGTAGGATTTTCTCCTACTTGGGTTTTATTCCCATTTTTAGTACTTTTAGTGTTGAGTTGATGGGGCATTAGGGTGTTTGGTCGTCCTAAACATTGGGATCGGGTCAATATAAAAGTTGGGCCCAAATGGAGCCGGCCGGTAGCTGCTCCTGGCTGAGATGTGGGTATGAACTTGTGTGTTTCTTGGTGTTAATCATGTGTTGATTGAAATTGGGCGGGAAGGCGAGTGAATGCGGGTTCACAAAGTGAGTAGATGAAAGGCTCAGTGTTTTGGCTTGTAAAGCTAGGGTTTCTTTGTTCCTAAGATCAGTGACCCGAAAATGTATTTTGGGAAAATGTATGTAATTAATGGTCGAATCGAATTGCTTTGTGTTTGTATATTAGCCCAGTAACAGGCTAATTTTGATCTTGAATGGGTAAATGCATAACATGTTGTGTGATTTAAAGTTTTATGTAAATATATTCATGTATATATTTGCATGGTTTTAAAGCTGTATTAGATTGGCGTCGTAAGTTATATGCAGCACAAACATCACAGGACTATAGGAGTTAGTGCATAGTATAAGTCTAGAAGATGGTTCGGTAGTCTAAAAGTATTAAGTCATCGGAGGGTAGTCAAACGAAAATATCAATCGTCGGATGACCCAATTGATATTCATCGAGAGGAGTGATCCACAAACAACTTATATATCAATCGTCGGAGCGGCTGATTGATATATACTTCTGTGGAGGAGGTTGTCCACTAATAAAATAATAATTCTCATACAAGGCTTGGCGAGTGTGAGGGAGTCGATGGACTAAGGATCTAAGTTGATCATGTAGACATTCAAGTAGGATCGTACATTTCTTGAATGTGTTTAAATTGGAGCAGTTGCCTTGCACTTAGGTGGTGGAAGTAGCCCAGTGCAGGCGATTCTCTTCTTGAGCTTCAAGCTCACCGTCGTGGGATCCTTTCATTTGAGTCGCCGGGGGGGCGTGGGGGGATGGCTCGTCCTAGATTTGAGTTTTGAAGAAAGTAGGGTGTGGGCTTTGATGGTTCTTGCATGTATTAAATTTTAGAATTTAATATATATGTGTTGTATAAGGAGTCATTTACCTAACTCTTGAAGTACCAGGACATGGTTGATATGTTAATGGATATCATTGAAAGCATTGAAAGACACACTGAACCTCTTAATTTAATCCATAGTGATATATGTGATTTGAAATTTGTCCAAACAAGTTGTGGTAATAAATATTTTATTACATTTGTTGATGATAGCACAAAGCATTGTTTTGTGTACCTACTCAAAAGTAAGGATGATGTGATAGAGAAATTTGTTCTCTATAAAACCGAGGTTGAGAATCAACTTAACAAGAAAATTAAAGTTCTCAGAAGTGATTGAGGTGGTGAGTATGAATCTCCATTTTCTAATTTGTGTACTCATAATGGGATCATACATGAAACCACAACACCTTATTCGCATCAATCCAATGGAGTAGCTGAGCGAAAAAATTGCACTTTGAAAGAAATGATGAATGCAATGTTAATAAGTTCTAGTCTACCATAAAACATGTGGGGAGAAGTCGTTTTGATTGCTAATTACCTTTTGAATAAGGTCTCTAAAAAGAAAGCAAGAAAAACTCTATATGAGTTATGGAAAGGGAGAAAGTCATCCTACAAATACTTACGAGTGTCAGAATGTCTTGCTAAAGTGGTAGTTCCTCCACCTAAAAAGGTGAAGATAGACCTAAGACCGTTGATTGCATTTTCATTGGTTATGCACATAATAGTAGTGCTTATCGGTTTCTTGCTCATAAGTCGAGTATCCTAGATATTCACAAGAACATGATAATGGAATCGAGAAATACATCATTCTTTGAAGATGTATTTCCATGTAAATCCAAGGAGGAGCCAGGTTCATCAAAACGTAAATTGGAGATTGTTAATGAAAATAGTCAAGATCAAAATAAAGATAGTGAGGCTAAACCCAAACGTATTAAAATAGCAAGGATGGAAAAAATATTTTGGTCTAGATTTTCTAACTTTATGCTCGAAGGTGAACCTCAAACTTATAAAGATATAGTGAATTCTACAGAGGATGTCATGTGGAAAGAAGTCATTAAGAGTGAAATTGATTTCATATTACAAAACCACACTTGGGAACTAGTGGATCTTCCACTAGATTGTAAACCTTTAAAATCAAATGGGTTTTCAAGCGGAAAGGAAAGTAGATTGATCAATTGACAAGTACAAAATAAGACTTGTGACCAAAGGCTACAAACAAATTGAAGGCTTAAATTATTTTGATACATATTCTGCTGTGATGAGAATAAATTCCATAAGGATGGTGCTTGCAGTTGCTACCTTGAGAAACCTTAAAGTGCATTAAATGGATGTGAAAACAGTCTTTCTTAATGGAGATTTAGATAAAGGAATCTACATGGAACCTGAAGGTTTTTCTGCTCCGGGACAAGAAAGTAAAGTCTGTAAATTAGTGAAATCCTTGTATGGATTAAAACCAAAACAATGGTATGAGAAATTTGACAACGTTATGATATCACATGGATTTAAAATCGTAGATATGACAAATTATTATACATGTAGAATCTGAGAACATGGATATGTCATTATATGTCTGTATGTGGATGACATGCTTATTGTTGATAGTGATGATAAGATGATCATATCTACCAAGAATATGTTGATTCAAGGTTTAACATGAATGACATGAGACTTGTTGACATGATATTAGGAATCAAAATCGTAAGAATAGCATATGGACTCATGTTAAGTCAATCACATTATGTTAATAATATTCTTAGGAAATTTGATAAAGATAATTCTGGAATTGCCAGAACACTAGTAGATGTAACTCTACATTTATCCAAGAATAAAGGAGATAGTTTTTCTCAAGTAGAATACTCTAGAGTCATAGACAATCTAATGTACCTAATAAGTTGTACAAGACCAGACATAGCCTATGCAGTTAGTAAACTGAGTAGTTATATGAGTAATCCTAGAGCTAAGCATTGGCATTGGCATTGGCAAAGAATTTATATACTTGCCACTTACCGCTACCGTGATTATAAATACACTATAAGATATCCTAATACTGAAGGTTATATGCAAATCGGATACCAAATAAAGAAGATTTAAAATCCAAATACATGGCTTATATCAGGAGGAGCAAATTTCATGGAAATCCTTAAAACAAATTGTTATTGCAAAATCCATAATGGAATTTGAGTTTATAGCATTGGACAAATGTGGGGAAGAGGCGGAATGGTTACACTACTTCTTAGATGATATTCCGAGATGGCCAAAGTCTGTGCCTCCAATCTGCATACATTACGATAGTCAATCTACTATTGGAAGAACACAAAGTAATATGTATAATGGTAAGTCTAGACATATTTGTTGTAGACACAATACCATCAGAAAACTACTCTTTATTGGGGTTATTTCTTTAGACTATGTAAAGTCCAAGGATAACATTGTGAATCCGCTAACCAAATGGTTAAATAGAGAGTTAGTTAAAAGGTCATCGAAGGGAATGAGACAAACACCCATAAAAGAATAAGTCAATTAAATGGACACCTAACCTAGTTGACTGGAGATTCCAAGATCTAGGTTCAAAAGGGACAACTAAACTGTAAAGAATTGGTTATATCCCTGTGGTGATATTCCCATGTGTATTCCCATGATGACACAGTGATGCTAGTAAAAGAAAGGCTAAGTTATGCTTTTCATGATCTATGTTCCGTGGAAAATGAAATAAGAGTAATATGAGTTGCTTTTGAATTAGGAGATCATCTATGTAAGAGTGAAGTGAGGTCACTTCAAAGGGAATTGAATGGGGCAAAATTCCTATTAAACTCTTGTAGAACCAGGCACATGTCCATGACCAAAATGAACATAAAAGTAAAAACTGAAATGTATTAGGAAAATTCCTATGTGAGATATCTGATTGTTTACACAAATGGCAGAACAGTTCAAGGACATCATGTCTACTGTTTAATTAGTAAAGTAAACATATTTTCCCAAGGGAATGTTCAAAGGGTAATACCTACCTCTCCTATGCAGGTTTCAATCATTGAATTCTATCACCTAGTCTTTAGAGTCGTTGGTCATGAATGTCATTCATGTGGGGAATTGTTGGAAATTGTGAAGTGAATGACATTCATGCATGTCATTTACTCCACTCATATACTTTCCACGAGGGTCAAAGAGTCTCAAGAAGCCAAATGATTGACTTGCCCAAAGACCAAGAGTATTTCATGTCTATTAAAGGAGGGGTTTTCCTCCCGTTTTGGTGGTATGTTCCGGAGGCAAAGTGTTTTGGAGTCCAAGTGTTTTTTTTCATTCTTGGTTGGTTTGGTTTGAGTTTTGTTGGTGTGGTGATAGATTTCAAACATCTTTATGTTCGTGGGTAGTAGCATCTGAGGTGTTGTGGTGCTGCTTCAGAAGCCATTTTATCCTAGAAGGCAGATGTCGATTCGATAGTCTCTGAGCACTAGAGGAGACACCGAATATGTTTTAAGGAGATTGTGACTCCTCACAAGACTTGGTTTTTTTAATCTTTGATAATTTTCCTATCTTCATGATTCCTATGGTTCTTCCTTGCCCGTTTCTAGTACTTTCTCCTGTTATTTGATAAATGTGACTGTTTAACAAAGCATTTTTTTTATCTCTTAATCAAAGCCTTGTCATACCCAATAAAAACAATTTATTATGATAAAATACAATAAAGATGATTTAAAACTAATTTAATGAACAATATAGAATCACTACATTAACAATTTAAAAACAATAAATAAGTTCAAAATCCTAGATAAGTATGGAATAACCACTTAAAAAATGATAGAAATAGATGTAAAAGATGATTTCAAGCCAAGAAGCAAAAAAATCACCCCTTTTTGTTATAATTGAAAAGGGGTTAGAAAAGATAATAGATGAGAGAAAACAAGGGACGACTAGGGTTTTTAGTTTTATAGTCCTTTTATAATTGGGTTATTTGATTAAAAAGACAAAAATAGCTCCAACTTATTATTTAACCATAATAATCATAGTAAATTCACCAAAGACCATAAAAAAATTCAAGCCAAAAAAATTGTTTCTTCTTTGCCAATTTCATAAAATTTCTATATTAAGCCATTTTACTAAATGAAATCCTAGACTTCAAATCGATAACAAGTTAAAAGCAGTCAATAAGAGAAAATATCAAAACCCTAGATATCCCTTATTCTTTCATTTTGTTCTCTTCTAGCCCTTTTTCCTCCAGTAAGGAAGGATAATTTTTTTGTCATTTCACCCCACTGCATCTATTTTTTCATTTTCTTACTCAATAAATTGGTTATTTCACAAAGATTTACATCTTTTTTTTCGAAGGTTCGCAGTTTTATTCCAACGCGAATTTGTCATCTACAGCCATGATGGGATGTTTTCATCATCTCGTTGTGTCACTTTATTTTTGTGGAAGCAATTCAAACAGGCAAAACGAATTCGATCAATAAAACATATCAAATTACGGCCGTTTCAGATATCAAAAATCCAGTTTGCATATTCTGGGTCACTATATTATCAAATTCTTGTAGTTTTATAATGGATTTATTACAAGTACATGTTATTAACTTCCTTGAGTATTTGCTTTCATCATATATTTTTAATTTTTATCTTATATCTATGGTCTATTGCAAGTTTGAATAAGTAATATTGTCTTTCCTTTAAAAAAGAAAGAAGTTAAAAGCAGTCAAACAAAACCCCTAACCCACTGTTTGGTTCCCAAGAAAATCAAGCAAACCGAATAATTTTATAGAAGAAAACATTTCCTAATAGCAAAGGAAACGAGATTGCAAGAGCAACTTAACTCAGATCGACGAGAGGAGGATTACCCATGATGAAGTTAGGAAAGACAAAAAATAGTGATCCTAAATTGGAAAAGGATAAGAAAATTGATTATAGAATAGTGACAGTAGGAAAACGGGATCTAGGGCCGTTTGGTTCCTATTTTCAAGAACAGTTTTTTATTCTGAAAAATAAAATAACGCTTAAACTTATTTGTTAGAAAGGGGCCCCATATTTTTTGTATTCTTCGTGTTTCCAAAAACTGTTTTCGAGAACAGCTTTCAAGAACACAACCAAACAGGGCGGCCTTAGTGTAGGAACTGTTATGGTTTGGTGTGTATATATATATATATATATATATATATATATATATATATATATGTAATATAGACATAGAGAAATATAAAATATGAACATAACGAAATATAAAGAAAAAAATACTGGGAGATTCACTGCTTCTGGAAATTCAAAACATCCAGTAACTACATAGCTACATATATACTCTAGTAAGGAGACATGAAACATAAATAATAAGTAAAAAATTTCTAAGACAAACTGAGAATGGCACCAGGTTGCATAAAAAACCCCTCAATAGATGGAACCAGTTTGAAAATTCCTAGTTGAAATGTCCAGCAGGGTTCCTGTTCCAGGACAAGAAGGACGGATCCCCAAGAGGCCTGCATTTAAAAGATTAAAGCTGTATCAAATCACAAATCATGAATAACTTTAAAAGTAAATAACAAAACTAGCAGAAGCAATTTAAACAGTAACATTCAGTTCTATGCCTATGCCTTGCATTACTGTTATGCAAATTTCTACACATGAAGAGTGATACAGATACTCAGCAGGAGAAATATATACATCTATATTTGTGAACCTCCATATCGATTGGATGGTTAACCAGCTCAATACACTGGCTCTCTGTTCTTCAACGACAACAGTGAGAAACGTTGAAAACCAGTGGCAGCACCAAAGCAAAGAAAAAAAATATCATACTTGATGAATGATACTTGTTAATTCAGGATACAATATTTTGAAGATACAGGATAGCATTGATAATCCAATATACTGAATGCTGCTGTACACCTAAAATATAGAAAGCTTTCTAAAAAAAATCCTCAACAAAGGTAAAGCAGCAACATGTTTTGAAGCTTTTCTCAACCAAGGAAAGTTTTGTCACACAGGTAGTACAGTAAGAACAAAGTTTAAAGTAGCTATCTGTTAAGAGATGTGTCAATCATTTACTTTTCTTGGTTTAATGATGTAAATAAGCATGAAATTTATTGCTAGAAATAAGGTCAATCCACCAAAGGTGATATATGGCTATAGGACAATAAAATGTTTTGTGATTTTCTCAATGAAGGAAGGTTTTGTTACCAAGGGTAGTGCAGTAAGAACGAAGTTTATAGTTATCTGTTAAAGAAAGATGTGTCTACCATTTACTCACCTTGGTTTAATGATGTAAATAAGTATAAAGCTTATTGCTAAGAATAAGCTCAATCCACCAACGGTGATATATGCTATGCCTAGGAAATCATTCTTTCCACCAATCCAACTTGTAGTTGAAAGAACCAACTTCTTTTTACCCTTAAAACTGTAGGTGTTATAATTGTTCTCTATCACAACTGTAAGCTCTGTATTAGCTTCAAGGTCTGCCTCTATCTTCCCATATAGCTTTCTGAAAGTTGGCAGTGCTGCAGTCCGCATCCAAACAATGAGATCAACTTGCTGATTCAACTGTTACATGCATCATGAAGAACAGTAACGGTGTCAGATAAGACCGTGAAATAAAGACGAGAAATGAGAGTCAAAAAAATAAATTGGAAGCAAGCGACAAGTTCAGATGAAAACAGAGGTGTATTTACAGGTATGGTTGAATTGAGTTTTGCACCCCCAATCAAGCCTCCTCTCTGGAAATTTTTAGGATAGACATCAGGACCAAACTTATGCTCCTGGTCACTTTTCCATGCTATATTCTTTTTGCTGACCCCTAGCTTTGTATTATTTACGGAAAACCCGTAAGTGTCATTGAAAAGACTCCATGCAATAAGACCACAGGGGACAATTGCAGAATTATTTGCTGTGACATCTTCAGGATCACAGTTACTTGTGTCATTCTCACTTGCCCTGCTCTGCAATTGCTTGTCACTTCTACTCTTCACATATCTGGAAACATTTTTCATTGATTGTCAAATTTAACTAGAATATGAACATAGCATGATTTGATACCTAAATTTGTTACATAGACAAGCAGGGTGGATCTTGCAGATATATGATAAAATTTCATGTTTCTGGGCATTATATATCTAGGATCAGAGCACACAGTTTCAATAAGAAATACTAACTTAGATGAGTGATGTGCAAAAATCTACAGAAAAGAAGGTAAAAATTGTAGAGAAAAGGCATGGAAGAAATTAGACATATTATTCAAAATTTAGAATGCTTAGCTTTGAATCAAAAAAATTAAAAATAGATGGGACAACAGAACTGGGGATATGAGCCTTAAGGAAACAGAATTCTTTTAGATACTAAACTGAAATTGTTATATTTAGCAACATAGTTAGAAATCATTGCATCACCTACTATCAATGAATCTTTCACAACAAAATCTTTAGTTGGCAACTTTTCCTCTCTTTTTTATTCTTGTTCTCAATTTTTTCTCCTTTTAATTTAAATTCTCTCCAATTCCTAATTTCTTCTGACATTAAAATATCGGATTCTTGGCTAATTCATTCACAGAACAAAAGAGGTATCAGGGAAGCTTCAGTTATGCGCTGTCAGTTAGTACAGGACAATCTGGTAAGATATCAGTTATTTACTGAACTTGAATCCCTACAAACAATCTGTCAATGGGAAGTCCACACCCTTTTTCTTTTATTTTCTTGATTTACTTTATTGAAGAATATGTGCTTTTAACAAGACAAACCACACACCATGTACAGATGAACAAGCTGTATTTTCCAAGTCTACTTAAACTTTGGCCAGTGAATGAAATATTTTAGCTTGAAAAACCTAAAATATTCCCACTCCTTAGAGTTATTTGATATAAGAAATGAAAATTGTCTTGTGTGAATAATTGGAGTAGGAAACTCAGAGAAGATGATATGATTAAAAGCTGTATTCTTCTTAAATAAATGGACCAGAAACCACAAGGAATCTGGTCCCAGTTCAACAAATTACTTTCAAACGTTTTATGAGTTCAGATATCAATATCCCACAGTCAATTTTGTTAGTGTCAAAAACTCATTATCAAAAGTCATTCTAATGGCATCATTCATATTGTTAGGCATCTCAAAGTTAACAAGGGAAAACTCTTCCAAGAAATACTTTTAAGCACATTTCATCTGTTGACAGGAACATTTTCATGCTCACATCTTGATATTAGATGATCTCTGGCAGTGTACGGCTCATGAATCCAATGAAATAAAGGAGGATGACATTCAGACAACAGTCATAGCCAGTAAATGAAAAAAAGAATTAGCAAAAGTCATTCCATATATGAAACAAAAGCTATGAATAGAACTAATACTACTATAAACATATGCTACATACCGGCGGTGGTTCTGGTAGAAGTTATCAAGCTGATAATATATATAAACAGGACTTTTCATTTGCTTTGAGACCTGAAAAATACCCAGTTAATACACTTCTTCACAAATAAATGTAACTCGAGCTGGACATTAGGAAATACTGAGGTTAAATAAATGGGAAAGAAAAGCACTATTTTTTTTGTAAGACATCAGTACTGCAAGGAACTGGACTAACAAAAAATGTCCTGGTACAGGTCTTGTTAGTTTCAGTGCTCTGAATATATGCAAGCATATTGTCACGGTGACTTGCAGGAACACAGTCCGTATCATAGCGGTGTACAATTTCTACAACCTACAAGCCAAACAAAACATGGTTCCTTTTTTAATTCTCATCAGTTTCAGATAACACGAACTTTCACGTAGGCAGTATAAGAAGAAGGATTTTAAATACATTACACGTTCTGATGCAAACAAGGAAGCAAGACCAATCGGGACGAAGATAATGCCAACAAATATGAATGTTGAGATGACCTGAATAAAAGAAAGAAAGAAAGAAAGGGGGGAGGCAAGGAAGACACAGAGAGAGAGGTATAGTGAAAACATGGGTAACACATAGCACTCCAACAAAGGTTGAAAGAATTCTAGCTTTCTACATGACAAAATCTAATTCATAAATACCCATCCTGGCGTTAAAATTGGTTTGCAGGCAGGAAGCTCTTGCTGTGTAAACCTAGAATCTGTGACAGAGGAGCATATATCAGAAAATAGTTTATTTATAATATAAAAAGATAATAAGTTTATCATTAGAAAACAAAAACATAACAAACAAAGAAAACAAAACAAACTAAAAAAATCAAAATCCAGCTATTTAGTTGTGAAATTTTGATGAATCAACTCTGCAAAAGGTGAGGATCTAAAAATCACTCAGGTTTCATAGCATGTCTTCTCGGTTAAAATGTGGAACCAACTCCGTCTCATAAAGTGCAATAAGGCAATGCCTGTCAAGAAAAGTGTTGATGTGTGAAGAAGGAAAGAAATTTTGAAACAAAGAAATTAGAAATACGGGAAGAGTTAGTATTACCAACCCATTACCTAACAATTTAAGCTTTTTAGTCAATTTGAAATTGTTTAACAAGGTAATAGAACCTTATTTTATAGGTGGTCATTCATTGAGCCCACATACAAGGCCAACGAAGGTTGCACAAGATGTATGGTATTAGGGCTCTATTCTAGGTCAGTTTGATGCCTAGTTTTGGATCATTAGCTGACAGCTTAAACTTTTAGGTCAAATTAGTGGCTCAATGTATTTGAGCTTTAGTTGATTGTTAACTAGAGTTATGGAGTTTGAGTCTCTATAACCTATTATGGGAGATACCTAGAGCAAAAGAAGAATCAACTTCTGCTCCTTGCTATATCTGTTACATGATCATTGGGGGGTGGAAATGCCATCCATCCCTAATTGTGACCAAGTGAATACAATTCCACGAATGTTGCAAAACAATATTAAGCTATTGAACAGCTCTTAAAGACTTCAAAGTGTCTTCTTAACATTATTTTTAAAATTTTCATATATTGTGAATATAAAATTAGAAATTATTTCTGAACTCCTAAAATTTTAAATTGTTACCTTTCAGACCACTCTTAAACCTCATCCTTAAATCTCCTGATAAAATTCATCATCAAATAGCTTCCCCATTTAATGAGAACAATTTCCAATCAATTTGAACTTCAAAAAAATGGGAGCTCAGTAAGTTAAGTTATTTGGCATTAGACCAACTACTGATGGAGGGCAAAGGATTTTCATTGATTGAAAACCTTACAATTACCAATGGGATGCTATAAAGTAAAGGCAAATACAAAAAGATCTGATGAGGGAAATATCAAAATTACAGAAGCCAAGGCAGCTAGTATTAATTCTTGAAGCAACATTTGCAAATGCAAAAGTGTTCGATCCATATGTAGTTCAGATTCAACACTGCATTGTTCATCAGTTAACTTGGTGGAAAAGTTGAGACCTATGTTCAATGTAATTTAAATTCTAGGTTCAATTAACTGCTGCAGTAGGATTCATGTGAAGGTCAAATAAAAGTTCTATCAAGAGAACACCCAGATAAAACTTTTAGAGTTTGACTATAATGGTATGTTGCCAACAGTGCATGGTAGGGGCAAATCTTAGCCCATTTCAGTATTTAAGGTTCAGAGTATGATCAGTTAAGTCCCTTTTCATCAATATATGTACGACAATTTCATCATCTCTCAACTGATTGCAGGTAGCCTACAAGGATTCTTGAATCTTGATCAAATCAGGTTGAATGAATGCCTTGAAAGGGTTATTCTGTAATAAAATAATGAACTAAAGGAATTTTAACAGAAAACTGTACAACAACAATGTCTATTATTGGTGTATTGAAAATAGCATGAAGGAATTCTCAGGGTGATAGCAGAGCATAAAAAACTTTGAAAATCACGTTCAAATATGTGTGAAAGTAGTAGCATAACTCACAGTCATAGGTGTAGTTTTCTTGAAGCTATGGTTTGTACAAAATTCAACAATTCATAAATGAGACAGAAAAAATATTTGTATGCGTCTTTTGAAAACAGACAGACCTCTTCATACCATTCTGTCTCTTTGGAGTAACTCTTTAAATATGTGTCTTTAACTCCAACAGATCTGAAATTGGTTTGAAATTCTAATCACATAAATGTTAAAAGCCCTGCTTTGATTGTGTAGTTGGACCTAGGTGGATTCAGAGTCCAGATTCAAATCCATCCAGAACTCAAAAGAACAAGAGCAGAAAAGGCAAAACCGTACCGTATCTCCAAATTTAACCCAGATTCACTATTCATATTAAACAAAATACTTAAACATACACATACACTCACCTAAGCTTGCATTCATTTTGAAAGGTGGCAGCATAGTCTGGGAATTGTCTCCTCCAGGTTGATACCCTTATGTGTTTTGAGTTGCATTTACATACATTTTTTATGGTTTAACAAGTTTCATATCTACTGTCCATTAACAAAACCACCAAACACCAAAAAATAAAAATAGAAATAAATAAAGTAAGCGCCTAATTGAAGTGATTAGATAGCAAATTGAGAACCCAGATACCAATTCTTGAAGAGAGTGAAACCCAGATTCGACTCTGTCACGCCAATGCCATCATCCAAACATTCCAAGAATTGGTCTAAAATATGACCAGAGATAATGCCACCCAAGTATGACGAAAATTAGAGTTATAACACAGCATTGCAGATTTTTCCGTTCAAATTCCCCCCCGCCCTAATCCCACCGACAAAAAAACGCAAATGGCAGAAATAATAACCCAATGCACGAAAAGAAAGAATGAATTACAAATATAAATAGGTATAATGAAGAAGAGAGAGAGAGAAAAAGAAATACACATTTGGGTCTCTTGGAATGCCTCTTTCGTCCAGCTGCATGATGAGATGCTCCATCTGCAGCCCCTACTGAACTCGATCCGCCATTCGGTTCCATCATCTCACAGAGAAAAGAGAAACAAAATGTGTTTAATGGAATATAAAATCAACAAAAATATTTATAACTTAATCATTCCCACTTTCAGTTTCTTTTTGTTTCTCTCTTTCTTTGATTTTTTCTTTTTTCTTTTAATTAATGCAGTGTGTTTGGATTCCAAGAAATTAGTTGGGTGAAATTCAGCTGATAATAGGAGGACCCCAAATTGAATGCTTGAATTTGGAATGTTTGGTAGGTCGCACGTGGACACAATGAACTACCTTTCTTTCAACCGTAATTTAGTTTTTTCTAATAATACATGTTATTAATTATAAAGATATCACTTCTATTTGTCCATATAAGGTTTTTACTTATTATTATTTTTATGGATTATTTGAGTAACAAAATTCATATATATATATATATATATAATTTGGGTGTTTGGTAAATCAATTTAATAACTCTAAACTAATTTGTTCATATGCCTAGTTGAGTTGATAGAGTATTTAATATTTAAAAAGGTAAGACATTTTGGAAGGGTTTTAAGTTTGAGTTCCAATGGGACCGTTTATTACGTTATAACAAAATGTTTAATTATAAAAAAAAAACTTAAACTAATTTAATAAATGATTTTTTTTAACATAATTTAATAAATAAATTTAAATCATACCCACAAAACTCAATGCCTTTGTACACATTCAAATACCTTTATATTTACTTTTATAGTCATCCATACCATCTGGTAAAAAAAAATCACAATCAAGTTGGAAACTTTGATATATGTGGTGGGGGTGTTTAATGAGATTTTAACAAGCATCTATCAATCTGTAGCCTTTGTAACAACAAGGGTATGATTGAGTTATAAAAATAAACGTTATGAGTATCTTAGGATCAGAAAAAGGTTTAGGGGTAAAATGGGACATACATATAAAAGTCGGGGATATTTATGTATTTTATCCATGATATTTAGAGTAGGAAAATTATTTAATAAAATAGACATAATATAAAAATGAAGATTACCTATAAGAGAAGAAACAACTTCTTTCAAATTTTAATAAGGGAAAAGTAGGTTTCCTTACATTCATACAAAAACATTTATACATAAGTGATTAAGAAAGCAAAATATAAGAGTCAATACATGATTTCCAAAAATAGTTGAGATTTGGTTTAAAAGTCAAATCCCCAAACTACCATATGTTAAAGCACCATAATATATTGCAGTTATTACCATAATTGATTCATCTACTACCATAATATACTAAACCTACTACCATAACTGATCCATTTACTACCATAATAGAAGGAGCAATTTGGGAAATTTTTTTGACATTTTTTTTAAACCAAGTTACAATTATTTTTTTTGGAGAACATGTGCTATTTTACTTTCTTGATCATTTGTGTATAAATATTTTTATATGGATGTAAAAAACTTACTTCCCCCGTTTAGTAAAAGCGATAGGAAAAAGAAAATAACATATGTGATTAATTAAGGAAATAAAAAATGGACTAAACCTAAATTTCCAAATTTAGGAAACATGATAAAGAAGAAATAAATCAATCGGACTAGGGAGCTATTACGTAAAAGGAATCAACCACAAAACCACACGCAAAATATTTCAAATTAATAAGTAAAGTAGTCACGTGACCATGACGTCATATTCTATTCCAACTCTTAATCGCAATGCATAAAGCATGTTAATTCATGTCGATATCTTCTAACATTGTTGCATTAATCACAATGGAGTGGTGTAGTCATTGTGAAAACTTTTGCGACACAGCCTGCCATCATGACTCCTTCTTGTAAGTAATCTCGATATGTTTTTCGCTTATTATAAGATTTCTTCGTGATTAGTTAAGGTGCAAGTAAGATGATTCGGCACTCATGATCAAAAGCGGAACTAGATAAGGCCTAAGGACATACACCCTCCGAAATTTGGGACACTAGATCATTAGGTTTTAACCTCAAAATCCATTAGTTTTCACCCCTCATTGATCTTAAATCGTGGCTCTAGTCTCTCCTCACGGTTATGTATAAAAAAGAAAAAAGATTTCAAAGGCATGAATAAATTATTTTCTTTTTTGGGTAATTATTTGACAACATGATATCCCATATGTTCAGAAAAAATTCGGATCCCTAAAATCTGATTTTTTATAAGTAATGTTTAGTTTGCTAAAACATTGGAAACAAGGCTGATTACTATTACATTATTCTCCTGCAGGTGTTGCAAGCTATGTGGAAAGATTTTGGGTGATATTATTGTGAAGAAGATGAAATTGCCGAAAAGAAATAGAAAGAAAAGAAAAAGAATAATGAAGTCTACAGTTATCAACCAAAATATTTGCTCAAATTCTGAGGGTGGCTCGGATGAAGCATCGCCTAAGGTTGATATCTCAATTAGGGAGTAGAATAATATTGTTTGTGGTTTAGGTCGTGTTTGTTTTTTTTACTAAATGCTGAATATAATTTTAATTCAGAATGACAAGACTTAATAAAGCATTACATATTGTCGTTTTTGTTTTTTAACATTGGTAAGTAGGTGGTGATAAGAATCTTGACGACATTTCTATTTCCGCCCCAATCTCATTTTTAATTTGCATACGTTTGGTTTAACTATAATCTGGGTTTTGTTAGCCAGTTCTCATTTTTTTAAATCCAAGACGAAGTTCAGCATGTTTAGAATTTTCCTATCCCCACCTGATCCCATTTAATTTTTTAAATGAGATAGGCCAGAATCGAAAAATAATAAACCGGCCTTATTGGGACCACCTCGTCCCAAACCTCCCATTATTATCCATAAGACAAGTGTTGCTAACCCCCTGCTTTTATTTCTGGGTAAAAAATTAATTTTTCGACAGAAAATGAAATATTTTCACTTTTTTCTATTTAACTTTTAAAAATTTCAACACAATCGAAATTTAACAAATAAATTAATGAAAGTCTATTCAATTTTCAACATTAGTTTCAAAACAAATGACTCCATTTTGTTTCTTCTTGTAAGTTAGTTCTATATTCAAATCTTTGTCATAGAAAGGTGAGGTTTGTTCTATGTTTACAACATATATAATTAAGATGCTTCATTCTTTAGAGATTTTGAAAGAAAGATTTTGAATGAACTCCGGTTAGCTTTAATTTTAGAGCGAAAGGGCTAGACATGGGCCTCTTTTCTAGCTCCTTGTCTCAAATAATGGTTAAAATAAAAGTAAAAGGTATTATTTTTGTTGTAAAATAATGAAAATAATCATTGTAAAATAAAAGAAAAGAGAGGAGAAAACATATATGAATGTTTAAGAGAAATAAAACTCTAACAAATAATTTGAATCCATATTTGGATGGAGATTTTCATAAATAAACTTAAGTTGTTAGAGTTAGTAGTCTGGCATGTTTTTAGGCAAAACCTTTAATTGCTGTTTTTTAAGTCACCAAATTGACGATCAAATAGTTGTCTTTATCTGGTATCACTAAGAGAAGACAGATTTGACCTTGACTCTACTAGGTCGAATCAATATGCAGAAACCTCTTGCATTTGGATATAGCCTCGTAGACATAGATTTAGCCTCCTCCTCCCTCCCTCCCCTCCCCCCCCTTCCTCCTCCTCCCTCCCCCCTCTCCCACCGTATAAACAAGCATGTGTTATGGGTGCCATGGAGCCAGCCCAAGATTCCAATTCAGAAGGTCTAAATGGATCAAAGCCCACATGAGGCCCCAAGTGACTTCTAATACCTAATACGAACCGACCACGGCCAGCTTCGGCCATGCTGGCCCGACAAACAAGAAAGTGCTCTTGTTTATCATTCACACGTCCTTCTTATAGCCGGGCCGTGACGTCCTCTTCTACTCGCATCTAAGATAGCCGCCAATGATTTATCGACGATCTCCTCGTAGCCTCGCAACATATCCCCAAAACCATGTTCAGAACTCGTCCTTAGGATGATCAAACCATCTTTGGAGACGAAAATTTGACGACTTAACCATCCAATGTGTTAAAAATCTGGCTGACGCACAAATGAAGCTACGCTTCTTCCTCCCTTCAATTTTGGAAACCAATCACCTACTTTCCATAAAAAGTAGATCATCCTCCTCTTTTATAAATAAGGAATGAATGACAATGTAAAAGTATACTTAAAATACATCAACAAAAGATCGAATATTCACGCCTCTATTTCTCTGCCTAACTTAAGTATCGTGCGGGTAGCTCACAAAGACATCACCGCCTAATGCTTTGTTTGTTTTGTATGCGCCCCATCAAGCCGCGTTAATACCTACCCCATTTGGGAAACTCTGAGAATCCGAGAGACAACACGTGTGCTTATCTTTGATGCTTGATTACTTTTTGATTATATTATTGATGATTTTAGTAGTTGGTCTATAATGTGGTCGAACATGTCTAGACATGTACAAACAAATCTTGTGATGAATTACTGAATATGCCTCTTAAACAAATGTCATATATTAATATAAACGATCTTTCATAAAATCCTATAAGTTGATAACTCTATAACACTCTTCCAAGACGATGATTCCTTAAAATCTTATAGAGAAATCATAATGAAGGAAAATAGTATAATACTTTTTTGAGCTATTGAGATTGTCTCATTAAAAAAGTCTTGTCAATATGAAGGAAAAAAAGAGTGCAATATAAATATATCATTGATTCATTATTCTCCCCCTTACAGAACGTGATATCTTAACATCAATACAAAATTTTATCTTATTTTACTTTAAGTGAGAGTTTCTCTTAATTATGTAGATGCGTTTTAAAGTTTCGAGGCCTTTTTAAATCAAAATCTAACAATATTTACTTAATTAGCTATAAATTATTGTATGCATTTTGTAAAAGGGACTCATAATATAGCCCATTAACAATCTTCAAAACTTTCATATATTGAATTGTAAATTAGTTTTCGAAACAATCATCCCCAACCATAATCAGTAAGAATCAGTTGGAAAAGGAGAAAATATCCATTTCAAATGCTGATGAAAGACAACTATATCTATTGAGTTTACACCTGGTCTTCTAAGACTGGTTTTATAATTATTTTTATGTATTTTTAAGTGAATGGTTTACAATATTACAATAATGTCTTTAATTAAATTTTTTAGTAGAAATTCACAATCTTAGTATTAAAACGTGTTCGAGATAATAAACTATATGTTTATAACATTTTAATTGTCATACCATTTGATCATGTTTTCTATATTAGGATAGTTGTGAATATGGGCTGACTCAAATCACATTCCCATAAATAAAACGTGTTTATATATTAGTGTCTTATAATAAACAATAATGAGATGGCTTGACACTTGACTCAAATGATAAAAGGGTGAAATGAGGTTACGAAAAATCTAAAGTTTGAATCTTTGTAAGAATTGAATATTACAATGATATAACGTAAAAAAAAAAAAAAATAACACGGATGAGATTTGATTATTTTGAAAAATTAAAACTTAACTAAAGATAAATTTGGATCGATCACTAACGTAACATCATTAAAAATTAAAGGATGCTTACTTAATATCGGAAACAAAGTGTTTTTCATTACTACTTTACAAAGAACTACGAAGAGTTTGTGTTCATATAAACAAAGTTTTTATCGTTAAATCTGTATTCTTATTATTTTCTGTTTTTGCATCCATAAAAAAAAAAACGTTAAAAATATTCTCGATCCAATGGTTGAAAGCTGTGAGCTATATAAGCTCAAGTTTTTATCAGCCAAACCCTACTTTTAATCAAGATCGCTTCTTGTTGCTCTTCCACCGAGAAAATGATTTGGGTTGGGCTCTCACTACTTCCACTTCCAATCTACAGAGGCCTCACATTTAATGGGTTGGGCTTTGAGCAATAGGCCCAACATCATCGCAATCGACACGAAATTCAAATAGATATTCGGTTTTCATATAATTTTGATATTTTCAGCTCTCTTTACCTCAATTAAGAGAGAAGGCATAATCAACTCAAGCTGGTCACTTCAGATGATATTTGGACTGTTATATTTCATGGGGAAAAAAAAAGATCAAATGTTTATAAAATAAATTACAAAAAATGCAAATCAATTATTAAAAATTACAGGAGCAATTCAGTCTTTATTATTACAAGGATGGAGAAAAAAAATAAAAAGAAAAAGAAACCACAGAAGACACGATATATGAATACATTAATCATCAATCAAATGTAACAGTTTTGGGTGTGTTAAGGTTGTGTAATGAATTAAAGAAAAAAATGTTAAGAAAAAATAAATATAAATATAAATAACTTTACTTAGAAACTTATATATTGGTAAATAATTCAATCTTTATATTGACGAATGAACCCCATGACATTTTATTTGAAACATTAGACCCAAAAAAGTTGAAACCTAAGTCTAGTCCATTTATGTAAAAAATAATTGATAATGAGTTTAGGTTTGACCTCAGGAAACTTAAGATACGAGGTCATACTTAACACATAAGATAGTATCCAAGATTTACTAAGGTCTTAAGGGACTCTTTCATCAATTTTTCTGACGTAAGGAGACAAGGCCTAGATTTCAGCTTTATTTTTTTTTGGCCTAATTTTTCAAATAAAATGCCATGAGGGCTATAACATAGTGTTCCCTAATCCATTTATTATTATTATTATTATTATTTTTTATTTGAGAAAAGCACGTAATCCGTTTTAGTAAGTGGTATCTGGCTTTTGTATATACTTCCAGGAAAACTGCTTCCAATTGCATAGTTCCAACCTAAAAAGGCCAAAAATCAAAGGCCGTGGATGGTAATAACAAGGCTATTTCCGATGGAGCAACCAATGAAAACTCATTGGAATTATAAACCTTTATGTTTTCCAACTTAA
This sequence comes from Tetrastigma voinierianum, assembly GCA_016808115.1. Taxonomy (NCBI): domain Eukaryota; kingdom Viridiplantae; phylum Streptophyta; class Magnoliopsida; order Vitales; family Vitaceae; genus Tetrastigma; species Tetrastigma voinierianum. Next base: position 287,150 of record JAEQBH010000143.1, read on the forward strand.
ATTAGTCTTTCTTTTCCTGTATAAATTGCTGCCTTCTTCTCTCATTCTGTAATCATAAGACAATTGCTAATACACAGTGAAAAGATGTCAAAGCAAGAGCTTCTTCTTCTAGACTGCGGAGTTAGCCCTTTTTGTGGTAGGGTAAGGATTGCCCTTGCCGAGAAAGGTGTGGAATATGAAAGTAAAGAAGAAAATGTGTTGGGGGCAAAGAGTGAGTTGCTGCTCAGTTCAAACCCTGTCTACAAAAAAGTTCCTGTATTGTTACATAATGGAAAACCACTGTGTGAGTCCTCTATTATTGTTCAGTACATTGATGACGCCTGGCCTTCTCCTCCATTGCTTCCTACTTCTCCATATGAGCGAGTTCAAGCTCGGTTTTGGGGAGACTTCATTGAAAAGAAGGTGAAAAGATCTCTCTTTCAATTATCATAGCATCTAAACATTTACAATTAATATCTATGCTAGCTATATATATGAATATTTCATGTTTCTTGGAGTCTCCAATTTTGTTGGACTTGACTTGAAAAGTTTCATGATGTGATGTTATAGATTTTTTTTGAGACCTATATATAGGGATAGAAAATGGATTGATATGCTATAATTAATATGTTATATATTCTAAGGTTTTGTGGTCTCTTTCTTCAACAGCTACAAATTTTATATCTATTTTTGAGGTAGTGTATTCCTCCTCCTTTACCTTAGGCTTTTTTTAAGGATTTCACATATATTTGTGTGTTTCTTTTATTTTTTTTGTTGCTTGTTCTTGTTTTTCTTTAATAAGAACTCTATTGAAACACTTGGCTTGTCCCGTGACAATAGAACAAGGAAGAAGGCACAAAAAATAAAATATTTTCATTTTATCATAATGATAAAGTTAAATTAACATCATACAAATAAATATTAAATTCAACTATCTTTTTTAATACATTAAGATGTTAAGATGATGATTTTTAGCCTATAAAAAATAAATAACTTAATACTCAATAAAAATAAAGTATTAGGATAAACAAAGAACTAAAAACTTCTGGCTTTATGGGTTCTAGGGTAAAAGCGATATCAATAGTCCCACCAACAAGCAATCATTTGGTCTAAGGGGATGTGTAAAGGTTCTTCAGATTATAGGCAGTAAAGCAAGTAACAATCTTTACCTTTTCAGCATCCGTCCATGCTCAATGGAAGCTTGAAATTTCTTAACGTGGCTCATTTGACGACTTAATAAAGTACTATATGTTAAATAAAAAAAAACAAAGGCCAACTTAAATGAGTAGTAGATGTCAACTTTAAGATGTGCAATGCGATTTTTCCTTATTTAGGATTTCACATATATCTAGCTATGTTTTCCTTACTTTGGTAATTATTTCTTATTGTCTATTCTCCTTTTTATTTAACAATTAACAAAAACTTTACTAGACACTCAGATGATCAGGTATCAACTATAAGGCGTACCAAGTTTTGTAGTACTAATGCATGTTCTCATTCCATGATATGCAGGTATTTGATGGAGGCAGCAAGATATGGAAGAGCAAAGGGGAGGAGATAGAGGTCGCTAAGAAGGAATTCATAGAGACTTTGAAGCAGCTAGAGGGAACTCTAGGGGACAAGGATTTCTTTGGGGGTGAGAATTTCGGATTTGTTGATATTCTATTGATCCCTCTAACTACCTGGTTTTACGCGTACGAGAAATTCGGGGATTTTAAGGTTGAGGAAGAGTGTCCCAAGTTCTCAACTTGGGTGAAAAGATGCAAGCAAAGAGAAAACGTGGTGAAAGCTCTTCCGGAACCAGAGATGGTCTATGAGGTTGTGCTTATGTTGAGAAAGATGCATGGCGTTGAATAGTGAGAATTCATGGTTGCATGTCTTTTTACTCGTTCGCCATATGAAAGGAGAAAAATAAGGAGAAATAAGAAATCTCATTTTCCTTTCTTTGTTTGGACTTCTATAATGATGAAAATAATTTAAGGGTTTGCTTCTTATGCAATTGTTCTTGTTGTATTTCAAAACATAATAGAAATTGGTTATGTTATGATTAATCAAACATTGCATGTAATCAGTGGAGATAAGATTAAGTAATGTAAGTTTTGCATTACAAACTTGCTTTAGTCCAATGGTTTAATGGCAAAGTAGATTCGATTACCTAGCTTCCTATCACTACTACAAAAATTAAAATTTATTACAGCTCATTTTATGATGCTTTAAAAAATGTCATTGTTTAAATATGATTCAACGTCATATTGTCATTGTCTTGTGTAGGTGTTATAGTTGAAAGTGTCTTCTTTTAAATAATATAAAAACGTTGGCATTTTTAAAGTGTCATCATCTATTTATATATAGTATTTTTTATTAAAATAATTCTCTCAAACCCTACCCTCCCATGCTCACACTCCATAAACCTCTGACTTCTATGTGGGTATTTGGGAGAAGAAAGCCTTTAGTGAAGAAAAAAAAAATTGGATTGCACTTTTTGGATCGTTCCTCAATAGAACCTCATAGATCTCGAATTCTTCGAGAAGCCTTGACTTATTAGGGTTATTCGAGGTGCAAAGCCAAGCCGGGAATCCTTCGATCATCGCTTGTATGGTACATTTTCATTACCCACGACATGACATGCGCGAAAGCAAATTCAGCCGTAGTATCAACTGTGGAAATTCCTTTTTCTTTTTGTCCCGCCATCCATGCCTCTCAACACGTCCACCACCCCTATTCCCTGAACTCAACTCCTCCTCATCTTCATCCCTGAGATCAACACAGCTCTCCAGCTCAGTTGATGAATCAACTCTTTCTCATTCTCTTCCTTTCGTGGTTTGCAGTTACAGCTACTGCAGCACATACCCAATGGCGGTCCGAGTTTATGTATACAAGAAGCAGGCGAAGATGCACCCTGCACTCCTCCCCAATTGGATCTCTCTTCAAACCCACATTAAACTCTCACGCCTTTTCTCCGTTTTTTTCTCGGGAAGGTCATGGATGATGAAAAAAATGATTTCTAGGAATGATTTTCTTGAAATCATGGACATCGAAAATCAAATCACAACCTCTTAATCTCCTACCTAAAACACAGGAAAGATACGCATGAAAATTTACAAGTAATATACAAAATAGATAACATTCCAGTGCAAAATGGGGTGAACAGGTACTGGAGCAGCAGGAAAGAGGCGTGGCCGAGAATGGTGTCGGAGACGTCGACGAGGGGCGAAGGTTTTCGGATGGAGAGCGTTGGAACTGTTCAGATCAGAGATGACACTATTGGAAGCGACAACGCAAGAGGAGGAGGGCGTTGAGAATGTTTTTCCCTATTCCGCGTGGGAAGTGAAGACTCTGCTCATACAGACATTAGTCTCGGAGGAGGCGGCACACTTTTCCATAGCTAATGAGGCTTGTAATTAGATTTTTGGATTTCACTCCATTTTGTTTGAAGCTCTGTTGTGGTGTGTGTGACAGGATATTTGGGTTTGATTTTGGTGTGGATGGAGGAAGATGAAGTTTGAGATTTTAATTTCCCAATTACCAATTGGTCCTCGTTTTGATTTCTTACTTTTTCAACTTGGATTTCAAATGACTTTTGAAATTAGAGAACTTGATCTTTTAGGCAATTTGCCTTAGAAAAGGACGACGATGTTGAAGAAGACAGTTTGGAGGAGCTATTGCTGATCTATTGCGTCTCGAGTGAGGTTGACATTTGTCGAAATGTTGGGATCTGCAAGATATATATATATATATATATATATATATATATATATATATATATATATATATATATATATATATAAAGAAAGCATGATATAATTTGTGGAGTTATTTTCAAAGGATATATGATATAATTGATCAAAATACGAATAAGATTATGACAAAGTACCCACCAACATTTTTTATGGATATGGGATCTGATCAATGACGGACCTAGAAAATGGTTTGAAGGGGGTAATAGTTTAGTATTTAGTTTAGAAGGGGCATTTATTACCTAAAAATAACTATAGTATAATGGTAACAAGTGAATAAATTTTCATGTACAATGTGATCAAAGGTTTCAAAACCCCTTATTGAATTTATTTAAAAAAAAATTCGAGCCTCTAGGCACAAAGTGGGTCCGCCACCGGATCCGATTGTACTTTCACAACCCTTCCATTTGAATTGTGAAGTTGTATTACTTTGTCAATTTCCTTTTAGAAGCTGTTGTAGAGACTGGTTTGGCATTTATAATTTTTTTTTTTTAATTCAACATTTTGATTGTAGTATGATATCTTATTTTTGGAACCAGGTTGTAGCTTTGAGGGAGGATGGATGCCCAAAAGTTTGGGTGGTGACATTTAATCATTGTCAGTAATGAGCAACATATGGAGCAGTATGCATTTGCCTCATGGTTAGGCACCTTTATGATTATAAGGAGATGCTTTAATTTCTTAAGTTTCAAAGTCAATTCTTTTGCCTTCATGTTCATTTGGATGCAGATATATTTGGTTTGTGATGTGATTGTGCAAAATAATTGAGATGCCTGATTTTGTTCATGTTTATGGTACTAGTATAGTTTGTGACGCCCTAATTTCCGAGAGTCCCGTTGAAAACCTGTCAACTCGTGGAATTCGTCTTAAGTCGCCTGCAGACTCTAAATCTGCGCTCGTGACCAGATCAACTATCCATGGAGACAGTTACTTCCTAAGACTACTTCCATACGTCCCTTCACCGAGACCCATTCATTCATATTTAAATCTAAAATATGAAAAGAAAATGAATAATTACAGTTCGTAGGGGTCCAATCACGGCCTTCTTACCATAATTAAATACCCGACTATTTATGCAATAGTCCAAAAGAATTTTATAAAAATCCTTTTAGACAAAACACTTTTACAAAAATGTTACTCAATGCCACATGTCGGCCTCTCTTGCCAATCACGACTCCAGGAGACCGCCTCCAGACACTCCTCAGACCTGAAAGGGGGTCCCATGACGGATTACAACCCGGGCCGCAGGAAAATTCTACGCGCTACTCCCCACCTAAAACGCATAATGCAACGTACAAATCCATGAAAATCAGCCCAATCACATTCCATATAAATAATGCAATCCTATATGGAATATTACGTGTCATGCATGAGATGAGACTCCCATGCCCACAACCCGAGTCCCAACCGACTCCCTCACACCTGCAATGCCAAGTGTGAAAACCAGTCATTGGTGTTTCACCCAATGACTTAAACTATTGGACAACCCTCCAATATTCACTTAAATTTTTTTATCAAATCCCGTGTGTTGTTCATGGGCCACGTCTTTTTCAGGGTCACACCGCAGGATCGTCGCGTGCCTTCCGACATTTTTAAGGTCTTTCACCGCCGGTAATCATGTCTAACCGCATATAAATTTGGGTCTTTCACCCTCGGGAATGTGGGTGTAACGCCCAAAAATAATTCTAGTATTTTTTTATATATAATATTTTTTATTATATATTTAGGTATATAAAATAAATTAAATGAATTTTTTCCGAATTTAAATGCTCGTGAATCGAAAAAGATATGCAACTAAAATTTTATTAAACCAATTAAATTTGGTAAAATGTCAAACGGGGACCCAAGGGTCCTAAATGAGAAGTATATGCAAAAGTGTAATGAAATGAAATAAAATTGATAAGGAAAGTGAAATGAAGTGTTAAAATGGTAAAATGAGAAAATGAGATTTAGTGTGAAAGCTAAACAAGGTCTTTTTTTTTTTTTTTTTTCAGAATAGGAGACATAAATACCATATTTTGGCCTTTGAGAGACATTCCTCTCATTAAGACATTTTCGTTTTTGAGAAAAAGGGAGAGAGCTAGGGTTTTTGAATGGAGAGATTTGTGAATTGCTCCATGAAAATCAAAGGCTAAAGTGATAAAAAACAAAGAGGAACCTTGGTATTGAAGTTTGAAAGAGATTTGAGGTAAGACTCAAACCCTAAACCCCTTTTATTTGTGTTTCAGTTGGGGAAACCTCAAATGTGGATAAAAAGAGTTTTGTTTTGGTTGTAAATGAGTTTTGGGGTTGTGTTGGGTTGAGTTTTGATGAGTATTGTTGGTTGGTATTCACTACTAAAAATCATCGACCATCGACCAATTTTTTGGCTCCAGAACAAGATATTTTGGCTCAGAACCCATTACCGACCGCCACGACCAAATTATTTGGTCGCACCCGGCTCGTAATTATTTTACCGACAAAAAATCAATTGGTCGGTAAATTACCGACCATTTCCCGACCATTTACCGACAAACCATTTCCGCCTATTTTCCGACCATTTACCAACCGAAAAATTTTGGTCGGCAAATGGTCTCCAAATGGTCGGTAATTACCGACCATCGGGGTGACCATTTGCCGACCAAAATTTTTAATGCCATTATCGGTAATGGTCTCAAATGGTCGGTAATCGACCATTTGGGTACCATTTGTCGACCAAAATTTTTAATGCCATTGGTCAAGAATGGTCCTTAAATGGTCGGTAGAGCCACGACATTTGGAGACTTACTTACCGACCAAATTCTTTCGTAATTGGTCTATATATTCCAAATGGTCGGTAAATTAATTAAAAAAATTTTTTTGGTCGCAATTGCCGGTAAATGGTAGCAATTTTTTTTGCTAATTAATTTTAAAAAAATTTTTGGCTCTGGCTTGGTCGCACTGACGCAGAATGGTAGCAATTTTTGTCGTTTTATATATATAAGAGAAAGATAAGAGTATATATATATATATATATATATATATATATATATATATATATATATATATATATATATATACATATTAAGATTACAAACAAAAGAAAAGCACAATAGTGCATGCATATTATATAAAAAGAGCAAAATATATTTTAAACAAGCAAACTAATATATATATACCGTATATATATAGTAAATAAGTCAAGAGAAAATAAAAACATGAATTCCCAAATCCAAGTATGAAAAAAGAAGTGTGTACACTAATCATCCAACCTAGTGTCATCATCGTGGATGCCGAGATGTATCCGTCCGTATGGCGAGATGTCACCATCAACTGTCGCCGGCCGCTTAACTCGATGGCCACAGAGCGCCACGTAGTGGGCTGAAAGCAGATGGGTCAGAAATGGAGCATTACGCCGAACAATCCGAGGTAGATCATCAGGGTTGAACTGCAGTCCACCTTCCTGACATTTCTTTGTAAGCCAATCAAAACGTAGACGTAACTCTTCCCTATCATCCTCGTGAGTCGATCGCCGCTCGTATCGCCAATCGATATCGACGCATTTCGCGACCGCGCCCGAAGTCCTCCATCGTCGGTGAACAAATTCGAAAATGGTCCCGGCATGGAGCTTCATAATCCGTCGTTTGCGCGAGAATGATGATGTCGATGAACCACGCCATAGACGGGCATCTTCTCCCTTTGCCATCACCAAATTTCATACCAATCACTGTGATCAACCTATGAGCCGATGCATGAGAACCACCGCTGCACCATCACATGAAGTCAAGTGAGACTGAATACGCTTGAGTCAGCAGCTAGCCTAACATTTCCTCATATATCTCGCCTCGATAAACATGTAAAAATAAGTATTTTAATTTTTATCTTAAAAAAAATAAAGAGAAGTATAAAACCAAATCTTTGGATTATATTTTTTTTACATGTTTCCCGCGAGGATCCGCTGACAAACCTTGTCAACTCGCGAATATTCATGGATGTCGGGTAACCCACACCACTTCATTGAGTCCCTTTCTCCAAGACGGATTTAATCTAAAATCGTGAGTCTTTGTACGGGGAGCTCTACCAAAATACAACATGTCTCAATAACATGGCAACTTGTCCCAACATTTCACACCAACCACACCGGGTCCACATATGGATAAAAATAAGTAAAATGGCCACTTGGGCCCATACATCACTACTCACAAAATATATCCAATTAACTATATAAATTACACTCGCTCAAGTGTTAATAAACTGAAATAATTCAAACATATATTAAACTCCGTGATGCAACAAATCGAATACGCTTGAGTCGCAGCTAGCCTAACATTTCCTCATATCTTGTCTAATAAACATGTAAAATATATTTTAATTGATCTTCAAAAAAAAATAAAGAGAAAAATCTTTCATTATATTTTTTACATGTCCGTTGGGAATCCACATTTCACACCAACCACACCGTCCACATACTGACAAAATGAGTAAAAATAAGTATTTTAATTTATCTTCAAAAAAAAAAAAAAAGTAATTTTGTTTTAAAGAAACTTACATTTGCTGCACGAGATCTCTGATCAACAAAAGTCTGATCATCATGCCCCTTCGTGTGCGTGTATCTGAATAAGCGAGGAGCACTGGGCTTCTTACCTCCTTTGCGTGTCTTTAATTACAAACAATACATACGTTAATTCAATGAAAAATCCTTCCGAGAAATGAAAATAGTATAATTGAACACACCACAAAGTAATAAACATAAGAAGTGTAAATTGAAATCATATCAATGTTCGTCATACTCACGATAGAGCGAGATCCACAAGTGTGTGTAGACATGCCACTACCCTCTCCAGCCCGCTCTGAGCGACGATTGCCGCTTTGTTTCTCACACCTCTTCCTATAATCAGGATCTTCCCATCTTCTCCGCCACTCCTGGAAAACATGATCGGGACACTCAAATCTTGCTCTTTCTTCTTCAACCATTTATCTTTGACCTCGCATACGTTGTCTTTATACCGACCGGCAAAGATGCTCAGAGAACATCCTTTGACCGCCTCTTGACCTGTCCACTCTATAAACTTTCGCAATTGTAATTTAAACATATTTCATCGCTGAACAAAAGAATAAATAATTGATGTAAAAATGTTACAGTAATATATACCTTAAATTCTTCCGTAACCATCAATCGTCTCATCCGCTTGACTTCCAATATGTCCATGAGGTTTAAAGGACTTTCCGAAAATCTGTCCTCGAACCTCAGGAAATTGGACTGCATTTGGCCTAACTTCGCCTCAGAACTCCAAAATTTCATAGCAAGTAAGAAATAAATTAAGAAATGGATAAATCATTAGTTAAGTTTCATATCTTACGGATTATCAATTGTCGGCTCAAACTGAGCAATAGGGAGAGTCTCATCTGTAGGGTGCTCTGAGGAAGACTCTCCAACATCTCCATCATCTCCCTCCCATGTCTCTTGATCATTCACGCAATTCAGACTACGATGTGGATCGGCCTCGCTGATCCCGATGCCGCGTACATTCACAATCTCCTTCGCCCGTGGGTCTCATCGACCAATTCTAACAGATCTCTGCATACCCGGCATTGCTGCCTCTTACCATAATCTCAGATTTAATTCCGGCAACGTGTTGCCTCTACCGTCCACGCGCCATATCTGCTAAAAATAATAAAACAACACATTATCGATTAGTAAGCATCAAGTAAAATACAGAAGGGGCAATGAAAATAAAACAAAACATGATTAACGCATTGAAATAACTAAAACTCACTAACTACTCATTCTCATCGTAATCATCTAAATCGTTCGTTCTTCTTCTTCATGTAGTAACATCATTTTCTAAACTCCTTCACGCGCCTGCTCTTCCTCATTATCAATTAAATGTTCATTAACATCTACATCCCCACTTGTATCCATCTCAGAAGATGCAACTAAAAGGACGTCTTCGTCCCCCACCACGGCTTCGATTATAACATCATTGTCATCATTTTGAAAGCTGGTTCTATGACATCATTACTTGGTGATGCGGGATGTCACCTCGAGCCCTAGCTTGATCTGCACACAGCCTAATCCATTCTAGGACCGTCCACCCGGATATTCACACAATAAACCCGTGATGCTTGTACCGCTAAGACAAAAGGTTCACACTTGAATCGCTTTTATCGTGCACATCGACAAGTTTATATCGAGGATGGACAACCATACCGACATGTGGTGTCAATCGAACCTATCTACATTTGAATAACACAGCTTTAACCGGAGGGCTTCAAATTCTAACTCGATCACTGACCGTGAGTCCCGTAATAGTCGATTCGGCCATTGTATACGGATCCTTTAATGCATACCCCGTATTGTTCAATAAGGTTCTGAACTCCCATACGATTCACGTAAATTTAAAACCATTCACATAGTAACCGCTGTGGGGAGTTCTAACCTCTCAGGGACCTGCTATAGTTCAAGATAATGATTGGAAATTTTATTTGCACGATTATGAACTCGTAATCAAATCAATGTATTATTGAGATTACAATTATAAATTTGTATCGAACATTAAGCAATTGTTTTGTGGATTAAGTGTTTAGTAAATCATACGTATTTTTCTCAAACCACGATGAAATTTTTGTTCGCCAAGGCATTGACAAACTTTCGCATTCAAGTTTGGAAATCAAGTGACGTTTTTCAGAATCGAATACACTTAAAATAGAAATGAAATTAGAGAAAATGGATACATTGAGAGGAAATAGTAAATTAACATGCTAAATATATCCCATTTGACTTTTAGCAACTACTTACTTTATGAACGGTTGAACTGACAATTCATTAGACATATAGACGAGTCAAGAAGATATTCATTGTCCGCTAGATAATCGCTTTCCTTCGGCACCGATTGCTTTACCCGAGGCTTGAAAATCTCCCAAACATATCATCATCCACAATGTCATCAAGATAAACCTCATTCCGCTTTGTCCTTAAGTGAAGAGTCGATCTCCTTTGAAATGTAATGATGCGAATTCGCAAATTTCATCCATAATATACCCAATTGATATAGAACCCTACCCGAGCCTTGTTCATGATTTTATGCTTTTATTTTCTCAAGTATCTACAAGAAGATTATTGAATATTATAAGTCATGTATGTGTGTGTGTATATATATATATAGGAAAAGAATTGGTTGGAGTGAATTAATATTATTACTTTCCGAGGATACATCCAACGATAATGGACTGGACTAAAGAATCCTAGCTTCAGAAGCTGGCACCGAAGATGTTCCATTGAGTCAAAAAAACCCTTGAGGGAAGATCTTCAAGATTGCATAAGATAACAGGAATTTGTTCATCCAGATTCCTCAACTCCCTCATCACCAAAGATGAAGAAGTCATTAAGAATAAGGAAATCTCAGCTTATCTGGCCCCATATTCTATTTATGTGAATTTCAAGAGCGATTGGTAACAACCTTTGCATGAATACATGACAATCATGACTCTTCATACCAAACATCTTAAGTTTTTTCGCATCCACACATCTCCCCAGATTAGAAGCATAACCATCTGGAAATCTCAGTTTTTTTTTTTACCTAATTTTAACACATCCTTCTTTCGTGATTTATTCAACAATGGCACATCGTGGTATTTATTGGTGACAAGATTTTGCAAATTGAGGACGACGATAATATTTATTCAACTCATCTCTTGACTTGTACGTGTCCTTAGTTTTCCCCGGAATGTTAAACATCAGATTGAAAATATTGTCAAACACATTCTTCGATATGCATAATATCAAGATTGTGCCCGAAAGCAAGTGTTCACGCAAGAGGCAAATCCCGTAAAATAATCTCTCTTTATTCCACCCACAGTCTTAGATATAACTGCATTCACAACCTCAGATCGACATCTATCACCTTCCTCAACCCTCTGTTATTCAAATCCTTCAGAATTTCATCCCCAGATCTAACACCCGGGAATTGTTTAGTAACCTTTCTATTCTTAATGAAGTCTTTGGTGTTACGTCGATACGGATGATTCATGGGCAAAAACTTCCGATGGTTGTCGAACCATGACTGTTTCCTGCTTTTAATTAATCTAAAAGCATCAGAGTCTTCCATACAATGCGGACATGCCAACATACCAAAGAAGATCTACCCACATCATAGAATACACTGAAAGTCATTTATGGTCCAGCACGCAGGCGCCACAGATCTCGAAAAATTTTGCCGCTTGAAATATCAGTAAGTTTGAACCCCAACACCCTACGTACTTTTCAACTCCGCTATCAATGGCCGCAAGAAAACATCTATCTTCCCTTCGATTCGTAGGGCCCCACACTAACATACAAAACATAAATTCCTCCTTCATACATAAGTCCTGGAGGTTATACGGCGCTACCACCACAAAGCCACAAAGAATATTGTCAGTCTGGGATTGACCAAACTACCGAAACCATCAAAGAAATAAACCCAAATTTTTAACATTTCGAACTTCAGATGAAAATCGGGAAACACTCCATCAAAATGTTTCCAAGTAGGCACTTAAGGGTGACACATCTTACCGTCTCCATATGATGCTCAATGCCACCTCATTTCATTAGCCGCTGCGGCTGATGCATACAATCTCTCGCAACTCCAGGGTGTTATTGGAAAATAGTGCATCTTCTTATACGGCACCTTCAACTTCCGTATATACAATCTATTTCTAGAACCCCTAACCTTTTGCTTTTGCATCGAAAGTATGCCCACATTTTTACAATCAAGTATAGTCAATTGGCCATCACCCCAAGATATCATACGCTTGTTCACACAACAATGAATGACCAGACGGGTAATCCCAACTCCTCTAACTAACTTCTTCGCGGTCAGAAATCCAATGGCATCAGATTATCTGTGGCAACAGCTTCTGAATGAAATTAGACATAATATCAAACCATGCCCGCGAACACTGGGTGGTCTCCAGACTTCTTTATTTCTAACATCCTCACTACCGCAGATAGTTGGAGATGCTTAATTTCCCTCATACAGGTTTGTCTCCAAATTTCAATCATGTCATAGAAATTCCTTTGCTTCGGCATCGGGTTCTCATCCCGGTTGAATTCAGATTCAAGAAGATCACAAACCATTCTATGGTATGTAGTGTGATTCATATTATCCGAGACCATCCGATCGCTCTAATTTGGTCGACATCCAGATCGGAACTTGAACACCTCCGTGACTTGCTTCTCACCATGGTATATCCAAACATAGTAATCCTAAGACAAAACCATTTCTATACAAATGCACCTTCACAGCCTCAACATTCAAAAACTTTGTATTCCTCTGACATTTAACTAAAGTGCAAGGACACCTTATACCGTGCCACCATTCACACACTCGTGATGTCTCAGAGCGACCGCAACAAATTCATCAACTTTATCCCCATTCATTAGAGAACATTCCATTCACTATTCGCCCTCAGACATCCATTCACGATCGCCTTCCATAAATTCAGCCACAAAAAAATCAATTTAGTAAACAAACACGATTGTCCTCAATTATTTTTATGTTCATTAACCATCCATTGTGGTTCCGATAAAGTTATATTTACGCTGCAGGATATGCAACCTACTACACATCCACTTCCACCTCCACCTCCCTTCCACCCGTCACGCTCTTTTCTCTTCAATAGGTTTGTCCTAATCCATTTACAAAAGTTACGTTAAAAGATCACGATTACATGTTCATTATGTATGATTTCGCAGCCTCCCGGCGTGGTTCTGCAGCCACCTAAATAAGACATATAACACAATGCATAATCGTTTGATTTAGCAAATTGCATTACTATTTATATATCCTAATGTGCACCCGGAGAACAAACGAGAGCGTAGGCACCAAAATGACATAATATATGCAATTTTAAATTAAATCATGATCATTTAATTAACGCCCTTTCGTGAACTGGGTCCATCGGATAATCCAAAGGTATACAAACTGCTTGTAATACATCGGACGGATGTATTCTTGACGGCTAACTATATATCATCCAACGATAACTATAATCGCTACGATGATGCATTTTCAAATCAAGTTAAGAGAATGCAGCGATTTCGGCCGTATTTATAGGAAAATTTTAGTTTAGATATGTTAAACGATTTCTTCAATTTAATCCTATCACATGTTATTATATCCATATCATTCATAAATTCATACTATATCATGTAATCAACTCATATATTCCTATAAATTTCATTCAAGTGATTAGTACACTTGGTACTCTAATCTAAATTTCAAAAATATATGGGTACCCAATGCTATTAAATAGCATATGGTCAGACGGCTAACTCAATGGGCTTTCCATAGAGTCATATAGAACACCCAAACCAAGTTCTTATGAAGGAGTTATGCATGTTAAAATCATGAAAAATCAGCACACTGCAGTACTGCCAGAGCAGCAGGTAGGGCTACTGCTGATTTTTTTCATTTTAGATAGGATATGACTCCTCAATTTTTCGTGGTTATATTTGGGTGGATTCTAGACTAATGGGCTTTCCATAGAGTCATAGAACAATCTAAATCCAAGTTCTTATGAAGGAGTTATGCATGTTTTCAAATCATGAAAAATCAGCACACTGCAGTAATTGCAGCAGCAGGTAGGGCCACTGATTTTCTTCATTTTATAGGATATGACCAATTTTTATCAAGCTATATTTGGGTGGATTCTAGACTCAATGGGCTTTCCATGAGTCATAGAACACCCAAATCCAAGTTCTTGCGAAGGAGTTATGCATGTTTCTGAAATCGTGAAAAATCAGCACACTGCAATTGCAGCAGGAGGTGTGGGCTACTCGATTTTTTCATTTTAGGATAGGATATGACCTCACTTTTCGTGCTATTTGGGTGGATTCTAGACTCACGGCTTTCCATGTGAGTCACACCCAAATCCAAGTTCTTAAGTGAAGGAGTTATGCATAGCTTAAATCATGAAAAATCAGCACACTGCAGTAATTGCAGCAGCAGGTAGGGCCACTGATTTTCTTCATTTTAGATAGGATATGACCACTTTATTTGCTTGCATTTGGGTGGATTCTAGACTCAAAGGGCTTTCCATAGAGTCATAGAACACCCAAATCCAACTTCTTATGAAGGGAGTTATGCATGTTTTAAATCATGAAAAATCAGCACACTGCAGTACTGCAGCAGCAGGTAGGCCAATTGATTTTCTTCTGTATTTTAGGATAGGATATGACCTCAATTTTTATCAAGCTATATTTGGGTGGATTCTAGACTCAAAGGGCTTTCCATAGAGTCATAGAACACCCAAATCCAAGTTCTTATGAAGGAGTTATGCATGTTTCAAATCATGAAGAAAATCAGCACACTGTCGTAATTGCAGCAGCAGGGCCACTGATTTTCTTCATTTTTTGATAGGATATTACCTCAATTTTTATCAAGCTATATATGGAAGATTCTACACTCAAGGGCTTTTCATAGAGTCTAAGAACACCCAAATCCAAAGTTCCCAATGAAGAGTTATGTGATGTTTCAAATCATGAAGAAAATCAGCACACTGCAGTAATTGTAGCAGCAAGGCCGCTGATTTTTTTCATTTTAGGATAGGATATGACCTCAATACGCGTAGTTAAGTATATGGTGGATTCTAGACTCAAAGGCTTTCCATAGAGTCTAGAACACCCAATTCCAAGTTCTAATGAAGGAGTTATGCATGTTTCAAATCAAGAAGAAAATCAGCACTGCAGTAATTGCAGCAGCAGGGCCACTGATTATATATGCATTTCTTGACTCATAAATAACAAAGGTCAAGGATAATTAATTTTACCAGATATTGTGGAGTGGAAATAATTATGTTTTTGCAGTACTCAAAACTTCAGCAATTTACACAAAGTGAAACTGATACTTGTGTAAGTACGACATTGCACCAAAGCAATTGCCCATTCTCAAAGGATATGGACGCAGTTTAAAATACACAAAGCCAACTACTCAAATAACAAATTCGAGAAGTGCATGATCATGTTTGCATATATCTAGTGCAGGTATATAAACACCCATTCCTTGTTCAAGGAAAGAAATATTGAATGATACTTGGGAGCCGAAATAAATAAACAAGCTGTAAGAGAAACTTACCTCTGTCTTCAACAAAGCTGCCTTGAATACCGTGGTCACGCCAGAAAGCCCGGATTTCTCCACTATTACTCGTTGTATGTGCCCTTATCCAAGTTTAAATCCTTAAACAGAGGAAATGACTAAACTCAATACCATTTAGAAGTATATGCCCCACCTCAACCAACAAATGCACTAGGGAATGACTATAACAACACTCTCAATATTGGAACAAAGGAAATCTTATTCTATAACTCCATGTATATCTAAAAATTCTCGCCAATTTCATTTCAATTCCAATAAAAAAGGCAAAGAAAAGTTGAAATCAACAAGTAGAATAACGATGAATGCATCAAAAACAACCTATTTAGGTTAATAAAGTTCACCAAAAATTCACATCTTGGAGAACATGGGATATTAGTGTGTATGGACAAGTCTAAAAGAATGACACATCAAATCCTTCCACTGCCAATCAAGAAATAAAATGAAATTTCACTTAAATATTCAAATTCAGGCCTGAATTGACTCAATCTCCAGAGTACTACAAATTCCAAAATCATTTCTAGTGAAAGAACAAAAAGAAAAAATTCATGAATATTACACTTTTAAACTTAATGTTACCCCAAAGTAAAACATCTACTAACTCGCCAGAATCATCAGCCAATGCTAAATTACGATATGTTAAGCTACTTCCATTTTGTCCCCAATTCCACCATTTTAGAACAGGTAATAATTTTTTCTTAATAGAACGTTATTCTTCTTAATTAGAGTGAGATCAATTATAATGTAAAGGGTGCAAACCAAGGTCGTAAACACATTATATTGAAAGTATACAAGGATACAAAAAAAGCCAACTATAGTAGCTACAACTCAGTTCTTGCAAGAAGAAGAGACCAACCACCCCATAAAGATAACTAAGAAGTTGGGCTTTTCCTCATTCATATCCTAGTACGAACTTTGAGACCACATATGCATATAAGTTATGAGGGAATCCTAAAGATCTTAGATAGCACATCGTCACCTTCAAAAGTTCTTTGATTTTTCTCCTCCCAAACTGTTCATAAATTTAGAGGAAACCCAACCTAGCCATTCGATGAGAATGCCTTTTCCTGTTTAAGAAAAAGAAAAAGAAAGCACCTACAACTTAATTGTGTATTCTTAAACATTTTCAGATTCCAAATTGGTGCTTATCACCAATTTAGAGATTGTCATCTTCATGCAATATAAATAAAACATAAATAAAATTAAATATAGAAGAAATTAATAGTCCATGAGTAAAGCATTTTGAAGAAATTTTGGACCATCGGTAAAACCCAGACCCAATTTAATTGGAACCAGCAAGCTGGTTATTATGAACTATATGATAGCGGGTTCTTTTGTGGTTTTCAGCTCCTACACTTCTTTATCATATCTCACATGAACTCACTCTCATCTTTCTTTTTTCTGGTTCTCCATTGAAATTTGCATCTTTTTTTTATAATCAGGATGTCCGCTAAGCTTACGTAATATAATTTTATACGACTAAAGGGTTTAACACAGGAAGCGTGTCTACATCTCTTCAATCGCCAAACTCAAATCTATCAAGGGCCTGGTAAGGTTGGAATATTCACAATCATGAAAGATCTGTCGACATTCAAATGCCGAGGTTAAGAAAACCATTAATAGGACTACACTATAAACTCTATTTGAAACTAACATCAAGTTCATATTGGTATTCAAAGAAAGTGGATGTTAGAAAGGGAAATTTTGCGCTAGTTTCAAGTCCAAACCTTGTCGATGAGACGACTCACTAAAAATATGTCGCACTAAGTTATCATCCGGGAAGGCGAGTCTCATCCCTGATTCATCAAGTAAAATTACTCAAGTTCACCTAACAGCACGCAAGAATTCATGAGCATCTTCCCAGCCGGTATCTCCTCGAAACAAAAGATGAAATCTCTGTAATTTAAAAGTTAAGAGTCACAAAGAAAGGACAAAGCCCTTGAAAATTTAGCATTGGAAATCTCAAACTGGATCTTAAAAACAAGTATAAATGTAATAAATGAAAGATTAAAATCACAATCCCATCAGGCTGTTGAGGAGAAGGTTGTACACAAAGATACAGGAAAAAAATGACTCAAACCAATGTTTTATGTTCTAAAAAATTAAATAGCTATATAATTATAGTAATAAGTGATTTTATATATATATATATAATTGTAAAGAATGGGTCCTCCTCAGGTTTCAGAGCTATATAATCATCAAGTTTTTCATGTTGAATGCTAACACATGGTTCCAAGTGTTGTCGTGGTTCTATCTGCAAGGTGTAGGACACACTCAATGATCTCTTTTAGTCAGACTCGCTATTGTGGAAAATTCGCCTTGTGACACGTGTGGAATGATATTCCTCAGAATTTGGTGCTTCTGGATGGTTCAACCTTTGCTTTAAAATATCTCTTCCTACTTTGTACAAGAACACTTTAATTGGTAGATATCAAAACTATTCTATTTCTGTCTTATTTGTTTTTCTTTGTCATCATATATATATATATATATATATATATATATATATATATATAGAAAAATTATATTAAAGGAAATGTTTTGAAAAATCTCAAAAGAAATCGAAATCGAATATAATTAAAAGTATTTAGGAATGTACACAGTTATAAAAACTGAACTTTTGGAGATGAACTTGACCTGAGAGGACTTATTACTACAGTTATAAAAATAAAATAAAATAATTATATAAAGTTAATGGCAAGTAAACTCATGCTGACCTAGAGGACTCAATTGCGACCACTGAAAGTTAAACCCCCAATGCAATGCCTTAGACCAACTGAGCTACCCCTCAGGGTTATTGAAATTTGCATCTTAAGAAATTTATATTAACTAGCTTTTTGAGTTACACACTGATTTTTTCTGGGCTAATTGATCTAATATTACATTTTCTCTAGTTATAAATAATAATTACTGACATGGTGTGGGATGAAAAATCAGCAATAGAAAATAATAATGACCTAAGTCCCTTTTCTACGGGTTAATACAAATTCACTTCAAAATATTGGCAAATAAATAACTAAAGTAAACATGCACAAATGTATCATTTACCTAAATAGGTCACCGCCAAATATGTTAAATTCCTCATCTATCCAAAGAACTGAAGGCGCTCAAGCACGCCAACCTTCTTCATTTCCGTAGATATCCTCAAACTAAACAACCTTAACTAAAAACTCAAAATGAAATGCACCCGTAAATGAAAATGTAAGAAATTAAATGAGAAATTGCTAACGCACCCTCTTATCCTCGTTCTGCTCCGTGCTTAAATACCCTAGCTTTGTAGGTATAGGAAATACTTCCTCCGCTAATCCTTGCATTCATGGAAAGATGTAGTTTAGTCATAATGTTTTTCTTTCTTTTGATAGGTAAACAGATGGTTTAGTCATAAAATATGCTTTGAAAAACAAAAAGAAATACTAATAAAATGCTATCACCACAGCTTTTTAACAAGAATTTAACGATATGCCATGTAATTTTATGATAGAATGAATGCACTAGGAGAAGGTGTTCATGATCACAAAGTCCAAGGCAAATAGCTCTAAGTAATGCTGCTTCCACCATTTAGCATGGCAAGATTGATTCAATTGATTCAAGCAAGTGTACATGACATTGGAGGATAAAGAAATCAAGATAGCATTAAAAGAACCTAACTTTCTATAGCCAATTTCCTAAACACCCAAAGAGACCATCTCCAAATTCTCTTATACTTTCATTGATCCGTTAATAAACAAACATCATAATCCTTGTGCTCCCATTTTCCTTGAGTTTTTCTGAACCAAACAAATGGACTGAAGTACGGCATTTCACCTGCCGAGACCGCCTCCTCGATATTATTCCCATGCGCCCATGAAAACCTAGTGCGCAGTGGCAAAGCTCCCAAAAAGCTTACTGCCAGTTGAGCTTCAACATGAGCTACAAGTAGTGGACACTAACCCATTTATGAACCATGAAATAGAAGTTAAAAAAAGAATGAAAGAAAAGAAATAAAAGAGGTAAGCGTTAAAGAGAGATAGTGTTGATTATGAGAGGAGGTGGGCGCCGTGGTGGTGGTGGTCTGAAACGACTGTTATAGAACCAGAAAACAAGAAATTGGCTAAATAAAAGAGGTAAACTTTCAAATATGGTTCATTATCATCCCCAAACACATTAGCCTGGTTAAGCAATCAGGTTACCAACATCTAATCAAGGGAAAAACCTTAAACAAAACCAGAAAACAAGGGAGGAACCGAGCCAAGGTTTGGCTAAATAACTAACCAAACGTGAAAACTCAAAAACACAAAGATAATTCAATAAAGAACCGAAATGGAAAGTGGAACAAAACGAAAGGGTAGGAAGACTTACCAATATGAAGAAATAGGTTCGGTTAGCAAAAATTGAAGGCTTAACCTTCAAGCAAAGAAAAATAAAGGCGAACTCAAGCCCTAGCCGCGGATTCACTTATGCCAAAGGACGGACAAGGATCGAAACTTCATTGCATTTGCTGGAAACTACCACCATCATCACATCTGGTCGGTAATTAAAATTTTGATTTACCGACCAATTCCTTAATGTTAATTTATTTTTTGGTCTTTAATTGGTCGGAATTACCTGCAGAATATCGATTACTTACCACCTCAATAATTGGTCAGGTAATTAACAAAGTTAAATTTTTGTCGCCTGCCACTCACCATTTTTCATGTAAATTTATTTTTGGTCGTTAATTGGTCGGTAATTGGTCGGTAATACTCTTATACATTTCCGCCTAATTTATGAATAATTTATGACCAAAATTATTTGGTCAGTAATTATGGTCGGTATTTGGTCGAAAATTGGTCGGAAATTCTATTTTGACCAAACCCTTTGTCTCTAAATGGTCGTGATTTGAAACAGAATACCACCAATTTTTAGGTCGGTAATTTGGTCGGTAATCTGGTTATTTTTAGTAGTGATTGGTTTGGAGGAATGATTGTAAAAAGAGAAATGTTTCGTTTTCAAAGAAAATGTTGTCAAAATTTTGTTAAAACCCCTGTTCTTGTTTTGTCTATAAATTAAGTTATAATCATCCAAATGAAGTGATTTCAATTGGTAAAGAACCATAAGAGATAGAGCTATAAATGTATAGAAGGAACCAAGAGCAAATTGTACCTCACTAAGGCCCTGAATATGGGGCTTGAAGGGGGCGCCTGCAGCTCATTGGTATGCCCTATTTTGGGTGTAGTTGTGGTGTTTTGGCCATAAAATAAGTTTCACTCATCCAATTTGAGTGATTCAAAATTCTGGGTAAACTAGACTTCTATGAGAATAATTTACTTGAAGGAAGTATACAAATTTGTAAACCTGGCAGCCCAGAAATATGTCAAAGTGAGCTATATGCAGATTCTGCTTGGTAAATTAGAGTAGTCTAGATAAAATTCAATAACTTGAGTTTTGATAATCCAAATTGCGTGATTCCAATAGGAGAAGAAACCTTAGAACCATATCTTCAAATGAGTAAAGGAACCATTACCAATTTATAGAGTTAAGACCTCAGAAATCGAGAATAACAGCATGTGATCCAGTGAGCAAACCAATTTGGCATTAAAATGCCGTAACTTGAGTTTGAGACTGTTTTGGGTGAGTGTGTTATGGAATTTATGAGAATAGATTGTTGGGATGATTAAAGGTCTTGGGAAGGAATATATGGTCTTGTAAATATTAACTTTTTTACTGGACAAATTTATTTGATTTTAGAAAGTGTTTTGTTACAAGTCATAAAGTGGATGTGTTAGTTTTGGGATGTTAAAGTTAAAAATCGGACCAATTGGTTTATACTCTTGATTTTGGTACTTATGTTTGGTTAGACCTTGGTCTAAGATAATCAAATCAATGTTTGAAGTTAATTTTGGACAACATTAGGATTGGTGTTGGTGAGACGTTTTAAAGGTACTACTGTCTAAAAAAAAAAAACAGCATGTTTTGCCCTGTTTGTGTTATGTGGTTGAGGGCCTTAGAGAAAGAATTTTAAATTGAAAATTTTCAAAGATGTCATTGGATATATAAAGGACTAAATTGAGAGTTTCGCTGATTTTGAAGACCGCTTTGAATAATTTTTTAAAGTCCAGAGTACAAAACTAAAAAATAATGGTCCTTGCATGTGGTGTTAGTGTTTATTTGAGGTTTTTGACTTAATCTTCCTTTGGGGATGGTTTAATTGATCAAGAGTACTGTTGGAAAATGATTAAAAGGCAGGGAAAAATTTGAGTATTTTGGTTATGTGATGGATTAAAGTTGGAAAACTAATAACCATACCGAAGCTTGTATCTTGCCCTTATTTGCTAATGAGATTAAGAGTACGATATTAAGCTCCGAAAATCAATCCTAACCAAAATCACTAGTATCGCACCGAATAATATTGTTTTTAATTTGAATTGGAATAGAGTAATGGCTGGGCGAGGAAAGCCCAAACTGAGATCGAGATTCCGAGGATTGGAATCAAAGTGCAAAGCTTTTTGGGTTTGTTTTACATCTTTCTCTCATTATTTCGAATCTTTATCTCCAAAATGTTTGAATTACATATTGAATTGTTTTAAATTGATTTGATGCAAATAAATTGTGAAATTAATTGCAAGTTGATTTAAGTTAAAAAATTTGAGAAATTGATTGATTGCAAAATGAATGACATAAAAATTGCATGAGTATTGAAATGATTTGTTCTTATAAAAATACATACTATATTGTATTTTCCTATAAATGATTTGAATGCCCTTAATAGAATGTTAATCGTTAAATTTGAGTTAAGGATAGATTGGTATACCAATAAGAGTTGAATAAACATACTATTGTGGTATACCGATCCGTAGCCCAACGGGATAGTATCGGTAGTGTACACCAATCAAATACATATTTTTATAAAACCGTGTTTACAATCTACCTCGCAGCCGTTGGGACCGTGCTTGATTCATTATCCCCAGGCACTAAAAGCATAGGTTAAATTGAGCAAGGGTTAAAATGCAAAATGATAATGAGAATGAAAAGTGCATGACGAGTAATCTGAATGATTTGTTGCAATGAAAATTCATAGTTTGAGATGACCAATGAATTGTAATTGATTAAATGGAAATATATCTTTATGTATGTATTGTATTGTATTGGTCATTTAAGAAAGCAGCGTTACTTGTCTTATGAAATTGCATGATTTGATTTAAACTGAAATAAAGAGAGAATTGTATAGAACCACTAAGTATGAAAATGCTTAGCGCGTAGTTTTTATCAACGCGCAGGTACCAAGTAGAAAGTAGCAGGACCAAAGATCGCAGTCACCGTCAAATAAAGTGGAATATAAGTAAATGCTCTGTTCCATGCATATCATTCCATTCATGATATTTTGTAACTATTTTGCATTGAATTCTATGAGATAAAAGTCTTCATGAGAAGAATATAGTTTTGACTTATTTTGTTTTGGATCATATGCATCCATCCTACTTTTGAACAATTGATGTTTTGTGATCAAAATAGTTAAACTCTGAAACGATTTTGTATATTATTTTGAATGGGAATGGAATGCCTTCATTGTAAATGCATTTTTGTTAAATGTAAATGTTTATGGACCTACCATGAAGGATCCCGACCCGGATTAACCTCATGAACTGTAGGGGGATCTCCTAAGACCTGTGCTGGGATATAGAAACTTTCCTCAAAATGAATAAAATAAAATCCTTACTGAGCGAACCCCTTTACAATCCTTAACATATCTTTAAAATAATGCTAAGTCAAGCCAGAATTTTTTTCTTTCTTTTCTTTTCAAACACTTGATTTTTCGTAAAATTGGCCGTAGTTTCCTCTCGTTTTTTGACTTTCCCAATTTACAAAACCTCGTGAAACATTTAAACACTACTAATCTTTCAATTCTCAATTTCTCAACTTCCGCTTAGGACTCCTGGCCCACAACCCAAATCCAAATACAATATATACACATATACTTTATTCACTTCAAATCATCAAACATCTAAACCTTCTTCAATTCCAGTATGCACATTTTTTTTGTATCAAAAGATTGGGCTTGAGCTGACTTGGGAGCCGACTCGCCACGTAATTCCTTTTCAAAATATATACATATATGCATATATACATGACAAAATATTCAACATATAAAATATGCAAAAATATTTACACGTAAAGCTCACTTTACGTCGTCTCCCCGATGGCTCGACCTCACTGGGATACTCTGCACGGCACTTGTCTCATTCCCGAAAAGGTTCTAAAACATATGGAAAAGAGTGAGTTGAAGAGCTCAAGAGTGTACATTTCATTTAAGATAACATTTTCAAGATATATCAAAGTAATAAATACTTATATAATTCAAAATCACTTTACATTAACTTTCTTTCTCTTTCTTCTTTCTTTCCTTCGATGGAACCCGAGGATAAACACACGCACGTCTGGTACTCGACGGTGAGGGACGGGCCTCATTCCGGGGCCATAACCACTACGCCATGAGAAACTCACGCCTTGCATAGGGTTCCGCCATAGCACCTATCACGTGCAAGGATATTACTCTAAACACCTATTTCATTCAGTTAGTAACCTATAACTTTACTCCTCTAAATCCTTACACGCTTAAGGTAATTTCTACCGATATCAATTATAACAAATATATGGGGTTAGGTAACCATCAAGAAACATTTCTTCCAAATACATTTATAAATCCATTTAAAACCTTTACTTTATCATTTATACATTTTTGCATTCTTCTTACACATTTTTAAACTTCCATAATGCCTAACTTATGCATACATATATAAACATTTACATTAAACTTTTCATTTTAACATTAAAATCATTCACTCCTTTATTCAAAATACATTTATAAATCCATTTAAATCTTTTACTTTATCATTAAAACACATATATATATGCAAATATACCTATGCATTCTTTACACTTTTTTAAACTTCCATAATGCCTTAACATATGCATACATATATAAACATTTAATATAAATACATATATTTAGGCAAAGTAAACATTTATACATTTACTACATTCTTATGGATATCCATATATATAAACATTTATATTAATCTTTTCCTTTTTCTACATTAAATCATTTACCTTTAAACTCAATTTTCAAAATATTAGTTTTTTACACTCACAGCTCACTCCGCTCACTTCGCCGCTTCCCGTCGAATCTCCTGCTTTCCCGTCCGATAGTCCTTTCACATTTTCAAGAAAACTTCGCCACCAACCATTAACCATAACTCCATTTAATCGACCATACACATTCATTTTCACCCAACCACATCACATTCACTTAAATCTCATTTAACCACACTTAAAAATACGCAACCAAGGAAATGACCAAATTACCCTTTTCTTTACAAAATGACCTTAATGCCCTCAATTCAAATCCCTTTTTTTTTCCTCTATGAATCTACTTTACTTAGAAATTTGAATCATTCCAATTGACTCATCCAAATTCAAGTTATGACATTTTCATGCCAAACTAGTCATTTTACCGATTTTACACTCGGGACTGTTTGAAATACCCATTTTACAATGTCTTGACTCCATATTTGACACTGGTTCTTTATACTACTTTGAAACTAAGGTGCTAAGGGTTCTCCAATTGAATCACCCAAATCGGAGCAATCGAAACTCACTTACATTCCAAAACAACCAAGCACTCCATGTTAAAACTGAACTAGAATTTGCTTGAACACGGCCCTACTTTGAATGAATTTTGGGCCACATAGAATCAGAATTGACAATGCCTATTATTTCTGGATGTTTGGTTCTCCTTGAAGTCTAGTTTAATTAGCTAATGAATCACTCAAATCGAATAAGAAATAAGAAAGTTATGGCTAAAATATGAAAACTGGTCGAAAAGAAAACAGCATTTCCCTGTATCGAGATCGTTTCCCGAAATGCCTGCATCGTGTTTTTCTGCATTTTTTCTCATATTTTTCCATCCAATCTTAACTTATAGTCCATATACAATTTCAAACCATTTCATTTTCATCTTGACATCCTTTTCTATTCAAATCCTCTTTCACTACTTATCTTCAAAACCTTTCCATGAATTCCTCCCAATACTATTCTAATATGGGTTATAACTCCATACACAACCTAAATGACTAAGATTTGTTAGGTTTGTTCTAAACCCTAACTCCACCACTTGCAATTTAAAACCATGAATCCATACAAAAACTATAAAATCCCATCTAGTTCCATACCTTTTTGCTTTTCCTCTTTCTTTCTTCTTCTTCTTCTACCTCTTCTTCTCTTCCTCTTCTTCTTTTCCTCTTTCTTTCTTTCTTCTCTCCTCTTGCCTCCTCTACGCTTTTCTCTCCTCAAATGAGAGACCAAATGGGATATTTTTGCTTCCCCCTTAAGGCCATGTTTGGCCAAGTCATTTTTGGCTTATTTTCCCATTTTTGCTAGTTAGTCCTTCCATCTTCTACTATTTCCATTCCAATTTTCTCATATTATACTTTGGCATCCAATCTATTCTTCTTATGTCATATATATCCTAATTAGATAAGTTCCACTTTTACCTTGCTTAGGGATATAAATCTTAGCTCTGCTTTATTTCGAAAATTCCTATTTAGCTTTTAATATACTCCTACACAAGTCCGAACCTGGCAGATATTTCAAAATAAGCATGTAGTCATTTGAGAGCGAGAGTGCTCCCACTTCTATAAGAGTCCTTTCTGGTCGTGGGTTCGAAATTCTCATGGAGGCGAAAGAAAAGGGCAAAATTTGGGACCCGTCGTATCAGCACTCTATGAGGGATTCCACCAAGAGAGATGTAGCGGGTGGGGACCCCACACAACAAATTGAAATCGTCACAGACATTTGTGAAAGTGTTTATACAAATGGAATGCTCACTGTTCCGTTTTTTTTTTTTTTTTTTTTGCTTTTGTATATGTTTTGCAAATGAACTCAATAGCAACTGACTTCTGACTGCCTGATCCGCTGCACTAGGTCGGGCCAGAATGGGGTGCCGCAAGGGGGTGGGGAATTCACCCCATCTTGCTAACAAACACATGTGATTTATATTTATTATTGTTTTATACAACCGTGAGTCTCGATTTTGGACGTGGTCCCATTTCCTAGCTCACTGCCATTCACCAAGAATGGTGATTAATAGTACCATGCACCCACACTACCGGGACGCTGACAGGACCGTATATAAATGTGCACTGCAAGCATTTCATGCTATGTCATGCTATATGCAACATTTATAAATTTTGGATAATTATATTTCCTACATATAATTTCAATTCATCACAATTTCCCTGTTAATTCATTCATCACAATTTCTATGTTAATACATTACGCAAGCACATATTAACATGATTTTTACACACAACAACATATTATTTATTTTTTCAATAATACATACAAAATGACCCAAATCCTGAATCTATATAAAACAGTAAGGACCTCTTTGTTCCCCTTCACGACCATGAACCATTTTTGGTTCCATTCGTCACCGAATCACTGTGATACCAAAACACACAACAAAACCCGAAGACATCAGTCCCAGGATCAAAACCAAATCTCGGACCCATATAAAACATATTATTTATTTTTTCAATAATACATACAAAATGACCCAAATCTCGGACCCATATAAAACAGGGCACCTCTTGTTCCCTTCACGACCATGAACCATTTTTGGTTCCATTCGTCACCGAATTACTGTGATACCAAAACACACAACAAAACCCGAAGACATCAGTCCCAGGATCAAAACCAAACCTCAACACAGTCCAGGACTGCCTGGAACTAGTCCCAAAAATTTTCAATATGCAGTCCCAAAATCTTGGGACTAAATCACAGGGCCTATCAACCTATGCCATTACATGGCTTTTAGGCTAAAAATATTCAAAGTAGGAAAATTCCCTACCTCACGAAGTTTGAATAAACTCTAAGATTTTGTTACCCACGCATAGCCCACGTTGCGTGGATCGACTTTTCTTCTCAGACCGTCAAGCTTCGATCGTCGGAATGCCGGGAAAATCTCCCTCCTTTGTTTCTCTCTCCTTTCTCTCTCTCTCTCTCTATCCGATTTCTTTTCTTCCTTTGCTTCATGCTTCCCCTTCTTTCCCCCTTTTCTTTTCTTTTTCTCCCCCCTCTTGTGGTTTGTTCCTATCCTATTTCCATTTTCTCATTTTCTCCCATTTCTCTTTTCCTTCATTTTCTCTTTTATTTCTTTTTCTTTTCTTTTCTTTTCTCCTCTCTTTCTATTTGATCCTCGTCCATCCACCGAATTTGTCAACAAGTGGGGAAAACTTCCCCCCACTTTCCTCTATGCCACTTGTCATTCTCATATTTTTTCTTAATTTCTTAAATTTTTTTTTCTTTCTTTATCCTACATTTGACATTTGGCTCAATGTGAGTCATTCATACAATTGCACCACATGGCTCATGCACATACATCGCCCCTTTAGGGCAGCCAGTGTGGCATCCATATGATCACATGCCATGTGTCACCCGACATCCCAAGGCCTTGAAAAATGTGAAATTCGATTGTCCCTAATTCGATTTAAATTCGGATGGGTAACTAGATTTCATGAGACCGAATTCAACCCAAGAAGTCCGTTTCATCATACGAGATCTAGAAAATTTCTAGTTTCCAACCGAATTTACAATTTTACCATTTTTCAGAAAAATTGAATTTTTCCCGGGTTTTACATAGTTGTTAGAATTTTTTTTTGGTATATTTTACTATGTTTTTATAAGTGTTACGAGTTTATCAATTTAGAAAGTGTGTTTCTAGATCCTAGAATAGCGTACTCTTAGACATTAATAAAATTATTTTCTTAATGTACATGCTTTCCTAATGCCGTGTTTCAGTTTTCTGTATTTTTTGTTTTGGTACTAGTATTTACTATTTCATACTTGTCTGTCTCTTACTTCCTTATATATATATATATATATAAATAATTTTTTTACGTTGATGTCTTCCAATTATAAGGAATAATGAGAACAAATTAGTCCTCTAAACTATATATGGAAAAGAAAGTATGCTCTCAAGGTTATATTTTGTGTGTTCATTGATGTGGGATAGACTTATCATAAAAGATCGTTTGAGAAAATGACCATTTAGCATGTGTGCGTGAACTCTTATACGTTATAGACATTTTTTTGCACTTTTTATGTTGGTTGAACTAGGTCTTTTGGGTGAACAGAAACCAAGACAGTAGTGAGAGATGTGTTAAGTACACTAGGTAAATGGAGGGGTCACAATGGTCTGCTATACTCCATT
Organism: Tetrastigma voinierianum; assembly: GCA_016808115.1. NCBI lineage: Eukaryota > Viridiplantae > Streptophyta > Magnoliopsida > Vitales > Vitaceae > Tetrastigma > Tetrastigma voinierianum. Next base: position 316,183 of record JAEQBH010000143.1, read on the forward strand.
TGCCTTAAGCTCTTATCTCCTTGTTGATAGGCCTTTCCTAGACATGTACTAACAAGTTACCATCTTATATCTTGGGCTCTGATACCACTAATAAAAGGTATTTTAGAAAAAATTAGGGATTTTGACTTAGCCCAAAACAAACCAAACAAGGAACAATTGAGGTTAAATAACTTATTTGATTGGATGGATAAGGCGTGCAATAACACTGTCCTTAAAGTAGATTCGCCCTCCTACGGTTTGTAACCTTGGTGCAGTAGGGAAGTGGCGCTCTACCTTTGGGATTCAACAGTCGGATCTCACCTTGGGTGCACTTCCTTGGTAAGATACAATACAACTCGAACAATGATATTCCTCCAAGAAGATGTGCTTGGTATGAAAACACTTGAAAATTAGAGAGAGTGCTTTGGAATGCTTGAGAGAGAGAGAGAGGAGTGTTTGGAAGCACTTGAGCAGAGATCTCCAAGAAGGTGTCAAGTGAAATGATGAGGGGGGCACCTATTTATAGGTGGCCTCCCAACCGATCTTTCCACAAAAGGTGCTAGAAGGATATTTTTAAATAATTGAATTATTAAATAGGAAAAGGTCATGTCATTAATTTTCCCTTATAGCCAAAAACTCGGTTTGCAACTATTCAAATGACTATATTTTATTTATTCAAACAATTATCCATAGGGAATGACATTTTACTTAAAAATGAGGTTAAACTAATCGGATTTAAAATGCACTATAAATAACTTAGTCAAATATAAAAAAATCAAATTTTATTTTGAATAAATAAAAATCTAGAGATTTAATGTCACCACATTAATATTAATAAATAAAATTAAACAAAGGAAGGACTCGGCCAGAAGACTTGGCCAAGTCAAGGTTGTTAAAATTTATTTATTTATTTCTCTAAACCTAAGATAAAACCTCGAAACACTTATACTCTCCTATATTTTAATAGTATTTTCATTTATTGATTCACAAAAAAAAAAAAATACAACCCAGAGACTCGACTAGGTGATGAGATTTTCAAGTATACTAGAAGATTGAAATCAGGTTTTGTAGGAATATATATATATATATATATATATATATATATGGATATTTGATAGGTAAATATTTTTATAAAATTTTGATAGGTAAATATTTTTATAAAGTGAAAAGTTTGTGGATTCACTCTCATTGTTTCCTCAAATTGTTTTTTTTTTTTGGGTCTTCCACTGTTGAAGGATTTTTGGGAAAGCTCTTGGACTTTCAGTGTTGATGTTGATTGTTTAATTCAACTTACTTTTAACTTCCTTACCTTATAATTTTATTTTTAACTACAAAAGTGAAACGTTTTCTTTTCAAGCATAAAAAATGTGGGGTCCAACCAATAAATGCTGCTACTGTTGCACGGCTGGATGAGGAAAAGAATTCTCCACTTTGACGCTACATCGAGGATGCCATGTTTGTGGATGAGAATTGGCCGTTGTTTCGGCCAATGAAATTGGTTTCCATTTCAACCAATGAAATCCTTCCAAGGATCAAACTCGCCTATAAATAAAGTACTTATGAAACATAATCAAATGAGAATTTCAGATATTAGAAAGAGTTCTAGAGGATCATTCTTTCAATCAAGGTAGAGTTGAAAGATAGGTGAAACAATAAGCATTACATTAGAGAGTAAAAAGGAAACATAGTATTCATGTGAGAGGATCGAGAGATAAAACCGAGAAGATCAGGTGCAAGGTCCTCGAATGTGCGACATCTTACGCTTCATCTTATAGTGGATTATTTTCTCTGATTTGGTCTGGGTGGAGGTTTCTCATTATGAGGGTTTGACCACGTTATATCGGTGTCACATATCTTCCTCTTATTCTCTCAAGATTGACTTAAATTTCTCCATCTATAGCTTACTAAGGTTAGCATAACCACCCATCTGTTGCTTTTATTATGTGGATTGGCTTAGCCTCCCAAACTGCTTATTTACATTTCCGTGGATTGGCATAGCCACCCAACCGTTGTTTAATTTCTTGAAGGTTTGGCATTGCCACCCAATTGCTGTTTTATCCTGTGGATTAGCCTTGTCTCCCAATTACTAACATTTACAATGGATTGGCAAAGCCACCCAAATATTACTTGTTGTAATATTCCACAAGTCACTCAAAATCCCAACAATTCGGTAACGAGCGTGGGTTCGAAAGCCTGCGGGATCATGGTCAAAAGCGTCTGGTCCCATGATTAAATTGACAACAACAAATTATTCATTATGGAAGTCCATGATGGAGGATCTTCTCAATGGTAAGGATTTATATGATCTTATTGAGGGAGATAATGCCAAGTCAAGTGACATGTCAGATGCTGATTTCGCAGAATGAAGCATTGGGTGCCATTCGCCAGTGAGTAGACATCATTCTCTACAACCATGTTTCCAAAGAGACAGATCCCCACACTTTTGGAAGAGCTTGGAAAACATGTACGAGACAAAGATCGCACAAGCAAATATTTTCTTGATGCGGAAGCTAATGAATTTGAAGCTAAGGGAAGGCCAATCAATTATTGAGCATCTGAATGACTTCAAAGGAATGATCGCACAGTTATTAGTTGTAGGTCTCTCACTTGATGATGAGACTCGAGTATGCTTGCTACTTCCTGCTCATTACTGCATGCTTGGAACACTTTGGTGGTGGCCCTTTGGAAATCACCCGTAAGGAAAAGTCACGTTGGCTATGGTCAGAAATAGCATATTCAGTGATGAAATTCGAAGGAAGGACTTTTTGGGCAATGATACACATGCCCTTATCACGGAGAATAGGGGTCGAAGTAAAAGCAAAGGACCATTTGGGCATAACAAGTTAAGAGGCAGATCCTAGTCTAGAGGAAAAATAAAGTGTTATCATTGTGGCAAAATAGGCCACATGAAAAGGAATTGCAAGATTCTGAAGTAAGGAGGAGAGACATTGTAAGGTAGCTATAATAAAAATATCAAATTACAACTGCACTAGTGATGGAATGAGGTGACCTTACTTTGCAATTAAGAAGATTGTTATCATGTAGCAGAACAAGATGTTGAGTAGGTAGTGGACTCGACAACATCATACCACTGCGTCCCTAAAAGGGAATATTTCTCAACATACAAAGCAGGAGACTTTGGAATGGTGAAGATGGGAAATAAAAGTGTTTCCTAGATTGCGGGGATTGGTGACATCTACATACAAACAAGTATGGGGTACACATTAACGTTGAAAGATGTGCGACACATTCTGCACTCAAGGCTTAAACCTCGCCTCTCGTGCATATACTGACAAGGATAGATACAACCACCATCAATAGTGGAATTGGAAGCTTCAAGGGATCATTGTGGTGGTAATAAGGCGCATTATGTCAATACTGACAAGACACAAGTGAAGGTGCGTGAGGACAACTAAATGCAGCTGATGACGACACTTTCTCCGTATTGCACACAAGCATTAGCACACATGAGTGGGAAGGGTTATAACTTTGGCCAACAGTCCCTCATCTCTATGGCCAAAGACAAATCATCAAACCCTTGTGACTATTGCTTATTTGGAAAGCAACACTGAGTATCATTCTAAAAGAACTCCACTCGAACATTGGAGAAATTGGAATTAGTACATTTTGATGTTTGCGGACCCATGGAGGTGGATTCCTTGGGTGGTAACAAATACTTTGTTATTTTCATTGACGACACTTCATGAAAGACATGGGTATACCTGTTGCATACAAAAATTCAGGTATTCCAGTATTTTCAGAAATTCCATGCCATGATGGAGAGAGAGAGGGGAAATTTTCTTAAGCGACTTCAAACCGATAATGGTAGAGAATACATCTCCAGGGAGTTCAAAGAATATTGCTCCAAGCATGGAATCAGGCATGAGAAGACGGTTCCTGGTACACCACAACACAACGGTGTTATATAGAGGATGAATCAGACCATTGTGGAAAAAATCCGGTGTATGTTAAAATTGGCTAAACTTCCTAAGTCATTTTGGGGTGAAGCTGTTAACACTGCAGTCTAACTGATCAACAAATCGCCATTAGTTCCGTTAGACTTTGATATTCCTCAAAGAGTTTGGATAGGAAAAGATGTTCCATACTCTCACTTGAAGGTGTTTGGATGCAAATCATTCATGCATGTACCAAAGGAGTAAAGATCAAAGCTTGATGATAAAGAAACCCCGTGCATCTTCATCGGATATGGAGACGAGGAATTCGCTACAAGATGCGGATTCGTGAGAAGCGTAAGATAGTTCGTAATTAGAGACATCGTGGTTTCATGAACACGAAACCATCTAAGATATGGAGAAATGTGAGGGTGCAAAAACTACATAAGGCATCATAGATCCGATCACCGGATAAATCCATCAAAAGTGCCAATTAATGAAGCAGAGATGTTTGAATCAGAACCAGGGACGGAACTCGAAGAACCAGTCATCGAGGAGGAAGAAAGTGGTGATGATAGTGATATAGGAGGTGTTTATTAGGGGGAGAAAATCCATCCACTAGAAGAAGAACCTTAATTGAGACGGACAACCAGAGAACGTCAACCACTTACAAGGTATCCAAGTTTAGAGTATATTCTAATTACTGACGAGGGGGAACATGAAAGCTTCTAAGAAATACAGTCTCACAAAGACAAAGACTGTTAGATAAAAGCCATGCGAGAAGAGGTGAATTCCTTATGGAAAAATGATACCTACGGGTTGACAGAACTGCCAAAAGGGAGAAAAGCACTCAAGAATAAATAGGTGTTTAAGCTAAAGAATGATGACGAGAAGCTGTTGAAGTACAAGGCTTGTCTAGTGGTGAAAGGTTTCGGTCAAAAGCAAGGTATTGACTTTGATGAAACCACCTGCCAGGAAATGCTCAATTCGAAGTTATACTAGGATCGCGCTTAGTATGAATCTCGACCTGGAGCAACTCGATGTTACACTACATTTCTACATGAGATTATAGCATGAGGAGTAATAGGTAGTTTAGCAGGTGGAGGAGGCATAACGTGAAGGAAGAGCCTATAGATCACATGACACGACAATGGTATAAGAAATTTGACTCTTTCATGATGAGTCAGAGTACAAAGGACATCGCGCATCCTTGTGTTTATGTTTGGAGATTCCCTCATGATAAATCTACTATTCTCTTGTTATATGCTGACGATAGCTGATCAGGGGTCGAATGTCAGATATGATCCGGTTAAAAATGGAATTGTCAAAGACATTTGATATGAAGGATTTGGGCAGTGCAAAGCGTATCTTGGGAATGGAGATTCAATGAGATAGGAAGGCAGGCAAATTGTGGTTGTCACAGGAAAGATATATTGAACAGATTCTGGAAGGGTTCAATATGAAAACTTCAAAGCCGCCTTACACCACTCGCTGGCCATTTCTCAAGTCGAAAGTAAGAGACCTGGCTCCATCTACGGAGAAAGAAAAAGGCGAAATGTCAGTCATTCCATACTCATTCGCAGTGATGTATGCTATGGTGTGTACACGTCCAGATATATCTCATTCAGTTAGAGTTGTAAGCAAATTCTTAGCAAATCCTGGTAAAGCACACTGGGAGGCAGTGAAATAGATCTTTAGATATCCTAGATGTACCTCAAACGTATGTTTAAGCTTTGGGGAATCATAACCATATCTTGATGGTTATACAGATTCTAATATGGTTGGAGACCTAGATTGTAGAAAATCTACTTCTAGGTACTTATTTACATTTACAAGGGGAGCTATTGTGACACCCCTATCTCAGGGGTTCTGTTGACAACTCGTCAACCTGTGGAAACCGGTGGGTGTCCGGTAACCCGATGCCACACCATCATGTCCCATTTATCGGGATCCATAATTTAACATAAAATCGCATGTAGTCTCCTCCTCAGATGGGAAGCTCATCCAAATACAACTGTATAACATCATACACCCATCCTGGGCTCAATATACCACCGAAGCTGGTCTATGAGTCATAGCAACCACTTTGGCCCACCCAACCATACCTCGAATACTATACATGCAACTATGTATTGATATGTTTACAAGAGTTCACTCATACACTGTGATACAAAGTGATATATTAAACCGATTGTTATAATGTACTATATACAAAATATGGTCCAAAGCCACACTGCTTTCTTCATATGTGCAATTCAATGCGTATCATCCATTCACTTGGACTGCACTCTAAAAGGGGGGGTCCCACGACCGCTTGAACAAAGCCCAAAGAGTGATAATCTCCTACAAGGGTTACCCCACCTAAGCGCCTGCTACAATGGTCAGAACCAACCCATACACAATCTGCTTAAACCGGGTCTACATGAATGTCAGAGGCGTCATGCATGGAATGTCTTCAAAGTGCCCATCCCAAGTCACCATCAATTTCACACATGCCTATGCCAAGTGTGACAACTGTCATTGATAGTACCAATGACACACATATACCGAGCCCTTACTAGCTCACCAGTACCCAATGCAAGTTCCAATGGGTAACTAATCCCGAGTCAATCCCGACTCCTATCACACAACTCGAAGTCTATGTGATAACCGTGTGTCTTGTTTTGGGCAATAGAACTTTTTTGATCACACCGCGGGTCTTTTATACCCATGTTCAACATAACTTTTTGGATCACACCACGAGTCTCTTACACCCATGTTCCAAAGCTTTTACCTGAGAGGGGACTGAATCTTGCCCCTTCTTACTCCACCTCAACACATTAATTATATTTCACTTTATGCTTTGAACCGTGAGTCATTTATTGACGCCCATTCAAAGTACGAGCTCACTACCCATTCATCAAGACTCGATGATGGATGCACCACACTCCATGCACCCACACCCAATATGCTTTGATGTCCGTGCAATGTGCCAATGTTACTGCAATTTCTTGTTACATGTATGATGCACACTACATGAACCATTCTCATCAGCTTGTACTTCATGTCAACACTACAAATATATATCAATATAAGTTCCATATATTTATACTATGATATATAGATGTTTAACAAAGAGTATTAGCATCCATCAACTGATGGCTAAAACAAATAATGTCATACTGAACTTTCAGCTAAATCATGGCAATTCTTTACCCAATACAATAGCCTGGTCAAACATACTACTCTTGAATGTCATGTCAAAACTCATCTATTCACATCGACACAACCAAGCAACCTATACACTTGGTACAAAACATAGAATTCAGCAAAGTAATGAGCACCCACTGTCCTCCACATGCACATGGATGGAATATTGACTAAATGGGCTTTCCATAGAGTCGATGAACACCCGAAACGGGGTTCTATTAAAGAAGCGGCCATCCGGAGGCCAACAATAAGAAAAACTGACAATTGAGCCCCACCTAAAGAATTTCCCCGCACACCATAGCGCATCGCCCCACTCTCTTGAATGAATTTATGAGTCCAAAGAATTTTGGACATAATTCATTTCATGAGATATGTTTTTATGCTCAGTTTTCCTGCAATGGAATTCACCAATTCGATGAGTGATGGCTGCAAGCTTGCGCCAAAACACGCTCCCGTCAAAAGGGGAAAACCTGATAACACTCCTCGTGACACACACACATGCCCTAGACATTTAAATTAAACCGAGTGGGAGAAACCACCTCAAACAGATGATTCTCCCGACACCTCATTTTCTTGGTTTCCGTGAAAACTCGAACCTTGGACCTTGGCAAAATCTTGTGATTCTGGTACCCACTCATAGCTCTCGTTAGGTAGAGCAGTTTTAACTCCAGGCCTGACGAGTTTCGATCGGCAAAACCTCATAAAATTTTCGGAGAAGCTTGCTTTTTTTTTTCTCTCCCTCTCTCTCACTCACTCTCTCTCTCTCTCTAACATTTTGTTCTATACCAAATTGTGAGATATTTTTTATTTTAGATATTTTCTTGATATTTATACATGAGACATGTGGCTCACATCGAGCCACGTGTCACACTTCCTCGGTCTGTTTTCATCCCGAAACAATTTATTTTGTCCTGGTTTAAATTCCATCTATCATAAATGGAAATTCTTTAAATATTCGACATTTTTCAGGATTTTTCTAAAAATCCCATTTTTTTGGGGTCCACTCGACGCCCGTCGCCTCAAAATTCGGGAAAAATCCGATGGTCTTGGAATTCAACAAAATTCGTCTGGGTGACTAGATTTCATGAGACGATTTCAACGGTGAAGTCCGTTTCATCATCCAAGATCTAGAAAAATTGCAGGTTTTAGCCTTTCCCATTCCGGCAAAATTACCATTTTGCCCTTCCTAACTAAATTTAAAATTTTAGCTTTTTCTTGGGTCTTACAGCTATATCATGGTAGTCAAAGCTACAAAAGTGTGTTTCACTTTCTATTACAGAAGTAAAGTATATTGCAGCTATTGAAGTTGGAAAAGAGATGTTATGGATGAAGCAGTTTCTTCAAGAACTGAATTTAAATTAGAGAGACTACACATTGCGATAGTCAAAGTGCGATAGAATTAAGCAAGAACACTATGTATCATGCAAGGACGAAGCACATAGATGTGAGATATCATTGGATCAGGAAGGTTATTGAAGAATAAGTGCTCCAAATAAGAAAGATCTACACTAATGAGAAAACTGCTGATATGATGACGAAGGTCATTACAAAAGAAAAACTGGCACAATGTATCAAGAACACGGGCATGAGCTCCTATTAAGGAGGCAAGAAGACTCCCACCTCCATTTGTTTGTTGCATGGGTCTGGGAGGGGAGATTTATGGGGTCCAGCCCATAAATGCTACTACAGTTGCATGGTTGGATGAGGAGAAGAATTCTCCACCTCGACGCTACATCGAGGATGTCATGTTTTGTGGATGAGAATTGGCCTTTGTTTCAACCAATGAAATTTGTTTCCATTTCAACCAATGAAATCCATCCAAGGATCAAACCTTTCCCTATAAATAGGCTACGAGGAACATAATCAAATGGGAATTCTAGGATATTAGAAATAGTTCCAGAGATCATTCTTTCAATCACAGAGAGTTGAAAGGATAGGTGTGAAACAATCGAGGTTATCACACCAGGGAGAGTGGCAAGAAACATAGTATTTCACAGAGGGAGTACTGAGAGATAAAACTGAGAGGATTATGAGCATATCCTGGATGGGCGACATCTTATACTAGTTTCATCTCATAGTGGATTATTTTCTTGGTTTTACCCCGTGGAGGTTTCCCCCCACATGGTGGGCTTACCATGCTTATCGGGTGTCATTATTATCTTCCCTTATTCTCTGAAGATTGGCTAAAGGTGTGTAATGCACATCCATCTACACTTACATTTCGAAGGTTGGCATTAGCCACCCATTTGTTGCTTCTTTTATTACATAGATTAAATTTCACTTCTCCCAAACTCGCTTAGTTTACATTTCCGTGATTGACACAAACTTTCACCCAACTCAAGTGTTTAATTTCTCGCGTTCGCTATGCCACTCCATTGTTGTTTTGACCTATGGATTGACCTTGCCTCCCAATTGCTAACATTTATAGTGGATTGGCAAAGTCACGTAAATATTACTTGTTGTAATATTCCATAGGTCACTGAAAATCCCAACAAAAATAACAAAGAATTGATGTATTATATCTTAGTACTGTTTTGGGATTTTATCATCGGGATATAAAAGCTTTTGATAACTGTCCCTACCAACTATACTCTTTCGAGTGTAGCTTGCTCATAAAGTCCAAGGGTTGTAAAATTTTGTTTATGTTTACTTACACATTGTATTTCATACTTAAAAATTTTTGGTAGTTCATGTTCTTCATAATGATATAATGTATTAGTGATGGCTTTGTTCCTCATGATTTTTTCTCATTACTTATTTTGATATGATGTAGAGTCTATATCAGATATAAAATATGAATAATGTGCAGTATTTTGCATCATTATTCACTTGTACACATTAAAATTATTAGAAAATCCTGCTAATTTTTTCTTCATATATTTGTTTTTGTTCAATAGGAATAACAATGAAAAGCGTGATGTATAGCTTCACACTCTTTTGCATGACCTTTTCAATGGAAAGCATATCACTCTCAAGCCATGTAAGTATTTATTTCTTGCCTAGTGACATTCTTTTGCAATATACCTTATCTGTTCTGCAATAAGATTGCTTAAGTTGTTTGTAATCTAGATGTAGTTGTGGATAACAAGTTGATGAGTGCCTAAAACACTCATAGTATACCTGCGTCCGCTTTATGTTTTTAGTTGATTTTACATTTAAATAAGCACATTATAGCCCAAGATCTGATTTTCGGAGTTTATGTGAATTGCAGGTCAGAATCGTGGTTTTTGGGCTATTTGGAGCTAAACATAAGAAGTAAGAATACTGGCTGCCACGTCGCGACGTCGCAACGTCGTGATGCTTGGTCAACAAAGGAAAGTCAACAAAGTGGACCAACGCTATGATACAAATAACGCCGCGACGCTAGTAACGCCGCGAATGTCACCACACGCATTTCTCGCACCAAGATCATTAAAAGTGTGCGGGAGACCTAATTTTGAGATCATCGAGGAACGTGCGGATTGGGAGGCGGAAAACAGAGCAGTAATGACTTGGATTATTAGAGAAGACACTTCCTTTTGTATTTTTCTCTTTTCTGATAAACTACGGATGATTGTTATATTGATGATGTTTATATCCAGTTCTAGTATGTTCTAGAATTCTATCTAGGGTTTTGTTGAACCCTGTCACGATTGTATGGATTAAGATTTTGATTTTATATTATTCAGTTATTTATGACTTGTTAATATCTGCTCTATATCTGTGATTTATATACATGTGATGTCTGGCCAACATTGGCATGATTTTGCTCTAACATCCGAAGGGATCGAGAGATGCAGGACGCCGCGTAGATCGAATAGAGCGACCCTCGGGTCAATTCGGCAACAGCGACATTCGAGCCTGAGGGTGGCGACATGTTAGAACATTAAGCATTTCGTAGCATTGGGTTGGGGGTAGAGATACACTCAACCCTCGCATGCAGATAAGCGATACACTCGAGAGGGTATCTCGTAGGTACGATCACCCCGCCATCAATAAGTCGCCAATAGACTGAATAGTAATTTCTCTAGGTAGTAATCCATCAAAAGTGGTAGGGGGAGACAGAGCCCTAGTCTCCACAACATAGTGATTTACTAAGATAATTTAGTTTTAGTTTAATCTCACACCGTAGTTAACTAGTCATTCAAAGATTAAGTCCAGATAATATTATAAGGCCAATTTCAATAGTCAACGCACTTTTCCCCGTGGATCAATATCTGTACCCTAGGTACACTATATTACATGAGGCGACACGTGCACTTGTGCACATAGGCGTACACATTTTACACATCACGCTTCGCCATCAAGTTTTTGCATGTCAAGTGTCAGGAGTTGTTTTAGAGTTGATATTGAAAAAGTGCAATTATATATTATTCTGGAATTCTTATTCTTATTTTTATTTTTATTTTGCTTTTACAAGTGCTTGTAATTTGGTTATTGCGTTTGGTGTGTGATTTCAGATTAAGGTTATTGTGAATGTATGTGAAACCGGGGTCAAGTTGAACTACGTCCGTTTGATCCTGAACCGGAAAGAACTTTACACTGTTTACGCATAGAACAAAGAGAAGCACAACACAGAAATCTAGCGATCATGCAAGACATTGTAGAGCAAGATCATGGCCAAGAGTAAAATGAGCCGCAAAGGGGTCATAATGGGAATAATGGAAGGAATTAGGTGCCCGCATCGCGATACTGTACCGATGATCCATTCATGTTGCTAGAAGACCCCTACCACCCACAAAGAAACTGCACGACTATCTAAAGACCACCTATTCAGGTAAACAACTTCGAGCTGAAGCCGCTGACCTTTACTGTGATGCTCGTAACATCCCGTCTCCACCTGATTGCCAAATGAGAATCCGAATATGCACTTGACCAACTTTATCGAGGTGTGTGACACGGTCAAGTATAATAGGGTAACTGAAGAGGCACTCAGACTGAGATTGTTCCCGCTCTCACTAGGTGATAGAGCAAAAAACCCGCCGACAAGTCACCACCGGATTCTATTACTCACTGAATCACACATAGTGTGTTTTATGACAAAGTTCTTCCCGCTTGGAAAAATTGCACAGTTGGTGCAAGAAATCAATACATTTGGACAACTAGAGGTGCACCACAGGCTGACTAGGTGGTTGCAAGTCCATACTTTCTATAATGGTCTGAGGAATGCGACTAGAACAGTGATTGATGCCTCGGCAGGAGGTGCACTAATGAAGAAGACCACGGACCAAGCATATGAAATCTTGGAAGATACTACTAATAATACCAATCGCGTCTGAGATAAGATTGCATACCGTTGAAGGCCGCATGCACGATAACGAGGTTCTTAACAACTGGGTTACTCATCGCACAAATTTTACTAAACAACCGTTGCACAAGCACAAGGCATCGCGAATGCCATACGTACTTCAGCCCACGGAGTTGTGTGAATTTTGTGGAGGACAAAGACAATCAGACATAATGTCATTGGGACAACAAACAAGAGAGCATGCCCAAAGATGTGCCGAGGTTTAATCGAATCAACCACAAAGAATGGTGGTCAAGATGGGAGAAACAACTATCAGAACTAGTATGAAGGCCAAGGGTGGCGTAATAATCAGAATAATCAAAGCAGTCAGGGTTATGGATGGAGGAACAATTAGACTAACATGCCACCACCCCAAGTGAGCTAACCATTTCTCGAAAAAGCGTGGACTCGGGAATGTCTCGCAAGCAATGTTGCCTCACATACGCCTTTATGAATGAGACAAAGGCGATTATGCAACACCAAAGCCACCCCAATTGAACAATCAACAAGTAATTGAGAAATTTAGGAGTGTATGGGGCTAAATGGCCAATCATTGACAGAAGGCAATCAAACTTTACTAAGCAACTCGAAGTGAACCTCGAGACGGAAGGAATGAACATGTAAAGCAAATACGCCGAGAAGCAGTAGAGAATTGGCAATACAGGGCAACCCCCATGATAGTGAGGTAGAAGGAAGTCATCCGCACTGGGCTAGAATGATAATACAGAGAGGGAACAACCCCAAGAGAAAAAGTTTGGGGGAGAAGAAACTAAGGCAAAGGATCACCAACTATGCACTCTAATTCCGTATCCCTAAATAAAGAGGAATAAACTGGATAAGCAATTCACCAAATTTATGGAAGTGTTCAAGAAACTGCACATCAACATTCCGTTTGTTGATGCTTTGAAACAAATGCCAAGTTATGTCAAATTTATGAAGGACATCTTGTCACAGAAGAGAAGACTGTCAGATTTCGAGATAGTCAACCTCACTGAAGAATGTAGTGCCATCCTTCAGAGGAAGTTGCCGCAAAGCTAAAAGACCCCGGCAGTTTCACTATCCCACACCACATTCTGGAACGCCATCTGAGCTACAGGTGACTCGGGGCGCCCAGTATTAATCTCATGCCGCATATATTTAGACGCTGGATTGTGGAGAAGCTCGTCCAACCACAAGCCATACCCAAGAATGATAGGTCCCAAAGTATCTAAGAGGTGTGATAGAAGACGTTCTAGTAAAAGTTGACAAATTCATCTTCCCAGCGGATTTCATTGTATTAGATATGGAAGAAGATAAAGAAATACCCATAATATTGGGTAGGCCCTTTCTCGCAATTGGAAGGGCAATGATTGACGTACAAAGGGGAGAGCTGAAATTGAGAGTGTAGGAAGATGAAGTTAAGTTTAATGTGTTCGAAGCCGTGAGACACCCTACCGAGAGTGATACATGCTTCATAGTAGAGACTGTGGAGGCTATAGTGTCTAGCCAAAGTGGTCTCACTGATCCTTTGGAGGCTAGCCTAGTGTAGAGTGATTAAGAGAACTTGGGAGAAGAGGCCGAGGAATATGTAAAATGGATGGATTCATTTGAACCCAATAGAAGGAAATATTTTGAATCTCTAGGTGAAAATACTAAAACGCCAGTGCCATCTGTTGAATAGCCACCCAAGATGGAGCAAAAGCCACTACCTAGCCATTTGAAGTATGCTTATCTTGGGAATGCCTCCACCTTACTAGTGATTATTTCAGCGTTCCTAATAGCAATAGAGGAAGATCAGTTATTGAGGGTACTCAGAGATCACAAAATTGCGCTCGGATGGTCTCTGGCTGATTTAAAAGGGATTCGCACTTCTATCTTCATGCATCGAATTTTGCTAGAAGATGGTCATATGCCTTCAATGGAAGCACAGAGGAGATTGAATCCAACTATGAAAGAGGTAGTCTGCAAGTAAGTAAGGCAATACTAGTTAGATACCCGGGGGTTATTTATCCTATTTCCGACGCGTTGCATGGTAAGTCCAAGCATGTGTAGTACCTAAAAAGGGAGGAACAATCGTCATAAGAACTGAGAATAACACATTATTGCCTTCTAGAACAGTCACCGACTGGAGAATTTGTATTGACCATCTGGAATCGAATTAGAAGCACCGAAAAGACCATTTTCCATTGCCGCTTCTCGACCGATGTTGGATAGACTAGTCGATACTAATACTATTGTTTTTGATGGGTATTCCTAGCTTACAATCAGATTGCTATAGCCCCGAAGATCGTGAGAATGACATTCACATGTCCCTATGGTACATTCGTGATCTAAGCTTAAGATGTTCTTCTAAGTTGTGCAATGCACTGCACATTCCAACACTCAGATGATGGCCATTCTCGATATGGTTGAAAAGACAATTGAGGTCTTCATGGATGATTTTTCTGTCTTGGGAAACTCCTTTGACAATTGCCTGGAAAATTTGAGATCGGTGTTGATTAGATGCGAGGAGACCAATCTTGTACTTAATTGGGAGAAGTGCCATTTTATGGTACAAGAGGGCATTGTACTTGGGCATCGGATTTCTGCAAGAGGGATAGAGGTAGACAAAGCAAAGATTGAAGCAATAGAGAAATTACCTCCACCCTCATCTGTAAAAGGAATAAGAAGCTTTTTAGGCCACGCTGGATTCTATAGACGTTTCATAAAAGACTTTTCTCAAATTTCAAAGCCGTTGTCTAATTTACTGGTCCAAGGGACACCATTTGAGTTTGATGCGCAGTGTATGCGAGCATTTTCAGTCTTGAAAGATAAATCAGTAGCCGGGTCTGGCTGTAGTAGCACCAGATCGGGCCTTTCCATTCGAGCTAATGTGTGCATCTAAGTGATTATGCGATTGGAGCATTGTAGGCAGAAAGAGAAAGAATATTCCGTGTTATCTACTATGCTAGTTTAACCCGAATGATGCCCAAATTCGAACTATGAGACACCACTCGAAAGAACTATTGGCCATTGTCTTTGCCTTTGACAAATTTAGTCTCTATTCACCCAAGAATAAGGTAGTCATTCACACCGAATTAATTTAGCCATAAAGTACTGATGACCGTAAAAAGGACAGAATTAAACCAAGACTAATCCGATGGGTTCTCTTATAGAAAGAATTCGACTTAGAGATTAAAGACAAGAAGGGAACAGAGAACCTAGTCGTAGACCATCTATCACGGTTAGAAGGGTCAAGAGATGAGGTCCATATGAATGATGATTTCCCAGATGAGCAACCTAGTCATCCCAGAGATGTGTGCGTAAGGTTCGCTTTCTGGCTCGCCGACTATGTGAATTATTTGGTGGCCAAGGTGATCCTCCGCAGTTTAGCTATCAATTAAAAGAGGTTCTTCGCACAATCTGAAACACTACTATTGGGAGGAACCTATTTTATACTGCAGTATCAGGCCGACCAAGGATACACATGTGACTGAAGATGAAACACGTATCACTGCCACACTTACCATGGAGGGCATTCGCGGCCGTATAATAGCGGCCAAGGTACTTCAAAACAGGTTTCTACCGCCTAGCTTATTCAAGACTTCACCAACAGATCTACTACGATAAAATGCCGCCGTACGGGACATTTCTAAAGGACGAATCCACCCATGAACACAATTCGAAGTTGAGCTATTTGATTTCAGGGGATGGACTTCATGGGCCCATTCCTCCCTTTATCAACTTGTATATCTTGCTTCGGGCAAAGAGATTACTGTGCCTCTAAATGGGTCAGCTAAATACTCTGACCAAGACTATCTGATGCTATGTGTGTGCAGCCTAGCTCCTTCAAGAACCACATATTTACACGGTTCGACACTCCACGAGCACTGATCACAGATAGAGATACCCATTTCTGCAATAAGGTGGTTGACAAAGTCCTGCATAAGTATGGAGTGCGGCACCGCACATCACTAGCATACCATCCACAGGTAAATGGGCAAGCAGAGGTATCGGATTAAGAAATCAAGTCCATTATAGAGAAAACAGTCAACAGCTCCAGGAAGGACTGGTCGAAAAAGATTGAGGATGCACTATGGGCATACAGAACAACATTTAAAACACCATTGGGTATGTCGCCATTCCGAATCGTTTATGGGAAAGCATGCCACCTGCCGGTGGAATTGGAGCATAGAGCCTACTGGGCAACTCGGAGGCTGAACATGGACAGTACATTAGCCGGAGAGAAGCGGATGCTACAACTTAGTGAATTGGATGAATTCCGCAATGAGGCGTATGAGAATGCTAGAATATATAAGGAAAAGACAAAAGCCTGGCATGACAAACATATTGATTCTTGCCACGGTAGGGTGATCCGAAATCAACAATATTTGTTTCCTATACTCTCCTATCGCTGTAGTCAAGCTTATTGCGATATGTTCAGGTCGAACACGGGGATGGGTTTTCATCCCACGAATGATTCACATCAATGTTTGAAAATGGTGAGACTTTTTGTTTGGATTTTTGGATTTGGTTAAAAATAGGTGAGGTTGTTTGTTCACTGGTTAACTGTAATAGCTTAAATGAAAGTGTGAAATGGTAACCTCAAGGCTCGGGTCACTAGATTGATAACATGGGGCTATTAAAGTGTCCTCGGGTTATTTCCTCACATTAGGGCAAATAACATATAGTCAAAGCCCAAACCGGATCTTTGTTTATCTATAAAACTTAACCCTAGAACCACTCCTATTTGAGTCAAACCAAGTATTAAGCATTCAAAGTCCTATCTGGGTTTGAAACCCTACATTTAACCTCATTTCCTGGCTCGTAGAATGACATCTAAAGAATATCAAGCAGACTACCATTAACAATGCACTGAACCCTAAAGCATGGCAAGGGGCATTGGACCAAAGGAAAGACATTAAATAGCATTAAACCTAGTTTGGAGAACAATAAATGCACTGTGATCATTTAAAAGCAAGAGGATTAATCGGCAGTGAGCCCCAAACCAAACTAGCAACCCTCCTCTTCAAGGCGAGGCTGTACCAAGCATCCCTCGAGTTGTCATCCTCGAGGGGGGTGTTACACCGAGAAAAATAAGGGAAAGAGGAGAGAGAAGAGAGCAAAATAAACCTAAAATGAAAAGCTGCGGGAAAAACTTACATAAATGGAATAGTTAGGGTTACAAAGTTGTAGGGGAGCTTATATAGCCAACCCAAAGTGTGAAATTACAAAAATGCCTAAAATATGAAATTACATTAGGGACAAAATGGTAATTTATCAAAACGTGGTCGTTTGGAATCAAAAATACAAAAAACACAGGCTGGGCATTTTCGCTATGCAGGAAATTTCGCTAGCCTAGCTTAAATTTACAAAGAGATAGCTTAAAACAAAAAATTTCTCTATGAACAAATATTTTTCGCTAGGCTACGAAATTTCAAAGCAGCTTAGTTTAAAAATTTTCACATAGCGAAAATTTCAGGACAGAATTTTCTATGATTGCTAAAATTTCGCTAAGATTGCGAAATTTTCGCTATGATTGCGAAATTCGCAACTCCTGTGCGAAATTTTAGAAGCAATGCATAGCGAAATTCCGTGTTTCCTCCCCTTGGCCTGCCTTTGCCACCGCATCACTCGCATGGTTTATTCATCAATTTGCCTCTCTCAATTCTTCAATTCATTTTGACATTTCATCGCCCTCGCCTGGTGAAATTACCGTGATTCTCACATTCAACATCAATAAGAAGCCAAGCTCGCTAACCGAAGTTCCCAAGATCTGCAAAACTATCCAAAACAATTCGAAACAAATTAGAAGCACTAAGTGGACATGCACATGACAATTGGCTTAATTCATATGATTAGTGCGCAAAAAGCACTCAAAACCTATCTTGAATAGGGCTCAAAATAGCACTTTTTGGGCACTAATCACATATCATGAGGAAAGAGTTCGAGGCGGTTCAGAGAGTCCTCCTATTCAATTCCCGACTCAAACTTTTCCTTGGGAAATTAAAGTCACGATGATCGGGACCATTTACGGTGACCCAGGTCTTTCCGCATGGAGGGGCGGAAATTATGCACCCTAAGAAAGGCACGTTCAAGATTAACATACAAATGTTGAAGCCATACTTTGGGGGCGAGATCAATGCGAATAAGCAAACCGTTCCACTAAGCGTACTAGAGGTGCTGCCGTAGTGAGTCAGACAGTCCCCGTCTTCATAACTACATCATTGAGATGCAGGGCGGTCGAGCTAACGACATTAAACAAAGTGCTATTTGGGAAGCAACCTAAGCTTTTCTTGAAATCTTTCTCTCCATAGTTTAAATTTTATTGTTTGTTTTTAATTTTGGTTTAGTTTTCTGTCTCCTTCCGTAATCGGGATTTTTTTGTGGTTGTCTGTCTTCAAGATCCGAGGGAGCCTTGGAAGCGAAGAGATGGTTCACGGAAGATCATTTTGGACGTGCACACGGGTCAGATTTCATTCAGGGGGTTTTCTCAACACTTAGAAATTGTTTTGAAAACGTGTTCATTTGTTCTTCTTTGTCACATTGCGACAAGGGTTCGCAGACCGCCGCGGACGCTTGATTTACCGCTGACGCCAATCGGGACCCCCTCTGCCACGCGCTGCGACGTTGATTTCCACGCCGCGACGCCACCTGGACTTCTCCGCCAGCCGCCGCGACGCCGCTCGACCCTCCTCGCCACATCGCAACGCTAGCTCACCCTCCGCCACGCCGCCGCGACGTTGGATTTATTGTCTCTCTATCACGTCGCGACGTGGTCTCAACGTCGCGACGTTGACCAATAAACTCTCAGGCACGTCGCGACGTTGAGCCCGCGACGCCGACGCCGCTCTGCGGATCACCACCGCTCAATCTTCTTCCTCACGTAAACCCTCAATTTAGCTTCCTCAGCGTCCACCTCGCACCCCTCTCCCATCGTCGCAACCCGCGCCCTACGACCTCCCTCGCCCCGCCTTTATCTTTAGGACCTCCGCTTCCCACGCCTTCCCGGCTTCGTGCCTAATCCTCACGGTGTGTTCGTCCATTGCCGATCTCAGATCAGGTTTGCGGGTCTTTGCTAGGGTTAGGTAGGTTCTCTTGGGCCTATTCACGGTTTTGCGCTCTATTCGGGCCAAGCCACCACATCCTTCCCCACCGTGCCCTTGTGGTGTTCGATAAGCTACCGAGCGGAGCTTAGTGGGGTCACAGTGGTTTCATTCTTCCTCGATTTCACTTGCAGCAGTGCCTTGACTCACGCTACTCGCCCCATCCTCTTTCATCCTTTTCGCACTTATGTCGAGTAAGCGCAAGCAGGTACAGTGACTTGCTT
Organism: Tetrastigma voinierianum; assembly: GCA_016808115.1. NCBI lineage: Eukaryota > Viridiplantae > Streptophyta > Magnoliopsida > Vitales > Vitaceae > Tetrastigma > Tetrastigma voinierianum. The sequence goes on from JAEQBH010000143.1 coordinate 335,798, forward strand.
CTCCCACCCGTACATATGACCAGGCTAAGTTTGTCAATGAAGGTGCGGCCGAGAAGTTCGACCTCATTTGCAAAAACCGCTCCTTCATTAAGGAAAAGGGGTTTCACCACCTCGAGGACTTCTTCCCGCGAAAACTATTGCGCTGGCGGATGGCGGTGCGAAGCAACCGCCTCGCCCAAATTGCGGACGAAAGTGTGGTATGAGAATTCTACGCCAATCTCGCCTCCCATGTCGTGAAATAGGTTCGGGCTGAAGTCTACCAACCAATTTATCACCTCGACCCGGTCCCTCCTAAGCCCTTTGATCGGCTCCATGTAGCCCAACTACTTTGAGGTCATCTCGGTATCACCTAACCCAAGTGTGGGCATCGAAGTCGACCAGTTGATGATCTTCATGGCACTTCCGCTTCGCCAAACATCGCCTACATCCCCAAGGCCTGGCATCACTTCATCACTTCGCTTCTTATCCCGACGTCGAATGTGTGTGAAGTGATACAAACGCGCTCGCGAATTATGCTATCCTCCGTGACATCCCTTTCATGTTAAAGTGTTATCGAGGATGCCATCCTCCATAACCGGGATGCGAAAATGAACCTTGGGCACAATTTCCTCATTTACGGCCTATGTAAGCAAGCCGGGGTGCCCTTAGAAGACATTGAGGCGTGGATCCACCCGATCAAGGCCATTATGGTTAAGCGAGACAAGCCAGGTGTCCCACGCCCAGATACGATGTATGACTCGGGCAATGAACCCTTGGATGAGGATGAGCTTTGAGAGTATCAGCCCAATTGCCTCCTTGGCCGACTGTGTGCGCCGGCCCGACTTCCTCCACCACCAATTACTCTGCTTCTCTTCCCATCCCCCACCACCCCGCACTTCCCAAGGAGGACCCGATTGGGGGTCCCTCCCACTATCTCGAGGACTCGCTCAACCTCACCGCCCGCCGAGGCCTATCGATGAGACCTGTGGAGGCCTGGTCCCTTTCATCATCCAGATGTGGAGGCTCCTCCAAATGAGATAGCGTGATAGTTCGGCCAACCAGTTGCCATCCTTCATTTCGCAGTTCCTTCAGACCAGCTTCGTCATTTTCGCCTCCACCTGGCTGGCCGGCCGCTGGCCATCAAGAAGTGATCCCATCATCACTGTGGAAGTTTCTCACCTCTCTCGTTTCTTTCATTGACATCGGGGACACTGCCCACTGTTCGTGGGTGTGGGTGATCGGGTTTTGGTGTATTTGTTTTACTTTGGGAAATATCAGGTTCCGCTAGTAAGTTTTGAAGTTATACCTTTTGTGTGCATTGCAATTAGTATTTTGAGTTGGTGCTGGGGCTTATAAGTGTCTTCATTTAGGTCAGATTCTAGCTTTTTTTTTTTAGGATTGTTTTAGGTAGTTGTGTGCGTGATGCCATGACTGCTAATCGAGGATCACTTTTGACCACTTCGAATCTTATTAGAAAAACACATATAATCAAGAAGAGATCTGTAGGTTGTTAGATGCTCGGGAATTTCAGGATGGACAGGTAGGGAGACAGAGTGCATCACCTCCTGGGTATTCAAAAACCAATTCTTAACCAGGCTATCACACCCACACACCGCTATATTCTAGGAGGCGTCTAGGGCCCGAGCCCTATAAGGTTCAATAAACTGGGGTTTTTAAACACCAAAGTGATGGGACACCTTGAAAAAAAAAGAGGATTGCCACTGAGCCCCAATTAAAAAAAAAGAAAAAAAAAAAAGAAAGGGAAAATATGAATAGAATAAGTGGGAGCTTCCAATCGGAATCCCAGGCATAGTCCGAGGGGCTTTTCAAAGCCTAATGTCCTGAGCCAATTGGCCGGGAGCCATTGACTTCACCCGCCTGCTACATGGGACGTGAGGGATTGAAGTGTCCCCAGCTTAGGCCCCTAGGTTTAGCTGGAGTGTCTGGGGTGAAGCTCGAGGAACTCGAATGTCCGGCGTCTCTAACCAATCGGGTGGGGAGTCACCAACGAATCCCCGCTACAGGGACACTCAACATTAACTTACTGCACCGGGTTCCTTTCTCTTCAAGGAGTAGGCAGGATAGTTGCATAAAAGGTGCGTTCTCATCCTCGCAGTTGGGGATTCTTCCAAATAGGTGAGTTGGGATTCAAGTTCGGGGGTACCTGAACTAGTTATATGCTGCAGGACCACGATCACTCGCACATAGGTTTTCAGAAAGGCTATCAAACCTAGGAGGTTGAGTCACTGGTCAACCCGAACCGCGCCTGTTAAATTCTCTCGAAAGTCAAACAACCTTATGGATCCTATGAAATTCGAATAAAAAGGCAAGAATTCTGAGTTGGCCCATTTTGATCCTTCTTCTAGCAAAGATGTGGCATCACAATCACGACGCCGAAAGTGCACAAAGTCAAGGTATCAGGTGTGTGGTTTAGAGTCCGTTTCTTGCTTGGGGACAAGCAAGAAGCTAAGTTTGGGGGTGTGATGAGTGCCTAAAACACTCATAGTATACCCGCGTCCGCTTTATGTTTTTAGTTGATTTTACATTTAAATAAGCACATTATAGCCCAAGATCTGATTTTTGGAGTTTTTGGGGAATCACAGTCGACCATGGTTTTCGGGCGATTTGGAGCCAAATATAAGAAGCAAGACACCGGCTGCCACAAGTCATGATAGACACAGCATACAGAACGCGCCTAGTCAATAAAGTGACCCAGCGTCGCGACGTCTCAACGTCGTGATGTCACCATGATTTATGCACCAGCATCATTAAAAGCAAGGGGAGACCTAATTTTGAGATCATCGAGGAACGTGCGGATTGGGAGGCGGAAAACAGAAAGAAGAGCTGGGACTGGATTATTAGAAAAGACACTCTTTGTATTTTTCTTTCCGAGCAAACTACTGATGATTGTTAGATTGATGATGTTTATATCCGGCCCAAAGATGTTCTAATTCTATCTAGGGTTTTGTTGAACCTCGTCACGATCAGGAGATTAAGATTTTGATTTTATATTATCTCACGTATTATGACTGTAAGTATCTGCTCTATATATGTGGGATTTCTATACATGTGATGTCCGGGGCCACTGCAATGATTTTGCTTGGTATCCTAGATCGAGAGATGAGGACGCCCAGGGATCCGAATAGAGCGACCCTTGGTCAATTCGGTGAATAGAGATATCTCGATTCCGAGGGTGGCGATTAAGGTTAGAAACATTTAAGGTTTCTGTGGCATTGTCAGGTAGGAGATACACTCAACCCCATATGAGATAAAGTGATACACCTCGAGAGAGGGTATCTTTGTGAGGCACGATCACCCAGCCATCAATAAGTCGCGAATAGACTGAATAGTAATTTCTCTAGGTAGTAATCCATCAAAAGGGCAGGATGAGCCCTAGTCTGTGCATAAATATAGTGATTTGGCCAAGATAATTTAGTTTAGTTTAATCTCACACCTTAGCTTAACTAGTCATTCAAAGATTCAAATTCCGTATAATATTACAAGGCCAATTTCTCGTAGTCAACGCACTCTCCCGTGGATCGATATCTCGCACTTCTAGGCAATTATATTACTTGAGGCGACGTGTGCACTTGCGCACATAGGCGTACACATTTTACATATCACGCTTTCGGCCTATCACAAGTTGATGATGAACGATAAAATGTTGAAATTCTTTTGACCTTTCTTTTTCTTCAATAAGTCGAGTAAATTTAATTAGTGGATACCAAAAGCATAAATTGAAAATTCATTTAGTGGTTGGAATTTTGTGGAGTACCCCTTCTACACATTTTGGTAATTGTCTTCACGTTGAAAAATATAAGATGGTGGTGTGATATAGAAATAGTATGAAAGAAAACATGAAGACAATGGAAGGAATATATAGATAAAAACCTATATTTAGTTTTTTTTACTACAAGAATCTAATTTTTTACTTTAAAAATGTACAAATTCATAAAAAAAATATTTTTTATTTTTCTGTTGATCTTTGGAATCTATTAAATAGAATGAGATGAAGACATGCCTTATTGCTTAAATCTCATCACATTGTTGAATTTGTATGTTATTTGGTAATGATCATCAAAGTGGTATAATATGCACTACATTGAAAAACCCTAACAGGGTTTTCATGGAAAATAAAATAAATAAGTTAATAACTTATTGTTTAATTATTTCTTGCTTGTTTTTAAGATGCAAGCCATCATGAACAAATGTAAATTAAAATAAAATTATGGATGAAATTAAAAACTTTAGCCTTTTTATCTTTTATTTTTCATTTATTGATACTTTGACATAGTGATAATATATTAGAATGTGACTAGAAAAAGTGGACACAATTAAATCTCTTGAATTTAATACCATTGGTTTATTTCTTGCTTTCTTTATTTCTTCATTAATGTCACTTTAACTTTTCGCCTTATGTTTATTTTTTTCATTATACTTTTCATTTTATATTGATTATAATGTTCATTTCCTTTTAAATTTTTGTGAAAGTTGTAGTTCCAATTATACTTATGGTTGTTGCACAAATAATTTAGATGTTTTCTTTTCTCCAAATTTGTTTACAGGTTTCAAATGAAAGTAGTTAATCAAAAGATGAGAAATTATTATGTTAAAAGTAGGTGATGCCGAAAATATGAAGCTTGTATCAATATTTGTTCTTTTGTTGAAAAGACTTGTGATTATTATGTATTTATGGTCACATTATTGGTTGGAACCAAGTTATTATGTACAAAAATTTGAATATATTTTTAGCAGTAAAATTCAATTTAATTGTAGTTTCTTTTACAATTTTATTTCATTACATAAGAATTCATTATTTGAATACTATGATACAAATATTTTTTTAATATAAAATGTTAAAAATAAAGTCAATTAAAGATGACACTTTAGAGTATGTCAATGATAAAATGTATTAATAATGACCCTCCTTTTAAGCGTCATTATTATGTGTGAAATTTCACTTGAAAATGTTAAATGATGATGCTTTTTATTAGTGCCATTGTGAATGTTATGCAAAGATGATGCTCATTAGAAGCGTTATTGTTGATCAATAGATACAATGTCTATGCCATGACACTTTAGGGAAATGTCATTGTAACTTTTTATTGATTTTTTTTACTTGTAGTGCTTTCAACTCTCTTTGTTTTTCTTGATGTTGTCTTGTTGCAACATTTGGTTTTTTGTTGTCTTGTTACGATATTTTATTTTTCATAGTTTTGTTGCCACATTTTTTTGCTATAGGTGATTCAGACGGGCAAAACATATTCGATTAAACAGAAAGAACAAATCAAATTATAGTCATTAGCATATTGTAGAACTGAAGTCATAAATATTATTGTCACTATAATATCATCAAATTTGTAGACTTTAAGCTTATTTATTATGCTATTAACCTGAATGTTGTTTTGTCCTTTATGATTTTTAACGAATTTGTATTTGTGTTTTTATCGAGGTATTACTAGTTTTAATCAATAAAATCATTTTCTTTAAAAAAAGAAAACTAGATTCGATTATCCTTGGATATAATCAAGAAATTTTTTCAAAAAATTTTTTGTTGGGGAAGTTAGAACCTCCCTTGCATACGATGATGTAGAAATAATAAATTTATGATTTGGTTGAGCCTTTTTAGTGGACTGATAAACTTTACATGTGATTCAGTGATGCGGATTGATAGTATTTAGATTATAAAGTTCGCTGGGCAAGACACTGCATGCATTCCAATCGTGGAAGAAAAAATGAACAAAAAATTTTATTTGGTGTTTCAAACTTATTTTACTTATGATAAAATGTCAACATAATTTTAACTTATCAATATAAAAATTAAATAAGTTTAAAATATGTAAATTTTTTAATAATTTTATTTATATTTAATATTTTATAGGTTTTCCATATGGTAAGAAGCAAATAGAACCAAGAACCAAACACAACCTTATAATTAGTCTTGAAATTATTTTCTAAACCTTGAGGCATGTTTCGTAATTCTTTTACAGAAAACAATTATTTTTTGTTACTATTTGTGATTGCACAATGTTTTAAAATTGTAGAAGTTGTTTTTTACTAACTTTTTAGATTCTTTTTAAAAATAATAAAATAGATAAGAAGATCGAATCGTTAAGATTAAAAAAAAGATCGAATAATTAAAAATAAAACAGTACTAATAAAAAAATAACTTTTAAAAATTATTTGAAATAGAAAAAATTGGTTGAGAACATTCGGAAAAGGTGCAACCGCCCCCATGTTTTATTTGATATCTCACTTACACCTCAAACTTCATTTTGGTCCAAAAAGGCCATTGCAGTTTACTCCCATAGTCCAAATTGGCCATTGCTATCACTAATCACGTTAAATGTCCAAACCGATGTTAACTCTACTGTTAAGTCAACCATGTAAGCAATTGATGTGGCAAAATTTTGCCCTAATATAAAGTTTAGGGGCTTCTAATTTGGGGAGATTAAAAAGCCCTAATTTCACTTTACCCATTTGATCCAAAAAATTGTTTCCGACCAAAAAGAACCCTAGGGTTTCTTACCCTCTCTCCTTATCTTCATCTACTCTTATCTCTTTCCTTTTTAACCCTTATGAACTCCCTAATTGCAATCTGTTTGGTTGTCGAGAAAATAACATGAAATTTTAGATTTTAGGTCTTTTTGTTGATATTTTCATTTAACCTTTCAAACTCTGATGGGGTAGAAAACATTATGTGCATAGGCCTAGAGCGCAAGCCCAAGGCATAAGCCTAAACATCCGCCTTATGAAGGGAGTTGAGGCATATACCCAATAAAGAAGCTTGGCTCACAGTGAGATCCTACCCATGCCAAAGTACACGGGCCCAAGCTTAGAATTGAAACCACCATGCCAGATAATCAAGTGATATAGGCGGCCCAAAAAACTCGTGTGAAAGGAAAAGTGCCTAGTCTCCATGATTCGCGCCCCACGGATTAGGAAAGAAGGATCTTACATGATCATGGCTCCTCCATTATCCCTTAACAGTCGGTCCATGATAAGGAAAAGGAAACTCCTCACCCAATAGGAGAGATACCGTATCACCATCTAACAAGGAAAGTAACCACTATTTCCCTTTATAAATACCGATCCATTCTACCACAAAAAGGTATGCAGTGAACTCGTGCCTAAGGCAGTTGATCATTTTCTTTCCTTTGAAGATAAAATTGACTTAGGCATCGGAGAGGCGGCCGACACTCTCCCACTGGGTCACTTTGTCTCTATTTCTTTTTCTTATAGATAACGCATCGCGTAGGATCGGCAGATTGGCCCAACGACTCTAACCCGCTGTAGTATAATACCGGTAGAAAAAGCACCACGCCTGGGCTACCGTCCCTGGTGGGAATGATCTGCCTTTACAAATAAAACCGAATTTCTTTGATTGATGGTAACACCAAACATGAGCAGAGTCACTAACCCCTTAGGACACAAGACCAGCAGGGCGACCTAGATAGCCAACCACCAAGAGACACTCTCGAAACTCTACAGGCCAATACTAACGAGATGGAGGCACTGTCTTCACCAATCCGGCTGTTTAGACTGGAGGAACTCACCGCATAAATGAAATGCGTGCAGAAGAACAACAACAATTAACACGTTCCTCGAGATGATTTGATTTCCGAGAAGGAGAAACTAGCTGGTTGAAGCATGATCCCTACAAACCCCCCTGGAGAGGATCGGAATGAGGGAATGCCTGGTAGGAACAATAGAGGCAATGGACCCATCTTTTATCAATAGGAGATAAGGGAACGATCATGGGAGTAGCATTTCCGAGACATCCAATAAGAGCTAAGCCACATGAAGGAAATTGTAAAAGGATGAGCTCTAGCCTCCATGGATGCTTTGGTACAACAAACAGAATCCCCGTTCACGGCCGGGGTACTACACTTCCCTCTCCCAGCGAAGTTTAGAATGCCTCAGATCGAAATGTTCGATGGATTGAAAGATCCTATAGACCACCTCAATACTTTACAAGAACCGATGGAGCCACACGGAATTGGCTCAGGACCCCGTGAGATGCGCAGCCTCTGCTATCACGCCTAAAAGGCCCAACATCGCCCTGGCCTAAATGTGACTCCCGCCATCATCAATCTCATCCTTTAGAGAGCTATCCATCGTGTTCGTCTCCCACTTCATTGGAGCACGGATGTACAGGAAGCCGAGCTATCACTTACTGACCATAAAGTAGATCCCATAGGAGAATCTGAGGTCCTACGTCCAGAGGTTTAACGCAGAGTAATTAAAAGTAGACATCCCAGATGAGAAGTTTGCCATCACCGCTTTCATCTCTGGGCTAGGCGTGTAGTCGAAAGACCTAATGTTTTCCATCTCAAAGAACCGGGCTGTGCAAGGCATGGCCGAGGTACTCTCAGTGCGCAGGTTCACATCACCGAGGAAGCTCCTTCATCTGCTTTCTGAAAACTCTTCCACGTAAAAGGAAAAGTAGGGGCGGTGAAAAATCGAGAATGGAAGCCTCTGCGCAGACCAGATACAGGAGCAGATCCCACAAAGGGACAGAGAGAACAGAGAACGTTCTCCAAAGAAACGAGGCAATGTCAGGGACCGCTTGGGCCTAATTCTCACCCAGCCGCCGCAGCAGCGATATCCACCCCAAAGAATTCACTCCCTTGATGTACCCTATGTCACAAACCTACACGAGACGCTGAAGACGGTGCTTTTAAGGTGGCCATCTTAGATGAAGATAGACCCAAATGAAAAGAGACTAACCAAGCATTGTGAATCTAATGTGGATCATGGGATTAATCAACAGATGATTGCATCTAGCTGAGGAAGGAAATCACCACCCGATCCGATCGTGACATCTTCGCCGTCGTGGGTCTTTAGAAGGCCTGGGCTAGGCATCGCCTCATCACCTCGCAAGAAGCTAGCTCCAAATTTAACACCAACAACCCCAGTGAAATCTAGGTGATCTCCGAGGACGGCGTGAGGGAGTCCAAATTTCAGCCTGGTTGCCCATTTATGCAGCATCATATCAAAGAGACATTGGAAATATGGGTAGTATCCAACTCCCCTGGGCTAGACACTACCATAACCTTTCTGACTCGACATGGAAGGTCGCCAAGATCCCCATGACGATCCACTGTAATAAGGGTCACAGAGGCCAACAAACAAAGACACGTGGTCCCTGGTCGACAACGGAAGCTCAGCCGACTTCATCTTTGTAGCACTTTTCGGCTTCGACCGAATTCGACGCAATAGCTGGTCCGAACCGATCCTGTGGATGCTCTGGATAATGACTTTGGGCGTGGCGACCCCTGAGCCTGGTCCGACCCGGTTGACAGATCTGAACCGGAACCCCGGGGACGCCCGATTGACAATATTTTATCAAAATCATTTATCAAATACACGCGGAAGTGATTTCATTTTGGGGCAAGCCCATAAACATTTACAAATTCAATAGGCCCATAACATTTAACAAAATACATTTACAATTAAGGCGTTCCAATCCTTTTCAAAATGGTTTACAAAATGGATGTTCAGAGTTCAAATTGTTTTTAAGCAAAATATCAATGTTCAAAAGAAATGGAGTGAATGCATTAGTGCTCCGAGTATACCCAATTCTTCTTTATGACTCGAGCCTCGACTGGTCCGTTTCAATCACTATCAATCACTTGGTACTGCCAAGCATTGATGGGGGTTAACACGCTAAGCATTTTCATGCTTAGCGGTTCTATACAATTCCATTCTTCGTTTAGCTTAAGTCAAAGCATGCAATTTTATAAACAAAATCTTTCAAATCTGATGATCAATGTCAATGCAATACATATACTTATTTCATACAATCATTTACTTCTGCCTATCGATCATCCCAATATACACTTTCATATGTTATAATTCATTTATAATTAATTCATGCATTTCATAATACTCTTTTCATTTCAATTTGCAATCATGCTTTTCAATATCAATATGTCAACAATCTCAAATCAATTCAGTTATGCCCTTAATGAATTTAACCTATGTTTTTGGTATTCAGGATATCGGAATCACCGGCAAGGTTCAGCTGGGTTGCAGGCCGGTATAAAAACATTTGTTTTATAACACAGTACGATCCCTTTGGGCTATTGACTGGTTATTAAAAATCAATTCGTGAACATTACCATTACCGTTCTACCACTGACGAGTGACACATCACATTTTATTCAGTGAGATCGCGACCTGAATTCTTATCGTATACCAATATATCCTACACTAAACGACACATTCTATTGCATGCCTAAATCCTTTATATCAAAATAAAGTACAATATGTACATTTGTATAAACAGTTCATTTTCAATAATCATGCAATTTTCATATGCAAACATTTCACAATCATTTGCCTCAAATCAATTAAAGCAAATCAATATGCTTTTCTTATGCATTTGGAACAAACATTTTCAAATATTGAAACAAGAATAGGAGAAGATAGAACAAACATTTCAAATTTTGAAACGAGAATAAGAAAAGGTAGAACAAACCAATATATCTCTTTCTTTTGCCTTGTCTTTAATCTCGATCCTAAGTAAGGGATCCTCACCGACCCTTAACAAATCACACACATCACATTTAGTGAACTAGCACTAATCACACTTAACGTCGCCGAGCGCAAAGCAGACATTTTCAATTTAGTTTCATTCTTAATTGAACCCTTATTAATCATTTATTAGGGTTCTTAAATTATAGGTGCACGAATATGAGACTTTCGGAACAAAATAAAAAATTTGGCCCACTGTGAACAGTGACTTCGCCGTGGTGAAGCACTTCGCCACGACGAAGCACTTCGCCACGATGAAGCACTTCGCCATAGCGTGAGTTGCATGCGCTTTGGCTGTAACCTGAGAACGCCTTTGTGGCCCTTTTCGTCTAGCCGCGCCGGGCACCTTCATTGCGGCGAGGGCAGCACTTTCACAAGGCGAGGCCCGATTTTTGCCCAGTTTTCCTTCTTTTTTCACTTTTACGATTTCTTCCAAAAATCCTCAAAAACCCATACTAAAACATGGGATTCACTCCCAATGACATCCAAATACCATCCTAAACCAACCATGAGAAAACCCATGGATGGATTAGGGTTTTTCTAACTTAAACATCATTTAAAGAAATCTAGTGGTTTGTGTAATACCTAAAATCCCTTGAATCTTCTTTCACCCAAGATGCTTGATCACTCTTTGTGGCTAAATGAATGGGAAGAAATCACACCAAAATCACTTCCTTCTTGCACAACCCTAGCTTTTCCTCTCTCTCACTCTCAAAACGTTTTTGGCACAATGGCCATTCTAAGACCAATATGGTCTAATATCACTCATTTCTTCTAAGGCCATGTTTGGCACTTCATTAAATCCCATTTTCCATTTTTGGCATTTTAACTCTTTATTTCACTTTCATTATCATTTAATTCACTTGGTACTTAAGCTTATTCTCATTAGACCCTTAGGTCCTCATTTACACATTCCAATTTGCCCCTTTTCACTTGGGTTTATTTCCAGGTTCAATCAATTTCTCACTTAGCATATAATATTTAATCATATGCTCACATATTCATTTTAACTTTCTGGCCAATTAACAATTTATCTCTGCTTTCCCAAAAACCCACGTTGGGCTCCAATTCATATCTAATATATAATAAAAATTATTATAAAATTCTGGTGGCTTAGGTATTACACCGTGTCACTTTTCTCAATAAATGGGTATCAGAAGGGAGGGAAATCAGAACCTATTAACGCCCACCTACGACGATTCTTCGGAGAAAGAGTGCTACCCTTGGGGTCAATACAACTAGTGCTCACTTTGGGAGATGTCCCGTGCCAGGCCATAATGACGCTAAGGTTCCTCATAGTAGATGCCCCATTAGCTTATAACATACTATTGGGCAGACCCTCACTCAATGCCATAAGGGCCATCCCCTCCGCCTATCATATGGTTACAACAATTCCCACTACAACGGGGTAGAATGGTCTGAGGAGATCGCCCGTAGCCGGGAGCGTTACTTCTGGCATCAATGAAACAGTAAGAGGTTGGCAGCATCTACACACTCCAGCCTCGACATGATAGATGAGGTAAGCATCCGATTTATGCCCTCAGAAGAACTAGAACCAATACAACTTGACAACCAAATTGTAACATCCGCTTCAGAATAAGATCCAACTTGCCAAAGACGTCAGGGACCTTCTTATCCACTTCTTAAAACAGAATATAGAAGTATTCGCCTGGAAGCGGGAGGATATGGGGGGAATTAACCACGCAGTAATCACACATAAGCTGAACATCAACCCCTCCTTCAAACTCGTCAAACAAAAAAGAAGAAGTTTCACCCTAAAAAGGCAGAAGGCGATCAATGAAGAAGTTAACAAACTCCTCCAAGCCAAAGCTATCCGAGAAGTGTATCACCCTTACTAGTCGGGCCGATGTAGTCCTCGCCAAAAAGGCCAACTAAAATGGCGACTCGGGCATTGGACTTCACCAATGTCAACCGAATGCTCGCCCAAAAGGTAGCTTTCCCTACCTTTAACTCCTGGATTGACCTTATAGCCGACGCCATGGTCGGGTCACGAGCCTCTCAAATTTCATCGACGCTTTCTCGTGATATAACCGGGATCGTATCGGACCTTAGTGACCAAGAGAAGACCTCATTCAGGATCGGCAAGGTACTTACGCTACTGTGATGCCTTCTGGTCGGGAAGAATGCCTGGCCACCTTATCGAGGCTAGCGAACAAATGTTTCGTAAGGCATCTGAGTATCAATGGAGTGTATATATAGATGACATGGGTGAAGTCGGCTAAGGCCGTAGCCCACGTAGCCCACCTAGTCAGTCAGTTCCGTGTCCCGAAACAATAAGATGGGAAAGTTAAACTAAACCAAGGTATTTTCTGGGTCTCAGCACATTTCTTTCGTTACTGGGGTCAATGCAATGAGGAATATAGGCAAATCCAGATAAGATAAAAGCCGTGCTAGACATGCAATCGCCTTTGAACACCAAAGAAATTCAACGTTTGACTGGGAGAATAGCTACTTTGAGCCGCTTTATATCTAGATCCAGCGACAAATGCTGACCATTTTTTCAGGTTCTAAAAATGGCTTTCCATCGGGATCTTCCAATGAGCAGCAGGCGCCTCAAGGCCGAAACTTACCCGAGCTCTTCTCCCTGCCTTGCAAGCCCCTTCCGAGGGAGAATCCCTTACCCTTTATCTGGCCATTTCAGATTTCTCAACTAACGCCGCCCTTGTCAGAGAGCGAGATAGAGTACAACAATCGGTCTATTATTGTAGCCGAGCTCTGAGAGGAGTGGAGGAAAGGTATCCAAAGATGGAGAAACTAATCCTAGCATTGGTGACCACTGCCAGGAGGCTTCGACCATATTTCCAGGCTCACACTATTGAAATCCCAAATTTAACACCCAATGAAACAGAGATCGTTAGTCGCTTAGAGACTTCTGGAAGACTATAAACGGCCATAGAGCTTAGTGAGTTCGACCTCAGATACAAGCTAAGGACAATAGTCAAAGGGCAGGTTTTGACAGATTTCATCATGGAATTCACCCCCTAAAATACCTCGACACAGCCCACCGAAACTACTCAATTGGCACTCGACTTACCCATTTGGAGGTTGTCTATAGATGCGGCCGCCAATTCCCAAGGAAGCTGGGCGGTCCGATTCCTCGACCTCCCGCACGGATCGACGCAACACGCACTCACAGCTCCGGGATTTCAAGCCCCATCAACGAGGCCGAGTATAGTCATGAAATGGGGTTTAACCTTGCCCACTCCATGGAAGTTGATCAAATGGAAATATGCAGTGATTCCAAGTTCATGGTGAAAACAACAGAGTGACTCCACGGCTGTGGGTGAAAATGATCCTTTACCTCAAAAAGGTGCGAGAACTGTTTAAAAAGTTCATACGGGTTCATGTCAGGCATGTCCTAAGGGCAGAGAACACGCAGGCAGATGCCCTGTTAAAGCTAGCAATAGCATCACAGAAGGATCTAGATAGATTGGTATCGGTCGAGCACCTCCCAGAACCCTTGGTGAACATCGACAATGAAGAAGTGTCCCTAGTGATGTCCGAGCCGAGTTGGATGGACCCTATCTAGGATTACTTGGTGGACAGAATATCGCCAAGCGACCTAAAGGAGGCTGGCCGCAGCGAGGTGGTCGGCTAGATTCCATTCATCTGGGGACCCTTTATAAATAAGGCTTTTCACACCCATCCTTAAGCCGCTAGGAAAGAAGACACTAATTACGCTACTACCGTATAAGGCATGAAGCGTATCCGCAAGAACTATATTCTGAGCTGTGACCTTGGCAAAGAAAGACCCTAAGACAGGGATATTATTGGCCTACAATGCTCAAAGACGCCACGGAGTTGGTTAAAAAATGCAAGATCTATTAAGAGCATGCCCAGATCTCTCACCTTCCTTCTGAGCCGCTGACCTCAATCACAAGTCTCGGGCCTTTCAATGCTGGGGCTAGACATATCAGCCCCTACCCATTGGGAAGGGCCAATGCAAGTTTATTGTTGTAGGGGTGGATTACTTCACCAATTGGGCCGAGGCCGAGCCATTAGCAACAATCACCGAGCAAAAGGTGCATAACTTTTTTTGACGTTTCGGAATCCTAAGAGCCCTGGTATCCGATAATGGGAAACAGTTCGACAATCCTAAGTTTAGAGATTTCTGCACTGAGCTTGGAATCAAGAATTACTACTCATCCCCAACTCATCTGCAGTCCAACAGATAAGCAGAAGTCATTATAAGGACTCTCAAGGCAGCGTTAAAGACTAAGCTGGAAAATCTAAAGGGAAAATGGGTAGAATACCTCCCCGAGGTATTATGGGCATACAGAACTACATGCAAATCAGCAACTCAAGAAACCCCATTTGCTCTAGCATTTGGGACTGAAGCGGTAGCTCCCGTCGAGGTTGGACTAAAATCACCAAGAGTTGAGTTCGCAAATATCGAACATAACGAGAGATCTCCGCCTCGAACTCGATCTCCTAGGAAGAAAAAACGTGAGTGTGTTCCAAAGCATTTGTAGGACTATCACAGAAAGACAACAAAATATTATGACCGAAGGGTCAAGCCCAGGAGTTTTAAGCCCGACGACCTAGTTCTAAAAAAATTCCTACAAGCAAGGAAAAACCCCACACATGGGAAGTTGGGACCAAACTGGAAGGACCCTACGCAGACGCGAACAGTCCGACCGACAACCACGAACTTCAAACGTAAGAGGAAAACCCTACACATTCTCTGTAAAGTCGAAAGCACCTCAGAAATTCTGCACTAATAGACCTGATTGTAGCTTGATAAGAAATTCACGCTTTACTTTAATACGCCTCTGTTCATTTTTAGCCCGATTAATGTTCCTCTCGTAGATCAAGTTAAAAAAAAAGGAGAAAGAGGTGAGGAGAGAGGATAAGGCATGAACGCCGATGAAGAGGCGTTCTCGACGTTGAAAACTTACTTGAGCTCTCCTCCCGTCTTTGTAAGCCCTTCAGAGGGAGAACTCCTTACCCTTTATCTGGCCGTTTCAGATTTCTCAACTAGCACCGCCCTTGTAAGAGAGCGAGATAGAGTACAACATTCGGTCTATTACTACAGCCGAGCTCTGAGAGGAGCGGAGGAAAGGTATCCAAAGATGGAGAAACTAATCCTAGCATTGGTGACCACGCCAGAGGCTTTTCGACCATTATTTCCGTGCCCACACTAATAAATCCCAACAATCTAATGAAATGTATATCGCATAAGCCAAAGCACGGAAGACTGGGATAAAATGTAAATATGAGCTCAGCAAGAGTTCGACATCAGATACAAGATAAGGATAGTGGTCAAAGGGCAGGTTTTAGTAGATTTCATCATGGAATTCACCCCCTCAAATACCCCAACATAGCCCATCGAAACTACTCAATTGGCGCCTGATTTACCCATCTGGAGGTTGTCTGTAGATGGGGTCGCCAATTCCCAAGGAAGCGGTGCAGGTTTGATTTTGACATCCTCGGACAGGATTGACGTGGCATACGCAATCAGATTCGGATTTCAAGCCTCCATTAAGGAGGTCGAGCACGGCCGCTATAGCTCCAAGCTTAACCTCGTCTCACCCATGGAAAGCTCGATCAACTAGAGATAAGGGAGTGATTCCCAGCTTTGGTGTGAAACAAATGAGGACTACTAATAAGCCAGGGTGAAAAATGATCCTTTTACCTCAAAAAGGTGTGAGAACTTTTTAAAAAGTCTCATACTTGGTCAGAGCACGCATGTCCCAAGGGCAGAGAACACGCAAGCAGATGCCCTGGCAAAGCTAGCAACAACATCACATGAGGATCTAGATAGATTGGTACCGATTGAGCACCTCCTAGAACCCTCGGTGAACATCGATAATGAAGAAGTGTCCCTAGTGATGTCCGAGCCGAGCAGGATGGACCCCATCTAGGATTACTTGGTGGACAGAATATCGCCAAGCGATCCAAAGGAGGCTTCCAAGCTCAAAGCGAGGTCGGCTAGATTCACCATTCATTGGGGGACCCTTTATAAATGAGACTTTTCTACACCCATCCTTAAGGCGTAGAGCAGAAGACGCCACCACGTGCTCAGAGAGCATGAAGGCAGTCGTGGCAACCACATCTGAAAGGACTCGGCAAAGAAAGACCCCGAGACGTGGATATTATCGCCTACAATGCCTCAAAGACGCCATGGAGCCGGGTTAAAATGCAAGATCTGCCAAGAGCATGCTCGGATCTCTCACCTTCCTTCCGAGCCGCTGATCTCAATCACAACCCTCGACCTTTCAACACCGCAGATATCGGGGACCTACCCATTTGGGGGCGCTTTTCGCTGCAAGTTTGTCAAGCCAGTGAGTCTGCTTCATCACCAAGTGGGCCGAGGCCGAGCCATTAGCAACAATCACGTATAAAGGTGCGTAACTTTGTTTTATGCCCATAATATGCGTGTTCTAATCCCTTGTGAGCCCCGTATCCAATAATGGGAAACAGTTCCACAATCCTAAGTTCAGAGATTTCTGCGTCGAGCTCGAAATCAAGAATTACTACTCATCCCCAGCTCATCCGTAGTCCAACGCATGCGTAAGTCACTATAAGTGACTCTAAGGTAGCTGCGAAATACTAAGTCGGAAAATCTAAAGGGAAAATGGGTAGAATACCTCCCGAGGCATGCATACGTAACCACACGCAAATAAGTAACCTAAGAAACCCCATTCGTATAGTATCTGCACCAAGCGATACTCCCGGCCGAGGTCGGGCTGTAACACCAAGAGTTGAGTTCGCAAATACCGAACACAACGAGGAGATTCTCCACTAACCTTGACCTCCTAGAAGAAAAACGTGAGCAGGTTCTAAAGCGTGCCGAGGACTATCACAGAAAGACAACAAAATATTACGACCGAAGGGTCAAGCCCAGGAGTTTAAGCCCTGGCGACCTAGTTCTAAAAAAACTCCTACCAGCAAGGAAAAACCCCACACACGGGAAGCTGGGACCAAACTGGGAAGGACCCTACGTGGTATCGCGAATAGTCTGACCTTGCAACTACGAACTTCAAATGTATGAGTGGAAACCCACATTCTTGAAAGTCGAGCACCTCAGCGCATTTCCTGGTCAATAGACCTGATTGTAGCTTTTAATAAGAAATTCAATGGGGCTTATTTTTATCAACAGTCTCTCGTGGTTCATTTTTAGCTCGATTAATATTCTCGCAGATCGTTAAAAAAAAAAAAAAAGGGAGAAAAGAGTGTATGGAGCAGGTATAAAGCGTAATGAATGGCCGATGCAAAGAGGCGTTCTCAGCAGCTTCGAAAAACTTACTAGCCCCTCCTCCCATACTGGTGCCCCTTCCGAGGGAGAACTCTACTCCCTTTATCCGGGGTCGTTTCAGATTTCTCAACTAGCACCGCCCTTGTAAGAGAGCGAGATAGAGTATAACATTCGGTCTATTATTGCAACCGAGATTTGAGAGGAGAGGAGGAAAGGTATCCAAAGATGGAGAAACAAATCCTAGCATTGGTGACCACTGCCAGGAGGCTTCGACCATATTTACAAGCTCACACTATTGACATCCCAACAGAACACCCAATGAAACAGATATCGCACAAGCCAAAGACCTTTGGAAGACTGATAAAATGGGCCATAGATCTCAGTGAGTTCGACATAAGATACAAGCTAAGGACAAGTAATAAGCAGTAGGTTTTAGCGTATTTCATCATGGAATTCACCCCTGTACGTCCCTAAGACAGCCTACCTAAAACTACTCAATTGGATTAACTAATTTACCTATATGGAGGTCAATTACGATAGGGCGCCCAATTCCCAAGGAAGCGGTGCGGTTTGATTCACCTCCTGACGGATTGACGTGGAACACGCGACTAGATTCGACAAGCCTCCATTAAGGAGGGTCAGCACGGTCGCCATAAATGCTTAACTCGCCACCCATGGAAGTCGATCAATCGAGATAATGGAGTGATTCCCGCCAGTGTGAACAAATAGAGGACTACTACGAAGCCAAAGTGGAAAATGGATCCTTTACCTCAAAAAAGGCAGAATCATTAAAAGTTCATACGGTTCAGTTAGGCATGTCCTGCTGGTAGAGAACACGCCGCATGCCCCCACTTAAAGTTTCGCTAGCAACAACATCACAGGAGGTTCTGATAGATCAAGATTCTAAGTAGAGCACCCCTAGAACCTGCGAACATCGACAATGAAATAGCGTCCCCAAAGCGATGTCCGGAGTCGAAGCCGATGGACCCCATCTGGGATTACTTAGTGGACGGAATATCGCCTAAGCGATCCGAAGGAGGCTTCTAAGCTCAAAGCGAGGTCGGCTAGATTCACCATTAATCGGGGGACCCTTTATAAACGAGGCTTTTCTACACCCATCCTTAAGTGCGTAGGAAAGGAAGATCGCCATCACGTGCTCAAAGAGGTGCATGAAGGTAGTCA
Organism: Tetrastigma voinierianum; assembly: GCA_016808115.1. Classification (NCBI taxonomy): domain Eukaryota; kingdom Viridiplantae; phylum Streptophyta; class Magnoliopsida; order Vitales; family Vitaceae; genus Tetrastigma; species Tetrastigma voinierianum. Next base: position 354,717 of record JAEQBH010000143.1, read on the forward strand.
TGCAACTATCGGGAGCCGTAGGACTCCGATAGCCAAGACCCCGAGATGTGATATTGGGCTCACAATGCTCAAAGACGCTACGTAGCCGGGTTAAAAATGCAAGATCTATCAAGAAAGGCTGCCCATATCTCTCACCTTCCCTTCCAAGCCACACCATGAATCACAAGCCCTCAATATTTTCAATAGTAGGGCTAGAGATATTGTAACTCCACCATCGGGAAGGGCCAGTGCAAGTTTGTTGTCGAGAGTCGACATTTCACCAAGTGGGTCGAGGTCGGTCATGAAGGCAATAAATCACTCAGCAAAGGTGCTGTAACTTTGCTTCATGCTCCACACAGATGTTTGGAACCTAGAGCCCGTAATCGATGAATGGGAGTTAGTTCGATTAATCCTAGTTCAGATTTCTACGCCGAGTCAAACCGGTGAATTACTACTCATCCCTACTTGAACTGCTAAATTCAACGTACAAGTATAAGTCACTATAAGGACTCTCAAGGCAACGTTAAAGACTAAATTGGAAAATCTAAAGGAAATGCACACTCCTCAAGGTGTTTATGCGCATGTTAAACTACACGCAAATCAAGAACTCAAGAAACCCCATTTCGCTTCAAAGATTGCACACCGCGACAGATTCCCCGCTTCGAGCGGCAAATCACTAAGTGTTAAGTTCGCAAATACCGAACACAACGAGGAGATTCTCCGCCGAACCTTTTGACCTCAGGAAGAAAACGTGGAGCAGCTCCAAAGTGTCGAGGACTACTCGCCGCAGTGACAACAAAATATTACGACTAAGGTCAAGCTTAGGAGTTTTTTTTGAAGCCCACTTCCACCTGGGCCTAAAAACTCCCGCCATGAAAACCCCACACACCTGGTTAGGACCAAACTGGAAGGACCCGCCGCAGTATCGCGAATGGGCCTCGACCTCGCAATCACGAACTTCAAACAAGAGGGAAAACTCACATATTCTTGAACGCTAAGACCTCGTGCAATTCCTACCAATGTGACTTGATTGTAGCTTAATAAGAAATTGGCACATTTTAATACTACTATTTGTTCTGCTTTCAAATGATAAACAGCCTCAGACGTCAAAAAAAAAAAAAGGAAAAAGGTGAGGAGCCTTATCAAGGGGCCTTGAAAAAAAAAACATCAGACAAGTACACACGTTTCCAAAAGACTGTACTTTTATTTCAGTTATGTTAAAAAATTACAATTAGTAAAGCCGTTCTCTACATCAGCCATTCTTTACATCTCAGAAGATCATGATCGGCCAACACCCACTCAAGGCGAAAACCATAAGAAAGAGAAAGAGAAAAAGAAGGAGAAGGAGAAAAGAGGTGAGGAGAGGTATACAGTATGAACGGGCCTCAAGCATTCAGCACGCGCCCAAGCGTGACCCCTGACCCAAATCCATCAAATGACAGGGCTAGGGAACAACACAACTCCCATAACAAGCGGGATTAGGGAACAACACAACTCCTACAAATGGCAGAATGTTGAAACCAAACATCGGCCTCAGGACTCATCCAAACAGACTCGCCTTCAATGGTGATCAAACTCTAAGTCATCATTAGATGAACTCCCGACACTGTCGAAAAGAGGAAGAAGGTTGGGAGCAGTAGTTATTTATAAAGAAACCTGGATGCTTGGGGAGCCATGGAGTTTGTTCCGATTCTCCATAGATTTGCATTAAAATCGCGCGCTCTTTCTCAAGGGAAGGAAGACGAAAGAGCCAATGTAGCCTCGGGTCAGGAGCCCAAGAGCTGATAGCTGAAGAGCCACAGCTCAAGAAAGAGCCACTGCAGAGCTTAGTTCAAGAGCCAAGGAGCTCGGATATAAAAGAGCCACGTAGCTCAGATCAGGAGCCAAGGAGCTCGGGTATCAAAGAGCCAAGGAGCTCGGGTATCAAAGAGCCACGTAGCTTAGATCAAGAGCCAAAGAGCTCGGATATTGAAGAGCCACACAACTCAACAAAAGAGCCACGTAGCTCAGTTCAGGAGCCAAGGAGCTCGAATATCAAAGAGCCACGTAGCTTAGATCAGGAGCCAAGGAGCTCGGATATCGAAGAGCCACGCAAATTCTGTTAAAAGAGCCACTGAGCTTAGCCTTCAGGAGCCAAGAGGCCTGACATAAAGAGCCACGTAGCTCGCTCAAAAGAGCCTCAGCCCGCCTTCAAAAGAGCCTTGTAGGTTAGCTTCAAAGGAGCCATGCTGCTGGCCAAAGAGCCTTGTAGCTCAGCGCTGACTAAGGAGGCCATGCCTGCTTCAAAGGAGCCTTGTAGCGCAAGCTTTAAAGAGCTTTATGTAGTTTGATTCAATAGAGCCTTTAGCTCGCTTCAAAAGAGCCTCAGGTAGCCCCGTCAAGGAGCCTATGTAGCCCAACTTCAAAAGAGTCTCTGTAGCTCAGTCCCAGCGAGCCAGAAGTTCAGCTCAAAGGAGCCACAGCTTCCGGGCCAGTGGGGCCACGTAGCTCACCCATGAGTCCCACACTCTAGGCTGGCAGCCAAGGAGCCACGAGCTTAGCTTCCAAAAGAGCCTTGTAGCTCGTTGTCAAGGGGAGCCATGTAGCTCACTCAAAGGAGCTCATGTGACTCCTCAAAGAGCCACATAGCTCAGTTTTGATGAGAGCACAACAAGAGCTCGCTAACTCAAGGGTCAGATAGCTCAAGAAGAGCCCAACCATTTAAAGATCGATTTACTGGCAGCTCTCAACACAAAGTCATAAAAGAAGATGGGAAACCAAGAAGGTAGAAGGACTGACATCTCCATAGAATAATAAAACCACGTTAATAAGCATAAATGTCCAAAGGCTTGAGCTCGGTTAGCCAAAATGAACCAGATTATAATAAAGGCCTAAATGTTTGAGGTAAAGTCAACAGTCATCAGCAGAAGGCGAGCCTCCGCCATGTGTCAAGGCGAAGCCCCAAAGGCAAGAGGAGCCACCAAGAGTAACCCGGGCCATTGAAGCCGACAGTTAAACTCCGCCCGACCTGGCGAGCTCCGCATTGGATAAACAAGGAGTCTCACCCCTCGCCCCCAGCCATAATTTCCCACACTCCCAGATCTAAGGAAGGGTGGCGTCATGTCGAAGGGCCCCATAGAGATGTAAGAACTTTAAAGGAGGCTCAAGCAGCCCTTCTCAAAGAACCCGTCTTGTAGCACTGGCTACCCTGACACCTCTGGCCAGAGGGAATAGCGCCCTCGCCTCCCTCCTCCTCACCCGAATCTGCCAGGATCCCCTCCTAAGGTGAGACGGAGATAATGTTCCACTGGGGTCCACCTCGAGCCGGAGGTTGCTCCTCGGGATCCCCGAGCCTTAATGCTTATACTCTCCTCTTGCCAACTCAACAGGCTTCAGAAGTTCTTCATGCAGTTGGTCGCAGGTGTCCCTGGAAGAAATTTCCATAGCAGGGCAGAGATCTCAAATAAGGAACAAGAAGGGTCTACACTCATGAGTCAATGTCCGACCGATCAGATCGAACACCCGGGCCACATCACTCAACCTGTCACTTTACTTCCCCGGTCCTCGTGGAGTAAGGTCAGATCTGACACTCAAAGGCAACGCGAACCAAAGCAAAGTCAAGAACATAAGCAAGACCTCAAAAGTCAACCCCCCGCATAGTACAATGAAAACTCCACATGCTCTCGTGGCATCCATATCCGTCGAATCTCAGCAGACATTCCTTCACTCCAGTGGTCATTCCCACGCCCACCCCGACAAAAAAATTACACTTTTCCACTGCTCGGGAGGAAGGGAGGCCGAAATGATAGGTCCGGCAATGGCCCGCTTGAATGATACGCAGCTTCCGAGGCTCTTTCACACTAAGAAAACTGGAAGAGAGCTATACTAGGGACCCCGAGGGCCTCATCCTGAAAAACAAGAAGGTCGACCAAGACGCCCCAAAATCGAGAGAGTCGGGACGGCATACATTGAAATGTCAGAGACACTGGATGGCGGTGTGCGGAAGAGGAGACCGTTCTTAAAGGCCACCTCAAAGAAGCAGACCATCTTGTGAACGGGAACAACATAAGACGTGAGAAGATCAAGACACTAGATTCGGACACCGGAAGGTGGTCCATAACGACTAGCGATGGTTTTAGCATACGAAGGCTCAACCCTGGGCCAGGACCCACCGACATCCGCGCACTTCACAGTTCCCAAATATCTGTCACGGGCGGATGGCTCATCTCGCTGGTCTCCCCTGCCCTTGCTTCAGCAAGGAAGATAACCTACTGGAAGGACCCCGGCAACCATAGCGGCAGGACTACCGAGTCCACCGCTAGTTCCCCCTGACTTAGAGTCCTTAGCCGGCCTACCCTCTATACGCATGTCTATAGAACGAGAAGACCTAGAGGAAGCATGCATGATTAAGTGGCGGAGAGAGAGAACGAACAAAACGACGAAAGAGGCGGAACCCCAACCTAACACGCCTAACAACCCGAAATTCAAAACAAGGAAAGAAAAACAGGAGAAGAAGAAGAAAGATGCATCGAACTAAGGAGGAAAGCAAGAAACGGTCTTAGGGGAGACAGGATCTACGTAAAGTACCACAAAGTAGTTTTGAGCGCTGACAAAGACACTTCCAAACCGCAGCGTTGCTTTAAAAAATGTGATACAAGGAATGTTTCTAAAGATATGGGAAGCAACAGTTGAAATGGGTGATAAAATCGAAAGAGCGCCATCATTATCACAAGACATTTTGACTGTGACAAAGCCCAGATCAAACCATCCCTGGCTAGCCACGTGGAAGCTCATGAACCAATCCAAGAACGACAAACCCCTTGCTCTGGGTTTCAAGCCAGCCAAGTATCGGGGCAATCGACGGGTAGAAAACAATATGTGCACAGTGCCCTCGTAGCGCAAGCCCGTGGCGTAGCCCAAACATCCGCCTTATGGCGGAGCGAGGCATAGACCTAATAAAGAAGCTCACCCACAAAGTGGAGATCCTACCCATACAGTACACGTCAGCCCAAATTGAAACCACCATGCCAGGTAATCAAGTGATATAGGCGGCCCAAAAAACTCATGTGAAAGGAAAAGTGCCTAGTCTCCATGATCCGCGCCCCACAGATTAGGAAAGAAGGATCTTACATGATCATGGCTCCTCCATTATCCCTTAACCGTCGATCCATGATAAGGAAAAGGAAACTCCTCACCTAATGGGAGAGATACCGTATCACCATCTAACAAGGAAAGTAACCACTATTTCCCTTTATAAATACCGATCCATTCTACTCACAAAAGGTATAAAGCGAACTCGCAACAAGGTAGTTGATCCTTTCTTTCCTTTGTGCATAAAACTCGACTTAGGCATCTGAGGCGGTCGACACTCCCTCGTCTGGTCACCTTGTCTCTATTGTTTTTGCTGTAGATAACGCTTCGCAGATAACATCACGCAGATCGACTGACGACCCAATGACTCCAACCCGCTCCAATGGACACCAGGTGAGAAAAGCACCCATCAAACCTTTTTTTTTTTTAAAATTTTTGGTTATCTGTCTGAGTCTTGATTTATTCTATGTAGGAGTGTTTGGTTTATGAGAAAATAGGGGAAAGAGAGAGAAATAAATATGAATGTAATCTTTGTTTGGTTGCTAAGAATGTTAAAGAAAAACCTAGAAAATAGAAGAAGATGCTTAAATCCCATTAATGAAAAATGTTCAGCTCTTACAAAAAAAGCCCACTGTGCAACCATCAGACTAAGAAGTCTTTGTTTGGTTGCTGAGAAACTTAAAATAAGAAAAACCCAGAAAACAAAGGACACTGGATAAAGATGCTCAAATTCCATTAATGAAAAATGCTTAAGTTCTTACAAAAACAGCCCGCATTGGACGCAAACACTAAATATTAAAAAAAAACCCATAACTTTTTATTTTTTCTTGTTCTGCAATTTTTCTCAGGAGCCAAACAGAGAAGAAGGAAAAAGAAAATCGTAGCAAAAGAGATGAAGTTGTCACCTTCATTGCAATTTCTCTAAGAAGAATGAGATTGAGAGGAGCATCAATTTTTTTAAGCTTTGGTGATGTTCTTACAACCATTTATTATTTTTTTTTTTAAGGAAAAAACTATTCACAAATTGTGGGTCTGTCAAATATCTCTGTCCCTCCCTCCCTACCACACACACACACACTTTCTCTCACTCTCTCTCTCTCTTTCTCTCACTCTCTCTATGATTCTCTCAAACTCAACACAACATTTTTCTGAGAAAATGATAGGCCTTGAGACAAACCCACATTTTATTTTCTTGCAGTTGCTCAAAATGTGAGTGAAATATAGACGAAATGAGTAATCTAGGATTTGAGATTCAAAAATCATTGTTCCAAAATTATTGGTGTTGCAAATGAAGAAAGATAAATCAAAGAAATGCAAATATGAAATCCAAAATTATTTGTTCTTTTCTCAGCAACCAAACATGTTGGAGAAGAGGAGTTCGTGGGGTTAGAGAGGAGATAGAGGAGATGAAGATGAGAAGAGAGGGTAAGAAACTCTAGGGTTCTTTTTGGCTTGAAACAGTTTTTTGGATCAAATGGTTAAAGAGAAATTAGGGCTTTTTAATCTCTCCAAATTAGGAGTCCCTAAACTTTAAGTTGAATTAGGGCAAATTTTGCCACATCAACTGCTTACATGACTGAATTAACAGCCAAATTAACGTCGATTTGGCCATTACAAGGAAAGTTTTTACACCTTTTCCCTGAGAATATTTCAAGTTATGAAACCATTAGAATAATTTGAAAATGTCCAAATCTATACGAAATCTACCCTACTGATTCAGGATAGGGAATGTGGACTAATCCACACTATTCCACAGCCGGCATGAAGTCTTAAGTGTTTGCTACACACATTCGTTTGTATAGTAGGATTTCCTTTTTATTCCATAGCTTTAGGTCTTCAATTTTAAAGAAATAATATATTTAATTTAACTGCGGTAGGATTTTAAAATTTTAAATGAGAACAATTTAAAATAATAAGAAATAAAAATAAAATGATTTTCTCTTAATGTTCAAAATTGTTTACATAAAATCTAAAAATTAATTATAAATAAAATCATTTAAAAGCTTAATTATTTTAAAAAAAACTTACATATTTTTATATCTTCATAATAAATATAAAATAGTTAATAAAATGATATATAAGATTTAACCATAATTTTAATTTCCTTCGATTATTTCCTTTCATTTACTTTTTGATGTTTTATTTCCCTTCAATTCTCCCTCAAATTTTCTAGCTAGCAAACATTGCGTTAAAAAATTGCTATTCAAACAGCTTTTCTGATCCAGGATAAGAGTATGGAAAACTATGCTAAGGGGTCCCCATCATAAAATATTTGAAAATTTAGGTCCAAAGCTTATCAAACCTATCCTTAGTCCCATTTGAACAAACTAATTGATAAAGAACTCATAATAATTGATAAAGAGTTCATGAGATGGCAAACCAAATTTATGTCCCTAAAATACCCTCCACTTGATTTGATCCAAATATCCACCCTCACAAAAAATAAAATAAAATAAAATAAAATACCCTAGTCCTAACCCGATCTTACCCAAAAACCCATTAATTTCCCTCTTATTTTTCAACCCAACACCTCCCTCTCTTCATCTCTTCTTCTTCTAAATCCCATTTGACGTTTTGCATTTCTCTTTCTCATCTTCAACTCGCCTCCCAAGCATGGTTCAAGACCGACGAAAGGCACGCATCTCATAAAGCAAGAATCAATAGAAAGCCAAAGAGAAACCATTGCTCGACCGACCAGAATTCCCATTATGGTTTATCTTTCTTTAGTTTCAAACTGTTTGATTTGTTCACTTTCTAACTTAGCTTTCTATTCTTTCATGAAAATACATCATTTGAATACATATTTTTCATTTTTAGCATACATATCACATTCAGGTCATGTTTGGTATGTGCGAACTGTAAATGGAAATGAATATTTTGTTCCCACTCCATTTGTTGTTGAATGGGAATGAATTTGGTACTCCATTTCTTGTAGTTGGCAGGGCCGGCCCTGCGGGTAGGCGAAAGAGGCGGTCGCCTCGGGCCCCCCACATTTCTCTTAAAAAATAGGTCCTTCAAGACCAACTACCCTTAATAATTTAGGCCCTCTTAAAACCTCACTTTTACAGTATTTGTTATAGTATTTGTTTGATATATTTTTAGTGTAGTATTTGTTTGATATATTTTTAGTGTAGTAGTGGTGATAGGAGGTTCAAGGTTTCAATCAAAAACCCTTGTGGAATTGATTGTTGTAGTATGATTTTAGGTTTTAACATAATAAAAACTAAGGTTTTAGGCTTAATATTAATATTACAAGAAAAAAATAATTTATACACAATAGGCCCCCTTTTAGAATGCCGTCTTAGGCCCCCCGCGCCACAGGGCCGGCCCTGGTAGTTGGATGAACCTAAGAATGTAAAGTTGAAATGATTAATTGTTTCCATTTTGGAGACATTTGGTACAAGGGGATGAGGAGTGGGAATGACCATTTCATCCATTTTCTCCCTCATTTCCATGTTCATAATGAAGGTAGAAATGGAATAAATAATGATTATAGTAGGAGTTCAATCCCTAAATTGAATTAATTCTAAGTCTTAGGCCGTTAGTTACTTTGTTTTAAAATTAACTAAGTTATAGATGTGAAGTGGGTTTTGGAGCTCAATTACTTAAACTTACTGTTAAATATGAATTAAAACCCTCTTCCTCTTTGTTTTGAACCAAAAGGGACTACCGTTCTATTATATACTTGTAAACAAGTTGGTGTTTGGATATGAAAAACTGAAGATGGCATAGAATAGTAACCTGATCATGTCATAGCACCCACGTGATGTGTTTTTTCATGTTTCTCAATCATTAAAAGAAAGAAAGATTACATCAACTTGTTTCAGGATTAGCAATTAATATTGCATTAAGTAGTTCCTCCATTTTGGAATGCAAAACTAAACTGCCTTGATGAATACTAGGCATTTCCTTAATGAATTTTAATTGGGAATCAATTTATTTTAGTTAGACATTCCTTCACCCTTCTTTATTACTTGAAACTCCATTAGAAGGTTGAAAAATGATTAAAGAAAAGAACAATTACATCCAACTCTCATTACGATTAACAATGTTTGCCTAGACTTTTCCTCTATTTTGGAATATAGAACTGAAACTGAACTCTCTTGATGGATTTTTTAATTACAATGAAGGTTTTATATGATTTCAAAGTAGCCATCAATATCGATGTGTTGTATGCAATGTTTTAAAAACCGGACTCGCTGGGATCATCCGGAAAAGTTACCGTTCATCGATTCTCACCGGGTCGACCGGTGGTCAAACCGGCGGCCAATCCCAAGGACGAAGAAATATATTATTTATATTTTAAAATATAATTAATAATATTTAAGATATTATTTTAATATTTTTTATATAAATAAAGTATTTAAAATTTATTTTAAAAATATGTATAATGTTTCTAAATATGAAAACATATTAAAATGGAATAAACTTATTTATATAAATATATAATTTTGTTAATATCTAAAATAATCACAATGACAAATAGTGTCAGAGTCATGGTTCTTCAGAATCTCCCTTCCCATGCTCAACCATAAGCCTGCTGTATTTAATTGAATTGTTTTTAGTTACAAGCCTTCTAACCCTACAAGCTTTTTAATTCTAAGTAAAACGAAATCATTTCGATGTAAAAAGCATCAAAACGACGTCGTTTTAACTTGAAAAACATGGAATCGGGCCTGCCTCGACCACTCCGCCCCGACCTGTCCTCCACACATCCAGGTGTGTGTGTGTGTGTGTAGGTGTGGTGTGTGTAATCCAGGTGTGTGTGGTGTGTAAAGTGTGTGTGTACGTGTGTGACCGTCTGCTCATCCGGCCTGACCGGTTCGACTCAAAACGGGTTTTTGCATTGAACCTGACAGTGCCTTGCGGTCTGCCGGACACTGACCGCCATCCTGGGTCCTGGGCTTGTTAAAACATTGGTTGTATGAGACCCCATACTTGTACATAGAGGGTTGCACTTCAGTTATGGCAATAAAAAACTTATAACTAAGCTCCTAACTACATTTCTTTCATTCATTAACCTTTATATGCTATATTTCCTTACCTTCTTTCCCCATCTCTTACATAGTATTGTATGTATATTCGATTTTCAACATCAAGAGTTGAATGTGAAATTTATATTAGGTTTAATTGCCTAGAATGGATGGTTGAGGAAGGAGGATGCATGCGTGATGGAAATTTGGATGATTTTGGAATGACTTAAAGTTGTGTTTGTTTGTGGGGCTGTGTTATTTTGAGGGTATTGCTTGAATGGGGAGTGTTGTTTAGATTGTGGTATAGATTTTGAGTTAAGGTATGTTTGTTTTAATTGAAAGTAAGAGAATTGTTGACTGACATTCCTATTATTGGTATTTAGGGACTAATATGACATCAAGGAGGAAGCATTCGTAGAAGCACCCTGTTGAGGCAATTATCACCAAGGCAAGAACAAAGTCTCGGAATGAACTTAGGCTATTTGACACAAATGAAGAGTTTGATAGATATACGAGGCATTTCCATTGCAAGGATTAATACTACCTGGCAAAGATTCTCCCGACCATGATGTCTGGCACAGCCATAATATCGACAAGACAATGACCTCAACTGCTTTGAAAGTCAATCAGGCATACAACACTATGCAGCCACTCTGAAGCTCATTTCACTCATAGTTTTCATTGATCAGACACAAGAGAAAATGATACACGCCTTAATATGGTATATGTGAGATGCTTTAGGGTGTCCCATGTAAGGTATGTTAATTGATGACATGAAGACTTGGCCTAACATTCTAGGGTTTGTAGCCTCTAAGGCCATTCAGATCTTATGCGAAGTATTGGCTGGACTTATGATGTGACAATTTATATGTTTTTAGAACTTTATGAACATGATATATATTTAAGTTCCATTTTTTTGGACTTTGTTGCATTATTTATTGAATGATTTTATGAATGTATCTCAATTTAATTTATGGACTAATGATTTAGTTTATATTATGGTTGGTGTATTTGTTGAGTTTAAGTACTACTTGTTAATTTATAAGGTACAACATCATAAACTCTAGGGTACTACACTAATATACTATGGGTACTATATTGTAGTTTGGTCGATTGAAGGTAAAATGAACTAACTATAGGACAAAAATGTCAAGACCGATCGAATATGGTCGAGTTAATCGATCGACTAAGTGGAAGGTTGGAAACAAAATCTAGAAAGGCTATTCAACCAGTCGACTATGTATTTGTCAATTGGTTGATTGATGCAAATCGTGATCTGAAATCACAAAATGTTCAATCAGTCGAGGTTTGGGACCTCAATCGGTTAACTGATGAAAACTATGATTTGAAATCACTGAATGCTCATTCAACCGGTTGAGGTTTGCAACCTTAACCGGTCAACTGCTGCAAACTGTGATTTCAAATCACAAACCACTCATTCAATCGACCAAGGTCTATAACCTCAACCGATCAACTGAGAAAACCTATGATTTGAAATCACAGAATGCTCATTCAATCGATTGATGTTTATAACCTCAACCGGTTGAGTCATTATGTGCTAAAACAATTAGTATTTTAGATGTGTTGTTCTTCAAATCACATGTGAATTCAAATTAAAGTCTAATATTTTGTGTTACAAAATCGACAAATGATGGAACAATTTGGGAAGTTACAAAATATCATTAACTTAGTAAAAATTGTAATGTTACAAAATAACATAACCATCCTTGTCATTAACATAAACAATGTCTCCAAACATATGTGTCTGATACAAAAAATATTGACTACAACTCAATCTTCATCACTTCTTAATCAAAATAACTTGGTAAAATTTTCCCACTGTTTGTTATGATCATCCAAGGCAAGGTTGACTATTAGTTGAAGTCTATACAATGACATTTTATTCTGTTAGAAAAATCACACACAAAATGATCCGTTGTATCCATCAATACTTATTATGAAATAATGTATTTGAAAAATGATTGATTTGCTGAAATTGATTACCGTATCAATCGCTTCAATTATTGTGGAACCATTCCAGTATTCCATATACTTCATTATGAAATTTCCACATTCAAACCTAAACAATATTGAATGAAATTGATTAAAACATGAACTGAATGAGCTGTTGCAAAGACCTACCAAACAAACAGTTAGGGATATAAGATATTTTTACCTATTTTTTTACTAACAATATCAGGATAGACATGTGTGAATCATCCCATGTCCAAATGTTGATGCAGATGAAATGCGTGAAATGATTTGGTTATGGCTACTAATAGCTTAACTGATTTGCTCCATGGTTGTTTACCCCTTGTTAATGAAATGGAGGATAAGAGCTTTTACTATTTGAGCGACAATGTTGAGAATATACAAGTGCCAATGATTATTCTTACATGCGAGTATATCGAACTGTTTAAACAACAATAGTGAAAACTTTCATTTACTCAATATATAAAAAAGAAAAAAATTGAGTTTCTACAATGGAGTTCTACATAACAAGATTGTACCTAGGGCTCAAATGGGTTGTACCCTAGATACAATTTGGTTGTACCTAAGGTTAACTTGTGTAGTACCTAGAGTTCATAAAGGTTGTACCTAAGGTTTAATCATATGGTATTTATAGTTTACTTATAAAAAAAAACAAACAAGTGCTATTAGTAGTACCTATGGTCTTGCTGGTTTGTATCCATATTACATATAGATTGTACCTAAGGTTCAAATGGGTTGTACCCCGGATACAATTTGGTTTTACCTAATGTTAACTTGTGTAGTACCTAGAGTCCATAAAAGCTGTACCCAAGGTTTAATCATATGGTACTTACAGTTTACTAATTGCAAAAACAAACAAGTGTCATTAGTAGTACCTAAGGTATACATGGTTTGTACCCACATTACATATAGATTGTACTTAAGGTTCAATGGATAGTACCCTAGATACAATTTGGTTAAACACAAAGTTAACTTGTATAGTACCTAGAGTTCATAAAGGTTGTACCTAAGGTTTAATTATATGGTACTTACAATTTACTAATAATAAAACAAGTATAGCTGGTTTGTGCCCACATTACATATAGATTGTACCTAAGGTTCAAATGGGTTGTACCAAGGATACAATTTTGATGTACTTAAGGTTAACTTGTGTAGTACCTAGAGTTTATAAAAGTTGCACCAAAAGGTTAATCATATGGTACTTCTAGTTCACTTATAATAAAAATAAAGATTTTATCATTTTTCTTAAACAATGTTAGAACCCAGAAATCTAGAGTTCACACTAATAACCCACATAGAGCATAGAGATTCAAAAGAACACACACATAACACATTTTCATCAAAAAAAAAAATCCCTAGAAATCATTGTTCTTAAACATTGCTTCCAAAAAACGCAATACAGAACAAATAACAATTTTATCATAGTTCTTAAACAATATTGGAACCTAGACCATAGAGATTAAAAAAAAACACACACACACATAACACATTTCCATAAAAAAAACCCTACTGTTTTGAAAAAGAGAATGCCGTTTCTTGGAGGCCGAGAGCTTCGAATCTAGAGAGCGAGAGGGAGACACTGTGAGCAAAAGGAAAAGGGATTGGGTCGCGCTTTGTCGAGGATATGAAGCTTGCTTATCGAGTCTTAGGTCATGCTTTGGTGAGAAACCGAGCTTGAAGATGAGAGGGAGAGATGAAAGGAAGAGAGAGATGCAAAATGAGTTTAGAAGAAGAAGAGAGGAAAAGAGGGAGGTGTGGGGTTCAAGAACAAGAGGGAGAGATGAGTTTTTGGGTTTCAAACGATTTTTGCTCGGGTCTTTGGATGTCAAAAAGTGGAGAGATAAGAGGAAAATGTTTGGACCGGGTTAGGGCTTTTGGGTAAGATGAATGGAGGGTATTTTAGAGAGACAAATTTGTTTTTTCCACCTCATAGACCCTTTATCAATAATATGAGATCTTTATCAATTATTTTGTTCAAATAGGACTTGAACTACGTTTCATAAGCTTTGGGCCTAAATTTTCAAATATTTCATGCTAGGACCTCCAAAACATAGTTTTCCCATAAGAATAAATAAAGTTTTAATTATTAAAAGCTATAGGGTTTCAAATAGGCAAAGGACAGAAAGAGGGTTCTATGGAGACAATTTCCTACCTCAGTGAATGAAAAAAGAAGAAGCTATAAAGGTTAATTTTAAAGAGCTTTCTCATCTAGAACAAGAATAAATAAAATCTCAGTTATTAAAAAAATGTTTCATTAAAATAACCCAACATGTAAGTCTACCATTTTTCATATTATTTCTTGAAAAATAATCTATGTAAATCTACCATTTTCAATATTATTTCTTGAAAATTAACCTATTTTGTTTGGAGAAAAAAATATCTTTTATTATTTTATATATTTAAAAAATATTGTTTTAGAAAAAAATAAGACTATTTTTGTAAAAATGATGTCAAAAATTTGATGAAGGGTGAGATTTCTAACATTTGATTTTAAAAATATTTAAATAAAATCACCCCTTTTAAAAACTATATGGGGTGCCTCATTTCCATTCAAAAGCAATAATCAAGTGGGGAGTTCCGTGGAGTTTGTTTTGTCTGCTTTTTTTAATTTTTTTTTCTATTAAAAAAAAGATATTCTTTTTTTGAAAGAAAAAACTAGTTACAATGTAGTATTACTACTATCCCATTATGACTCGAATTGGGACACTTCATTCTATGCCTTACATTTTTTGAAAGATGAAACACTCTATCTTTATGCCCTAGATTTTTTGAAAGATTAAACGCTCTATCATATGATATAGGTAATGGATATTTTATAATAGACATTTTTTAAAAGATTAAATACTTTATCACATGATTTAGGTATAATGGACATTTTTTAAAAGATTAAATGCTCTATCATATGATCTAGATATAATGGACAGAAAATACCACATGAGCTTGATAAGCAGAATAAACAAATATTCAAAAATAAAAAAGCATATATTTTATCATCCAAAACCACCCATGATTCGTTTTATATTAATTAAATAAAAATACATATTTTTTAATTTTTTACTTAAATTTTTATTTTCTCAAAATTGATAAAATTAAAAAAAATTGATTTTTTTTAAAAAGCAACTAAATACTTAATTAATTCTATTTAGACTATTTAGAACATAATTAATTAAAACAAAAATAATATGTGACTCAAATGGTTAAAAGCTCAATTAATTTTATTTAAACTATTTAGAATATAATTAATTAAAACAAAAATAATATGTCACTCAAATGGTTAAGAGCTCAAAAGATTAGCCGGACATAAAAAGGGATCTGCCCCAATGAAGACAATGGTTAAGAGCTCAATCGGGCATAAAAAGGGGAGGGGAGGGATCCAAGTTCGTCTAAAGACAAAATTGGTGAAGAACAACATATTATATTATATTACGACGTAATGTAAAGTAAATAGATGTAAAAAAAAAAAACAAACAAACAAACGCCATCTTAAGTGTTATTATTGTTTATTTATTTCTCAAAAAAAAAAAAACATCAACTCTCATCTTTTTATCTTGTAGCCTATTTTCCTCAACAAGAAGAAATAATTTTTGGATAATTCTTGGCCTGAAATCATCCATCTGAATTTTTTTCTTTCATTTTATTGCTTAATAAAGTGGTTCTTCCATGAACATTTAGGTTTTATTTTGTTTTTTGTGTTATCGTCGTTTTATCGACCTTTGGTTTGTCATCGTTTTATCGACTTTTGGTTTATCATCATTTTATGGACGTTTTCTTTTTATCGACTTTTGGTCTAGAAGCTTCTTCCTCCACCACCCCCAATCCCGGCCAGCTCCCTCCTACCATACGCTTCTTTCTTCTTTGTTGTTTTTCTTCTTCTTCTTCCTCCTCGCTGGCTCGCTCCTCATTTTAAAGCCGGTGACGAGGGAGGCACATGGCAGCTTTGTCTCCAGGTGAGCTGCCAAGTGTCTCTTTATACTTACAAGTCGCACATACTCTTTTTATCTTCTATTTTTTCTCCAATCCAGTACTGCCCACCTGTTGGCCCTTCAGTTTTTTTCCTCTTTTAACATCAATTAAAAGGCTTATAGGAAAAATCAGTTGGATTCTATGGGCTTTCGCAAATCTGATAACAATTGAAGAATAACCTTTTCCAATTCTTTCTTTTCAGAAAAAAAAATGGCATCCAATTCTTTTTATTATTATAATAAGGTTTTCGTCAATAAACTAGGCTTGGGCATACCAATTGTAAGCTATTGGTGTGCGTAACCAAACCATGCCACAGAATAAAAACAGACCCTGATTTGTTATTTATATAAATAAAAAAAGCAACATTAACTATGACACTCCTATCCCCGGACCTTATCCCAGGGGTCTCGTTGATAACCTGTCAATCTGTGGAAACCGGTGGGTGTCGGGTAGCCCGATGCCACACCATCATCTCCCATTTATCGGGATCCATAATTTAACAAAAATTCGGATAGAATCTCCTTTGTACAGAAAACTCTATCCAAAATACAACCTGTATAACAATACATCACATGACCCATCTAGGCTCAATATGCCACATCGAGTCATTCATGAGTCATAGCGACCACTCGGCCCCATTCAACCATACCCTGAATACTATACATGCAACTATGTATTGTTATGCTTACAAGAGTTCAATTATACACTCTTATACAAAATGATATATTAAAATTGATTGTTCTAATATACATATACAAAATAGAGGTCCGGTAAAAGCCACATCCGACTTTCTTCTTTCTATATGTGCGGTCCCCGACGCGGTCAACCAGCCTCACAAGCACTTAATCTCGTAATCAAATGGGGTCCACGACGTGGCAAGAAAACCCGCAGGTGATAATCTCCCCATAAGGGCTACCCTCACCTAAGTGCTCATACAATGATCAAAACCAACCCATACACATCCAAGTGAAAATGTTCATGAATAATATGTCATGCATGAAATGGTTTTACGCCATTAGCCCGAAATAAGTCACCGGTTTCCTCACACATGCCCATGCCGCGTGACAACCATCGGGCAGTACCACGACACACATATATCGGAAGCCTTACCGCACCACCGCCATTCGTTACAAGCGCCAATGGATCGCGCCAATCCCGAAAGTTAACTTTACTCCTATCACACAACTCTGAAGTCTATGCGATAACAAAGGTGTTCATTTTCGGGGCAACTGGAGCCTTTTTCGACATGCCACCACGCGTCTCTACACCCAATAACCAGCTGATAACATGACCGTGTGTCTTCTTTGGGCAACATAACTTTTTGGATCACACCGCGGGTCTCTTACACCTAATGTTCCAGGCTTTTACCTGAGGTGATTAACGACCCCCTTCTTGCTCCGCCTAACATACATTAGTTATATTTCACTTTATGCTTTGAACCGCGGAGTCATTCTCGATGCCGCCCAGCACGAGCTCACGTACCCATTCATCAACATTGATGATGGATGACCATGCTCTCCATGCATACACACCCAATATGTTGGGATGTCCCATGTATATACAATGCTAATGTCACCGCAATTTCTCATGTTACACGATGATGCACACTACATGAACCATTATCACGCCCTGTACCATGTCACTACCATGCAAACATATATCTCAAGCATATAAGTCCCATATATTTCATGCCAATATATGTATAGATATCGTATCAAGCATATTAGCATCCATCAATCCATGACTAAACAAATAATGTCATACAACCTTCCTTAGGCTAACTCATGGCAATTCCTACCTAATACAAATAGCCTACAACATGCGATGCAATGGTCATGTCAAAACCCGACTATTCACATCGACACAACCAAGCAACCTGCACACTTTGTGCAAAACATAGATTTCAGCAAAGTTATGATCACCCATTGTCATCCACATAACATGGATGGAATCTTGACTCAATGGGCTTTCCATAGAGTCCAAGAACACTTGAAACGGAGTTCGACGTAAGAAGTTACTACGTCCGTTGGAGGCCAACACCAGGAAAATGACACCGCGGGTTACAATCTCTGAATTTCCCACCGCACACCCAAGCAGGTCATTCCATTCGACGAATTTCTGAGTTCAAAGGGGTTGGAATTTGGATATACCTATTTCAAGAAGATATGTTCTCCTATAAGTCTATTTTACCCATAATTTGAATCACCACCCGGATGAGCAATATTGGTTACGACAAACACATTCATGGGTCAAGTGGGAACCGACAAGACCTCGGGACACACACACACATGCCCTGGGGATGTAAATTAAACCGAGTAGGAGAAAAACCCTACCTCAAATAGAGTGATTTCCCAGGACATCGCCTTTTTTCGGTTTCCGTGAGAACTCGAACCTTGGACCTTAGAAAAATTTTGTGATTCCGCATTCTACGCTGTAGCTCTGCTTCACGTAGCGCCTTTTAACTTCTATCACAAGTTCCGACATTGTGCAAAAGCTCGCAAATCACTCCGAGAAGCTTGCTTTTTTCTCTCTCCTCTCTCTCTAACGCTTTTGTTTTAGACCAAATTGTGAGATATTTTTTTATTTTAGATATTTTCTCGATGAGTTTATACACGGTACACGTGGCTCACATCGCGCCATCGTGTCACGCTTCCCTGGTCTGCCGCCCAAACAATTTATTTTATTCCTGCGCAAATTCCATCTATTGTAAATGGACATTCTTTAAATATTTGAAATTTTTCGGGATTTTTAAAAAAATTCCGTTTTAGGGGTCCACTCGACGCCCGTCGCTTATAAATTCGGGAAAAATATGACGGTATTGGAATTCAATGAAATTCATCTGGGTGACTAGATTTTGTGAGACAATTTCAACGGGAAAGTCCGCTTCATTATCCGGGAGATCTGAAAATTACAGGTTTTAGTTGTCCTATTTCACAAAAATTTCCATTTTGCCCTTCCTAAATTTGGGCCTTAAAATTTTAGATTTTTCCTGCCCACTGTAAGATCCTAAAATTCTAATTTTTTGCAAAATGGTAAAATGGTAATTTCAATCAAAATTAGGAATTTTTCTTATCTCAATGATGACCTAAATGTACTTCATCTGTTTAATCGCCTCGGCGAAATCTAAATACCACGGTCGATCTCCTCATTTAATTCCGCGATACTAATTTCACGTCATAAAGACCTGGCCAAATATCAGACATGATGAACATGAAATACGCAAAGATACTTAGAGACATGCGATTTACTGTAAGTAAGCCACTCTTAATATGATGGGATCCATGACACATGTCACATGAATAGTGAGAGGATAAGAGATAAATAACTTATACAGTTCCACGCTGGCCAAGTAGTTCCAAAGTCAAAAACAATGAGGACAAAAAGGAAATAAAGAAAAAGAAAAAAAGAACATCTCCTCTTTTGTTTGGCTTGATATCCGGCAGTGAGGGGAGAAAACAAATTTTAGAGAGAGAAAGTCCAACTTCTCTCTAGATTTCGCTGATCGCTGGCTCGCTGAGCAAGAGGAGAAGTTGGTCTACGCTACAAGGGCTATGTGACACCGATTTTGTGAAGTTTCGACAACTCCTAGAGATAGGCTTCCTACTTGGTTTATTTCTACTAAGAGCCATTTTAAAAATGGTTTTGGGTGTTGTGAGCCGAAATGTAATATGGATTCTGCTCCACAAAGTGAATCAATGTTCAGAGTAGGTTATCCATGGACAGCCCACGGACTGATTTGGGATTGTTAAAAACAGCCCAGATTATTGTTGGACCAAAATGGTCCATGTGAAATTGCTTGTATGTTGTTGCTTGACATGGGGAGCATGAATGATGTGTAGAAGGTAAAAACTGCTATTGTTTTAATAGAATGGCTTGAAATGTATTATGGAAAATGATGTGTTAATGCATGCTAATTTGATGTGTTAATATTTAGTGGTTGAATTGAAAAAGAAAGAATTGTGTATGAACCATATGAATTGAATTAGTGAATTGGCATCATTGCATTCATGTGCATGGTGACATCAATGTCGAGTCTGGGTGTGGCGCATTTATGGTTATTCACCATTCTCGTGAACGTGGTCAGCTCGTTCGACCATGTCCAATGAAGACTTGTAGTTTCAAATTGGCGAAATGAGCAAATAATTAATGTGTGTCATGCTTCGAGCGCGAGACCCGTGGTACTATCCGAAAAGGTTTTGCATGGGTGTAAAAGACCCGAATGGGTGTAAAAGACCCACGGTACTATCCGAAAAGGTTTTGCACGAAAAGCAGAGACCCGCTGCATTATCCGAAAAGTTCTCGTATATGCGAGACCCGCTCGTAACTGAAAAGTTCTCAAGGTCAAGAGAAAACACACCTGCTATGTTTATCACTTAGACCTAGAGTCGAAAGTGATGTGGAGCCGGTTGACTCTAATGGGTTACCCATTGGCAAATCATATTGATGTCAGGAGCCGACAAAGGCTCCTGGGTGATATGGTATGTCATTGGCATTACCTATGACAATTGCCACATTTGGCATAGGCATGTGTGAGAGAGTCGGTGAGTGACTCGGGATATGGGCATGGAAAACATTTCATGCATGATATAGATCATTCCATGTACAAATTATAAATTGTATGGAATGTGGATGTTTGTGTTGTACCATTGCATGTGCATTTTAAGTGGGGAGTAGCCCACGTAGGATAATTCCACTACTGGGCATTGCTCACCTTGTCGAGGGAAAATTATTTACAAGGTAACCGGTTATTCACCGGGGATGGACGCATCCGGTGGTCTTAGAGAGATCTAAGAAGTGGCCATGCGGCCTCGTTATGTATTTGTAAAAACTGGGTAAAGACCTAGTTTTGATAATTTGTAGTCAAAACAAATTGTAAATTCACTATTTTTGTAAAAATATACATTTGATGAGTATGGATGTATAATATGTGGCTATTTTATTCACGTATGGTCTCAAGGATATGAGATACCAAAGCTCTCTGATGTAGCTCGACTATGGTCAATCCAGACCCCTGCTCAGTTTCACACTTACAGTTATAATTAAATTACAATGGTTTTTTGACAATCCAATGGCTATTTTGACTCCAAAAAAATCTATAAATACCCCCTAACATCTTACAATTTTATTACAAACTCATCCATCCACATCCAAACTCCATTTGACTCTCAAATGATTTTTTCTTTATGCTTTATTTCAATATTTTGAAGATCTTGGTTTTTAAGGTTTCAATTATAACAAATACAAGGTTAATTAAGGTATGTTTCTTTGTGAATTTATTGTGTTTATGCATATTTTATTTTTAATGTATATTAGTTTATTTTGGTATTAGCATTTTGATAACAAATATTTTTATACTATAGTTTTATTTATTTAATTTGATAATAATCAATTAAGTTATATATAAAGTTTGAAACTTAGATATTACACATCATACAATTAAACAATTATAATTATTTCATGTTAGAAATTTAGATGTTCTTAGATATCATAATAATATTATTTTAGTTAATAATATTACTAACTAATAGAATTTTTAGTTATTTAGTTAATAATATTACTTTTATATGAACTTAGATTGAGTTAATTAAGTTTAAATTAAGTTAAATATAATGTTAGAAACTAAGATCTTAGATATCATATTATTAAACATATTAGTTATATACTATAGTTAATCTGAAAAACTAAGATCTTAGATATTATGTTGAAAAGAAATTAGCTTACATATTAGTTTCATATTAACTTACAATAAATTTGAAACATTTTTAGACTATAATTTTATTTTAGTTAAACTTGATAATATTAAATTAAGTTAGATTTTAGATCTTAGACATCTTATTTTAGTTATATAATGTTTGAAACTTAGATCTTAGACATATAATTAAACAATTATAATTATTTCATGTTAGAAACTTAAGATATTCTTAGATATCATAATAATATTAAATAACATAGATATCATAATATTAAATTATTATCTTGAAATCATGTTAGTCTAAAGTTTAAATTAAGTTAGATATCATGTTAGAAACTTATATCTTACTTTTATGTTAACTTACATTTATATAATTTTATTATATTGATATCATATTATATTATCACATTGATTTCAATTTCATTTTCAATAAAATCACATATGTATATAGGATGATTGTAGGCCGAGATCCTACATGGAGATATTGCACACTTATGAAGGGAAATAAAAATGGAACAATTTGCAATTCTTGTGGTTTAATGATAAAAAGTGGTGGAATTACTCGCTTCAAATTTTACCTGTCACATACGGATCCCCATTTAGATACAAAGAAGTGTCCAAATGTGCTGCCGAAAGTAAAACAAGAAATGAAGCAACTTTTAAAACAAAAAAATTAAAGCAAAAGCGAAAAAAGCTACAGAAATGGAAGAAATTCGAGCAGAATTACTAGGCACTATGGGAGGAAGACATCACACTATCATTGATGATGAGGAGGAGAAAGAGGGTGATAAGGATGTGTATATGTATCTAACTGACATGCACCTTGATGAGCGAGATGAATATTGAGAAGCAGTATGTGCATCAAAAGCTAGTAAATGGAACCGAGAACAAGTTGAAGGATTTATGAGAGGCAAAAGAAAAATAGGTAAATCTTTATATCTAATTAATTTTTTCACATAATTATGTATAAAAGAATTTACTTTGATTTTTGTTTTTGTTTTTGTTTTTTTGTTTTTTGTTTTTTTTTTGCATAATTGCAATAGGCGAGTATTCACAAGCAGGTGATCCATCAAGACGTATGCAAAGATCACAAAGTGTTTGACATACGGATCCATTGTGACGCCCTAAAACCCAGGGGTCCGTTGACAACCTGTCAACCCTCAGAAGACTCGTGGTAACCCGACACCATACCACCGTGTCCCCTTTTCCGGGATCCATGATTTAACGAAAATCGGACAGTCTCCTTTGTACGGGGAGCTTTACCCACAATACAACTTGTACAAAAAACCTAGAAACATGGCCCAATATAATACAATGACCTCACTGGATCCAATTATGAGTGAAAGTGGCCTAATCGGGCCCACTCATCCACACCACAAAATATACAGGACTAGTTACCTTAGTCCTCAACAGTTTAATTAGAACACTCTTACAAATATTACAAATTAGAATAAGGTTGTTCCAAATTATTTTTACAATTATTTTTACACAAAAATACAAGCTAGAACTAGTTTGTTCCAAGCTTCTGTACAAAAAATTAATTACAAGCCACAACCCGACTTTCTACATAATTGCGGCTTCGACTGAGTGCCGTCCACCTGTATACTCCCTGTACCTAAAAGGGGGTCCTATGATGGGGGTGAGCAATGCCCAGTAGGGTAAACTCTACAGGGGCTACTCCCCACCTAAGTGCACATGCAATGCCATGTTCACATAATCAAACATTCCAAGTAAACACGCTTCTAATTGAATGCCTACATGCCATGAATGAAGTGTCACCACCATGCCTTTAACACGAGTCCTCACCGACTCACACATGCTTATGCTAAGTGTGTAACCAGTTATCGTGTTTCACCCAATGACCCTTTATCTAAAACAAAAGTTTTTTGTTTTTTTTTTTTAAACTCATTGGACATCCTTCGATAAACCGCTTTATTGAAAGCCATTGAACAATCTCCGATAAATAGCTTTATTCAAAGTTATCGGGATGCCTTCTATAAACAACTTTATTTAAAGCTTGACAAGCCCCATAAACAACTTTTATTCAAAAGTATCGACGCCTCCGACAACCGCTTAATCAAAAGCATTGGTCGCCTCCGGCTAAAACCGCTTTATTCAAAGCCATTGGACAATATCCGATAAACAACTTTATTCAAAGCTATGAAATGCACCTATGAGACTCCATTGGACGTAGTCCAAAGTACCGAGCTCACCACCCACTCACCAAGAATGATGAATGATTATGACCATGTACACGCACCCATTTAATGCGATGTCCCCATGCATATGAAATGCAATTATGTCATTCCATGCCTATACCATGCCATATATATAATGAGTGTTATATGGATATTCTGTCCATGCATAATACCCATGCATCATTCGGACAATCATATCACCTGCTAACATACAATTTCCAAATAAAACCACACAATACATGTAAACATATTATACACAATATTATTTTTTGATATCTACAAGTCATCACCAATCAAGCAATGACTTACATTATACTCTGCTTTAATTGTGACACCATGTCCACAAATAAATTTACAACCAAGCCATGCAATGGCCTTCTTCATACACAAACACATCACAAGCCAAACCATTAGAACATACAATTTGAATTTCCAATACTACCTCAACCAAGTATCACACTCATCCAAGCAACGATATACTACAATCATATACCAATTGTGGTAAAAATCTGGACACAAATCATTAAAAATGCCTCTGTTATAGCAATCCTCGAAAAGGACCATAACTCGAAGGGATAGGGTCCGATTCCGTGATTAAAAGCCTAACATCAAGTTCTTAGATAGAGCTACAATTTCCTTGAAGGATACCAGTCCAAATTCTCACTTTTTCCCAACTGAAAATCAGTCCCAAAAATCTGGATAGTAGGTTCGACCAAAACAGGGCAGCCTGTGGCAGTCTCGAAAAACGGACCATAACTTGGGTTATAGATATCTAATTTGGGTGATTCAAAAGCCTAACATCAAGTTCTCAAATAGGGCTACAATTTACTTGAGGGATGCTAGTCTAGATTCTCCCCTTTTCTAACCGAAAATCAGCCCCAACTACTGGACATCATATAGGGTCAAAACAGGGCACTATTCCCATAACCCATTAATTTTCCAAACAGCCCCTTAGGGAAAAAACGGCCAAACAGCCCCTAGAATGGAAAATAAACCAAAGTAGGAAGAATCCCTACCTCTTGAAGTGTGAGCAACGACACGAGGAAGTTCCGTGAACACTTCCTGAACCCGAAGCTTTCGACTTCCCGAACCTTCCAAGCAAAACCTTGGCAAAACTTGGAGTTTCTAGTATCCACACATAGCCCCTGCCGAGTAATTTCGACTTTAAATTCGACCGTTAGAAGATCTAATTCTCCACCCGATCTTCTTCAGAGGGATTGTAGAGAGAGAAGTTGGAGCTTCTCTCTTTACACCCTCTCTTCTCCTCTCTCACTGCTGGATACAAGCCCAAAAAAAATGAGCTTTTCCCCTTTTTTCCCTCCTTTTGTCTATCTTGACTTAAGTTGATGAGTAGCTCTTAAAGCGCCATGTGTCATGCGATCCTCGCTCGGATCCATTCCTATCCCGAAACAATTTATTTTTGGTTCCGGTTCAAGTTCAATTTATTTTAAATGACTTAACTTGAGTTATTTCTTAACTCCCGAGATTCTCGTAAAAATCTCGTCCTTGGGAGTTACTAGACACCCGTTACCTTGAAAATCGTGAAAAATTCGTCTGTCTCAGAATTGAACGAAATTTTTTTGGGTAACTAGATTTTGCAAGACGAATCTAACGGTAAAGTCTGTTTCACCATCTGAGATCTAGAGAATTTTCTAGGTTTCCTTGAACCATTATGGCAATTTATTATTATTATTATTATTATTATTATTTATTTATTTATTTTTGCCATTTTTTTCTTGAAAATTTCTAATTTTTCCCGGGTTTTACATCCATCATCGTCAATTGCACCATCATTGTACAAGTCTTTGATTGCAAGACAAAAAAGCTTGAAAAATATGTTCAAAGGTGGTTCAATCAAGGAAACAATGGGGCGATTGATTAACAAATTCTTCATATATGAAAGTGTTCCACCTCAAAAAGAGGACTCGCACCATTTTAAGAACATGATTATAGGTGTACAACAAGCAAGTTTGTCTAATTGTATAATATGTTTTAATAATGACATTATTATCTTAAAATTATGATTGCAATTTTGCAACCACTAATCAATTTTCCTTTAAATGGGCATCGAACCACCATCTCCATATGAAATCAAAAGCAAGTACTTGGAAATGGAGTATAAAGACATGGAAGCTTATGTCAACATACAAAAGGAGAAATGGAAGACATATGGATGCACAATATGCGATGATGGATCTGTCAACCAAATTAACAGATAATTAATTTCATGGTATATTCAAAAGGAAACAATTTTTCTCAAATCTTTTTGATGTTAGGAAGATTAAAGACAACAAATATATATGGTTCCTCGTCATAGACGTGATCAAGAAAGTTGGAGAAGCAAATGTAGTCCAAATTGTAACAGATAATAAATTAGCATTTGTGAAAGCAAGA
This sequence comes from Tetrastigma voinierianum, assembly GCA_016808115.1. NCBI lineage: Eukaryota > Viridiplantae > Streptophyta > Magnoliopsida > Vitales > Vitaceae > Tetrastigma > Tetrastigma voinierianum. The sequence goes on from JAEQBH010000143.1 coordinate 380,978, forward strand.
AAGTTGTTGATGAAGAAATACAATCTATATTAGACTCCATGTGTAGCACATTGCATTGATTTAATGTTTCAAGACATTGGTAAAAGGGATAGTGTTGCTCAGTTGATTAGGAATGCTCGAAAGATAACCAACTTCATTTACAATCATGGTTGGTTGGTTGCAAAAATGCGAAAGGTCTGTGGTGGAGATATCATACGTCCTAGAGCAACAAGATTTGCAACAAACTATATTACCCTTGACATTCTTCTAAAAAAGAAGGTTGATTTGAAAAAAGTCTTTATTAGTAAAAAATGGGCATATCATAAGCTTAGCTGGACAGGAGTTGGAAATGAGGTTAAAAGACTCATGTTTGATCATGAATATTGGGAGAAGGTGGAGAAGCTAGTGTCCATCTATGAGGCATTATACATAGTGCTTCACATTGTTGATTCAGAAGTCGTCTCAACCATGCCATTTGTCAACGAGTTGATTCTGTTGATGAAGTACAAATTTAGATCAACTCAAAGCTAAAGACTGGGTGAAACATATCATCATAGATAATTGGGATAGAACCCTTAAACATAATCTTCATGCAACAGGTAACTAATTAATACCCTCTTCACTGATATTCACATTTAATAATATTATGTTTCTATTATCACATATGAATTCTCAATAACTATTGTAGCATACTATCTAAATCCAAAATTTCAATATAGATCTAGAGTTGGTTGTGATCTTAAGCTACTTCAAGTTGTTCATGACGTTTTTTCTAAATTAGATCCTAATGCTGAAGGCCATTGTAATTTTGGAAATGAGGTAAATTAATGAGTTTCTAGTTCTAATTAACTTATTCAATTTATTTGATTGGTTTTTTATTTTAGATTTTTTGACATTTTGAATTCATAGCTTATACTCTTCTGAGATGCAAAACAAGGATTTGGTGATTGAGCAGCTATAGCCTCAAGATAAAAAATGGTTCCTGGTGAGTGTTAATTCTCGTTAAAAGTAAATTCCATAATTATTTTATTATTATTTATTGAATATAAGTAATTTTTATTGTAGCTAAATGGTGGTTTTTTTATGAAAATCACGCTTCGACATTAAGGAATTTGGTCTTGAACGTTCTTTCCCAAACTGCATCATCTTCAACATGTGAGAGAAATTGGAGCACATTTGCTTTAATCCATACCAAACAAAGAAATCACCTTGCTTACCCTAGGCTCCAAAATTTGGTTTTTTGTTATTATAACATGAAACTAAAGACATGTGATATGTAGGTAGAGACCGATAAAGTTATAGAAAATAAATTTCTCTGATTTACTTTTGATTTTAACAGGAAGAGGAAAATGGGAGAATAAACTATTTGCCACGTGGGTTAGACCTCTCCATTTAGATTTATGAAGATGGAAATCCTCGATCCATGAATGCCGCACATGTTCGAGAAGCTAAAAGTTAATGTTTCGGAAGGTGTTTTATCTCAAGAAGTTCCTAGTGAAAGTTTTGGGCCAAGACATAAAGTGGACTATTTAAGCCCATTGTTACTTTAACCCTCTTTGATTCATTCGTTGAACATAGTAGTAGACCAAGTTTATTGCACTTTACGATAGGTTAAGATGGTCTGTAAGATGTAGTGAGGGAGTGACCAGAACGATGGAAGGGATACTAGAAATGATGCAGGGAGGTTGATAGATCCATAACAAAGTCAATATCCATTGAGTCATTGCTCAGTGAAGATGATTTCACACATGCTACACAAGATGAAGACCATGGGTCCAGGAGAGTCGATCAAGGTATTGGTGCCATTAGAAAGCCATATAGAGGAAGACAAGAAAGGATGACACCGTACAATGAGGATTTGTTTTCGGCCAGTTTTGAGTCCATGAGTATTTGAACTCAATTCAGTGATTCATCGAATGAGGGCAACATATTTCTTCCTCATACAATGAGTTATGGTCAGCCTTCTTCACATCCTTCATGTTCCATTGGTGAAGAATATGAAATGATTAACTATCCTCATGATCCACAAAGATCATTCCAAATTCCATATTAAATGCAATAAGGATTTCAAATGATCATGTGGGTGAACCCTGAGTTTCCTATCCATGGAGAGGTTGTGGGTATGAGTTAAGACATTTATGCATGACATGTTCGAAGTTACAATCAATATTATTGGAACACCATGTCTTGGTATGAATATTGTCTTCATCAAGATGGGATCCCTTCATTAAATAATGTAATGGAGCCACATCGGTCTTTATTTTGGTTTTAAATGACTATTGTAATGTAATTTTTTGATAAATTATAATGAATATCATCTTCAATAAGTGTATATTTGTTTATTTATGTCTTTTTTATAGTTCAACAAAGTATTTCCATGAATTTCAAAGTTTTTTTTGTTAATTTTCGTTTTACCGATATTTTTGTCAAAATATCCACTGATATTTTACTGATATTTCCGAGATATCCATAATTACCGATATTTTATTCCTTGGTTGCAAGGCGGGGTTATTGGCTCTAGTGGACTTGTAATAGCTGTCTGGTGAAGAAGTAGGTCATTGCATTTAGCCTTTATTTTTCGGTTCCTTGATTATTACCATTTGACCATGGTATTTGAACGTTATTACCATTTGGCCTTATTTGAACGTTTATACTATAAAAAAAACAATGTAAATGTAGTAGGTAATATATATATATATATATATATATATATATATATAAGTATATATATAGTATATATATATATAGAGTATATATATATATATATATATATATATTAGGATTTCTTTTTTTCTTTTTACAACTATTCACTTGGACATACAACATTGTAGTAGTCTACACGTAAAATTTCTTTTTATTTACTATTTATTTGGATATGCAACATTGTAGTAGTCTACTCTTAAAATTTCTTTTTATTAAAAATAAAGTTAAGTTAAAAATACTATAAATTATGATTAGAAGAATATAACTTTTGGGTGCAAGAGGCACTAGGCTCTTGGGCATCCTAATTTCTCTTCCATTTATAAAGAATAAAAATCTTTACAGATTAAATATAGTAGCTTCTTAAATCTAATATTTTTTATTTAAAAATTTTTTGTGACAAATATATTTTTCCATTTAAATGAAAGATGAAAGATTTAAAATTAAAATAACACTTGAATAACATTTGTTACTCAACAAATCCAAATGAAGCATCAATATTATTTGAAGATCTTTTTTAAACCTTTTATATTACATTGAAATCAACAAGATTTATTTTTTTTAAAATTAAATTTTTTTTTTTTTTTGTGATGCATTACTGCTAAAGTGTTACTATTATAGAAAAATCTACTAAGTAGTGATATACATTTCTGACAACTAATTTATTTTATTTAATACAAGAATGTATATTAATGGAGAAATGATGAGCCATATATTAAATACAAGAATATATATTTTAATTTGGATATCCTGAAGAGCTGAAGAGCCTATACAAATTATGAGTTGCATGCATCAATAAAATTGGGATCTCTAGATTATAGAAACGAGTATTACATTGATTATGCGATTTAGATTTGGAGAAGTCTTTTATTTTGAATGATGTAATCCACGTAAATTTTAAGATGGATTGGAAGTAAATTTCTTTTGGTTTCTTGATATGTGTATAACTTCTAATTGAAAATATAAAAATTATTATAATATTTATTTACATTAATGTACTATGATATTTAGTATTTGAGTACTTATCGTTTCCTTTTTTTTCTTCAAGGCAAGTTCTAATGTTCTATATTGGTTAGCATACGCATTAATAGGATAAGATCATAATACCGATGTAGTTTCATGTCTTTGTGACATTTCTATCAAAATAACACTCAATCTTTACACTATCCGGTTAAAAACAATCATTGATACTCTTTTTTTTTTTCTATTTTTTTTCTTAATTTAATACTAGTTTCTAACATATATATACAGAATTCAAAATACATCTTTAGATATTTCATGTTGAAACTATTGCATTAGGTTTTAAAATTAGTAGCTAAGTACAACTCAATAACGTTAGGAAGAAATGATTTTGTTTTAAAAAATGTTTTAAAAGTTTAAAAACCACTTAACATTTTATGGAAGAAATATGTCAAAATTATTCTAAAAAATATTTTTGTATAAAACAAGTGCAATTTTGCACAGTCTAAACCTTGAGTGGTATAAAGCTTTACAAAACTTTATGATTTTATTTTTATTTTTATTATTTTTTAATTTAACACAACCTTATAATTAGTTTGTCTTGAAATTAATCATTTTCTAAACATTGAGACATGTTCCATAATTATTTTACAGAAAGCAATTATTCTTTGATTGCACGATATTTTTTTATTGTATAAGTTGTTTTCACTAACTCAAGTGTAAGTCCCAGAGTGGGCATGGGAAATAAAAAAATTTACCAAATAAAAAATAATTAAAAAAACAGTACTAATACAAAAATATAATTTTAAAAAATTATTTGAAATACAGAAAATTGGTTGAGATCATTTCAAGTTATGAAACCAATAGAATTAATTTGAGAATGTTGAAATCTATATGGTAGTTTTAATTTTGCAGAAACCCTAATGATTTAGGACTAATAGAATAAGTGTATGATACATACATAAATTTTGTTTGTAGGATTTCCTTTTAATTCTATTGCCTTAGGTCTTCAATGTTCAAGAAATAGAGTATTTAATTTAACTATTCTAGACTTTTAAATTTGAAACAAGAACAATTTAAAATGGTAAGTGTTACAATAGCATAGAAAACATCAACCTTTTTCACATCTTACTAGCTAACTAAGGAAAAGAAAAAGTGTTTATTGTTGGATTTATGCTTTAGAAACAATCTGAGTCATTGATCAAGAGCCAAAATAATGGGCCGTTGGATCCTCATGTTAGCTAATCAATGACAAAGCTCATTAACTAATTTCTTAAGAGGCAAGAAACCTAGTAAGATAAGAGTTTGGTTACTTGATAGGCAAGAAACTCTATAAGGCAGGGATTGGTTGCTTGATAGACAAGAAACCTTATAAGGCATGGACTGGTTGCTTGTTAGACAAGTAACCCTATAAGGTTATGATGTGGAATCTATAAATAGACCCCTCTCCCTAGGATTTTCACACATTCTCCCGAGGGCCCTTACACACATACATCAATGTTCTCTTATCTGGTGTTTGGCAATTAGGCTTGCCCACGCGTAGATCTGTTGCAACTAGAATAGCTTGGAAGGTCTTGTGCTAAGAGGTTAGTAAACCCTAAGGATGATGACATTAGGTTATCACACATCTTGTTCAATCATGATCCAGGCTTCAGTTGTACATTGATCCCTTTAATTGGTATTAGAGCCTTGATTGAATCGGTGTGTGGTAAACCAAGTCTATCTATTTTTTACATGTATATTTGATGTAATTAGATATGGCAAGTAGGTTCTATGTTTCATGTTATTTATATTCTTGTATAAATGAATGTTTTGTTTTGGCCTTAATCCATGGTAGAAGTTTGATTGTATTTTTCATTTTTTATTTTGATGTAAGTTTGAGGCTAATCATAAGATTACGTATTCCTCATTGATTTATTGGATAATTTTATGTATATTCAGATTTATTGGATAATTATGTAATAAGTACCCAAAAAAGATCTGTTGCACATTATTGTTCATCGTTTCTCGTGTCGATTGAGGCCCTGGTTTGACAAACCAACACCATAATCATGTAGTAGACATAGAGGAGGATCAGTGGGAGGAAGAGGGTCGCCGAAAGACCTGACACATGCCCACACTCATCCCAAAAGTGGCAAAGACTAGGACTCATGTACCTGACTTCCAAGGGCGTGTGTGGGCATGTACCAACATGGATTGGGGCCAAATTTTTCCAAATGATCCCTCTCTCCGTGCTTTACCTCTCTGTAAAATTTCATGGCAATCTAAGGTCTGTGCAGCTATTGGAGACGATTTTAGTTTCTAGCTTCAACCATTGCCTTAGGGCACCTTTGATTTGGATGACATTTGACCAATATGTTCCTTATGTGGTGTTCTACCCCTTTGTAAAATTTCATGATGATTCGAGTTTTGTGTAGCGACTGGTGGGGATTTTGGTTTCTGACTTCTGACAGTGCATGGGGGCGCATGTGGTGTTGGATTTGGACAAATTTTGGCCAGTTGATTTCTAATGTAGTGATCTACCTTCATGAAAAATTCCGTGATGATTCGAGTTATGTATGGAGTTTGGTGATAATTTTGGTGATTGACTTATGAAAGGTCAAGTTAGGGATTTGTGTTTTAGGGCTTAAAAACCCTAGAAACTAATTCTAACTTAGCCCACAATTCCAAGAATTTCAAGATTTTATGGAAAGATGGATTATGGGTCAGATAACAAGTTGGGTTTCTTGGCCTTGTTGGGCTTGTAATTTTCTTTTTCTAGGAAACCATGGATTAAGGGCCTATTATTTATTCTTTGCTAACAATTGTTTTATATAGATATAACATGTGATGTATGCTTGTCATGCCATTTCGAATAGGTGGTGCCATATAATTTCATCATTTTATATATACATGTGCATAATGATCTTTGTTTTGTCTAGATAATATTGTTATGGAAAATCTAGTTGAATTAATGTAAAATATTGAACGGGTGTGGGTTAAAATTAATTTGAAACCTGTGGACTCTATCAAAGGTCCAATAATAAAATGGTTATATGATGCCCTAGCAAATAAACATGACCGGATTTTATGGGATTGGATTTAAAATAATTTCAAAATTTTAATAAGATTGTATGGGCCAACGTCAACAATACTCAGATATTAAAGATAATTTTGAAATTAAATTAATGGTTATCACATTCAATATTAGTAAAATTAATATCTAGATAATATTATTATGAAAAAACTGATAAATTAATGCAAAATGTTGAATGGGTGAAGGTTAAAATCAATTTCACTAATTTGAAACCTACGGGCCCTATTAAATGTATAATAATAAAATGGTTATGTGATGCCCCCAAAAGATAAACATGACCGGATTTTATTAGATAGGATTTGAAATAATTTCAAAATTTTAATGAGGTTGTACAACCCAACGTCGACAACAGTTGGATATTAAAGATAATTTTGGAATTAAATTAATGGTTATTACATTCAATTTTAGTAACATTAATAATCCTACTAGTAAGGCTCTGTTAGTGTTATTGAAAGCCCAAAGTTTATTGAAACAAGGTTTTGATTTATACATGTCTATGTTATCTAAGAAAGTTCTGGATCCAAATTCCCATGGATAATGACTTGTTGGTACATGTCTAGGAAAGTATTGTCATAAAGGCGATAAGAGCCTAAGGTAAGGAGTTTTTCAGAGGTACCACTATGACCCTAGGACTTACCTAGGGACTTGTCATGGGTTACTATTTGAGTTTCCGGTGAGCTAACTTGGTAGGACACTTTCCGTATCATGTTCGAAATATTAGTTTGGGTGCAAAAATCACCACAACAGTTTGTTATAAATATCTTACCCAATGAAGTGTTTATAATGGAAACTAGAATATTGTTGCAATAAATAAACCTACTCATTGGTATATTTGTTGATTGCGTACTTCTGTTTATTTCAGAAAATGACATCCTTTAATCCCCTAGTTACAGTTTTGAGTAAAAAACCCTTAGATGGAAGTAATTACGACCTAAAAACCTAAAAACCCTAGGAGCCCGCTGGTAATTCTTTAAAGGAAACTAAGAAGCAATTTACAGATTGGCAACATGCGAATACGACAACTCATTGTTATATTCTCATCAGGGTTGCAGAACATCAACGAAAGCAAATTAATGATCTGGAGTATGTGTCATACATGGTTCAAACTCTAGATAGGATGTTTGTTGGAAGTAGCAATACTTTTAGACAAGCAGTCATAAGGGCACTAATGAACACTCGCATGACTGAAGGAAATGTACGAGACCACTATCTAAAGATGTTGGGGTACATCAATACTGTGGAAATGATGCGTAGTCTAAATGTTGTTGAGGCTTGTTTGGTAGAGAATTACAATGATAAATGGATCATTGATTTAGGAGCCACTAACCATGTTTGCTACTCCCTAGAGTGGTTCAAACAAAGTAGACTACTCAGTAAAAGACAAAGAAGCTTGAAATTGAGAAACGAGGAATATGTCTCCGTAATGGTAGTAGGACTAGTGGAGTTATGTTTTTAAAACATTTTGTTTAGACCGTTTATTTGTTCCAAATTTTAAGAGGAATTTGGTTTCTATTAGTTGTTTAGTTAAACATGGTTTAATCGTGTAGTTTAATTCCTCTGTTTTGATAAAGAGTAATGATTATTTTATTCTCTCCGGATTATAGATCAATGATTTGTATTTTTTAACTCCTTTTTCCTATAGTATTAATATCATTGAATATACTGATGATAAGCAACTCACCTTATCTAAGAAAAGGAAAGTTTTCAAATGAAACCTACTTGTGGCACTTGAGATTGGGTCATATTAAGCCTAACCGAATTCACGATTTGGTTAAAAATGGAATTTTAAATTTCTTGATCTTTGAATCTATACCAGTATGTGAATAATTTTTGGAAGGTAAAATGACAAAGAGGTCCTTCACAGCCAAATGAAATCGTGCTACTAAGTAGTTGAAATTAGTACACACTGATGTGTGTGGACCAATGAGCGTTCAAGTCAGAGGCGGGTATGAGTATTCAATCACCTTTATTGAAGACTACTAAAGATATGGATATGTTTACCTAAATGTGCCACAAGTCTGAAGAATTTAAAAAGTTTTAAGAATATAAGGTTGAAAAGAAATTGAGAGTCCATCAAGCAGCCTTCCTGGCCCCGAATTCGGGCGCGGTGAATAATTTTATCCGAGAGCGCTCTAAGTCTTACTTCACTAAAGAGGGATAATTTCAATTATCATCTCCTTAGAACACCTAAGTTATAATGGGAGTCTTGAAAAGAGAAACAAAACCCTTTTAGATATGGTGAAGTCAACGCTCTGTTACTCATTATTACCAAAATCGTCTTGAGGATATACCTTACAAAAATTGTGCATGTACAAGAACCAATGCAGTAAACTTGTAGTGAGAAGATTATACAAACTTGCAAGGCATGCCTTGTTAGGAAAGATGTATCAAGTCACTACATACGAAGAAGCATTAGAGGATGTTGATGTGTAAGAGTGGAAAAGCGCAAAGGACCGTGAGATGGAATCTTTCAAACTCAGTATGGTCTCTTGTAGAAGCTCCTAAAGGGGTAAAATCCATTGGAAGCAAGTTGATCTATAAGAAAAAGAGCCCTGGTAAACCATGTGTGCATAAAGGATTCAAGGTATAGTGGTAGACTTCCCTATTCTTTACGTAGATGACATCTTGTTAATTGAAGACAATGTGAAGGTGTTGTCAGATGTAAGGGGTTACTTGAAATAGAACTTTGATATGACAGACTTGGGTGAAGCTAACTATATTATAGGAATCAAACTTTTATGAGACTAGAAGAATAAGGTGTTAGCTCTTTCCCAAGCTTCATAGTGGCTATTTTTGGCAAGGAGAATTCCAAGAGGGGATTTATACCCTTCAAACATGGAATTCTTCTTTCTAATGGACAATCACATAAAAATCCTAAAGAAAAAGAACTGATGAATGAGAAACCCTATGCTTCGGTTGTAGATAGTCTCATGTATGTCATCTTATGCATTGGGCGAGATATTTGCTATGCAGTGGGAATCATAAGTCGATACAAATAAGATTGTGAAGAAGAACACTGGACTGCAGTGAAAACATATACTCAAGTATCTAAAGATAACGAGGGATTATATGTTGGTGTATTCTAGAGGGAGTCTTGGAATACTTGGTTATACGAACTCTGATTTCCAAGGGGATATTGACTCTAGTAAAATTGCATATGAGGAGAACCTAACAAATCTTTTACTAAGAATCTTTGCAAGCATGTGTTTGAGAAGCATGTAAATTGTATGGGTCTTAGGAGTGTCCCAGTCTTACTTTAGAGCAAGTAGGAATTGGCTACATTTATGATCTAGGAGCAAGACTAAATGTAATTTCATTTTATAATGGTATGAATTTCTCAAATTCTTATACAGGCGTTGTTTCACGTATAAGGTTTAGATTAATCATGCAGTATATGATCATATGGATACATCCATAGAAGATATAGTCATGGGTTCTCATAATTAATGAATTGTCTCATAGTTGATAAATAAAGTTGGGCACTTTATTTAGACTGTAATATTCTATGAAATAATTTGTCTTGGTCATTGTAGAATGTTAGAATGAATTATGTTGTACTTACTTTGAGAGGGTCAAGAGAGATTTTATTAAAGGTTATATTCTGTAAAAATGAATTAAATCTAAAGCAGTATTAATTATTCTATTTTTCTTAATCCTGAGTATATTATAAACAGGTAGTTAAGTAATTATCATTCTTTGAGTTATCAATAAGTAAGGTATCATTTTAAAGACTAATACCTTGATGATTTGGTAATAATGATCGTATAACTACTAGGGTTTATGAGATATACAAAATGGAATTTGTATGAAATATCCTTTTAATATGTTTCGATACTCGAATGTTTAAAAACACTAGCCAATGGATTGGATCCATTAGAGAAATTAATAAGTGATGAGTCCTAAACTCATCCATTTTTAATCCATTTTTATGTTATATTTTAGAAGTTTATGATTCTTTTTTTATGCTGAATTATGGAATATTCACCAACTTTGTATTTTGCCGGTTTTGAAAGAAAAAGAAGTCAATTCCAAAGAAGAAAAGTAAAATCGTCAAGGCGTAATTCTCTACCGTGGATATAGAATCGTATCGTCGGACAAAACTCTAATAGAACCAACAGTTATGTTGCAACAAGGATCAAGCTAAATCAGTTTAAAACGAAGATCGTCGACATAGTTTTCGATGCTGGGGATCGACCGGTTTTTTGATGCGATAATGGATTTTTATGTCACGACAAAGCTAGAGAAGTTCATGAAGAAGAATGTCGCGACATTGATCCAACAAATGGTAGTGGCATTTTGCTGCTACAAAAGACAACTCTATCATGACAGAAAATGGCAAAACAATGAGACAAGTCAAGACAATGGCATGCGACAAAGTTTTCTATGTTGCGATAGGAATTTCAGCTTATGACAAGACCAAGGCAAATTATATGTCATGACAGAAGAAAACTATGTCGCGACACAACATTTAGAGTCAGCAATGAAAGATAAGAAGACTTTGTCACGACAGAGAAGTTTTATGTCGCGACAAACACAACATGAGGTTGAGGTGAACTCTGTTGTGACAAAGATGGCTATTGTCGTGAAAGAAGTTGAGAAGAATTACAAGAAGAATGTTGTGACACAGAAACTTATGTTGCGACATAATAAAGAACTAAAGGTAGAAATTTATGTCGCGAAAAAAAAAAAAAGTTATGTCGCGACAAAAAATGGAAGAGAAATGAAACCACCCAAGACAAGTTTTTCGCGACAAGGATTTCAATGTTGCAATAAACAGTCCAGCCAGCGACAAGGATTAACGAAGGAAATATTATCACGACAAAGAAAAAATCTACCGCGACACAAAGTTCAGCCTCAGCAGTGCAAGACAACAAACTCTGTCACGACAATGTTCTTCTTTGTAGTGACAAAGGTTGAAAAGAACCACAAGAAGAATGTCACAACATTCCTTATTATGTCAAGACAATGAATGAAGAACTCAAGGTAGAATTCTTTGTCGCAACAAATGGAAGCTCGATCATGACATAAATTGAAGAGAAATGCTCGGAAGTGAACATAAGAGTGTTGCGACACAGTCGGAACAAGAAATAGTTAAATTATGTCGTGACATTCCAAAACTCTATTTCGACATAAAACAAGTAGAAGACTAAGAAACTCTGTCCCGACACAAAAATTCTATGTCACGACACAAAGCAGCATAGTAGAAGGAAACTCAGTCATGACAAAGAGGTTTGTTGTCACGTCAAACTATTCAAGCGTTCAAGCTACAAGGCACCTAAGAATTGTCACGACACAAGACACCCCTGTTGTGACAAGAACAAGACTGCTTCAGCCCAACTCTGTCGCGACATAGAAAATTGTGTCGCAACAGAGTTCAAAGAAAAGGCACAAAATTATATCGTGACAGAAACTGCAGGTCACGACAAGAGCTGGGGAATAAAGATGCCAACTATGTCGCGACACAATTTTCTTTGTCGCGACAAAGCGACCATTTGGGCTAGAATTTTTAGGGTCCACAATTTCAGCCTAGAAGTGCGACCCATCATTTTAAAATCTATAAATAGACACATCTAAGACACTGTGCTTAGCTTCCATAAAACAAGGAACTTCTAAGTAGTTGGAACTCCTTTGTATATTAATTTTCTTTTAAGGTAGTTTTAGATTAGCATTTAAGTTAGTTCTTTTTGGGATTGAACAGTGATTTGGTGTGAAGTTTTGAGCTAGGTTCACTTTAAAAATTTCAGTTTTCATTACTGTCTGACTTGAATGAATTTGGAAATTTTCTAGAGTTCATTTAATTCAGTTCGCTTGCAATTTCAATGAGTTTTCTTGATCAGCTAGTCACTGTTAGTTGTAATCCAGTTTTGAAAGACTGAGCTGCCTTTGGGATTGGATCGATGTTCATTATTGTTTTTTGCACAACTTAAAAGAACGTCACAGTTCGAAATCTTGAATTTATTTAATTGGTAATGGAAGTTACCTATTCATAATATTAGTAGCCTGTACCTAGAAAATGACTGTATCTTGCTCTGATTTCCAGGAAGCCCTCTGAGTGACTGGTGTGACCAAATCATATATATACAAATTTATGACACCATTACCACAAGACTATATGCTAATCCCCAGTAAAGGCATCAGAAACTTGTTCAGACCAAAAATAGCTTGTATGCTCCTAATAAAAATGGATTTGTCAATGAATTCATTAAAGATTTAGTTTGGTCTTAATACCGCAAGTGCACAGGTTGTACAAGTAATAAAAGTGGACCTATAAGTCCGGATATTGTTCCCATAGAGATTGAAAAGAATTTAAAATTCAACTACCCCAACTACTCAAGTTCCACACTATTTGAACTTTCATTTCATAGAAATTTCAGTAACCGAACTAAGAATTCTATAATATGAATTTCTACATCTATAATAAAGGAAAAATTTAAACTCCTAAACATACACTGGACTGAACCAGATTATTGCTAGAAGTGGACACTGGGATTTCACTATTGTGAAATTATCAATTCCTGCATCATAATCTAATTCGATTCTATCATAAATTGGAATCTGAAATTGTCAAAGAGGAAAGATAGTATAGTTTAGATGTCTTTTTTAACTATACTTTTCACTGATTAGAAAGTCATGTTCAATTCTGATTCATATTTCTAATCAATTACCTGTAATCGAAATTCCTTTATAAGATTTGGGTATTTTTATTTTCCAATACTTCATACCCATTTCTTATGACTGCAGATTTCTTGCTTCCTAAGACAGGGTCTTTGCCAGATTTCTACAAGATGAATGATGTCTCATCCTTAAAATCTTAAAGAGTTCTCCCTTTCCTTGATTAGATCTATGCTAACACAGGATCAAGATCATTCCTCCAGACCAAGGAGAGATCTCTAATTGATTAAATTGATATATCATTCAACTAATTCTCCAACCATGAGTAAATTGATGATTTATCTAAGTAATCTTTCAAAGCTCATTAGTTCTTCAATATTATCTAGTTGCCACCCCAAGTAATGCTTCATGCTCACAGAATCCCATCCTCGTTGTCACTCGCAGGGCCCTTGGAAATCAGAGCCAGAAAACAGTCCTTTTTATGGGTATTAGTTACTAATATTGGGGAACAATCTACCCATGAACATCACCATTCAAATAACCAAGATTCTCAACTCCAGGAAATTTCCTTCCAATCGTGCGCAAGCACTGGCAACTAATATAAGATCTTTCCCCAAATGGGTTGTGTTTAAATGGATCACAAAGAACACCGAAATGATCGATTTGAAATTTCATTGTAATCGTAATCAATCAAAGAAATGAATTCAGCCTTTTGTCTAGATTTCATTGGATTCAAATGTAATTTAAAATGACTCACAATTTAATCTAAATTTAAACTTCTAAAAAATTCACTATTTTAGATCTTGTAAACTAATTAAAATTCTAAGCTAAATCTAGTCCACGAAGAAAAGAAAAGAAAGAAACATAATAAAAGAAAATTAAAAGAAAAATATAATACAACAGAGTCCTAAGCCCCTGCATGCCCTCGCTTCCTCTCGACCCACTGTACCCTTTACTTCTCTCTCCAATTGTTTCTATTTATAAAGCACCAGAAGTTTGGGCCCTAAATTCGAGGTTACATTGTGGATCCCCAAAATTTTGGCCCAGATTACATTCTCTGGCCGTGACTTGAAGTTTGCCGCGACAGAGTTTTCTTAATCTCATCGAGGTCTCTGGCTGGCAGCATGTACTGCCTTATCACGACGACATTCCTTATGCTCTTTCTTAGGATTTCATTACAAAAAGTTTCCTTTGGTCGTGTGATGAAAGATTCTTTCTTCAATATATTCATTCCGCACGATAGTAGCGCTCCCGTCTCGGCTACATCTTTCTTTGGCTCTAACAATCCCGCCTTTGCAAAGATCGTTGTTCTAACTGGTTTCTATGTCGCGGGCAATCTTTATGTGGTTCCCAATAGCGTCGCGACATCACAATTTTGTTGCATAAAGTTTCTATAAAACTTCTTCAAATTGGTGCGTTCATACCCACTTTGGTGCCATGATAGCATCGGCTGGTCTTGTCGCAACAATCGCTTCTCGATAGCTGCACTCGCCGCGATCAAGCCGTCGCATAGCAGTTTTGTCGCGCATTTAACCCGGGATTTCTTATTACAAATCTTCCATTTTGATGTTGCAACATGGCCTCTTGCATGGTCGATGTTTGCTATCAAGGACTAAATTTGTTATGTCGTGGATGTGACTTTCTCTCAGATTCAAATTCATTCAGGTCGTGACCCACTTGTTATGCGGCAACCAAACTCTTTGTGTTAAATCTTTGTCGCGACATAGAAAAGTCTATCGCACTTGTTTATTTGTGTTAGTTTGCCTTCTAAGTGCCGCTACTTTAGGGATCCCCCTGGGCCGCGACATCTAAATATCTCTTTAGCTTGGGAAGATGTCGCAAACATCGATCTTTCGTTGCAAATCTGTGTCGTCTACTAAGAAAGTACCACATGTCGAATCGCAATAAAACATCGCTCACTTGATATATCGATACTCTTGATCTTTATGGATATACTTCATATAACGTGGATACTTTTTACATGAATATCGAGCATCGTAAATTAACAAAAATACTTTGAACTGCAAATACTTGTAAAAGTGTAAGAATGATATTTAATAATGAAATATAGATACGATTATATTACATTGTTATGGTCTTTCACCACCAAACACCAAAATGAAGATCATGTGGCCTGTATCAAATATTTTGATCAAGGATCCGAATCTTGGTGAAGATAATATCATCACATTATGTGTTCTACAATATTGATTATAAGATCAAACATGCCATGCATAAATGTCTTGACTCAGTACCGCCAACCTCTCCATGGATAGAGAAATCTGGAGTTCACCCATGCTTGTTTGAAATTTTGCCAGCACGGATATGGAGTTTGAATGACTTAGCAATGATGTTAATCATTCCATATTCTAATGAATCTGAAGATGTGAAGAAGGTTAACCATAACTCATCAGGAGAGAAAACTGGCATCATCGATGAATCACTGCATTGAGTGCCAATGCTCATTGACTCAAAACCAGAGCCGAAAAACGAATCTTCATCAGGTTGTGTCATCCTTCTTCGTTTAATTCTATATGGCTTTCAATCTACCTCCAATACCTGACCACTTCAGACCCATGGTCTTCACCCTCAGGTAGCATGTGTGAAATCATTCAACAAAGGAACGGACTCACGGATATTCACTTTGCTGCTGATTTGCATTATCCTCACCATCATTTCCATGATCACTACCATCATTGGTTCCCTCTCCTCGAAATACATCATAGCCGCAAAGTAGAAGTATCAACAAAACTAGGTCTACTACCATGTTCAACACTTGAATCAAAAAGAGGGTCGAAGTGACAACATGCTGAAATGAGTTCTAGTCTCTTGATTGAAACTTCTACCATGAACTTCTTCGATAAAACTGCCAATATCTACACCGCTTCTCGAACATGCGCAAAGAATTGTGATCAGATTTCATTTTGGTCATCTAAATGGAGGTCTAAACCTATCGAATAATTAATTGTCCTCACCAAACTCGACCAAAATGTCGAAAAATCAAGGTAATATTTTTTCAAAGAAATTTTATCGTTTCCCTACTTGCATATCTCAGATCTTTAGTTTCATGTTGTAGTAAATAAATAACTAATTGTTGAGCGAGGGAGCTAGAAGATTTCATTTTATGGATGTACAAATGTGCTCACTTTCACATGCTGAAGATGATGCTGTTTGGAAAAGAACCTTAAAGGCCACCTCTAATGTGGGATATTAGTTTCATACATGAACCAATTTCATTCCCGCCATATAAAAATTACACATTCAAAATCTAATAATAACATGGTAATGGACTTTACTTTTAAACTTTAATGCAGAAACAACACTCACCAAAGAACCATTAAATCTCTTGATGCATACGCTGACTACCACAACCCCTTTGGCATCTCGAAACATTATAAGTCGTGGAATTCAAAATGAACTTGACAAATCAATATAAGTGTAAGTGTAACCAAATAAATTGAATCAATTAATTAGAAGTATAGGCTCTATCGATATACCTCATTTCCAATATTACCAAGACCACAGAGTAGTGTGATAGTTTTCCAAATACTTCATGAACATCTTGGAGTAGCTCAGTGGTCACTACTAACTCCAGTCTATATTGCCTGGATTACATAATATGCTACAAAAGTGGGATTAGAATTAGTATGTAGATAAAAATATAAATAATATGCTTTAAAAGGATTGCAGACATAATAGTTATTACTCGCGAGATGAAGAGATGTTCGAGGGTTTTATCCCAACGATTCATGACAGATGTTTCGACCATTCTTCGCTTCTATACATGTAACTTTTGTTTCATCACTCAAACTAACTCATACTGACAAATGGCATTATTGGGGCATTTAATCAACAATGCGAAGAATCAGATATGTGCGCTTCATAGACACACTGAAGGAGGACTTTCTCCCAATATGGATGACAAACATGAGTCCTTCAACTCACGCTCCAGTCGCGCCGCCCACTAAGCCAGGAGAAGCCCATTCATCACTAATAAAGATCTTCTTCAAATCAACTTTCTTTTTTAGAAGACTTAAGGCATGGCGTAATTTGTCGCAAATCTATAGCTCTAGATTTACAATATCTCCACCACAAACCTTTCTACACAGAAGCAACCAACCATGATTGCAGATGAAGTCAGTGATCTTTCGTGGCATTAGTAATCGTTCGTAAACACTTTCTTGTTTACTAACATTCAAACATAGCGCTGTCGATGCAATGTGCTGCACATGGAGTCTGGCCATAAATCACATTTCTTCATTACTTCCTTAGCCTTCACAAATGCCGATCCATCGTTCGCAACACTCAGACAACATTTGCTTCGCCAACATCCTTTATCACGTCTTTCAACAAACCATAAATGTATTTTTTGTCTTTGATATTATCTGATGCATCAACAGAATTAAGAAAAATTGTGCTCCCTTTACAATATACCATGAAATTAATGATGCTTAATTTCGTGGGACTGGTCCATCCATCACACATAATCGCACCCACAGCTTCCATTTCTCCCTTTGGAGATTCATGTATAATTCCTATGTCTTATACCTTGCATCTAAATATTTGTTTTTGATTTCATATGGAGATGGTGGCTTTATTCCCATGCCTACAAGTTAAAGTAAATAATTATATGGTTTGCAACTATAATGTAAGATAATAATCTTATTTGAAATTGAAAACAGATTTTCACATACCAGCTTGTTGTGCACCAACAATCATGTTTTTGAAGTGGTGAGTCTGCTTTGTTAGGCGCAACGCTCTCATATATGAAGAATTTACTGATTAATCGGCCCATCGTTTCTTTGATTGCACCTCCTTTAAAGATATTTTTAACACTCTTTTGTCTTGCTATCGAAGATTTGTATAATGATGGAGCAAGAGGTGGTGATGGATCCGATTGTCTCACATTTTGAGATCTTTGCACGTGCCTTATTGGATCAGTTGGATGGGATTGTGAAGGCTCACCTATTGCAATTATATATATTAGAAATGTTTGTAAATCAGTTTATACTATAATAATGAATTTAAGTTCAAAGATTTACCAATTTTTTTTTTGCCTCTCATAAACCCTTCTTCTTGTTGGCGATTCCATTCATTAGCTTTCAGACGATGCTACTCGATAGTCGCCGCTTCACAGCTTCATGTCAAAGTGATACATATAGACATCATCATCTTCCTCCTCATTTTCCTTATCATCATCATCACCGTCATCAAAGAGATGTTTATGGCTACCACCCATTGTGCCTCGCAGTTCAGATCGAATTTCTTCAATATTCGCAGCTTTCTTTGCTTTGGCTTTATTCCTTTCAACCATTTGTTTTTTAACTTTGGGAGGCACATTAGGATACTTCTTGCTATTTGAGTGGGGATTTGTATGTGATAAGTGAAATTTGAACCGAGTTATTCCGCCACTTTTAATGACCATACCACAAAAATTGCATATGGTGTCATTTCTGTTCCCTTTAATAGGTGCACAATATTCCAAGCAGGATCACGACCTCCAAGATTGTTTCCTACTTCACTATCCATCCTATAACCATAATTGTAATCAATTCATGTTCATAATCTCAATCTAAATATAAAGTTGCATCAATTCATATTACATTAATAATTAACAAATATTTGTATTTTATATCCATAATCTTAATTTAAAGAAAATGTATATTTCACAAAATTTGACATTTCACAAATTTTTTAATCAATAATTAACAAATGTTTATATTTTATATCCATAATCTTAATCTAAATATAAAGTTGCATTAATTATCGAATGTAAAGAAATGTATATTTCACAAATTTTGACATATCACAAATTTTTAATTAATAATTAACAAATATTTATATTTTATATTCATAATCTTAATTCCAAATATGCTGCATTAATTATCATAATTTGTTAAATGTATATTTCTACAAATTTTGACATTTCTCACAAAATTTTTAATTAATAATTAACAAATATTTATATTTTTATATCCATAATCTTAATCTATAAATATAAAGTTGCATTAATTATCATAATTTAAAGAAAATGTATATTTCAATAAATTTTGACATTTCACAAATTTGTTAATTAATAATTAACAATATTTTATATTTTATATCCATAATCTTAATCTAAATATAAAGTTGCTCTTAATTATCATAATTTAAAGAAAATGCTATTTCACAAATTTTTTAATTAATAATTAACAAATATTTATATATTTTATATCCATAATCTTAATCTAAATATAAAGTTGGTATTAATTATCAGCACTTAAAGAAAATGAGAGTTTTCACAAATTTTGACATTTCACAAATTTTAATTAATAATTAACAAATATTTATATTTTATATCATAATCTTAATCTAAATATAAAGTTGCAATAATTATTTATAATTTAAAGAAAATGTATATTTAAAACATAAAATATGCATAATATATGTTCATATCATTTTCATAATCTTAATCTAAATATAGACTAAAATTAAACCCTTAATCTAAATATAACTAAAATTAAATCTTAATCTAAATATAAAACAATCTTAATTTTAAATATAACCAAAATTAAATCGTAATTCAAATATAAACATTCTTAATCTAAATATAAACTTAATTTAATTACTAAATTGCACAAATGTAAAAAAAAATTAATTAACATGAAAACATACCTTAAGTTGTAGAAATTATGTATTGAATGGAAGATTTGAACACCAAAAATTGACAAAAATATTATTCTCCAAGACTTTGCAAAAAATGAAGAATTGTTTGAGAGAATGGATGAGTTTGATATGAAAACAAGTGATTTTATGGTTATTTATAGATTTTTCGGAGTCAAACTAGTTGTTTTTTGGTCAAAAACCCTTTAAAAATGAATTCTAGTCGTTGGATTTGATTTTGGATCAAATCTGATCGTTAGATCTTGATCTAGCCATTATAAATCAATTATGGCCGTTAGATCAAGTCAAAGATTCAAACTAATCGCCGATAAAAATATATCCGTTGAATCAGCGGAAATTTGGCCGTTGACTCAAACAGATTAAATTTATACGCCATCACGATAGTCATGAAAATTTTGAATTTCGAGACAAAACTGCCCTTCCACGAACTTCCAAACCACAAATTGGTCGATCAAAAATTAAAAAAAAAAACAAAAAAATTCAAACTGGCTGACTATAGTTTCTTCTTCTTTCAGCGTCGCGACATACGTCACTTTGTCGCAGAAAAAATCTTTCTTCAAAGCTCTTCTTCTGTCTCAACAAGCTTTCCATGCCACCTTGTTATTCCAAAGGTCAAATGCATGTTATGATTTTGTCGCGATAGAGATTTTGCTTTATGTTCTTCATTATGTTGCAATATAAACTTATCTATCGTAGTATTCTTCCTGTATTGCTTTTTAATTTCTTATCGTGACAGAAGATTCCTTGTCGCGACAGAATTTCTGCCTTCTTCCTGTTTCATGTGTAACGACATGAGCTTCTTTGTTGCGACAATTTCTTCCTTATGTTGACATCCTACTGAAAACTTTGTCGCAACATAAACTTTATTCGCTTCAAATTGACCGGGTTATATTCTTCCCATTTTCTCAAGGCGATAAGTCGTTTTGTCAGACGTAACTCATCACACATCAAACCTGTGCTGTGACAAGGAAATTATTGTCGTGACCGGAGCCCTTTGCTACTTACTTCTGAGTTTGTTGCGATTATCACAAAACTTCACGCGACAGACCGGCTCAATTACTTTTTTTCTCTTATTTCCTACTGTAATTTTCTCCTTTTTGAATTAAAACCTACAAAACACAAAGTTGTTAAATATTCCATAATTTGGCATTAAAACAGATTCCAATATTACTAAAATAAGCAAAAATGGATTAAAAATATTGAGCCAGACTCCATCACATATTGCGTGACTGAGATTCCCGAGAGTACGGAGTGCCATTTCTGTGGGTATGTTGGGATGATATTATGGAACTAATGAACTCTTAAAGATTACTTCGACAGATCACTAACTTACTCATGGTATGAGGATAGTTGATGATGTATCAATTTAATGACAGACGTCATAATTAACTCATAAGGATTCAACTGGTAAGCTAATGTAGAGAAAATCATATAAGAGAATTTTATTAGATTTGATGGATGAGTAATGAGTTTATGGCTCAATAAATTAATCGCTTTCTTCAGTCATGATAATTGAATATTGTAGTCACAACAACATCTTTTAAATTACTATAATTGTATTTTGTGACTCAAAATTTAATATTTTGCCCCAATCTTATTATTTAAAAATCTCAATGCTGTTACACACTTTAGGTTTCATCAATGAATACCTCCACATTGGTAATTTCAAAGGTTACGACATGTCATTCTGATCAACAATTACCTATAGGTTACAATTTGGGTTTACACTGTTTTTTATTATTTACTTTGCTTAAAAAATTCTTGTCGCAACAAGAAAAACAATGTCACAACATCATATTTCTGGCCGAATTGGCCCTGAATTAACTTTTAATGTCGTGACCTAATCTTTCATAATTGTCTCGACCATTGCCTTATTGCACAACCCTTTCTCACTTATAAAACAATGTTACAAATATATGATTCTTTTAGTATTTATAATAATGGCCCTCCAACAGTAACAAACCACTTCCATTCATCGAATCTCACCATAAATCATCTAAAATTTTCAATTCAAGCAATAAGTCATATTTACAACATAAAATCATCAATCCAATCATGAACAATCATTCCACAAAAACAGTCATCAACATAACATTCAAGCAATTACAGCAAACTCCCCAAACTAAGATATATTGTTACATATGTACGTTTAGTGAGTCGATAAACACTCTCTCAGTCATTTTGTTGTAATCACAAGCAGTGTGCCTTACAATAGTAATCCATTCCAATTTATTCTTCCTATCCACAAATAAATAGAAAATTTTAGCAAATTACCAATCTTCCAAAAACTTCTAACCAAATCAAAATTTAATAATCCAAAAATCTCAAGGTGAAAATAATCCAATATTCAATCTAAGCAAATAAGAAGAATAATAAAATTTAAATTCAGCTTGGGTTGCCTCCCAAGAAGCTGCTCGGTTTAATGTCCTTAGCTAGACACTAGCTGTAGAGTGTCTTCATTTAAGTCATTTTCTTTTCTCTTTTAAAAATCTGGATCTATTTCCTGTATGCTTCCTCCAAGATAATGCTTTAACCTCATCCATTTACTTGAATCACTTCAGATTCAGCCTGCTGTTATCGCTCCAGTGGAAAATTGTTAACATCAGATACGGACCACTCCATCTTGATTTCGCTTTCCAGCAATGAGCCTAGAGTTATATAAGAGAACTTGTTCCCTGCCTTGAACTCTCTCCTTAGAATTTTCTCATCATGCCAATTTCTTGTCTTTTCTTTTTCAGAGATTCTGCACGTAGTTTCATTTCACTCCTTCCACTCATCTATCTGAATAGTCTCTTTCCTTATATGTACCTTAAACGAAGCAGCTCAATTTCTTGATGGCCCACATAGCTTTGTATTCTACCCCAAAGGGAGATGACAAGGTTTTCCAAGTATACAACTAAGAGGGGATGTTTCAATGGGAGTTTCATACACTCTATGCCCATATTGCATCATCTAGCTGAGACCAAATTGGCTTTACTGCATTTACTATCTTCTCTAGAATTTTCTTTATCTCCCTCTATTGGAAACAGCTGTCATTGGATTGAGGGTGATAAGCCAATCCCATCATATATTTGATTCCATATCTCGTCATGAGTTTTGCAAAAACTGATATCAAAGCAGCTTTATCATTATAAGGATTGTTTGAGTGCCCCAAATCTACTCAAAATGTTTCTTTATATAAACCCAACAATTGTAGTGGCATCATTTCTTGGACAAGCTGTTGCCTCCACCCATTTGGATACATAATCCATAGCTAGGAGAATGTATATGTTGCTAAATGATGATGGAAAAGGTCCCATAAAGTTTATTCTCCATACATAAAAATTTGCACCACTCAGACTCTACAGCAAGGTCATTTCTTCTACTTATGTCGCCATTGTTTCAATAAGCATCACAATGTTTTACCATTCCAAACAGCCTTAATGATAGGCCACAAAATCCCGATTGAGAATTCTCGTTGTCTTGTCTTCCCGCAGTGTCATCCATAGTAAATATGCATGATGTTCTTTTCGCTAATACCACCTTGCCTTATTTATGGCACGATATCCATGATCATGTCTGTTTATTTTCTATACAACAGTGGGTCATCCCATATATATAATTTGCAATCAGTTCTCAACTTCCTCTTTTGCTTGTAGCTGAATTCACATGGCACAATTCCACAAGCTAAATAATTGACAATATCAACATACCAGGGTGTTTGTACTAACAACATTAATAGCTACTCATCAGGAAAATTTTATGTTAGCTTTCCCTTTTCCTTCTGCTCCAATGCTTCTCCAATCTAGACAAGGGATTCGGCTATCACATTGTCACTAACTCTCGGTTCCTTGATTTCAAGATCATTCTCGCAGAGTAAGACCCATCCCTATCAATCTCAAGCCAGGATCCTTTCCATTAAACATTAATTGCAAAGATCATCGCTGTGTATCACAACATGGGACCCCAATATATAAGACCTAAATTTTTCACAAGCAAAAACCATTGCTAGCATCTCCTTCTTTGTGGTGGAGTAGTTTTCTTGTGCCTCATTGAATGTTTTGCTAGCATAGTATATAGCCTTGAATATCTTTTCAGCCTTTCTATTCTACAACTCCATTGCATAATTCACTGAAATTCACACATAGTTTAAATTCATTGCTCCAAATTTTTAGTAAGGTCGCACGATGGGAGTTGGTTACTAACTGGATTTAATTTCCTCAAATGCAGTTATGCATGATTCATCAAAATAAAATTTTGCATCTTTTTCCAGTAGTCTGTACAATAGTCTAGAGATTTTGGAAAAATCCTTAATGAATCTTCTATAAAATCCAGCATGTCCCAGGAAGCTTCTTATGCCCTTCACTCAGTAGAAGGAGAGTTTTGGCAGCCTGAACAATTCATAGTCTACTTCCAATCCAAAAGAAAGAGTCTTGTCTCTAAGACAATACCTTCGCTACTATGAAATGTCATTACTTTTCTCGCCTTAAAGCTAGATTCTTGTCTCTGCACCTCTCAAGTTATCTGCTTTTAAATCTCTTTTTTTTCTAAACAATCTTCAAATCGGATCCATATACTCCAGAAATCATCCATGAATATTTCCATAACCTCTTCCAAAATCGTAAAATATAGACATCATACATCTTGGAAAGGTGGCAGAGCATTACATACCCAAAATGTCATCCTTCTAAAGGAAAAGGTACCTTATAAGGACATGTAATGTTGATTTCTCCTATCCTGGGCTATTGCAATCGTTATAACCAAAATACTCCATCAAGAAAATGAATAGAAGTGCCTTTGCATAACTCCGTCTAGCATTTTGATCATAAAAGGTAGAGGATAATGGTTCTTTTGCAGTTATTAGTTTCGTAGTCTATGCACATCCTGTCATGGTTCTTGTAGGAATCAATTCATTCTTCTCATTTCTAATCATAGTGAATCCTCCCTTCTTGGTAACCACATGTATTGGGCCACTGCAGCAGATCGCTCGAAATTGCATATATAAGTTTCGCATTTAGCTATTCCAAGATTCGACCACTTCACATTGATCCTCACTTCTTGGTGGAAGAAGAAGATTGCCTACAGTTCTAGCATTCTCCTCCAACAGATCTTGTGCATACAAATTCGAAGGATTGGATTCCTTTCAAATCTTCTATAGACCAAGCTATTGCTATATTTTCGAGAGTCTCCAAAGCAGCTGCCTTCCGCTTAGTTAATTTAGTTGAAATGATTATTGGTTTTCCCTTTTCTGGTTGTAAGAAGGCATATTTTAAGTGTTCAGGCAATTCCTTTAGTATTAAACCTTTTAAACTTTTGTTTTCTTCAACCACTTCTTCTTAATAACTGCTGGATTTTTCTGCACTGTTCTCTCTAGTACTTAATGCTGAATCCTTCAGTTTGAAATTAGAGTTCAGAAATTCAACTTCAAGATGCTCAAGATACTGGAAATTCATCTCATTCTCATTCATTGAATTATGAAAATTACAACTGGTCGGGGCCTTAACCGACAAGAATTTTTTGAGCCACTAATTCACAATCAAGACTTTACTCCGGGTCGTTTGTAGTTGTCATTGAGATTGAAATGCACTGCTTCATCTCCAACCCTGAGAGTCAGTTTGTTAGGTCCCAGCCAAAGCTCCTGAAATAAAGATAAAGTGTACTCTTTGGGTGAGAAATTGCACTACAAGGTTTCAAATAATTTTTCGATATCCTTTATTCATTGAAAGAGTTTAAATACATATATTTTCAACTAATTTTCCTAAACTACGACCACAACTTATCTGTACAACAGAAAACCCAAACCATGGAAGCGAAATAACAAACTAGCAGAAGAATGGTGACTTAAAGGTATCAATAGGACTTCAGCCTTAAAAGAAAGACCTACCACAAACAGGCTCTTCTCCAAGTGTTGTGCTCAAGACCTCGCCTAAATATTTTTGATTCGCCGAGAAACATCAGAACCGCCGTGGTTTATCAATACCCCCAATTTTACCGCCTCAAGGTTCATGTCGTGGAATCGATCTTGCAACTCGCTGTATCTCCCGCGTAGCATCTTCAACGGAAAGGTGTTTCCTTATTTTTGACGTACATTCTTTCAAAAAATTTATTTTTGAATAACGAGCGTCTATGATTTCTACGTGTTCGATCGATGAGGGCACCACTACCGTGAGGCGCAAACATGGAATACCGGATGACGCAAGACCGCAGAAGTTGGAGTTGATATGCTACTCCTGCCAATGCGCTTCTCAATTGAAAGGGCCTATAAAACCAACATGAGCAAGTTTCCATGCCTTTTGAACATTGTCACGGGCGTATAAGGATGCGGTTTAAGGAAAACAAGGTCACCTTCATTGAATTGATGTTCGCCGCTTTGAATCGGCAGTTGTTTCATCCATTGCCGATGCTGAGTTTGAGCTGATTTTGCAAAAGATCATTACGTGAGGCCGCTTGCCTTAACCTGAATAAGAGTGAGCTCAAATCGATAGTGAACCGCGGGGAGGGCGACCATACAAAGCCAAAAGGTGACATGCCGGCTGAAGTATGAAATAAGATTAAACAAACGCCAAGGCGTAGAGTACCATTTTAGTGGTTGTCAGAACCAGACAATAAGCGTATATGCCTACACAGCCATCGACAACTTCTCGGTCCGGCCGTAATTTACAACGCCACGTCAACAAATTTTTCCGCTACCATCTTGAAAAGTGCTGGGTGAGTTAAGGCCAAAAACGGTTGATTTGCTATACACCATCAATTACAAAGACGGTGTTTCGCCTTAATTTGCGCAACATGTAAATCCATGGTGATGTCGTCCCATACTTAACAAGGAATGGGCAGCGGTCAGAGACCAAATAGGACAATGTGGACGCTTTATTCGTTGATGCATCACAAGAGGAGACGCACTATCTACCATAATGATACATCGATGGCCAATAAAATTATTTGACAGACGCTATATGCGAAGACGTGAGTAAGCCACCAAGAGGAGTCATGGAACCCAAAAAGATCCAACGAACAGATTGAGGAGGCACCACCACTCGACATTTAATAACGCTGACTGGGTAGGGAGCTAAGTTTGGTATGTTCACCGCACTGAAGCTGATGTAAGGAACATCATTGGTCAATGCTTTGATTTCCTCCTATCATAGCGTTAACCAAATAAAGCATTAAGAGTTGGGAGCCCGGTATGTAGAAAGGGCACTGGCCATTGAGTTTCACCTGCCAAAGTTTATAAGATCTCAATCGTAGTTGCTGGGGCCAGAACTCATTTACGCTCCTGTTACCACACGCCGTTCGGCGGCATCGAGGTCTGCTACGCTGATGTAGAATCCATTGAGGATATGCTAAGTTCAGATGACTCGAACAGATGGCAAGCATCTCTTTGGTACTATGTAGACCAAGATAATTGAGACTTAAGGTTCTGACTCATAAAGGCAATGGCTCGCTTCACAGCGCAGCACACGCCAACCCGCATCCCCAAGCACCGATTCGAGCAGTGAATGGTCACTAAAATTGGCATGGCAAGGGTGGGAGTGTGGTAGCCACAGCTTGCCAAAGGAGTCAAGGAGGTCTTTAGTTTCACTCCACCAAATTGGCCTTTCTCAAGAGGACAGAGTGACTTGCCGGCATGCCATAAATTAAGGAACAGAACTTCCATATCAACCCAGCGCCTAAGAACCCACAATGCATTTTGAACATTAGTAGGACTTAGCCAATCGGGCATGTCCTCAGATTTTATTTCGTCCACTTTGACCTCGCGAGTAGCACAATATGCCCTAAGTATTCTAATTCTTGTTGGCCAAAGGCACATTTTTTTGAAGTTTTAAAAAATGCGTGATACCAAAATTTGAAAGCTGCGAACATGTTCAAGACAGATGTTCAATCAAATGGCAATTAAAGTCAACGCAGCATCATAATAATCGGTCGGGTTGCAGGCAGAAATATGGAATCTATGATGGCTTGAAAAGTGGATGGGGCATTACAAAGACCAATGAGATAACAAGATATTCTATAAATAATCACTGATACAATACTATGAATATCGATGGATTGACTCACCATGATATGTTCAGATCAGTTTGCAAAATAAGATGTTCATGAAGTTCATCACATATCATCGAGAAGTTGAATGGAAATCGATCTTTGATGGTAACAGAATTGAGGGCTCGATAGTCGGTATAAAAGCGCCATGTATCATCTTTTTTCTTAACAAGTAAAACAGAGACAGCAAGGATCGCATCGCCGAATTAGTCCATCTTTGTGTACGTCAAGAACTCTGCTTTTTCACTCTAGCTTTTGAAAATATATAGGGCGTACATTTGTTGGCTCCGTTCCTTCTTTGAGGGGAATACAATGGTCAACTTCACGAACTGGTGCTAATTGTTGTGGTTCCTCAAAAATTGTAGTAAAGGCCTTAATTAATGTTTGCATGTCTAGCTGGATGGTCTGTTGTGGAGCAGCTGGTGGTTACATGCAGATTGCAAAAATAGAGATGGTGTGCCTCATATCCTTTGAGAGTGCTCTTAATGACAAGCATCGGCGATCTGAGCGCTGATCCAGAATAATCTCCGAGGTTTGTCGTCTACTGAAACTCCATTGTCATCTTTTTCCAATCACAAACAACATATCCTAATTATTCCAACCATTGAACACCCAACACCAAGTCTAAACCAGTTAGTGGTAAAGAGTAAAAAGCAATTGAAAAAGGAATACCCTGTAAGGATGGATGTCATTAATCGCCTTGGCATTTTAATGGTCAGTCGCTTGCAACTCGGTGACATGGAAAAGGTGCAAAGCATACCACGTGAGATGTAGCAGTGCGGCCACCTTTGTCACCGGATGAAATTATGTGTAGAGCCACTGTCAATGAGGACCACAACATCATTAGTCCTAATCTTGTCTCAGAACACGATGGTTTTCGGCCATTCAACCGTGTTAAGGTGATAGTGAAATTTGGATCAGATGGAAGGTCGGGCTTACTTAGTGTCTCCTTTAGAGTCATAATCGATGTTACCTTCCCACAAAAGAAGTTGAGGACCATTGCATCTATGGCCAGGAGTGAATTTGTCATCACAGTTAAAACAGAGTCCTTGTGCTCTTCTTCTTTGCATCTCCTCCCAAGATAGTCTCGGGACAAAAAGCGAGGCTTTTGGCTGGTTGCTGCAGAGCCGCAGGTGCGAATAGGTAGTGGTGGCCGTGAGATTCGTCTTTGGCGTTGTAGTTGTTCGTCCTTCATGCGAGCCAAGCTTGTCGCCTTCTTCAAGGTTTTGGGCTTGAACATACGAATCGTTTCAGAAATTTCTGACCGCAATCCACCCATGAACGATCCGACGAGCGCCTTTTGTGACCATCCATGAACCCGATTACCCAGCCTCTCGAACTCTTTTCGGTAATCATGAAGGGATCCAATTTGCCAAACTTTGGAGAGAGCTTCATCGAAATCTTCACACTCTGTTGGTCCAAAACAAGCCCATAGTTCCTCCTCAAATAACTCCCAAGTTACCACTCGATCTTCCTCTTGGTAAGCACGACTGTTAACCGGACCAAAAGACATGTACAAATTTATAACACTATTGCCAAAAGACTATTAACTAATCCCCGGCAATAATGCCATAAAACTAATTGAGACTACATCAATAAATTGTTATGGATCAAACACCTATTCAAATTTAAGACTTATTATCCAAGGACTATTGTCTAATCTCAAAGAATAAACCATTAAACCTGAGTGTGAGCTTTAACTATCACGCTGATTAAAAGATATTTTTTGTAAGAGAAAACCATTTTCGTGTGGTTTTGATCCAAGATATCGCAGCTGGGCACGCCGACAAGCACAAATGATTTAAGTCCGATATCGATCCCACAGAGATCTCAAGAATTTTTCAATCAACTAACCCAACTACTTAAGCTCCATACTATTTGGACGATAATACGATAATGACGTTTTGCTTTGAAAACTTGAAAAGAATGATGTAAAGAAGAATGAATTAATAACAAATGAATTGAAGATTGAAATTTCAAAATAACAAATTTAGATTTAATGCTTATCTCTAAAGGAAACATTGAATAATCGCTATTTAAGAATCAATTCCTACAATTTGCATCAGAACTTCTGTTTTTCGAACTACGCATCTTTAAACTAGTCCAAGGATTAATATAGTGTGATCGACCTCTCCAAACCACACAAGCCACTATCTCACTTTGAATCGCTTTCTCGAACACGCAGGGTGAGATAACTACTTTAAATCTAAAGAGCCTCGCTCGGCATTTT
Organism: Tetrastigma voinierianum; assembly: GCA_016808115.1. Classification (NCBI taxonomy): domain Eukaryota; kingdom Viridiplantae; phylum Streptophyta; class Magnoliopsida; order Vitales; family Vitaceae; genus Tetrastigma; species Tetrastigma voinierianum. The sequence goes on from JAEQBH010000143.1 coordinate 411,214, forward strand.
TCTTCTCAACATCATACCCACAACATGGATCGCAGACTGAGATCCTTCAATCTGGGCCATTGCCGAGGTTTGCACTATACCGGTTCTCACCTCAAAATTAGAATAGCTTACTCTTTCCCCTTGATTAGATCCTTGTTAACACTAGGATCGACCACTATTCGACCGAGTAGGAACTCTCTCAGATACTTAAATTAATAACTCACTCCAACTCATTCCTAAGCACAAGTGAGAAGAGGATGATTGATTTAAATATGCTGTATAACATTAGATCAACAATATCAGGTTCAAATACCTTCCGAATAGTTTTCACTCGTGAATGCTCTCTCTGTCACCCGTAGAGGGCCTCCTCGAAATCGAGCCAGAATAACCTCGTTATGGTACAAGAGACTGAAATTGATCAATTCCAAGGAGTATACAAAACCAAAGAAGTCGATTTAACATCGAGATTCAGCTATAATGAACATCATCTGCTTGAGGAAAAGATTATTCGACCATAACGTCAATTGATGGAAGTTGGGCTTCTAAATTACTAATTATACCATACATTGAAACTGCGATCAAGTAACCACGTAAATCGAGCGGGTGTTAAATCCAAAATTTATGCAAATTCAAACAACTAGACGGTAATTTTAAGAATATAAATGCGCATTGACTAAATCCTTCTGACTAACGTTGAATCCAAAATGAAACGAAGCCAGAAACTACTCTAATCTAAACTAAAATGGAAAGAAAAAGCGAAAAAAACGAAAAGAAAAGAAAAGAAAGAAAATAAAAATACGAGGCTAGCCCGACACTCGGATCTCTCTGCTTTCAAGTCGCGAAGTGCTTTTACGTTGGTAGCGACCGTATTTACCTAAGTCGCCAAGAGTCGCTTCGCTGGTAGCAAATTTTCCGTATTTATATGGTTCAAGTCAGTCCAATTCCAATGCATTCTTTGTGGGATTTCGCGGATCGCCCATGTTATCGCTCGTGCGCAATCGTAAATCTTTGTCACACATCGCTTAGTTTTGGCATCATAAGTGCGATTTACTGTCAAGTCATGACACTCCTGTTTTCAAAGCATCTTATGTCGACGAATCAACACCGCCGCACATAGCCGCTGTTGTCATACATCGCATTTCTTGTCTTGAACTGATGGTCTTCGAAGTAGTCGCCACGCAATCTCGTCGACATCAACTAAAGAACCGCGAAACTTCAATCATTGGACTGGTCGCGATATCAATCTTTATATCATATCACTCTATGGTCTACGTGGTGTTTCAATCGTTGCTTCCTGATGTCGCCGATATCTTGTCGCAACATCACTTTGTATATGGCTCTCGCGTTTTCGCGAATCAGAGCCTATGTCGCCGACATCGCATCTTCGTCGCGACATCAACTTAGTCTTCGCAACCTTCAACTGATCACGTCTTATGTCGCAACATTATTCTCTTGTCGCCACATCAACTCTTAGCTCTTATAGGCGTTTCACCGGTGTTCCCTCGATGTCACTTACCTCAATCTCTTTGTCGCCATCAACCTATGTCTTTGCGCTTTGAATTGTCGCTCTTAGTCGCGCGTACATCAAATCTTCTTGTCATGGTACATCACCAGTAAGGAACCCAACCTTAATCAGCAAAGTCTCGCGTCGCGCACTTACCCTGTCACATCGTGACATGTCTCCTATACCAACCGTTGCTTTCGTGTCGCGACGTCAGTCCTCCCGCATCACCTTAAGTCACAACCGCCATCTTTTTCAACCTGCAGCCGCCTTCTGGCCACCCTCAACCCGTTTTCAAGATCACCTCGCCAGCAAGATCACCATGTTGGTCGCGCGATCATTCTTGCCTCGGCACTTATTACATTGAGTGTTCGTCAGCACCCCGTGACGGCCTTCTTTCTCAAATTTTTCCCGGCGTCGCTAATTCAAAGAGCGATCGCGGGTAATAAACTGGCAAACAGTTACCCACCATTATTCTCTCGCCTCTCACATTTGTGTAGATTTTTATCAATCATCACGCATTTTCAACGCTTTTTCTTCTCTTCACACTCTTAGGTTAACAATTATAGAGTTTTTCCATATTTAATATTAATTTATTCATTTTCACATGAAAATCAAATAAAATAAAATGATTAAAAATAGAGATGACTTTAAGTCATCAATCATTTTAACCATTGTCATTGATTAGCTTCCTTCAAGATGAAAAGATGCCAGAGACCTTGTTTATCCTGGTCATCTTGAAATTTAAAAATTGAGTTTACTCTCGCTGAACTGTTATGTTGGATCAGCTCCTGCAGTATTTTGGAATTCCAATTTGCGCTATATTTTGAAGAAAAAATTGGTTCCACCGGCTGCTCTTCTTCTCACTTATCAGAACAAACTTCTCACCCATTGTTGTGATTGGTTGAGCTTCGTTGAGCTACCACACAGTATTGTCCTTAAGTCATGCGATTCTACCCTCACCACCTAGTCCACCTTCCAAGGCTTCAATCCTCTCTTTGTTGGTTGTCATTGTAACCGAGCTATGATACCAACAGCCAGTCTACCAAACCTCCCGAAATAAAGATAAAGCGTACTCTTTTCAAAGGCGAATGTACCACAAGGTTTGGGTAGAACAATTTTATGATATCCTTATTCATTGAAAGAGTTTAAATACATATATTTTCTAACCACTTTCCTGCAAACTTATGACCACAACGCCATTGTGCAGCCAAAGTGTAACCAAATCATGGAAGCGTAAATAACAAACTAGCGTAAGAATAGACTTAAAGTGCAATAATAGGACTCTCAACCGAAAGAAAGACTCCAACACAAATGCATTCTTCCTCCGTCGAGCTCAAGACTCAATTCAAATATTCTCCCATTCAATAGAAACACCAAGACTGCCGGGCCATCACCCTCCTTTTCGCCATCAATCAATGCTGATCCCGCTGCTAAGAAGTGGTCTTCCCAACAACAGTGGGACTCGCTTGCTTCCCATTTGCATCACGGTCCACGCTGAAAGACAAATTTTCCCACCTCTACCCACATTATCACCTCAAGGATACCTTCAAGATGGACCAATGTCCTTTCTGCCATTTGCAGTGGTCATGGCTACATGTGGGAGTAAGCTCCCAAACTTAGTCTTTGAACAGACAGTGGGCATCAAGTCAAGGTCAGGTCTGTAATCACAATATTTTTCCATGTCATGCGATTCCTAACTACATGTATATGAAGTCTGATCCCAGCCGCTTTTGTATGGACTTCAATATCAGACCGCAGTTGCATTCAGCTCACTATCCCTACCTCAAGAACTTTTCTCTTTGCTCAACGCATCTTCAATTTTGCATAATGAGGGAATTTGAAGTTAATGCCTCCCAGAAGGGAATGTTGATCTCTCTATTCTGAAATATGCTTAAGAATCTAGAGAACTGCCCTCTAGTTTTCATTTTATATGTTCTCTTTGAGGAATGAAACGAGATTAGAAGCTACCCTCTTCCTTCCCTGCCGCTTTAACACAATTATGTTTGACTTCTCCTTCTCAGAAGCCCCAACCTGCTTCACCACACTCTTTTCCTCCCACTCAATCTCAAATTGTTTCTCTTCACAAGATTCTTCCTTTCTACTTTCTGTCTTAACTCCCTACCTACTTAAGAGTCACCGCTATACAACTTTAGGGGCTCTTTCTACATAGTTGAGCCAAATACTAATCGATTCTCTCGACTGCTTCAAAGAAGTATGTCGTGTTCTGGCTCAATATCATGTGTTTGTTTGAAATTATCAAGGTCAAAAAGTCTTTTTCATCTGAAACTTTGTTATCCATACGAAATTAAGCATCCGATTCAAAGGTTTGAGTTCTTTTCTCGACCTTGATAATTTGTCTTCGCTTTCCTCTCATTGTCATGTTGTTGTTTTTCTTCTTCATGAAATCTCTCCTTGAATTAATACCCGTAAAACACAAAGTTTGTAAATATTCCATAATTTTGCATTAAACAACTCGAAAATAATTCACAAGCCTTTAAAAAATGGATTAAAAATAGATGAGTTAAGACTGCAATGAATAATTAGATTTGAGAGGTGGTCAGAATAATCTGCCTATAAAGAATCTTTCAAATTTAAGATTTGGGTAGCATCGAAAAGGAAAATAATGAGATTTTAGAAAGAGGTTTCTATTATACAAGAAACCACTGTACTCATGTATCCGAAAGGAACAGGGATTCTAATTAGCGAAATGCATGTGTGGATACGGAGAAATCCAAACTATAATATCTTCGTGATTCACAATCCTTATTTTCAACTAATGGCTTATGTTATAAAAAAATGATGCGTAAATTTATAATTATATTAATCGACCAATTCCTAGTGAAATTTCTAATCCAATTATTTTAAATTTTTTATACATAGTTATGGAACTTTATTTACTTTTTACTTTTTTGTTAGTTAGAATCAAACCATTTTTAATTTTAGAGTTCAAATAACAAGGATGTTGAGTAGATGGGGTAACTGATGTTTAGATTTCTCATCAATCCTCATGGGAACGATAACTAAACTTAAATCCACTTTTATTACTTAAATGACCTGTGCACTTGCAGTGATCTAGACCCAAAAATTTTTTTTCAATGGAAGCCTGTTGTATTTTAATTTTATGGATTAGTATTAATCAATTATTAAGATAAGTTTATTGGATTATTAAATAATATCAATTATGTATTATTATTATATTATGTAACCTGGAGCATAGCACTTGACCAATTAATACTGTGAATCGACGTATTGATAGTCTGCTATGATGGGCGAGTACCTTATTTTATGAGAGGTCCCTACTCCTCATCCGATACGTAGCCTCTCTCGACTTTCCCATCCAAAGGAGATTAGGTTTTCATTTATATCGAGAGAGGCCTATCTCCCTCTTCTCCTCTTCTTCTTCTGCCAAACAGCCACTTTCGAGAAACGCGATATCCACTTTGGTGCTGTGTACATGGTTTGAGTCCCAATTTCAGATATATGTGTATGAACATGCTATATTGCGATTCTCGTATAAAAGTTTTTTATCGCTTATCCTTGCTAACGATTTATATTTTTTTCGCTTAGTATCAATTTAAGAATATTGCGGCACTCCATCGGTGGTTCATAACCAGTCAACCAAGTTTTTTTACGCCATTGCCAAGGGATCGAACCCCTCGTCACCCACGCGGACAATAAAAAAACTTGCTGACTCATTTACAGACCAAAATGTAATTCATTAGTTAGTGACCAAATTAACTAAATATGATGAAGTCGTAAGAGGTGCCAAACGTTCTATAAATTACTACTAAGAACTAATCAATCTTGTATCAAAGAACAAAACTTGATTGGTTCACTGAATAAATTATAAAATACATTGTTTGCTCTCGATGAGAAGATTTGCATTGAAAATTTGCTTCGTCTAGACTCACCCAAGTGCAGAAAATAAGTTCAAGTAATAAAAATGGATTTAAGTCCAGTTATCGTTCCCACAAGGATTGATGAATAAGTTAAGAGAATAAATAATTAATTGATTGACAAACTGAAATATGTTGATTAATTATTGATATTTTACAAAGGAAAATACATTTAATACGTACATTATTAATCTTGGAGTTCGTATTCGCTTAAAGGGAATAACACCGGATAAGATCATCCTTACTTGCTGGCAAGTGGAGATTGTTGGATTTATGCTCTAAAAACGATTTGAGTCGTTGATCAAGAGCAAAAATTAATAATGGGCGGTTGGATCCCTAGGCTAGCTAATTAGTGACATAGTCCATTAACTAATTGCTTGAGAGGTAAGAAACCCAGTAAGGCAAGAGTTTGGTTACTTGATAGGCAAGAAACCCTATAGGGTAGGGATTGGTTGTTTGATAGGCAAGAAACCCTATAAGGCATAGATTGATTAGTTATCAGACAAGTAGCCCTATAAGGTTAGGATTTTGAGCCTATAAATAGACTCTTCTCCCTAGGACCTTCACATATTCTCCCAAGGGCCTTTACACACTACACAGGTGTTATCTCCTCTAGTCTCTGGCAATTAGGCATGCGCATGTAGATCTATTGTGACTAGAATAGATTGAAAGGTCCCATTTTTAGAGGTTAGTAAACCTTAAGGATGATGACATTATTTTATCACACATCTTGTTCAATCATAATCCAGGCTTCATTATACATTGATCCCTTCAGTTTATATGCATGAAGAAAGAATATTCTGGAAGATGGCACGCATAATAGAAGAATTAAATAAGTTGCAGGAGCGAAGATCAATTGCATGATCAGTTTCCTTAGTGTACTCCTCAAGTGTACCATCTATTATATTATAGTCTGACTATCATCACTAACCATAAGAAAGAAAAAAAAATACATGTCAGTTGTTATACGTGGTAGATACTCTTTAACATCTATTTTTCTCCAATCTGGTACTGCCACCTATTGCCTTCTGGTGCTGCTTGTCTCCCTCTTATGGTACTGCACAACCAAGAAAGCTTTGCCTTGTACATATTTCCATTTCGTTTCTTAACCTAGACTGCATCTTGATTGAATATGCTCGTGGTATCAAAGCAACGATCGATCTAAAGATTATTATTCTTTCTTTCTTGATTTCCTCTAGATTATTATTTTTTTATTCAGTTTTTTTATTGTCGAAGCGATGACGAAGACACAAGAAATGATGAAAGAACTCAGGAAAGGAGATCCTTTGTATCTCCATAATTCAGATCATCCACGTATGATACTAGTGACAACTCCACTCGGTATACACAATTATCTAGTTTGAAGTCGTTCGATTAAGATTGCTTTGAGAGAGCTTAAAAACCAAAGGTTGGTTTATAAAGACACTCATGAAGCCAAAATAATTGCCCTACTATAGTATACGTTATAGCAGTGATAATACAAATTTTTTGGAATAATCATCAAACATTAGTGAGAAAGTCCCAAGTAGATGAGGCTCGAAGAGCCGCACAATCCATGTTTGAGATGATCAAACAGGGAATATAAATCCACTTAATAGTCACTAAAGATGAGCAAGAACCCAAGAACACCTGACCATCAGAAAACTCCTCACAAACCCAAACACAAACACAATGGATTTGAAGATCGTAATAATCAAGTGATGTTGGTTTCAATTTGAGCTGTTATCACCTGGCGTATGAACTCAGAAATATAGGACAAATCCAATAAAACTGGCAAAAGATGAAGTCCCCATGGACAAGGTGATAAATACCAAAAAACAACAATCAGAACAAATGATGACAAACAAACTAAAACACTTAAAAATAAAAAACAAAAAAGACAACATAGCCGCCACTATAACTTGGCAAAGAAGACCACCACCGCTTGGACCTTGTTGAGACCAACAACCACAACCTCACTCAACCCATTTTGATATCTCCAATCTCTGTAATCCGGTTGACAGAGCTCAGCCCCACTTAACAACCCCAGACAATCAATACCATCAAGAATTCACAACCAAAACAAAATAAATAACGACAATTACCAATTTCAAGATACATACCTATCAACGCTAATCCCAAGGGAGAAGCTAGGACCAGTGGAGCCTGGATCGCCCCCCACCACCATTGCACCACCTCAAACCTCCAACACCCAAGCACGAAGTTGTTAGAGAAGTGCTCTAAAGGCCATCACCTTTTGGGGCACCTTGGCTGTAGTTCATATCATTTATAATAAGCACATCTTCATTTTTTTGATGTTCATTTAATATACAATGGTGCCATCTAATCAAATTACAGAAGTCCATGATATATTGGTAGCACATAAACTGCCGTGGTCACATAATGAGATTCCATTATATGTACTTGGTAAGAGAACACCTTGATCAGGATCGCAACAGAATGGCCATTGTTGATCCCGGATAGATCAGTAATATTTCAGCTCCTTTATTTTGACGGCAGATGCGCTTGACTTCTCATAAACTGATCATTGTGATTGATTTAGATGATGGCTGTGATGTTTGCCAGAGAGGTCCAGTTCTAGACCACATGATATTAATCATATGGATTCATTCATTCAAAGATCACAGAATAATGGGGTCCATTATATAAATAAAAGTATCCTAGATCTATAGGCCCTTACTAGTAATTTTGAATGATTCTATGTTTCAGTTCCTGTCCTGCTTCCGCTCACATGAGATGATACATGGAAGACGATCGGGCATACTTCGAGGTATCTCGGTTGCACCGAGTAAATTAATAAGATTCAGCCCTTATGAGGGAGTATACACTCAGGCCATCTCAGGTAGATCAATGTTACACCGCTGAGTAAATTATGTCTTGAAGAAGAGTCTTCACCCATGCTTAGAGTAATGGATCTTGGAGCCAAGATAAATAAATTTGGGCTAGCTCATCTAATGGGAGCAGATTTGTATAGTCCATAAGCTCCTCAACCAAGTTTCTAGCAGTACATGAAATGAAAGGATAGCATTGCACAATATATTTGCGACATGGAGGTTCTGGCAATAAACCCTTGACTTAAGATTTAATGATGTTGTTATTCCACCATGACTGCTCAATTCAAGAGCGATCTCAAGTGGCCAAATACAACCCAAACCTAATGGGTCACACACTAGAAGGTACGGCAGAGTAAAACGGTATCGATTGGATCCAACTTAGTGGAAAGCTATGGAATTAGGGAGTTACATGCTTAGTTAGTAATCTCCTGGAGCAAGAGTGGTGACTGCCTAGAACCATTGAGAGGCCTTGAGAAGACTCTTTGGCTTACATATAGGCCATAAGCCCATAGTGATGCCATGGCGATGGTATGCCGTTCTCCCTAGTCGAGGGTTCTCTTCTTGGTGCATGCAAATTCATACCACATGATCAGAACCAACCTAGCCATCATGACAAAGGAAAAAATTTCAACCATAGTGAGAGAAATTTTGAGATTCAAAACCCATCTATAGCCATCCCCTTGAAAGATCACCTACTTGGCTAGCACTGAGCCTTTGATCTTTATTGATTCCGTGGAGGTTTCTCACTATGTGCCTTCATGTGGATCATCATTAGAGGTGTTCCTATCCTTGGAACACTTGGTGTGCTGTGGATCTACACTCCAAGAGGCTGCCCTCATCGGATCGTCTTTAAGAAAGAAGCACGGACCAAAAGGTATGATCTTCTAAACACCCTATGGCATGGTTGTTCGGCTTTGATGATCCAAGAGGATCCTTGGGTTGGGGTTTAAATTTTTGTTTTTCTACTGCGCTCCAACTATGATTCGGACCAATAAAACCCTATAGTGGTATCAAAGCCACCTTTATATCATCAAAGTCCTATTTTTTGTATCTTGGTAACATGCTGGTTTCAGCACTTAGTTTTCTCTTTCAACCTTCAAAAATCGTTTTTTAATGGTAAAAATTAAGTCTTTATATGTTTTTCATTGTTGATCTTGTTATTAAGTGAATATTAATGATCAAGAATTTTTGGAAAATTGTTTGAATAAGATTCAAATAAGAAAATCGATTTTTGAAACCATTATTGCCGAAAATCTGTGTAGGCTGCACATGCTGTGTATTTCTGTATTTTGATCCATGGGTTGCCATTTTTTTATGATTTGATCATGGAATTATGATATAGACATATATGTGATATTTTTCTTTGCCTTGGGGGGATCAAAATGGTCTCCAAAAGTTTTAGAAAAATTCATCAAACCCAGAATTGCTGTTGTTTTGAATTTGAAAGACAATGGTAGAGTTTGATTTAAAAAATAAGTTTACATTTTCTGGGTGTTTGATTTTAGAAAAAAAAAAATAAAACTCATATCCCAAATTAATTTTATGTTATAATTATTCAAATTTATGTCAATGACTTTTAATAATAAAGGTGTAGATCTATGGTATGGTTTATATATTTAATGTGAGCGCCCAAACCTGGTTTTTGTAACTGATTTTCTAAAATATCTGAGTCAGATATTATGATTTCTGATCTTTGTAATAAATCTTTATATGTTTCTCCAAATTAATTTTATTTGATTTCATCTAAACTTGATTTAAAAATAAAACACTTGGTCATAAGAATTGGGATGGGCTGCTGTGAGCGCCCAATCAACCCAATTTTGAAATTAAGTTTTGGGCTATCAAATCTCGGTTCCTGCCATTGAAGTTTAGTTTTTACAAAACTTGAGGATGTTATCTTGATGTTAGAAGCTTGAGGAATATGATTTCAAATTAAAATTTATTTTTTATAAATTTTTTAATTCGATGACGCTTTCTGGTATGATCAGAATGCATCAGGAATGTTTGCAGCCTAAAGTGTTCAAAAGCATCAATTAACATATTTAAAGTACTAATTATGAAATGAATTTAATTTGATTAAATTTAAATCATTTTTAAATTTGCATGAAAATACCAATTGGATAAAACTACACAAAAGACAATCTTAGTTCAAAGAGTTGAATTGTACCAAAGTCAAAGATAATGGGTGTATGGATTTTTGAAAAACCCTAGGATGCTGATATCATTTTTCATGTGTTAGATGCATGCTAAGGGTGTATGCAATAAGCATGATGGTTGGTTTTGGACTAAGCTCGATGGTGATTGAGCATATGTATGTTTTCTTTTAATGGTAAATAGGGCATGTGTGTCCTTAACTCTCTCTCTCTCTCTCTATCTCTATTGTCTTCTCTTCTCATCTCAATCCCCCTCAAAATGTAACTTGAGGCCTTCTCTTTTGAATGTGATTAGATTTCATAGGAATAGGTTAGATCGAAGATGTAAAGGAGCAAGGAGTAGAAGGAGGCACCATGAAGAAGAAAGACATAAAGGAAGGAATTGTAATTTTGAATTGTTATTTCTTTTTGGGGATGTAATTCATGCTTATCCTAGGTTTGACCTAGTCAATTCCTTCTTGGCTCGAGGAATTGACATTAGAAAAGTCCATAATCATACCATATAGTTAGTAAACTATCTTTTAATATATTATTTCATGTGATGAAAAGACTATAAATGCATGCTTATTAATTGATGCCCCTCACAGCTGCATTGTTCAAAGATTAGAAGTTTGGGAAGCTCACCACATGACCATTACCTGCCCGGATGCGGATAGAACATTGGCTCATCCTGAGGGCATCCTTGAAGATGTGCTAATCAAAGTTGGGAAATTTGTCTTTCCAATGGACTTTGTGGTCATCAATATGGAGGAAGACAAACAAGTCCCACTGCTGTTAGGAAGACCATTCTTAGAAACAGGGGTAGTATTGATTGATGTGAAAAAAAGGGAACTGACTCTTAGGGTTGGAGATGAAGCATTGCACTTTAATCTCAATCATAGTTTGAAATAACCAGAACTCAGTAGTGTTGACTGTGAAATTTTAGAAACAAAAATTCCTGTCAGTTTTGAACTGGCCACTACTTGTAATTTTCAGAATTCAATGAATGAGAATGATATGAATTTCCAGTATCTTGAGCATCTTGAAGTTGAAATTCCGAACTCCAATTTTAAATTAAAATATTTAGTATTCAGTATTGGAGAACAATGAAAGGTCCAGCAATTATGAAGAGAAAGTTGCAGAGGAAAAAAAAAAGCTCAAAGGGTTTAATACTCAAGGAATTGCTAGAACATTTAAAGTATGCCTTCTTCTTGCAACAAGAAAAAGGAAAGCCGGTTATCATTTCAGCTGAATTCACTAGGTTGGAAGAGCAAAAACTGATGGAGACTCTCAGAAAATATACAGAAATAGCTTGGTCTATAGAAGATTTGAAAGGAATCAGTCCCTCAATCTATATGCACAAGATCCTTTTGGAGGAGAATGCTAGAACTTCTGTAGAACATCAAAGAAGGTTGAATCCAATAATGAAAGAAGTAGTCAGAAAAGAAGTGTTGAAATGGCTAAATGTAGGCTTCATATATGCAATCTCAGGCAGTCCTTAGGTGAGCCCAGTACATGTGGTTCCAAAGAAGGGAGGATTCAATGTGATAAAAAATGAGAAGAATGAATTGATTCCCTACAAGAACTGTTATAGGATGGAGAGTGTGTATAGATTCTGAGGGAAACTTACTTGCTGCTACTAGAAAGGACCATTATCCTATACCTTTCATTGACCAAATGTTGGACAGGTTAGCAAGACACTCCCATTATTGTTTTCTTGATGGATATTCGTGTTATAACCAGATTGCAATAGCCCCAGAGGATTAAGAGAAATAAACATTTACACGTCCTTATGGTACCCTTGCCTTCAGAAGGATGCCATTTGGATTATGTAATGCTCCTGCCACCTTTCAAAGATGTATGGTGTCTATATTTTATGACTCGGTGGAAGAGGTTATGGAAATATTCATGGATGACTTCTCAGTATACGGATCTAGTTTTGAAAATTGTTTGAAAAACTTAAAAACAGTACTTCAGAGGTGCCAAGACAAAAATCTAGCTTTAAATTGGGAAAAATGCAATTTCATGGAAACTGAAGGTATTGTTTTGGGGCACAAGATTTCTGTTGATGGATTGGAAGTAGACCAAGAAAAGATTGTTGTTATAAAAACTCTGCGTATCACCTCTGACAATAAAGGGAATAGAAGCTTCCTAGGGCATGTGGTTTGCATAGAAAGATTCATCAAGATTTTCCCAAAATCTCGAACATTAGTAATAGGCTATTTGGAAAGATGAAAATTTTGATTTTGATGAATCATGCAGGTCTGCATTTGAGGAAATCAAATCCAGATTAGTATTAGCTCCCATTATGTTGACACCAGATTGGAACAATGAGTTTGAAATTATGTGTGATACCAGTGATTATGGAATGAGAGTTGTATTGGGATAGATTACTGATAACATATTCAAGGCCATATACTATGCCAGCAAAACATTCAATGAAGCACAAGAGAACTAATCTACCACAGAGAAGGAGCTACTAGTAATGGTGTTTGCTTATGAAAAATTCAAGCCTTATATATTAGGGTCCCATGTTGTAATACACATTGATCATGCTGTAATTAAATATCTAATGGCAAAGAAAGATGCCAAGCCCAAGGCGGTCGGATAAGTCTTCCTAGCTGCTTTACTTGAGAGTTTGACCTTTGAGATCGAGGATAAAAGGGTAAGTGACAATTAATGATAGCATATCCTTGTCTACGTGGAAATTCTTGGAATAGAAGGGAACAAAAATAGCATAAATTTTTCCTTATGAGCAGCTATTTATGTTATCAATACAAACACCACTGGTATCTTGGATGTGGATGCAGACTGGAATGTGCCGTTTGAGATTTAGTTACCGGTAGGATATGAGGAAATTGAGAGTGATTACGGATTATGGGATGACCAATGCGTATGAAAAGGATCGGAATAATATGATCATAAGGTGTCCCAAAACAAAGCGAGGGGTGGTATTATGGAGAAATTTCATGCATCACCATATGGAGGAAACTTTGTAGGAGACAAGACAACCCAAAAATTTCTCTAATCAGGATTTTATTGGCCTACTCTGTTAAAAATTTGTTTGGATAGAATAAAACATTGTGATGTGACTAGAGAATAGGAAACTTAAGTAGAAGAAATGAAATGCCCTACTTAATTCTTGTGATACGGACTTGCAGTGTATAGAGAACAGACTTTATGGGACTTTTTATCATCATTTGGAAGCAGCACATTCTTCTAAATTGTGGATTATGTATCAAAAGGGTGGAAGCTGTGACTTGTCCAGTGATGCCATCAGAGTGGGGTTGGGTTTATCTGAAGGAAACATTTTTGGCGGATTTGGAGCACCCAAAACAATCATTAGTGATGAGGGAAGCCATTTTGAAAATAAAGTTTTTGCAAAACTCATGAGCAGATATGGAATCAAACATCTAATGGGATTATATTATCACCCTCAATCAAATGGATAAGCTGAAATTTCCAATAGGAAGATCAAGAAAATTACGGAGAACGGTTAATGCGACGGGAAGGGCTAAATTACATAAAACTGGATGATGCACTTTGGGCTTATAGAACTGCTTACAAAACTCCCATTGGAATGTCCCCATACAGGATTATATATGGAAAACCTTGTCATCTCCCCTTAGAATTGGAATACAAGGCTATATGGACCATCAGCGAATTGTAACTTTGAGATCTGAAGGAAAAGAGACTACTCCCGAATGAATGAATTGGAAGAGGTGAGAAGAAACTAAGAGCTTATGACATTGCGAGTCTACGAGAAAAACCAAGAGGTGGCATGATCAAAGGTCGCTGGAGAGAATTCAAGGTAGGAGGACAGTTCTCTTATACGGCTCCTGGGCTAAATTTATTTCAAGGGGCTAGGGTCGAGATGGAGTGGTCCGTACGGTGGGTAGCCAAGTACACCCTTTGGAGCGGGTAACATTGAGGGAGGCCCGAATGCGGAGTGTGAATTCAAGTAAACGGTCGAGGGGACTAGGCATTATTTTGGAGGAGCATGAAGGGTAGATCCATATTTGGAAAAGAGAGGGAGAGAAAATTACTGAAGAGCTAAGGAGCCTCTTGCAGCGTGTGTCTAAGTAAGGACATTAAACTTAGCAGTTTCTTGGGAGGCAACCCAAACAGAGTCTTTATTTTTGTTAACTTTGATTGGTGTTGATTACTTTTATGATTTTGAAGTTTTACTTTTGATTTTGGACAGGAAAGATGAAATGGAATAAGAAGTTATTATAAAGCACATTACCTTAAAATGAATTGTGCAGAAATTAGCTACAAGGGTGAGTATTTATATCTCTCTAAATTTGTTATAGATAATAATGCATAGTTGAAGTTTGAGAAATTTGATGATTTTAGAGCCTAATTAATTAGACAACTTTCAAAATTCTTTAAAGAATGCTTAAATGCTTTAATTGAGAATATTTTACGGCCTGCTAATGATTATTTGTTCATAATTGAATTGATGAAATTCTATTGCAATATATGTTTTCACGAAACACAGAATTAGGAATAATTGAGGTTGAATTGTGTGGGTGATTCTTTGAATTGGGGAGGAGTAGTTCAAGGCATGGGCGACTAGAGGAGTGGAAAATCTTTATGAGCACTTGAAATTAGGTCTGACATGCTTATTTTATGAATCTGAAAAGCTTGTCGTGACCTTGATTTGCATCATTGCAACAGAAGCTTTTAAACACGATGTGAAAAGTCTTGTGAAACATACTTTCTCATATACAATGCGACAGCAAATAATTTTGGACTCAATTTGAAAGAGCAATTTTATGTCATGACACAAAGTTAGAATATTTAGAACCTGGCGCAAAGGTGAATGACCAGAAGAAGTGTCGCGACATTTTTCAATATGGCGACATTTATATTCGATTTCGTTCAGTTGAAAAAAGCGTATCGCGACAATTATTTCTACGTGTCACGACATTGTATTAAATGGAACAAACGTTAAAGTAGGTCTTGGCGCGACATGCCTTTTGTCCTCGACAAATTTTTGGCCCGCGTGATATTTCTTGTCACAGCGACCGGTTGGCTTTTACGTGAATGGCCTAAAGTTTGTATGACGCGGTGTTTTGATAATAAAAATTTAGATTCTGGAATTTAATTTGAAGAAACCACAAGATAAGATCCATGAGTGGGTCTAAAGGTTATTATTTGTGACCTGTCATAGAATTGTGCGACAGGCAGAAGAAACATTCATTTATTGAGCCATTAACTGAAGAGTGTTTCAAAACCGAAAGGCCACCTCCTTCCAATTGCCTCACATCATTTATACTCTCACCCAATTTCCGCTCTCTTTCTCTCTTCAAGATCTCAAAACCCTAGAATTCAAAGACCATAAACCCCAAACTCAGGTCTAATCCATGGCAGAACCACAAGACCTAATCCCAAATCTCAGTGAGATGATGGCTAAATATCTGAGTGGAGTAGAGCTGGAGGTGTTTGAGTTCAGGAGAGAAACAGCCTAGTGACAGACTAAGGCGGGAAGAGGAACAAAACTACAACTCAGAAGGGAAGAAGAGTAAGAAGGCTAAGCGAAGTAGAGTTGAAAGACATATTTGAAGAGTCACAAAGGCAGATGGCCAGGTTCATTCGGGACCGAAGCTTGCTCTTTACGGGAGAAGAATCTAAACAGCGAAAGGATTTATGTCGAGAAGAAGGGGGTTTGGTAGTTTCATACCTCACCCTTGTAGAGATATTAGAAAAAGAGTGGAGCTTGTTCTTTGCACCTGAAACCACTGGAGTTTGCACTCACACAGTAGTTAGGGAATTCTATGCTAACATGGTAGAGATGAAAGAAGATTCAGTGTGCGTCATAGGTATATGGGTTCCCATGGGCTATGAAAGGATTAATGAAGTTTTCCAAATCAAAGATCCTAAGAATGGATCTAAGTACAAAAAACCGCTCAAGGAACCCAACCATGAGAAGATAGTAGAAATTCTTGTGGTTGAAGGGTGGAATGCAGCCAAGAAGAATCCCCATGGATCCATCATGAGGACTGCATTATTGGGACTAAAGATTGACTGGTTTTTCATTTTCAGACATGAGTATGTTAACGAAAGAGCGAAAACTACGAGCAGTATCAAAGGAGGAAAGAGGGTGGCAAAATCTTGTGTGCCTCTATGGGACCACTAGGGATTACTTGATGTGAAGAGAAGGATAAATAAAATCAATCGTAAAAGTGGCTGCAGAATATTATCAAGAAAGGGACATGGATGCCAAAAATTCACAGCAACGATTACCGGACTCACATTTGGCGCGAAGAATTAAAGACATCAGCGGGAGGAAGAAACACCATCTTCAAAGTTTCATCTTTATTTGTAACCGATGGGAGTGATAAAAGACTACCCAGAAGGAGTGGAGGAAAGAGGAAAGACCAAGAGACCAGTGGAAATGAGCGTGAGAGGGACATGAAGGAAGAAAAGAAGCAGTGTGGGATGGGACTGGATCTGGGAGGCAAGGGGCTAGTGGAGTTATGGAGTGGACAAGGATGAGGAAGATCATGGTGTCATTCTTTTCTTGGAAGTGCCAGAGAGGCTTTCTGGCTTGGGCTGGATGTTGAGGGTAAATCAAGGAGATATGTAAGGGTGCAGGACATGAGCAGGGTGTGGAAGTGAAGAAGGAAAAGGAGGAAGAAAAATATGCAGAGGCACCACGGAGAAGAAATCTGGGGGGCTGAGAGAAGGACCTTGATTGAAGGGGCCCCATTTAGGAAAAGGAAGAGCTGCAGCAATGGAGCTCAGAATAATTAAGATAGGGATATTATTGAAGAAAATAGAAAAGGAAGGTGGCATGTACACCAAAGGCCCCAGACAAAAATAAATATTCAGTATTGGCTCATTGGATGAATATGTGAGGACTTTGAAGGAAGAGAATGTTGATAATAATACATGAAAACAAGAGTTCAATATCTTTTTTTGGACGCTGTTATCAAGTGCTTGCGGAAAGCATGGAGAGAACAAGGACTGGAGATGGATAAGCCAACTATGACAGCAGAAGTGTGGAATGGACAATTACAGACCAGTGAATTCAGTTGAGTGAGTTGCTGTTGAGCCTGATCATGAACTTGGAGGGATAATGGATAAGTCAGCTCGTAAAGCAGATCAGGTGGATCTTCCTTGTTGGAGTATCTGAATTAAATCATTCTTTTTGAGAAGAACACAGTATGAGGAGAAAGGATGTGAGGAGGACATCATACATTTCACCAGGGTTCTCATCCTTTGTTTGGCCCTTCCTGTTTAACATGGGCCTCTTAGACTGAAACTTAGTCTGCAAGGAGGATCATTCCTTATGACCATTCCTAATTTCCTCTCAAAGCAAGATCTGTTGTGTCGTTCTCAGGACAAAGTTTCAAAGTTTTTAAAGTACAGTGTTGTTTTTGTTCTTATACATGATTGAGTGTGTTTGTTTTAGTGTACTATTTAACCAGTGGTGCCATTTGGCGAGTTGATAAGAAAATAACCATGGACATCTGTTGATGTATGATTGTTACTTGCCTTTGGCATGTTTGGTGGTAGTGAACTTGAGGAGTGGACTCTGGGTGTAATTGTTTTGATTTGTGAATTTGAGTCATGATAAAAATGAACTTCCATATTCTTGGAAAAACCTCTGACATTAGTAAATTTAAATCATGTGAAATTTCTTGCTGATGATGCATTGTGGTAAAGAGGCTGTGCCAGTTGGGAGGAGGAGGAGTGGGGTTGGCAGGAATAAGATTGGATAGTGGACTTAAGAAGATGTACTTTAGACCAGGAAACACAAATAGGCTTTTTGGGGAGTACATTTAGTATGGCTGTGGATAAGGCTGTAAATCTAAGTATATTAAGTGATTAGTGGTCATTGAACTAAATTGGTGTGAGAGGGACATGGACATCCACTTTGGGTGCCAATTACGGTCAAACCGGATCCCAATAATACAGAAGTGTTGATTGTTAGTCGAAGAAAATGGAGGATCTGGGCAGTACTATTATGGAGGGCAGAGATAGGCCATCCTTGGAAATTTGGGCCTTTCGAGGACCTGAGTGTTTTTCGACATGTGATTGAGTTCGTTGAGCCAAATTGCTAAGTTTATCAACCTTTGTTGAGATATTGGGACAGAGCCTGAAGTGCTGATGTTGCTTACCATCTATGTAAGAACACTGTTACTTCCAGTTTGGGGAAGGACATGCAGCAACATGTAGAAAAGGACAGGATTAGGGGATATTGTGAATTTGATTTGGAAGGAGAGGCTTAAGGATGGGATGGAGGGAAAAGAGCACCAATGAAGGAGAGATGGAGAAAGAGAATCAAAGATTATGAATTGTCAAGATTGAGTGGGAGTGTCTTTGATGGCAGCTTTGGCCTCTTGGTGAGGCTGATGGATTCGTGGGACATTGTTTAGACACCATTCTTTTAGAAAATGACAGTGACTGGGAAGTACTTCAGCAGGACTAACTAAAGGATAGTGGGGACTGAGAGAAGCCAAAACATTTGTGTTTTTATTTCCTAGATCTGTTGAGTAGTAAGACCAAGAGCAAAGGGACTTATCTCGGGGGATGAGCTGGGACTCTGGATATGGGTGCAATAGTGAGACTGAGGATGACAGTGTGTGTGACCTGTGGGAATCAGTTTGAGGGTTCTTCACTTTAGCATCAGCCGAAAAGGATGAAGGATGAGGGACAGAAGAAAGAGGCAGGAAGATTGGATGGACGGTTTGCTAGTGATTATGGGTGTCGAATGAAGTACTTAGCTTGGGGTGTGTTGGAGAAACGAAACTGGGTATTTAAAGACATGATGGATATAGTTGCCTTGCCTTCGTGTATGTGGGGACCTGACTCATGCTCTGGCTTAGTGGACTTGGGCATATTCATCACATGATAGCGTGTGGAGGATGAAGATCTGCTATATTTTTGTTAAGAAAAATCACCATTTATTCTTCCACAGGATGAGGATGATTATCAGACTGATTGTTGTGACCAGTGGGAACAGCCTGTTATTTACATTTTGAAAGTGGAGTAAGTGAATATTTTCATAAATCTGAGATTGAAAACTGAGTGAGACCATGCTATAACTAACTGGTTTTTCAAATTAATGAGGACTAATTCAAGGTTGTGGGTGCGGAGGGGATTGTCTTAAAGGACATGGACTGAATTGTTTGGGGACAAGCAGGTACGTCTGCTTCTTTGTGGGACTTAGAAACATTTTAGGTTGAGGATTTTGACAGGGATCATGAAACTGTTAAATATTTTTTATCCATTTTATTCAAGACTTGAAACATTTTGACTATAATATGGATTGTTTTCTGTGATTTTAATTATCAGATATTCATGTTTCTTGTGCATTTTTCACAGGTGTGATTAAGGATTCGATAATGAAGAGAGAGGGAAAGAGACTTCGATGAAACCATAGCCAAGACAAGGATTTGTGTGACCTGTGTTTGGGACGTCTTGGGCTAACTAGCAGAGCTCTATGGCGAATAAACAGATGTGTGCGATAGAAAGATGTCAGAGAAAGATGACCAGAACAAGCTAGGGCAGGATTTGTTTTCTGTTGGGATGGGTTTTTCAAGGCGTGAGTGTGAAACTTCAGGACCTTGACGAATGGAAAAACTTTCTTGTCATGTGGGTATTTGTGGAGGAAACATAAATCCCATTGGAAAATAGGAGCCTTCTTCATCTGTGGCAAGGATATTTTACAACATGAAGAAGCTGGAACAGGGATGGAGAGGAGGGAGAGGAGACTTGAAAGGGAGGAACTGCATGGCAGTGGACTTGAGGTGATGTCATGGCATTTGGCAGGCTGTGAGAAAGGAGGAGCCGTGAGATGCAGAACAATGGAAATGGCTGGGGTTATATCATGACAGGGATGTTGTTCTTGGTGAAGCCCCGACTTCCAGTCCTGATACAAGAATCCAATGTTGAGCATCATAGAGATGAGAGATGTTTCTATGTGAGTGATCTTGGTCGCCGACCGCAACAAGAGAGCTTGAGTCGCTACAAAGATGGAGTTGAATACAAAAGTCTTATCAGGCATAAAAACTTTGAATTTACGATAGAAAACATATAACCTTTAAGAAGTGACTATGTATGACATCAAATGAAGAACATGACGAATCGGGTTAATTAAGCGTGAGGGCTCGTAAGGTAATGAAACTTCTTTAGTTGCGACGGAATCTTGACATCTAGTTGTTGCAACGAACAGCGAAATCTTGTCGACATAAAGCGGGTTCGACGTAAATTAAAAAGGCTACCGCGAAACAATCTATGACCTGATTGTATGCATGCCATGACATAACTATTCCGGTAAAACCGCAAAGATTACAGCTGGCGACATGAATTGATAGAGCAGCGGACGCCGCGGAATGAGTGTTAAAGAGAGAGCCAGAAAGATGCGTATCTGGCGATGGGGAAACTCTTTTCATTGATGGGAATAAATATCTTTGAAGAAAATGCATCGCGACTGAGGAAACTTTGTTGCGATTGAATCCAAGAAGAATGCATAGGGAGGCGAATTAAGTGATGAACTGCATCTTTGCAGAGACTGCGATAAAATTAAAAATAGCAACCAGCGAGCAGCACTTTTGGTTGCGACGGAGAATGTAATCTGGGGACAGAATGCCAGCCTGCGAATTTAAGGCCGAGCTTTTGGGGCTCTATAAATAGAAACAATTTGAGGGGAAAGTGAAGTAGTCGTCGATTGGAAAGAACCCTTGAGAGGAGCGTCTAGGGCGAGGACTCTTTTGTATTATATTTTTCTTTTCTTTTTCTTTTTTTTTCTTTTCTTCGTAGATTAGATTTATGACTTAATTTAATTTGTTTACTTGGACTTGAACAGTGAATTATTACAGGAAAGGTTCCAGAGTTGAGACTAAGGTATTGAAGATCAATTTGATTCTTTGTTTGATTTTAATGAAGTTTAGATAAAAAAGTTAATTTCTTTAGGTTAGTTACTGAGTTCTGCATTACAGATTTCTGATCGAAGAGTATTTGTGTTCTTTGCAGTTGGTTTTGAGAAGAAGCCTGACTTTCATTTGGGGACGACCAGCTGGAAGATTGTGAGTGTGCTCTGCCACACGTTGAAGGACTCTCTTCTGGACTACAGTTTTTGAATTTGTTTGAATAGTGTTGTTTATGGAAATGATTTTTCACTGCACATTAATGCTTATACCCATGCAGGAGTAGTTATCGCTCAAATTTCTAGGAGGGTCTGTGACCTGAGTTAGAGATTCTTGAGGCACATCGATGTAGTTACTTGAGGGGTATGCTAGACTAATATTGAGAAGAGCTAATGAGCTCACGAAGACCCAACTGGACAATCATAAAGATTTCACTCATGGGTTTGAGGGGGTAATTTAGTATCTATCAATTTAATCAATTAGGGCTTTCTCCTTTGTTTGGAGGGCCGATCTTGATCTTGTGTTAGGCGTGGGTCTAATCAAGGAAAGGGAGAACTCTTTAAGATCTCGAGGATGAGACATCGTGTCTGTAGAAATGCGAAATAACCTGTCTTGGGAAGCAAGAAATCTGCAATCATAAGAAATGGGTATGAAGTATTGGAAAAGAAAAATACTCATATCTTATAAAGAAAATCTGTTTACAAGTAATTGGTTGGAAACATGTTTCAGAAATGAACATGATTCTCTAATCAGTGAAATGTATGGTTAAGGGAGAAATCCAAACTATATTACCTTGCCTCTTTGACAATTTCGATTCAGATTCATGATAGAAATAGAGATTAGTTTATGAAATGCGGGAATTGATAATTTCACGGAGTGAAATCCCGGTGTCTACTTCGACTGATAATTTAGTTCGATCAGGTTTAGGTGCAGGATTTTAAATTTTCACTTTTATTATGGATGTAGAAATTTAGATAGTAGAATTCTTGTTAGATTCTTGAAAATTCTATGAAATATAAGAGTTCAAATATTGTGAACGAGTAGTTAAGGGTAGTTGAACTTCAGTTCTTTTCAATCTCTGTGGGGCGATGTCAGAACTTGGTCCCACTTTGGCCACTTGTACAACTTCTTCGTTTACAGCATTATGACTAAACTAAATCTTGATAAATTCATTGACAAATCCATTTCATTATACGAACATCTGAGTTATTTGGTCTAAAACAAGTTTTGGTGCCTTTAAGGGAGTTAAGTAATAGTCTTTATTAAGTGACGATTCTTGAATCGAAAGGAATTTAAAAATCAATATTTTGACAAAAAAGGGAAATGTTAATTTGGACATTTTTTTTTTGTTTTACAAAAATTCATAAAAATAGCAAAAACAGCTTTAACAGTAGTGGTTGAATAAGCTACTGATATTTTTGGAAGCCTAAATAAATATATAATTTTTGATATCATTGACTCCATTTGATCTCAGTGTGTTTATATTTTAGGAAGTTTGCAAATGCATGGAAGGCCCAGGAAGCCAGTCTGTTGCCTGCACGAGGTGAGCTCCACAAGCAATCTTTAAGCAGCCAGGACATAAGCATGAGTGGTGCTAACTCCAATCACAATGCTTTCCATATCCAGCGTACCAATTTGCGGGTGATATGTGATTTTTTCAGATCACGCATTTCTACGCAAGATCTTGAGATCTTTGCATTCGCGGATTCTTTGTTAGGCTCACTATCCTCTTCGTCGTGTCTTCCTCTTTTGCTCAATATATCTTTCATGAATTTTTATCTTGAGGCATGAGTTAATGCCTCTAAGAAAGGAATGTTGATATCTATCTTTGTAAACATGTTTAAGAATCTAGAGATTTGCTCCTCTAGCTTTGCTTTCTACAGTCTTTGAGGGGCTAAGATTGGAGGATTGTAAAAGCTTTAACACCTCCTTCTTTATCTTTGATTGGAGCTGCATTATAACACAGTACTCCTTTCTCATTAGTTCCTAAAATGTCTTTGCTTTCGAGTTCCTCCTATCTATGCTTGTTTCTCTTCCACCAATTTGTCCTTCTTTTCACCTCTCCTTTCATCTAGCTCTCACCACTTCTCAATTAACATCATTATAAGTCATGGATTTAAATTGTCACTTGGAAATGATCACCAGGCTCCTGCACTTGCAGCTTAGGCCAGTTGCCACTATCTGTATCTCAAGGAATTTATTTCAAGCATTGGTGTTTATCTGAAACATAGCTGTGTTTTCTTGGAAGTTTTCAAGGTTAGAAAATTTCTTTTCATGTAGATTTAAAATCCTTTTGTTTTCTAACATGAAATGAAGCATCTAATCTTCAAAGGATTGAGTCCTTTTCTAACCTTGATAATCTCCTCTATTGTCCCTCTGCTGCTGTTGTTCTTAGAACCTTGGCTGAGCATAAGCTTGCTGGTAATTCTGTCCAGGTCTATGGCCCTGTTGTGCTCCTCCACCATATGAAAAGTTTTCATGGTTCCTCAGTGTTGGTGTATAGTGTGTTGGCAAGTTGGGGTTAGGCTTGAAGTGATAACTTCACTTTTGCTGTTCATATCTTAGTATATAGGCTTAATGGGCTCTTCTCGACTAGTTCTATAAACCTTCTTCTAATTCTTTCTTCTCTTTTGCTCCATTTGTAATGTAGGTGTGCATTCTTCTTTCATTGTTTCCTAGTTTTTGTTCATCAACATTGTTTGCCTTTGATTATGAACTAAACACCAAGTGAACACTTATTCTGAGGCCTTAAGCTCAATAGCATCTATATTAAAATTGGATAAGGCTGCTTTGCACGGAATAAGGGTTCTATGTGTCGGGATTCGAAATTTTGGGTTTGATACATGATGACAACTAAGTGCAATTCATACAATGTAAAATTTGATGTAAGTTCGGGATAATAATTCCATATGAGATTGACAAGAATTGGAAATCGAAACTACTTTGACTACTTAAGGTCCTTGCTATTTGAACTTAAAATGGAACCAGTGAGAGTTTAATCTAGAGACTGTGTCCATCGATGTAAACAATTATGTAAACTAGAAGTAAAAAGTACTACAACAGCTAAGGAAATAAGATCAAAATTCTTTGGAATTTGAATCGGGGTTTCTATGAGAAATGAGACACTTCTCTAAAATAAATCTTGTGCAAAACAAGCGAGTTCCTACATTAAAATGCATTTACTCACATTCTACTAAATGGTTTGGATTTGTCAAGATTGCCTAACAATGCAATTGAAAGGATTTCTCCATGTTCAGCAGTTAAGGGTCTCTGCTTTTCTCGAACAAGGATTTAACAGTACTTGTATTTTGAGCTTCTTGCGAGATATGGGTATATTTCTTTCTCAATACTTCATGCAGTTTCACAGGCTATGAGGGATCTTTGCTTCCGCTTCTCGAGGGTTCTTTGTGAAACTTCTACCATCTAATTGATGACTCATCCTTTAAATACAATGGTTCTTCCATGTTGCGGATCTCGACTAACATGAGGGTTGGGAGAATCCCCTTGATTAAAGGTGAAATCTCTGAACCATTTATATTGATAAATGCTCCTCGAAGCTTGATTATGAGCGAAAGAATTTATCGAAATGTACCTTCAGAGCTTAGTAGGTCATCAATGATAGTCTAACATACCCACAAGTGAATACTCGACTCGGGAATCTCGACTCATTGTCACGTAGGGGGCCTCTGAAACCGAGCAAGAAACACTCCTTGAGGCGGTGATGAAGTCTTATCATTGGGAGCGATAGGTTTAAAGAACAACATTAATCAGGCGTAAATCCCAATCAAGTATTTGCTCTAAATTACAGCGAGAAAGGCGTAACTAACGGTAGATCTAATCAGTATTTGCATTCTAAATCTTTGCATTACAACCTTGATAATAGATCAACGTCGAGATACACCCTTTATGGTATAATATATGAGAAAGAAAACAGAATTCCAGAAAATTATGCAGAAATCCATTAATTTCAGGTAGCATTTGTATTAAGAAAATAAGAAATTAAATCCATCATTTCTGCGGTTCGCAGTTAGATCAGAGAGAAAGTAGAAAAATAAAGAAAATAAATCTACCTAAAAATATACAATGAGTCCCTCCTTTTGTGATTGGGTATCGAAGATGGAGAAATTTACTTTACTATTCAAAGTCTATTTATAACTATCCAAATAAAATGGAGCACAGTTCGAAAAGCTCAGTGGATTTTCTGCGAAAAACAGTCGCATTGTCTCATGCTTGAGCCTCAAGCGTGTCGCGACACAGTTCTTCTGCATTTACACTCGTTCGGTTCGCGACGATAACGGTCGTGAGTTGGTTCCACTGCGGTTGCTTTTGAGTAGTGGTCCACGACATCAATTATGATTCGCGACCTTGTTGGATTAGTTATTTTCAAAGCCGATGTCGTGACCATATGTAGTTTCATCATCGCGACCTTGTTCGCTCGCATTAAATGCGGCTTCGATTTTTGGTTGCGACCACACAACATTGTCACATGATTGGGAGCTTTAACTTTCCTTGTTACGCATTATGCGTCAGAGCTCTCATTTTTAGGTCGCGACCACGATTCTGGATTACAACGCGCGCCTTAACTCTGGGTAAGTGACTTCCCTTTTTAAGTTTGCGACTGGATTTTTGGCCTTTCGGTACTTCTTGGTCATGACTGTGATTGAGTGACCTCCGCTTTTTTTATTTACGCTGCATGTGCAATTTAAGTTCGTGCCTGACCTTGGTCGCGGCCGGCTTTTGATATTCCTTGCCTTTCTTACGAGGTCGCCCAGCCTCGACTCTTAGTTGCAATCGGTTTCTTCATCACGCAGCCATTTCCGGTCACAACCTCGAGATGGTGTCGCGACCTCATGGTTACCCTATTTACGGATTTGCATTTGAGGTCGGTTACTCGAAGCGTAGTTGTGACACGGATTTTTACTTCCTCGGTGTTTCTTCAGTCACGACTGAATGATTGAGTCACGACCTTCTTTGAGTCCTTGACCAAACCAAGTGGCGTGTAACTAATTTTCTTGCGAGGGACCGTTTGGCTGACTTCATGTTGCAACCTCAAACTTCATGTTGTGAGCTCTGATCTAGTTTCATGTCGCGACACAGGCGGCGCGTGAGACCTCAGAGTTGAGTCCTTCATTTAGAACTAGTTGCAACTTCAAATTTTTCTTGCGAGAGACCTCATTTGTGGCTTCATGAAGGATCGGCGTCGCGACCTCAGTTGAGGTGTGCAGCCTCGGTTGTCTTCAATTGGCGTCGTGACTTCAGTGTGGTGTCGCGACCTAAGATTCTACCTTGAATATTTCTATCGTCTTAGCCACTATTTCTTGGTCGCAACTTCTATTACTGACTGCCTTGGTACTTCTAGTCGTAGCCTCAATTTCTAGTCACGACTAGTTTGATAGAAAACCTTCATTTCTCCTCTCGAAGACTAGTCTTGAGCGATGTCGTGACCTGGAAATATGACCCAGTGAGCTTTTTGTTGCGACTCAATTTTAGATTCTGACCTCATTTACGCTTTGAGGCGCACTCTTACAGTTTCTTTGGGACCCACAGGTCTGGCATGGTACACATAAAATTGAATTTGAGTAAGATATTCATGTTTCTGCATATGAATCAATACTTATCTTGCAAAATACTTCAGAAAAAATGGATTAAAATCAAATGAGTTTTTGGACTCATCGAATTCCCCCAAACTTAAAATTTTGCTTGTCCCCTAGCAAAGAGAAGAAATAATTTATTTTCCTCAAATAATTGAGCTTTATTTTTAAGGACATTTTTCTGATTCAAACCACAACTTTATCCCACCTTGTAACTTGAAAAATGAGATAGCAACATCCTTTTAAACTTCAGTTTCAACTGAGGAAAAAGGAATGGTTTCAACTTCTATCACAAATATAATGATGAATTCTACATTTACACAGTTCAGTCAACAGATCTTGTTCTGTGAGTATGTGCAGGTCTTCAATCCTTTTCATCTTCTTGTTGAATTAGTTAATCTTCTAGGGTCTCTTTAGAAAACTAGTCGAATCCGTAAAAATTTGTTTTCATATTGATCTCCAATAATGTAGGTAAATCCAACCTTCGAGATCAAAGGGGTCTTTCAACCTTCTAGGAATTAGGTGGATAATTGGAAAATTTTGGTTTGCAAAATTACAGATTCATTCTTCCTTTCTATCTATTGCCTTGACTTTCATCCTTTTCCTTCCTTGTAATGTAAGGTTCTCCTCAATCTTGATGCAGGTACATCTTTAATGGCGGTTTGATTTGCCACCTGCACCTTATCAGGTTAGTTCGCTATTTCAGGGACTCTTTTTTTTTTTTTTTAGGAATGGGAATAGTGCAATGTTTTGACTTCTTAAGCTTTCTATCACTCTTAGAGAACTTTGGGCTAGCAACTCTCATAGCAGTTGACATTAAATTTACTAGGTGTTGAAACACCCCTATATGAGCTTAATTGTTTAAAAGGGAGATGACCCGCAAAGACAAAACATTCCTCTTCAATCTACGATTCTTTTTCTCTAGTTCTTGAGTTGACCTTCTCCTCCTTCCCTTGTAATGTAAGGAAATATATTAGACATTTCTTTCTTTACAAATCTTTTGTTCTTGGCTTTGGATAATTTGGGGTTTTTTATTGCAAGATTACTTTAAGAGAGGGGACTCGGGTTTTCTAATTGCTGTGAGGTGGAAAGTAAATGGCACTAGCTCAGTAGGGGTAGAGTGTAATGCATAGCATATAGTGAGGAGTAGGCTTAGAAGGCTCAAACTTCAAAAGATGGCCTCTATCACTTCTTGTCAGCTGTTTTTACCTAGGATTTCGCCTCTACCAATAATCTCACAAGTTATAGGACCCTGTATCCTCAATTGTGAATTCCCTAGAAGATGTTACTAATCCTTTTCAAGGTTTCAAGAATCTTATGGACCATGTGTCTTTGTTCTTTTCAGACTTGTATTGACTCAGCATTTATATACAAAGCTTGATCATTTTATTTGTTCCTTCAATATTATACCTCTTCCTATTTCTACAGTTTAAACTTGATTTCAAGTAATGCTGCAACTCCTAAATTCATTTTACTGATGTTTGCCCGTATTTTTCTTTCATTGTTGTTCTTGGGATAAAACAAAATTGGTCA
Organism: Tetrastigma voinierianum; assembly: GCA_016808115.1. Lineage (NCBI taxonomy): Eukaryota > Viridiplantae > Streptophyta > Magnoliopsida > Vitales > Vitaceae > Tetrastigma > Tetrastigma voinierianum. The sequence continues at coordinate 439,563 of JAEQBH010000143.1, forward strand.
TTTGGTCATTGTACATACAAGGCTTTCATATTTTGCATACAAATAAGTAATGAGAAACAAGCCACCTGATTCATCCCGGTCACTTATCCATGCATAAAGAAAGCGACGATTATTCACGAAATCTATTTCTAATTCGACAATTCACACACAACTTGATGGCAAGAGACCAATTTATCAAATGAAAATGTTATACTCGGGACAAGCTAAATGAGACACAATGGACTTCTATTAATAATGGAGGAGACACGGATTAGAGACTCTGAGGAGAATTTTTCAAGTTCATTTTTCTTCTTTTATATGCTTTGGGAGGTATGACATTGGGAGGGTCCCATATCAAGGTAGCTAGCGAGGGTCAAACTTTGGAGAAGCATCTTTGATCTTGTCTCTCATAAGCGAGGTATTTCTTTTCCTTTTATATATGTCGGCATCCATTATCTTTGCATTGATGGCGTGTCTTGCCTTTTTCCCACGATTCTTGCCCCTTCGATTAGGATGCACTCATGGCTTGTGGTCTGGTTGATCAAATCTAAGCTTTCTGACGGATCTTTCTTGGTATCATTGTTATCTTCTAGTTGTTTATCCCTCTCTTGCATACGGCCTCTCAAACTCTTTGAACTACTTTCCTTTATACGAGGATATTTAAATGTGATTTTCTTCATCATATTGCTCTCCGTCTCTACTTCTCTTTTACGAGAATATTTGCGATTCTGGCATCCGTTTAGAAGCCCGATTGTGTAGAATAACTTCCAATTTGCTTTCATTTTCTCCATCGTCTTTTCTTAACTTCTTTTCAGCTCCTCTTTCCATTCTTCTTCTCTTTGTCTCCGGTTACGCTCCCACGTATGTTCTTTTCTTCTAGGCCGGCAAGGAAATTTTCCCTAATATGTTGTTGTCTCTCCCATTTCTGCTCTCTTTCTTCCATGTCCTTTTTCATTGATCTGAGCATCTCTATGATCTCTGCATTCTCTTCTCTCTTCCTAGACCCTTCTTCTTGCTTAGGAAAGTGCTCTTGTACCTCAGGGTAGGAATGACTCAAAGGGCTCATCTGAAGTATTAGCCCCATACGCCCATACTTGAATGGATATCTTCTGGTATTGCCCCCATCTCTCTTGTCTCATTCTCCTCAGCTGGCACTGTTTCTGCTTTGGCATCCACCTCCACTATTCCTTTTTTCCTTTTTCCTTTGGGTCCCCTTGTCACTCCAGGTTAAGTCGGAGGAGACAGAGGCACGACCTAAGCCTTCTCCATTCCCTTCGCTGCCCGAGAGATAAAGTCTGGTGATGGTGGTAGGGTGAGGGATCAGCCCTCTCTTGTTATTGTGGTGGTAGCCCCTGATGGACTCTTCAATCAGAATTCCTATGTTCATTTTATATCCCTTTAAAAAGAAATATAAAATGATGGCCTCCTGTTCCCTGACTGAGCAAAGATGCTTAGTAGGAATCACTATAGAGCAGATGAAATAGAACCAGACCTTCGCTTCTTCAATGAAGGCTCCCCTATTGATTGTGTGGTGAGGGTTCTTCTTTATGGCCTCCCATTTTCCTTTTCCTACAGTCAATAGGTTCAGTATCTTTTCATGGTTGGGATTTTCTACCATCCTCTTATACTTCGACCCGTGCTTGAGCTCCCTCAATTTAAACATTTCATTGATCCGTCTATGCCCGAAAGGCACCCAACACCCCCTGGTATGTAGACTGAATCCTCCTTCACGCCCACCATTTGTGATAAAACTCCCCGGAAAGAGCAGAAAATCATGCTTATGTTCATTAAGAATCCCCTAACCTCTTTCTATTACTCCAAAAACGGGGGAATCAATTTCCCAAAACCCCTTTCACCCACGAAATCCTTGTCAAACAGTATCTTGTTCCACAACTCGTGAGCTTCTTTTGAAATGAAGTCCTTTGCTGCCTTCTCGTCAGTTTCTTCCTCTCACGCAGCCATTTGTCGTTTGTCTTCTTTGCACCTCATGCAACCGCCTCGCTCTTCTTCCTTTGGCTGGGTTCCTTGTTCGATATTGATTCCTTCCCCAGGTTGAGGTTCCAATTGAACTCTTCCACTGCCTCGACACTTTCACGCATAATTTCATCAATCGGTTTATTAAGATATGCGATGTCGTCTTGATTTTCTACCATGAGTGAAGATTTTTGAGGGTATTGGTTCGCTCTCTAGTTTTAGGGTTTTGAGATTCAAAACGATGGACGCAGAAGTGGAAAAGTTGGAATGAATTGAAGATGAATGGAAGTTGGAATGGAAGTTGGGCTCAATTTCATGATTGCGGCATGGGGAGTCGCAACATTAAATTTCGAGTCTCTTAATTAATGACTTTCAATAAATGTTGTCTCTAATGTTGCGACGCCCAAATGAAAGGTTTAAAACCTAATTTTATTAAGATTTGGACAATTTTGGTCGCGACCTAAAAAGTTTTGTCGCAACTTGAGATTTGGTCACGATAGAGGAATTGATGTCACTTAATTGCTCTTTTTCTTTTTCTATTATTTTGTCACACCTCAATTTCATCATAGACCTGCTTCCTCCAACTTGTTGTTTCAATGTCCAGCTTCTTGGTTGCGACTTATGAATTGATGTTGCAACCAGAAATCTGTATAAGCTCCAAAAATCTATGTTGCGACCTAAAATTTTCTCATCATAATTTTATCCATTCTTATCCTGGTTGCAACTTAGACAGTCTATTGCGACCAAGAAAATTTCTAGGTCTCCTTGAATAATTCAATTCCCAGCAAGTTCAATTCACCAAATCCAATCAAAACAAGTACAATTAACTACATATTCATCATTCAAATATTCAACGAATCCATTCAACTATGCATCAGATTCAAAATTGAAGCACAAAATTAATAAAAAAATTCCCCCAAACTTTCAATCATGCTATATCGGAGACAAAATTCAATAAATCAGAGAAGAGTATACTGCCCCTTTTTGTCTCTTATGCAGATTGGAAGTTTGAATGTAGAGATTCCTCTTTGTGTACACTCTTATTGTCCTGCAAGATACATACGTAATTTAAAGCAATAGTAATAAAATCACACAAAACTATTGAACAACTCTAGTACAAAAAAGAATAAAAACTTAAAACAAACTATGATGTGGATTGCCTTCCACAAAGCTGCTCAATTTTTAGTCTTTAGTTGGACTTGCTGCTATGAGATTTTTGTTTCTCCATATTTTTCTCACTCAGAACTAGGAGTCAGTTTGCAATCTGAATTCCTCCCAAGTAATGCTTCAATCTCTGACCATTGACTTTGAATTCCTCTTGATTACTGGTTCTCAGTGTCACTGCCCCAAAGGTTGTACTTGATACTACTGTATATGGTCCACTCCATTTTGATTTAAGCTTCCCTAGAAAGAGTTTTAGTCTGGAGTTGAATAACAAGACTTGATCTCCTGCTTCAAATTCTCTCCTCAAAATCCTTTGATCATGCCATTTCTTCATTTTATCTTTATAGATTTTGGCACTATCATAGGCTTCATTCCTCAACTCTTCCAATTCATTTAGCTGGAGTAGCCTTTCTTCTTTAGTAGCCTTGAAGTCAAAATTCAGCTTCTTGATTGCCCACATAGCTTTGTATTCTAGTTCAAGAGGAAGGTGGCAAGGTTTACCAAAGACAATCCTGTATGGGGACATTCCAATGGGAGTTTCGAGAGCAAATTCCGTATGCCCATAAACAGATCATCGTTTCAGAGACTACTCGCTGGAGCTTACAAATTTTTCAAGGATTTCTTTATCTCCCTATCGGAAATCTCAAATTTTTGCCTATATTTGTTTGAGGATGATAAGCCAAGCTCATAATGTGTTTTATTCCATATCTTCCCATAAGTTTATCAAACACTTTATTTGCGAAGTGGCTTCCTCCATCACTGATGATAGTTCTAGGTGCTCCAAAATTTGCTCAGAATATTCCTTTGTAAAAATCGCACAACTGTATTAGCATCATTTTTGGGACAAGCTGCTGCCTCAACCTATTTGGATACATAATCTACAGCTAGGAGTATGTATAAATTTCCAAATGAAGATGGAAAGGCCCCATAAAATCTATCCCCATACATCAAACAACCGCACCACTGTGATACTCAGGCAATTCATGTCTTTGTTGATATTTTCCATCTCTTGGCATTGATCACACAAGCCACCCCATTCAAAACAATCCTTGAAAATAGTAGGCCAATAAAATCCTGATTTGAGGATTTTGTGGGCTATTTTGTCTCCTGCAAAGTGTCCTTTATATGGTGATACATGACATTCATGTAAGATCTTGCTCTGTTCACTTTCTAGTACACACCTTCTGATTATCATATTAGTTCCTCTTTAAACACAAGGTCATCCCGTATGTAAACCTCGCCGCCGCCCCACTTTTTTTCTCTCTCACAGCCGAGTTCCGTGGCATAATTCCACATGCTAAAAAGTTCACAATATCAAGATATTAAGGTGATTGAATGATGCTTGAATAATCGTCATCTGGAAAATATTATGCTATTTCTATCTTCCTTTGTACAATAGGCTTTTTTCAACTCTCGACAAGTGATCAGCTATCACATTGTCACAACCTCTTCTTTGCCTTTGATCTCTAGATCAAATTCTTAATAAGAATACCCATCCGACGCCTGGGCTTTGCTTCTTTCTTTACATCGATATTTAATCGCAAGATGATCAGCAAGGTGGGATAATGATATGGGACCCCAATATGTATGGCCTAAATTTTCACATAGAAATAGTATAGCCAAAAGATATCCTTTCGCAGTACGCACTTTCCGAGCTCATTGAAAGTTTTGTCAGCAGCCATACGCCCGAACACCTTGTCACTCGTCCCAATACAAATCCTATCAGATAATCACTGGCATCACACATGATTTCAAATTCTTTATTCCAATCTGGTTTTGCCATGATGGGAGCTTCAACCAATCTTGATTTGATCTCTTCAAAAGATCTCTGACAGGACTCATCAAATTTGAACTTAGTATCCTTTTCCAGTAATCTACATAATGGCCTAGCAACTTTGGAGAAGTCTATGATAAATCTTCTATAAAACCCAGCATGTCCTAAGAAACTTCTTATTCCCTTTGATTTTTGTGGGTGGTATAAGACTTTATAATTGAAACCCGCTTGCCTACTCCGGCCCCGTTTAGGTCATGCGCCCCAGACACCCCTTCTTCACCATAAAGGGCATTTTCCCAATTTAGAGCTAGATTCTCGTCCCGGCACTCGTGAAGTATCATTCCTAAATTATGCAATGCAATTTTCAAAACTGGACCATACACTCGTGAAATCATCCATGAAGACTTCCATAACTTCTTCCGCCAACCGAGAATATGGACATCATGCACCTTCGAATGTAGCAGAGCATTACAAACCAATGGCACATCTTTTTTAAAATGCAAAAGTACCAAATGGGCATGTAAGAGTGGTTTTCTCCTGGTCTTCAGGTGCAATGGAAATTTGGTTGTATCCAGGATATCCATCAAGAAAACATAAGTGAAGGTGTCCTGCTAACCTATCCAACATCTAATCAATGAAGAGCAAGGGAAAATGATCCTTTCTGGTTGCAGTGTTTAGTTTCCTGTAGTCTATGCACACCCTCCATCCTGTCATAGTTCTAGTAGGAATCAATTCATTATTTTCATTTTTGATCACAATGAATCCACCCTTCTTGGAACCATGACCGGGCTCACTCCAAGAGCTATCTGATATTGCATATATAAAACCTCAAGATCTCAACCATTTCAAAGACCTCTTTCTCTCGACAACATCTTTCATCACAGGATTCAGCCTCCTTTCGTGCCCACAAGTTCTCGCGATCATCATTCAACAATATCTTATGCATACAAATGGAGGGACTGATACCCTTAAGATCCTCAATTGACCAAGCAAGAGCTTCCTTGTACTTCCTCAGAATTTTCAGCAGCTTTTGTTCTTCAATTTTAGTCAATGTAGCTGATATGAGTCATCAGTTTTCCTTTTTCTCTGGTCTCTAAGAAAGCATATTTCAAAAAATGACTGGGCAATTCCTTCACATTAACCTTCGCACTAATCTCGTTTCAAGAGTCGTTCTGTCGTGATACATGCTCTTGACTATTTTCATTAAAGCTCAAGACTGTTTCTTTGTTTTGCAAACTAGAAGGCAACAATTCATGATCAATACTCTCAAGATGCTAGAAATTCATCTCAATTTCATTGATAGAATGTTGAAGATTACAATCAGAATTCAATTCAACACTGATATGAGTATTGTTTTCTACAGCCATACAACTTCCTGCATCAATGTCGCTCTCCAAACCCTGTTATTGCTAGCGTAATCATTCATGTGCATTAAAGAACCTCTTGAAATTGAAATACACTTAGCTTAATGAAACCAAGGAACTAGAACATTTTCAATATGGCTTTCTAAAGATCAAGATTTACTAAACCGTCATCTCGATTAGTATGCCTAATTCTATTCCTGCCGTAGGAATTATAGTCGCCTAGCATTGTAATACTCGTGGAATCCATGTGTCATCTCCACAGGAGTGGTCCGATTCTATTGATCAATAGAGCCATTCTCCACTAAAAGTATGGTTTAAAGAAAACCTGTAATGTTGTGTCGTTTGATCGAATGGTTGATCAAGCAGAATGTTTTAAACAGAAGACAATTGTCGATTTTTGTGGTTCCAATTTCACTTTGATCAAGTAAGTCCCACCTCATTTTATAAACGTATCTAGGAACCATGAGAAACGGTCGTCGATTTTAAAGATTATCTTTGAACTTAAAATAAAGATGACTTAAGAAATACTAAACAATTGACACTAATTAAAACGAACTTCTTAGTTGGCATTATGATCAAGCACAACGCAAATGGAAATATCTCTAACACGTTGTCAAGAATTTGCCCAACTAATGGTTTAAAACCTTTCTACACAAGTGATCAATATTATACAATCCGCTTTAAAATCAATGAGGAATTGAGGGACTTTACCTTTGATCTGGGTGAGTTTCCCGTAGATGATCCCAAAGCAGCGCAGGGCTTAGAACTCCATAAAACTTATAAGAACAATTAGATAAAGAACGTATTACATAAAAACAAGACTTGCAAAAATCAGAATTAACTTGTAAACCGAGAATGGAGAATATGGAATGCTAAGATTTAAAACCGAAGAAATATTTATGCCGAAGAGTACAAACTTGAACTGGAATTGGAAGAGGAAAATCAAACTGGATCTGCCAAAGTACCGCCGAGAAAATGGAGAAAAACTATTAAAACCTAAACCCTAGAATTGAAGAAACTAAAACTAAAGAAAGAGAAAACTAAAACTAAAGGAAAAGAAGCCTTTAATACTGTGTCCTCCTCCTTATAAATTTCTCCAAAGTGATTTTCCATTTTGGTTCGCTACTATATCTCGCGTGCATGGGATCAATTCGGACAATTTAAGTTTCATAGGAGTCCTACCGGTAGGACTTTAAGTCCTACCTAGAGTCGCCATCGCACTTTTCCAAAGAAGTGCTAATAGGACTTTAAGTCCTACCTAAGACTTGTCCACGCCAGCTTTTTCAGCAAGCCCTACCGGTAGACTTTAAGTCCTACCGTGTGACTTTGTCCTCCTGCTTTCCTTTGCTTCTCTGGGTTCCCGAGACTTCGCCAATTGCTCACCCACATCTACATTGCTTCATATTAGCCTTCGAAGCTTACATCCTCAGGCACTTACTTTTTTAAACCCAAAAGACCCGCACAAGTCCTAAAACACAGAAGAGATTAGAAGTACTGCTCTTATGCCAAATGTGAGTACATTGTGGTTTAAAATGTGTGTTCGATTCTCTTATAATTATCACTCAAAATGTGTATCTATCACACCTCAATCCCGCATCTTGCTAGTCCCTAGCAAGATTTAGAATGAAACTACCCACTAGGTATGAAACTCTAAACAAGCGCTTCTGTGATAATATAGCTTTGCAAAAATCTCAAAACAACACTTATGGAATAAAGAATTTCACCCATCATTGTACACACACCAAAGATGACTCACTACCTAACCACATTCTTCCACAATGAGTATTGTAACATGCAAACACAAAATTGGTTATATGATTAGGGATTGTGGATTTAAGAAGTGCAAGATAGTCATGCTTGCAATGAACTGTAATGATCAAAATAAAGTACGCAATCATATAGCATAAAACATGTAACCATCATGCATAGAGTCTAAAGGAACAGAAAACACAAGTCAAATCAAAGGGGTCTTAACAGCTTTGTAATGACCATGTACGAATGAAAGAAAAGGGAAAAATCAAAACGGGTGTTGGCATGACATGGCTAAGGCTCCACAATTCGATTGCAACAACCACCCTAGTACGTTCTCTAAAGGCAAATATAAAGGTCATCCTCATCCTCATCAGAGGAGAATGCGTCCTCGTCCACGCAGTCGTCCAACTCTTCTGACTCTCCCTCTAAATCCGGAGAGGTAGAATCCGCTATCGCTGGCTCACCATGGAAGATGTGGCTCTCAAGCCTGGCAAGACGTCGGTCCAGCTGCTTTTGCTTCCCAAGGATACACTTCAATCCACCGATCCGCCGCCGCTCCATCCTCTTCAAAGGCGACGTGTCTACAGTGCCGAACCGTGGAAGAAGTGGTCCCAAGAGTAGGGGCCGGAGGCACCGTACGGGCCTAGTAGAGGCCGCCTCGCCGCTAAGGTCTTAGTCGTGATCCGTCCGCGAGGTATCACTCTTTCTTTAACTCGTTCCCCATCCCCGCTCTCTACACATCGTCACAAGCGAGGGGAACAGTATTCCTATTGGAACGCGACATCGTAAAACTTCATCGCACCATATGACTAGTGCATAATCACTAAGCTTCCATCATAACTCGTATAACAACCGACCGTTTGATCGAAGCTTCTCACAACCATTCTGGGCCAAACACGATCAGGATGATCTTGTTCATCGTATGTATTCGGGCTTCAACTTGTGGATAAATTCTTGTCTCATAACCACTCATGGGTACAGATGGGGTGCACATGGCCCAAGAAAAGCCGGGCATCGAAACTAGTAATGGCCCTCGGCGATATGGCCTATCTGGAGCGCGTCAGACTAACATAATGCAAGCGTATGTGCTATCGGAATGAGACACGGTCGCCTCCCATCACTGAGGTTTCCAACACAGAATCGACCCGCTGATCTTCCTTCAAATTGGAGTAGAACTCCCGAACAACTGAAGGTAAATACCTCTATCTCCTGAGTGCACAAAGTGCATATTTTCTCCTAAGATAATTACCCCCGATGGGGTGAGTATAAAAATGTTTCTAGATTGACGCCTCTCGCATCTGGAACCTCTATTTCCATTAACCGAACTCCATTTCTCGTGCTCACCTTTCGAATCTTCTGAGAAACATAGCCTCAATCTCTCATCCCCATTCTCGCATAGGATCCTCACCTTCAAGAGGATATAGCCCGTTTTCCTTTCTTTTCACCGGGCCGGGTGGCACTCCGCTCTTTCTTCACCGCCTCGCTCCATAAGAACCTTGAGCGCCTTCCCCTTTCCCGTATTCTTCGAGCGCCATGGAGATGGCAATGATAGTAAACACGGCCCGGGACATGGCCCGTAAATAACCATATCCCAAAGACTTGCCTCGAGCAACACCGGGTCGGCCCCCAGGTGCATCGAAAGCGCCCGCCCATTTGACAGCACAAACTCTAACAACACCGCACAACAAAGAACAAAATCCATCCAAAGAAGTCCATATCTAATCGAGAGAGGAGCAACAATGCTAGTGGAGAATGGTAAAGCTTACCCCGTGCGAATACTGACTGCAAGTAATCAATCTCGAACTTTGGACCCGGAACCCCGCAGAAACTGGGTCACGTGCTTGTAAAGGAACAAGTAACTGGTGGCAACTTGTGGACTAATATAAAGCCTATGGAAAATGAAGAGGCAACCCATTTTCGGGGTGATAAAGACCCTTCGCCCACTTCTTCGCCCCGATCCTGCTGTAGGGACTTAAACCGAATCCTAGGATTCTGCTACTAGTTGTTTTTTTTTTTTTTTTTTTTTCTTTTTTTTTTGAATATATATATAATGAATATATATATATATTTTCCACTTTTGGAATGGTGGTGCAGCCATAATCTTGACTTGTTCAACTGCCTTTCATCCCGGTTTTTCTGCATATCTACTTTCTCGTTCCGATTCCACCGCTTGAATGCATTTGTAGACTCACCGCACTATAATTCATTCTCGATGTCTTCCAACTTCCATGAGAATCACCGGTTGTTCCATGAATTGATCTCATGTCCCACTAAACTTGGACAACCCAAAGCTCAAAACAAAAAATGACTTACAACTCCACGGGTATGCAATAAAAATGATGGCCTCAATCATTTTCCACTTATGTCAGGTTCCATAAAGACTATGATGCATGAAATTCACATGACCAAAATGATGCACAATTGGAAACAATCAAGGTAAGATTGAGAAATTTCAGCCATAAGTCCGGTGGTACGGGTGAGGAGTAAAACAGAATGCAGGAAACAAACTTCACAGCATTTAACATGAGGCTCACGGTGTGCTTGTTAAGATGCACATGCGTTAAGATGATGTGGAGAGTATATGAGATCAAGTGGGTATGTACAAGATGTAAACATATATTCCAAAAAGGCAAATTTTTAAAATTCACCTAATCGAACATATAACGAGCGATAGTTATCTAAAATTAACAGACACCTACTCCTGACAATGTAGACAAGCATTGTCCCCAATGCATTGAACTAAGGTACCCCCACAACAAGATTGGAGGACACACAGAAACAAGAGCCCCAGGATTTTTTTTTGTTTTTTTTTTATATGTTATGGAAAAGAAAAGGAAATAACGCAAATGAAGGAAAAATAATAAAAACAAAAAAAACAGGAACAAAAAATAAAAGCAAAACTATTTACAACAATTTGAAAGTGATGTTATTTGAAGGAGAGTTTTGCAGAGCGGGTCTACCAAATCTTCACCGTGTTTCGAGGATTAAAATGTTCAAGGAATCCACAGGCGTTGGCCATTCACTCAAGGAGTGTCCATCGTCCTGATTTTCAAATTTCCACCGCCCCATACGGATAGACCACCTTAGCAATGAAAGGGCTACCCATCAGAGTGAGCTTCCAGAAATAGATAACGGAACTGCATGCGGCTAATTCTCTTCGATCGTTCAAAAGATTTCCCGCAATGGATTCATGTGGAATGACTGAGCCGCTCCTTGTAAATTCGAGCTTTCATACGACTCCTCCGCAACTCTTCAAGTTCATTTAACGCAATAAACGCCGCCACCGCTGAAAGCGATCGAAAGCAAAAGTTCGACAAATTAATGGGCCCTGTTCCATCTTCACCGCAAATGGCAAGCCTCGCGCATAAATCCAGCTCTATGTGAGACATACTGCTAAGGACATTAAAAAGCAAAGACGGTATGCCCATAGAGTATCGGTAAGACTGAGTGACCAATCTTTTCGATTCGGCAACCGCCTTTTCTAAAATGTGTTTTATCTCCTATTACTAACTCACCACCATTGGTCTGTGGGTGGTGTCGTGGATACTTTGGCGGGTGACTCCATATTTCTTAGCGCATTTTCAAAAGATTCACGTAAAAGTGGAGTCCACCATCACTAATAACGCCCTGGTATGCCCAAAACGAAAATATGTTCCTTATAAATTTCCAAAACAATCTTATGATCATTGGTTCTCGCTTGAACCGCCCAACCCACTTAGATACATAGTCAATGCACAATAAAATGTAGAGATAGCCACAAGAAGGGGGAAAGGCCCTTACGAAGTCAATACCCCAACAATCAAAGATTTCAATGATCGACTGGGGTAAAGAGGCATCATGTTTCGCCAGGACTCCTAATCATTGGAGCACACGCTTTTGCGTAAATCAAAACAATCTTTAAATAGAGGGCCAATAAAACCTAAATTTTTGCAAAATCTTGTCTCGCTGTTTTTCGTTGAGAAATGTCCTCCGCGAAGCTTCTAATGGCAAAGTTAGAATTTGTACCGCCATCATTCGGTACACATCTTCTCATTATTTGATCCGACGTATTTAAATAGATATGGATCATCAAAATAGTATTTCTTAATATCTCACAAAATTTCTTTTCCGTTGAGAAGTCCATTGAGTCGAATTAGCTGACTAGGTAATTCACTATGTCACCGCACTCACTCCAACGTGATAAGAGTGCAAAAAGTTGCTCATCAGGAAAGCCATCACCCATGGTATGCCACGGAGCTCCGACTGAACCAATCGAGATAGTGGTCCGCGACCACGCTCTCAACCCCTTTTATCTTGATGGTCAAGTTGAATTCTGATGCAGTAAAATCCACTTTAGTCAACCTTACTTGTGATCCCGCTTTAGAGAGCAAGTATTTCAAAGCTGTATTAAGGATCTCGTAAAGATGGTCACAGGAGAGCCGTCACGGCGACCTCGAATTTTTCTGTGAGCAAAGACAATCGCTAGAAACTCTTTCTGCGGGTTGTATAGTCAGTCTCGGGCCGCTGCCTAGTGTCTTACTAGCATAGTAAATGACAAAAGCCTTTTTGTCCTCCCTCTGTCCTAACACAGCCCTTATGGCATAATCGCTAGCATCGTACATGATCTCAAAATGAGGTCCAAATTAGGAGACCGCAAGTATTGATTGGGGTGATACTAGCATGGTTTTGAGCTTAACAAAAGCAGTGTCACAAGCTTGTGACCATGTGAAAGGGACATCTTTAGCAAGTAAAGTACATAAGGGCCGGGCTATAGCACTAAAATCTTTATAAACCTTCGATAAAAACCAAGATGGCCCAAAAACACCTTATGTCTCTAAATAGTTTAGGAGTAGGAAGGTTGGAAATTAGTTCAACTTTGGCCTTATCAACTTCGATTCCATCTTGACACAATGGCCTAAACACCTCAGGTTACCATGAAGTGACATTTCTCCCAATTTAACACAAGATTTTTCTCTTGACACCTCTCCAAACCTTACGTAGGTCTCCTAAATGTTCCCTCAATGAGTCACCAAAAACCGAGAAATCATCCATGTTCCAATATGATTTCATCATGTCACCGAAAATACTCCATCATACACCGTTGAAAGTTCCGTGCATCAAGATGCCAAAAGGTACTTTCCTAAAGGCTAAGGTACCAAAAGGGCAAGTAAATGTAGTTTTTTCGATCTTCTAAAGCTATCTCAATTTGATTTGCACTGAAAATTCCATCAAGAAAACAATAAAATCTCATGCCCCGCAACTCGCTCTAACATCCGATCCACAAATGGAAGAGGAAAATGGTCTCTTCCTAGTACCCGCATTAAGCTTCCTATAATCTATGCACACCTCCATCCTCGAAGTGACACGAGAGTGGGAATGAGCTCGTTATTCTACTGGCAACCACGTGACTCGACTCTTAGAACCACTTGTGTTGACTAACCCACTCGCTATCCGCAATAGGGCAGATAACCCCGATACATCCAAGAGTTTAACACTTCCTTTCACCACTTCTTCATTATTGGGTTCAATCGCCTCCGTGGTCAGCCAAGGTTTAACATCCTCTAAGTGAATTTACGTGTGCAACCAAGGGCTAATTCCTCCATCTCGCAATTGTCCAGCCCAAAGCAAGCCTGCGGTGTTTTCAATATTTCCAAAGTTGAGTTTCGAAATACGCCTAATGAGGAAGATATGATTACCGAAAAGTGTCCCGCTCCCTAAGAATGCTATTTAAGATGTGTCAAAGGTTTTAGCTCTAGCTCTTAGGTGGTTTCTCCTCCGAAGGCAATGTCTTATCCTCATTGGCGGCAAAGGTTCAAATTTAGGTACCCACCTATTAACTTCAAATACATCTTTATGCTCAATTATAGAGTGGAGAAATTCTGACTCCAAAGTGGTCACTTCCTCATCCCAATCTAACACCGTACATGACTTAAGAGGATCATCACGTGAGACATTATCCAGTATTTTTGTACCACTGAGTCAACCATGTTAATTTCACCAATATCTTCTTCTTCATCTCCCATTCCTTTCGAGTACATTGAAATAATATTCAGATTAACAGTCATGTTCCTAAAATGAAAGTGTCATTAGGCCTCCCTACAATGTATGATGGCATTAGCAAATGCCAAGAATGGTCGATCAAGAATTACTCTGAATCAGCCCTTGTTCACTACCGGCTGAGTGTCAGCACCACAAAATCGATAGGAAGTAAAATTTGTCCATTTACCAAGACATCTCACTATTCCCTAGGAATTTTGACACTACGGTCAGCCAATTGGAGGGTGATATTGGTTGGCTCTAATTCTCCTAACCCTAGGTCCACATATACTGAGTAAGGCAAAAGATTAACACTTGCCCCTAAGTCCACTAAAGCATGCCCCAACTTGGAATTTCCAACTACTATAGAAATAGTAGACTACCTGGGTTCTGTATTTTGGGGGGCAAGTTGTTCCTAATTAGGACGATTGTTCGGGTCATGAATGCCTTGTCGACACTCTGGGCTTTCCTTTATCGTGCACAAATCCTTCGTAAATTCTAAGATATGATGGGATTTGGTTAATGGCATCTAACAAGGAATGTTCAGTTTCACCTGCTTGAACAACTCATAAATTCCCAGCATGGTTATTCACTTTCTTGGTGCTCTTAGCCTATGAGGGTATGGAGCCGGAGGGATATGGTTAGACTTGTCTTCCCTCCCTCGTCAGCTTATCTTGTCATTTGTAATAGTGGACACGAGGTGTGTCTGATTTTTCATCCTCTCTAACTAATTCACTATGAGACTCTTGTGATGGTTCCTTATTGAATAGTTTTGTCGACTACCTTACCAATTCGAAGGGTAGTGACCTTTACAATGCTCAAAGGTACCTCACCTGAACCCAAACTTCCCACACTCAAGCTGACTCGGTTTCGACGGGTTGTGGATGGAAGTTTCCCTTTTCTTGTTGAAGGTTACCTATAGATGAGGTTAACTTGGTTATCTGGGATCTCATATCATTCAGATAGCCACTGTGTTTAGGTTTGGTCGGGTTTGTACTTAACTGTGTGACTATGTCCTCCGTGACTTCTTATGTAGGTCAAAAGGTCGTGAGTTTTGATTCCCTGTCTGGTGGATGATGAGACCTTGATTGGAATTTCCTTGAAATCCTTGGGGCCTTGATTCTGAAAATGGAGGAATGGAATTTGGAAACCTTAGTTTGGATAGTGAGGCCTTGGTTGCTCTGGCGTGTTAGGTGGTCCTCCTCACTTCCAGCCTAAAATTAGATGCTTACCCTAAACTGTGGTTGTAAGTTTCGTATACTGGGAGTTGAAAGGTTTCCTCTGGGTAATTAAGGGCGTTGGCTGTTCAATTTGAATGGCTCCTTTTAACTTGAGGAAGATTTGGGCAGTTAATAGCCGAAAGTGTGTAGGGTCATCGAGATAGCAATACATGGATCCTCTACTCTAGGTCCATTTGCATCGAGGGTAGCCGAGGTACACTCAAGCAATTTCATTCAATTCTTTTCATCTCTATGGCCTCTAGTTTCCTTGTTAAATTAGCAATTTTGGCCTGCAACTCATCATTCTCTCTTAGGTGGTGGATCCCGCCACCAGTGGATGTGTTGTGCACTTTAGCAGTGTCTATAGAGGTGTTAGTCTCCCAAGTTCGAGCATTCTCTGCTATAGTGTCAAAGAGTTGGATTGCTTCCCTAGCACTCTTTCATAGAATTCGCCTGCACACATCATCTGGATGTACTGTTTATTATTCAGGGATAATCCTTGATGAAAGTATGCACATATTTGTCCTACATCCAATCCATGGTGAGGGATAGCATGGAGGAGATCCTTATATCTTCCCATACCGCAGCTAGAAATAGCTTCCCAGTTTTCTTAGTACTCAATTGCTCTCATGAGGCATTAGTCTGCAAGGTATGGAAAATTTGTTGAGGAACTCATTTCGCATATTTTCCCATGTAAAGATCGAATTAGGTGCCAAGGAATGAAACCAAATTTTAGCTTTCTCCTTTAAAGCAAAAGGGAATAGAACTAAACAGATTATATGGAGAGGTGAACCGGTGGAGAGGAATGCACTGCAGACATCCTCGAAATCCCTCATAAATGAGTAAGGATTCTCCATTCAACCCTGGTATACAGGTAGAAGACGGATCATTTCCGACTTCATCAGGAATTGGTTGGCCTCATCAGGAAGGCGAATACAAGAATTTGTGGTGGTCCTCTGAGGTTGCAGAATTTCTCGAAGGGTTCTTTCTACATTGGGCAAAGGAGCAGGAGGAACTCTATATTGATTGTGCTGAAGGTTACCATTTCCTCCTCCTATCACTGGGTTTATTGGGAGCGTAGCATGGCCCCTATGTTGTGGAGGCTCATAGAGTCCTTGCTGATTCTCAGGATTATCCATTGGAGGTAAAATGTTATCTTGAGACACTTGGCTTATAACAATGATTTCAAGGTTTCTAGTGGATGTAACTCTGACTAATCTGTTTCTCAAGAGCCTGCATTACATGCACTACACTTACTCGGGTCCAAGAAACACTTAATGAGATTTCTCAACAAAACAAACAAAATAAAAAGAAAAGCTGAGAACGCATCAATTGCAATGTAATTGCACTTACCTCTCTAGCTCTTCGTATCAACTCGTTAGTCGCCACTCCCTGCAAGAATTACCAAAATGCTTCATTCCGATTAGTATGCCTAATTCTATTCCTGCCGTAGAATTATAGTCGTCTAGCATTGTAATACCGTGGGAATCCACAGTCATCTCCAATGTAGTGGAGTGGTCCGATTCGCCGAATTAACAGGAGCCATTCTCCACTAAAAAGGGTTTAAAGAAACCGTAATGTTGTGTCAGTTTGATCAATGGTTGATTGGTTTGAATGTTTTAAAATAGAAGACAATTGCTGGGATTTTTAGGTTCCACTCACTTTGATCGTGTAAGTCCCACCTCTTATTTTATAAACTCATCTAGGAACCATTGAGAAACTACTGCCGATGGAGGATTTATCTTTGGAATGCCTTTGGAAAATAAAGATGATCAAGAAATACTAAACACTTGTTCTCAATTAAAACGAACCCTTAGCTGGCATTATGACTGCCAATACCAAATCGAAATATCTCTAACACGCTGGTCAAGAATTCGCCTAACTAATGGTTTAAAACCTTTCTACACAAGTGATCACATACAATAATCCGTTTAAAATCAATAGAGGAATTTGAGGGCCTTTTACCTTGGATCTAGGTGAGTTTCCGCATGATCCCAGTAGGGTTTAGAACTCCATAAAACTTATAAGAACAATTAAAGATAAAGAACGATTAGCTTACAAAAACAAGCATCTTGCAAAAATCGAATTAACTTGTAAAACCGAGAATGGAGAATATGGAATGCTAAGATTTAAAAACCAAGAAATATTTATGCTTAAAGAGTACAAACTCTGAATCCGAAATTCTAAAGATGAAAATCAAACTGGATCTACAAAGTACTGCTCGAGAAAAATGGAGAAAACTATTAAAACCTAAACCCTAGAATTGAAGAACTAAAACCAAAGAAAAAGAAAACTAAAACTAAAGGAAAAGGTGCTTCCTCATCACTTGTAATCCTCCTCCTTTATACCTCCAAAGGATTTTTCCATTTTAGCTCTTACGGAAGTGCACTCCCCGCATGGATTGAATTCCTGGACACCCCGCAGTTTCATAGTCCTACCACCCTTAAGTCCTACCCAGAGGAGTTGCTCACTCCGCTACTTTTCCATGAAGTGCTACCGGTAGACTTTAAGTCCCACCGGTAGACTTTGTCTGACGCGCTTTTCAGCAAGTTCACTCGGGTAGACACTTAAGTCCTACCGGTAGGACTTGTCCTCCGGTGCTTTCCTTGCTTCTCTGGGGTTCCCAAGACTTCGTCAATTGCTCACCCACATCTACATCGCTTTCATATTAAATTTCCCGAAATTTACATCCTCGCGGCACTTACGCTTTTAAACCTAAAAGACCGCGACAAGTCCGAAAAACACGTAAGAGATTAGAAGTACTGCTCTTATGCCAATGTGAGTATTACTGTGGTTTGGAATGTGTTCGATTCTCTTATAATTATCACTCAAATGTGTATTCATCAACAACCACTGCTTGTAAAACTGTTTTTGGTCTTTTCTTTTACAAAATTTAAGAAAAATGTCCAAAGTAGCATTTCCATATTTTGTTAGAATATTGATTTAGTCAACCTTTTCAATCCCCGACAACGGCGCCATAAAACTTGTTTGCCTTTGATTTTATAAACTAAACCCCTCAAAATTAACATAATTACAGGAGCCTTAAACTCATCTTGTATCTATGTTAAAATTGGATAGACTTGCTTTAACGGAATAAAAGTTCCTCAGGTCGATCTAAATTTTCGGTTTAGCCCATGACACGCAAGTGCAATGTGTCATACAAGTAGTAAAAATTTGATGTAAGTCCAGATATCATTCCCACAAAGATTGACAAGAATTGGAAATCAACTACCCCAACTACTTAAGGTCTTTGCTATTTGAACTTAAAATGGATAGTGAGAGTTTAATCTAGGAACTAATAATCATCAATCGTAAACTGTGGCGTAAATGCTAACAACTAAAAAATAAGATCAAAATTACTGACCGAATCAAAGTTCCCGAAAAAATTGACACTATCAAATAAATACTATGAAACAACCACCCAAAGATTAAAATGCATTGCTCGTTCTACCGAATGGTCGACTCGTCTAAGATCGTTTAACAATGCAATCGGATTTCTCCATGTCTTCACTAGTTAAGGGTCTCCGCTTTTCTCAGTACAAAGGATTTAACTAAATACTTGTATTTTTTAGCTTCTGCAAGATCTCGGTATTTTTCTTTCTCAATACTTCATACCCATTTCCCGAGATCTAGATCTGGCTTTCCTTCTCGTGTGTTAATGCAAACTTACCATCTAATTGATGACTCATCCTTTAAATCTAATGGTTCTTCTCTTCCCTTGATCAGATCTCAACTAACACGAGGTTAGGAAATCCCCTTTAGATTAAGGTGAAATCTTTGATTATTTATATTGATAAATGTGATGAGTCCAAAAACTCATGAGATTTTTAATCCATTTTTCTGAGTTTATAATGAGAATAACGTTGAATGGTTTGCGTAAAAACCGAGCACTGAATCAAATTCCAATTTGCAGGAAAATACAGCAGAAAATCAAATTTTAGCAAAAATCATAAGAAATCAGCCTGCAGTAGAATTGAAGTCAAAACTGGAAATTAAGTCGCGACAGGAAGAGCAGTTTCCAGCAATTTCAAGTCACGACAGCAACAAATTTGGCTTTGAAGAAGAAACTGAAGAATGAACAAGTGAAGTCGTGACTTGAAGAAAGAAGTTGAGACAAAGAATGACTTGGTCGAGATTAAAAGAAGCAGTCAAATGAAAAAGTTCATGTCGCGACATCATTGCGATGTCGCGACACCAAAAGGAGATAAATGATGTCGTGACACCACCATGATGTCGCGACAAGGAGCTGTCTAAAAAGCCACAAGAACAGCCTTCTCAAGTAAAAGAAGTCGCAACTAATTTTGAAAGAAAGGACTTGATGTCTCACCTTGACAAGAATGAAGAATAAATACCAAGGTCGCAAATGTAAACTCCAAATCGTATTTTACCAAGAATTGAATGAAGAAGTGGTACATGATGTCGCGACACCACTTCGAGGCTATGGCTGCACTGAAAGCTTTCAAGAAGAGACATGAAGGTCAAGACACCGATTAGAAGTTGCGACAAAGATTTCAAAGAGGTCAACATAGAGGTCGCGACGCTAGAAACGCATAGAGAGCATCAAACATCAATCGTGGCGATGTCGCGACGCCCCAGTGTCATGGCGACGCTTGAAGTAAAGGTGAAGTCGCTACGGCTCCGGAGGTCGCTACATCGCCAGTAGTCGCGACATCACCAAAGAATGGTATCGCGACATCATTTAGTCAAGCCGCACACCCTATCCAAGTGATGTCACACAAGTCACTTTAAAAGTTAGGTGTGCTTTCCACGACATCAAAAAAGCTCATAAGCATAACATTGAAGTCGCGACGTATGATTGAAGTCGTGACCTCAAAAGAGATCACAATGCAGAAAGGTGAAGTCGACAGATTGAAGTCGCGCCATCGAATGTACCAATGCTGCACGTTGAAGTCGCGACGCGAAAGAGAGGTTGCGACATCAAGTCAACGTCTCGACAAACAAATGGAGTCGCGATACGAACAAACACCACGCTTATTTTGAAATCCACAAATAGGTGCATCGCTAGGGGCCCAACTCCAAAACTCCTATAAATACGCAGCTGCTACTAAAGGAAAGCAGCTCTTGGCGGCTCAAAAAGAGAAGTCTAGGTAGCTGAAGGCTCGTGTATTTTATTAGAGTAGATTGCTATTTCATTTGGAATTCCGATCTCGATGTTAGTCATAAAGCCGCTGAATGCAATGTTATTTTCTTCAAATTATCGCTGGTTCGCTGAAGTCCAAAACAAATTCTGGAATTCAACTCAGCTTCAGATTTACGTAGTTCTTGATCGCAGAGCTACCGTTAGTGTAATGAAGCAATTTAGAAACCCACTTCCGCCGAATTTACTCCCTCGGGCTTCGTTAGGAATCTCTATCTTTCCCCGTTGCAACATCGCAGTCTACTGAACTTCACCTTGAATCGCTTGCCGGGTTTTGTTTATTGTTGTATATGATCCAAATATTAGTGTCCTATACCTATAATAGGATTGTTTCATGCTCTGATTTCCAGGAGGCCCTCTGAGTGACACAGAGAAGGCATTCCTGAGAGTATTGAACAATATCTCAAGGGTATGCAAACCTAATATTGGGGATCTAATGGGCTTTGTGGATTCTAATCGATAAATCTTCTTCTCACTTGAAACCGAGAATGAGTTGAATGACTGACACCAAAATGGTCAGAGTTCGCCTCGATTCGAAAAGTGCCCAATCCCGTGTTAGCAAGGATCTAATCAAGGAAAGAATTGAACTCGTTCCAATTTTTGAGGATGAGAACTAGTATAACAAAACCCACGCTTGCCTATGTCTTAGGAGCTAAGGTTTACAAATTCATGTTCCGGGGTATGAAGTATTGAAAAGAAAATACCTTAACAAGGCAATCAGACAGTAGTTATCTAATCCTCTCAGATTCAAAGAAAATGTGGAAGATTAGATGATGAAATGTGTCATTAAGGAGATCTACATGGCATTACCTCTTTCCTTGGACGGATTCTAAACTGAGGTTCATGTAGCAAAGTTATAAGTTATGCGAGGAATTGATGTTTCTATGAGTTGTATTTCAATGCTCCCTTTAAAAACTAAGCGATCGATTACATTTCTTTAATTTTTATTTAGTGTAAGCATTATTTCATTTTAATTCTTAGTTTACATATCTTTATTCTTTCATTTTTTTTAAAGGTTGCTAGGGATATATCAATTGCAAATCATAGTCCAAATAGTATAGAACTTGAGTAGTCAGGGTAGTTGATTGAGAATTCTTGAGATCTCTGTGGATCGATATCTGGACTTAAATCCATTTTATTACTTGTTCGACCTGTATACTTGAATCATGGATCAAAATTAGAAAGAAATTTATCTCCCCTCATAAAGCGTTTATGAGTATAATTGCGAAATATAACAAACAGTTTCATGGCATTATTGCTTGAGGATTAGATAATAGTCCTTGGGTAATATGCCTAGTTTATCGATGATGTTTTGATCATCACTCACACTTACATAGTGGTAAAGTGAATCGCGAAAGTTTTGGCCTTGAATTAGAGATCGAAGAATTAATAAGATCAATATTACGTGAAGAGGAAATACTAATTTGGACATTTTAAGAAAAGAACAAAAATAGCTTTTCAAGCGGTATTTACATTAGTCACTAATTTTTAACAAGCCATATTGAAAATATTTGTTAGTTTGACTAATCCTATTAATATGAGTATTCTTTTATTTCGGAAAACCTTTAATGCATAGGAAGCAGGGGATCGGCGATTCAAATGATTATTGGTGGAAAAGCTCAGGCCCAGAAAGACAAAAAATGACGCAGCTATGGCGAAGAGACATGACGAACGGAGGAACAGGAGGACGGCGGAAGACCCCCATTGCGACACAATGGAGGATTTACGGAGACTATTATTCAAAGTATTACGCAATCAGACGACCTCGAGTGGATGCAAACAATTTTGAACTAAAGGCTGACTTTAATTACAATGGTTGTGACAGTCGGTTCTTGGTCATCCGAAGACCAAAATGGGCACACAGGAAGATTTCTCGGGATGGCTATCTGATGAAATTTGAGCAGAGTTGTGAGACAGGAGGTGATAAAACTACATCTCTTCCATTTTCTTTGAGAGACATAAGCGACCACATGGTATGAATCATTACCATATAGTTCTGATACTTGGGAAGGTTGGTAGAAACACTTAGGCGATTCTTTCCCCCGTCTCGCTTGGAGACGAAGAGAGATAATTGTATTCCAACAAAGAAGGAGAAGATGAGAGCACGTATGTCGCTTGGGAAAGATTCAAGCGATTCTTGAAGAGGTGCCCAATGCATGGAATAGACTTGAAGACCCCGGATGGATATAGTGTATCACGCCCCGAATGATACATCAAGGGTATTATCGATGCTTCATCTTTGTGGAGCATTCAAACGAAAAGCTGGCGAGAAGAGGCAAAGAGATCGATAGAGGACTGGAAAAATGCAATATGAAAGCTCCATACGAGTTTTCAAGAGGTAATGTAGAGGAAAGGGTCATAAGTGAGTAAGATGGCCCGACCATGGAGCTAAGTTGGATGCTATAATGCATAGGATGGAAAAACAAGAAGAAGATGCACCTTGCTCATGAAATAGAGCGTTAGAAGAAATTGATGAAGAATGTTGATGTACTGCTTGAGAAGAGATTCTTATGGTGCGAGGAGGTTAAGTACGTGAGCAGGCAAAGTTATCATTTCAAAAGCCAAATCCTAACTGCCCTTCTTTACAATCGACGAGGAACCATGAGAATTTCTCATATGGTGGAGGGGCATTACATGGCCCAAGGCAGGGATAGCATCCTGACAAGGGATATCAACAACCACGAGGTTCCGGTGTGTGAGGAGGTGAGGGCGAAATGAATACCGAGTCGGAGGAGAACCCAACCATTTGAGGAACAAATCACTGCGGAGTTCATAGGATAACAAGAGCTATTACAAGATTCCATGATCGAAACTATCGACCCAGAAACTTTCAAGTCTGATACCCAGATGTTTAAGAAGAATGTAGTGCTTCGAAAATCCCTAGAGACACAAAGTAGGGCAATTATTACAGATAATATAAATCGAGGAACAAGGGGAACATTCCCTAGTGACACCCAGAAGAACCCTAAAGACTGCATGGCAATTCAATTGAGAAGTGGGAAGGATTTGAGCAGCAACAGAAAGACAGATAGAAATGAAGAGACTGAGGTAGAGAAAGATGAGAATGAAAAGAAAGAAGAGAAGAACAGCCTGATTGAACAGATGAAAGGAAGAAAGGACCAGAAAAAGAAAGGAGTACTAGATTATGCTCCTGCAGTGCCATTCCCACAGAGACTTCAGAAGTCAAAAAGAGAAGAACAGTTTTCTAAATTCTTGGATCTTTTCAAGAAAATAGAAATAAATATCCCATTCGCAGAGGTGATCAGTCAAATGCTTCTTTATACAAAATTTACGAGGAAGGAGGTCTTGACAAGAAGAAAGATAAATTTGAGGGTATAGTTAACTTGGATACTTCATGCGTGCCATTATTCAACGAGCTCCAGCAAAGATGAAAGAACATGGCGGTTTCGCTATTCCACATTCTATAGGAAATGTGAGTTCAAGAAAGCTTTATGTGACTCTGGAGCAAGTATAAATTTGATGCCTCTATCAGTTGTGCGGGGAACTAACCCCAACAACAATTACATTACAAATGGCTGATAGATCAATGGCACAACCAGAGGGCATTCTGGAAGATGTACTCGTCAAGGTTGGGAAATTCATTTTCCCAGTAGATTTTGTTATCATGCAGATGGAGGAAGATCCTCAAGTTCCTGCATTTGCTAGGAGAGACCTTTCTTAGGGGCGCATGATTGACGTGCGAAAGGTGAGGCCCGACACTCGAGTTTGGAATGAAGCGGTGCGTTTTAATATTAATAGAATTAAAGACATCTAATGTAGAGGAAAACGGAGTTGTATGGGCGTAAGCAATAGCCCCTTCTCAATGATGAAGTGAATTCTGATTGTATCATTCAAACTCTATCAATGAAATTGAGATATTTTCGATTACCTTGAGAGTTTTGATTGTAAGTTACATAGAATTTGACTGTATTAAAGCAGTCGAGTATAAATGAAATAGTCAAGATGAAGTGGCTTGACTAGACACAGCAAACTCATGGGCGGGGAAACTGGTGCGAAGGGTCCCAAACATTGAGATTGCAGTCATTTTGAAATATGAGTTTTTAGAATCATAAAAGAAAAAACCGGTTTTCATATCGATTGCATTGGTAAAAGCTAAAACGAAATTGCTGTAATTTTGAGAAAATACAAAGCGATTGCTTAGTCAATTGAAGATCCCGGTATGTTCCCTCTATTTGTATGCACAAAATATTCTTTGGAAGATAATGCAAAAACATTTGAGCATCAAAGGAAATTTGGAACGACCATGAAAGAAGTTGTCGAGAAAAGAAGTTAAAATCATTAATCAGGTTTATATATATATCGAGACCGGTTCTTGGGTAAGCCAGTACATGGTTCCCAAGAAGGTGGATTCACTGTAATCAGAAATGAAAGAATGAACTTATTCCTACAAAACTGTGGGATGGAGGGTTTGTATCATTCTGAGAAAATTGAATCTACATATGCCGGAAAAGGATCATTTTCCCTATCTTTCATCGTCGAATCTTTGGATAGGTTGGCGGGACACCCTCATTTTTAGATTTCTTGATGGATACTGGATATAATAGCAGTAATATTACCTGAAGATCGGGAGAAAACCACTTTTACATGCCCATTTTGGTACTTTTCTTTAGAAGAATGTCATTTTAGATGTGTAATGCTCTAGTACCTTCCAAAGATGCATGATGTCTATATTTACTACGATCTAGCGAGGAAGAGAAGTTATGGAGATCTTCATGGATAGTTTGTGTGTGGTCCGATTTGAACAATGCACACCAAAACCTAGGGACGGTACTTGAAGGTCTGCAAGGCAAAATCTAGCTACGAATTGGGAAAAATGCCATTTATGGTTAAAGGGATTGTCTTGGGGCACATGGTTTTACGCGTGGGGCAGAGTAGACCAAGCAAAGGTTTCAATTATAAGAGACCTAATGCCACCACTCAGTCAAAGGGAATCAAGAAAGTTTTCTTAGGACATCTTGGATTTTATGAAGATTTATCGGAGATTTTTCAAAATTTAACTGGAGCAGTATCTGAGATTCTTTGGAAGATAATGAGTTTTATTTTGATGAATCTGGAAACATTTGAAGAAATCAAATCAGTTAGTGGGAAGCTCCCATCATGGCAGGCAGATTGAGACGGGAAGAATTTGAGATCTGTGTGATGGTGATTTCTGATAGGGTGTATTGAGACAGAAAGATGAAAAAAAGTGTTCAGGCCATCTACTAAGCAAAACCTTTAATGAAGCCTGAAAATTCTCTACTGCGAAAGGAGATCTTGCGGCAATAGTGTTTGCATGTGAAAAATTCGACCATATATTTTGGGGTCCCATGTTGTTATACACAACGATCATCTGACAATTAAATATTTAATGGCAAGAGAGCAAAGCCAAGATGATCGGTGGGTATTATTGTTGCAGGAATTTGATTTAGAAATTAAAGACAAAGAGGGCAGTGACAATGTGATAGCGATCAGCATCAGTAGAAGAACCCAGCATCTGAGAAGGAAGAGATAGCGAAAATTTTCAGGATGGCTTGAGTTATTTGGTTGTCGCTCCAATCCTTACAGGTATCTTTTGTGTGTGAATTTCTTAGCTTGTGGAATTATGCCACGGAATTCAGCTACCGACGAGAGAAAAAAGTTAAGAATTTGTGGTGGCCCATCACAGGATGATCCATATTGTTTAAGAGGAACTGATTTGATTATAAGGAGATGTGTACGGAAAGTGGAAAAACCAACCAAGATTTTACAAAGAATGTCATACATCACCTTATGGGAGACACTTTGCAAGAGATAAAACAGCCCACAAATTGCCCGGTCGAGTTTTCTTGGCCTACAATTTTAAGAGCATTTTGAATG
Organism: Tetrastigma voinierianum; assembly: GCA_016808115.1. Lineage (NCBI taxonomy): Eukaryota > Viridiplantae > Streptophyta > Magnoliopsida > Vitales > Vitaceae > Tetrastigma > Tetrastigma voinierianum. Next base: position 465,819 of record JAEQBH010000143.1, read on the forward strand.
GGTAAAGTTGTGTGATCAATGCCAAAAGAATGGGAAATATCGATAAAAGGCATGAGATGCCTGCAAAATTATCTGGTGGTGCAATTGTTTGATCTGGGGGAATGGATTTTATAGGGCCTTTTCCAGTTTCATTTGGAAATATATACATACTCTAATTTATGGATTGCTCTTGTGAATATGAATTAGAAGCGATGACTTGTCACAGAATGATACTGATCTGATTGTTGGGTTTTTCTGAATATTCTTACCCGATTTGGGGACCTGGAACTATAATTAGTGATGGAGGAAGCCATTTATTTGCAAATAAGGTGTTTGACAAACTCATGACGAGATATAGTATCAAACACATTATGAGCGGCTTACCATCCTCAAACAAATGGACAAGCTGAAATTTCCAACAGGAAATAAAAGAAAATTCTGGAAAAGGCGCCAGGTTACAGCGAGGAAAGATTGGTCTTTGGAAGCGATGTTCACATTATGGGCATCTGGAGCTGCTTTTAAAGCGCCCATTGGAATGTCCCCATCTGAGACTTGTCTTTGGAAAACCATGTCACCTCCCTCTTGAACTGGAGATACAAAGCCATGTGGGCCCATCAGGCAAGAGCAGACTTGATTTGGTGCAAAGGAAGAGGCATCAGTAAATGGCTGGAAGAGTGAAATGAAGCCTATGACAATGCTAGAATATGCAAGGACAAGACAAAGGAAATGACACTTGTGATCAAAGGATTCTGAGGAAAGAGTTCAGAGCAGGGGATAAGGTCTTGCTGTTTTTAACTCCAAAATAAGATTATTTCCAGGAAAATTTGAAATCAAATGGAGTGGACCGTATACAGGTGGTGTCAAATACTATCTTTGGGCATTAACACTCGGGACGATCTTGGGAAAATTCAAAGTTAATGGGCAAAGGCCGAAACACTATCATTAGGGAGAAAGAAAGGAAGAACTCAATTTGGTGAATTGAAGAAAGCTTAAAACAACTAGTCCGGCTAAAGACTCAAAATGGAGGCATTTCGTAGGAGGCGACCATATAGATTTTTTAGTTTCTTTATTTAGACTTCGAATTTTTTTTATTATTACGCATTTTTGAAAATTTTTAGGTTCTAGTCATGATTTATTAGAAATTGCTAAGTTAACACTAGATTAATTTAATCCTTTTTGGAATTGTTACAATATGTAGATGAAGAATCAAATGGCTCAGATGAGAAGGAACAAACTCCAGAACAACTCCAGCACTTCACAGGACAGAGCAACTCGAAAAAGGGGAGTACTTTTCTCCCTACATAAAGTCTGTGAAAATTGAATAGAATGCATTTTTTGAATTGCTGTGTGGGAATGATTAAATGGATGCTAAGAATGTGCAAATTAATAAGGAGTGAAAGTTGGAACGTCCCATGAGATTTAGGGCAAGTGCGGACTAAGTCGGCCCGGTTACATGTCGCGGCGGGAAGTGGTCGGCCAGGAGAGTTAGTGTAACTTGAGTCGATGCGAAGGAAGAACAAGGGCACAAGTCGCAACCAGATTTTATGTAGACAAAAATTGAGGTAACAATCCCTTCAAAAGAGTGGTGAGGGTCGCGACAACTCAACTATGTCATCAATTACCTGATGTCGCAGCCTGATGATAACTTGCCCTCCCACAGTTTACTAATGTCGCGACAAACAATAATAAGTCGCGACATAAGAGACAAGTATGCCGGTAGGAGTTTTAATTTGCCCTAAATTTAATGGCGGCCCACCTGTCAGCGGCTGAAATTAAAGTGTGACGAAACACAAATAAATGAAGTAATAAGAGCACAACATAATAATTGAATTGCAACTGTTGAGAAACTCCCTCCACTACCATCTCCTTCCTTGAAGCAAATACAACCTTTCATCTTCGCATGTTCTCTAGTTCTCAATTCTTGCAAACCCTAAATTTGAATTTCTTCCTAAAAACCTTCCGATTTCTCTAATGGCCGAATCTTCAACCGTGGAAGTCAAATAGTGACTGGATATACTCAAGCTAGAGGAAGTTCATCGGAACTGAAAGAAAGAACCAGATGACCCGGAACAACCCGGAGTTCAATAGTTACAAAGCAGAGGAAGAAGGGAAAGAAAAGCGGCAAGAAGAAGAGGAAGACGAGTTCGTCTCGGAAGAAGCTTTCTCCGTGCGGAAGAAACACTATCTTTGGAAAGGATTTGTAGGAGAAGAGGCTTCGGCCGACTCATCTCACCCAGCACAAAGATTGATTGAGCAAAGAGGGTGGGAGGAGTGCACCAAAACATCGAAAGTTTGGTTATCTGTGGTGTCCAGGAATTTTACTCAATGCGGTTGGGAGGAAAGAGAACTCTTTGTTTATATCGGAGGTTTGGGTGCCTTATGGGCGAAGACTATTAATGGGATGTATAGAATGGAAGGAGCGGAAGAGAATGGATCAAGATTCGAAGGCGATGAACAACCTAACCGTGAGAAAGATTGTAGAGAAAAATTAACAGACGAGTAAGGGCAGTGGAAGAAAGGAAAGGAGAGCAAAGACCACAAGCGGGGAGATTTGACGAAGAGGCCAAGTGTCGTTTGCTTCCCTAGCATCTATTATGGTCCCTACGAGCACGTGCTGCCGCAGTAAAGAGAACAAGAAGCAATCCTTCTACATGCCATGCGAAGGGTACAAGATTGATGCTCGACAGGTTATTAAGAAAATTCTATAATGAGGTATCATGAAGGTAATAAAAGGGTTTGATCCCTCTTTGACAACCATCACAAGGCTATGTATTAGGGTTGGTGTAGAGGAACTTGGGAAGAAGAAGAAGAGTGCCCAAGATTTCACCACTCACCTTGGCGAGTCGACATAAGGGACCAAAGAATCAAAGAAAAGGGGTCATAGTAAACAGATTCAAGGATGAAAGAAAATGAAAATGCAATATAGGAAGAGACACCTTACGGTAGCGAAGAGCAAGAAGAAGAAAATCTAGAAGCACATCGAAGGGAATACTTTTATGTTTCAAAGGATAGAAGCGAGAAGATAGAAGCCCGATAGATTTCTCAACCTTGGCCAGCTCTCCCCTATGAGGCAGTGATTTGAGAACTTTGGTGAAGCTCTGGGGAGCCAGGGCAATAATCAAATGTGGATGCTCGAGTTCGATTCGAGGAAGAGCATGGAAGAAAGAGAAGAGAAATGGAACCTCGACAAAGAAGTTCGAGAGAAGAGGTTTATGAAAGAATTGAAGAGAGGGATCAACATTGGGAAGAAGAGATGAGCAGAAGAGAATAAGTACATGAAGGTGAGATGAAAGAAGAGATCAACAATGGGAAGAAGAGATGAGCGAAGGGAAGAGCGGATGAAAAGATCCTGAGCCGTGAAGGAGAAAAAAATTTAAGAAGGAAATGGAGGACAGAGATCAAGATCTACTGAAGAAGTTAAAGCTAAGCCATGAATCATTCTATAACAATCAGTATGATCGTGATTCTCAACTCCTAAAACTCATAAAGGAAAGGGTTCGGTCGAAGCCAAGACTAAGGGAGGCGAGATCGAGGGATTCAAGTTCTATACATGTCGATGTTCAGGATTTCGAAAAGATGAAGGACAAGATCAGGCTTGATAAAAGATGCCTTTAGAAGAAAAGTGGCTTGAAAATTTGGATTTGATCAGCAATAATCTTTCCAAATTTTTTAGAAGTCATGGCCCGAAATGGAATGCACAATGAACACCTGCAGGCCTGACGCAAAGATGATGCGAATAAAAAGTTGATCCTCACAAAATGAATTGATCCTTGAAGAGCGAGATAGAGGAAAATGACAAGAAGAAGAAGAGAGTGAAATAGAAATTCCCAAATTCTCTCCTAATGTCAGCTACTCTTGATCACGGATCCTCCCAACATTTTGCTCCTCCCAAAAAGAAAGATGATCACCCATTGATTTATCTTCTTTTCCCCTCTTCCTAATTATTTGTTCTCAAGCTGTGCATCACATCATAGAATAAAACAAGAAAAATTTGTGAGAAAAAAATGTTTGTTTTGCTTTAGGTTGGATTTTTGTTTTGCTTGACTTGTTGAGAAGAAATACTTATTGAGATTTAAGTTTCAGAATGAAAATCTTTTGAAATATCGAGAATCACGAACTAGTTGAAGTAGTTTGACTAGGAGATAAACTTGAACACAAATAATTGCAAAATCGGGGCATGAATAAAAAAGCTGGAATTAGGAATTATTTCTTTGTTCTTTTTAAATACGAGTTTAGTTGCAAAAATTGAGACAATTGGTTATTCTTTGATGAACAAAATACTTGGTTAAAATAATGTAAATTATCACAGGTGAATAAGTACAAGTCTTGAAATAATACATTGGTCAACAAAACTTATGAAACTTTTGACGGGAATTAAGACATCTTAGAGGTCGATTTAGAGTCCATGATCCTATAACTGTTTGATTATTGATTGAGGCGAAATCTAGGTGAAAACAACCAACGAGGGGAAATGATAGAGGCCATCCTTGGCGGCTTGAGCCTTTAAGCCTACCCTCAAAATATGTAAGCTTGTATTCTCTAGTTCTGATTTGAGCCAAATAAACCTTATTTCTTGATAAGCGACCAATTAAGCGGGGAATTCCTTCCTTGCAATAAACACAACGATAAAGAACCCAAATTATCCGAGTTTCTAGTTCGAGAAAAGTTTAGTATAAAGGAAGAAACCAAGTTTGGAGATAATATTTCCAAATTTTGACTGGGAAGGGGTTGAAGAAGTAAGAGCGAAGCTAGTGAAATAAGGAATAATTTTTGTCTTGTGGCCCTATTTCTCTTGAACAATTAAGCTTGTAGGGGTGTTTTAACACCCTAGCACCTGTCTGTGGTATATAGGAGTTGCTGCCAAGTTCTCTAAGAGTAATAGAAAGCCTAGAAGACAAAACTATTGCACTATTCCAATCTAGAGAAATAAAAGAAAAGGAGTTAAAGAACAAAGGAATCACTTTGAATCAAGTACATATGAGTTGAAATTCCATAAAAAGAGGTGAGGAATCGAATAAGATTGAGGAGAATCAGAAAGGAACAAAGAAGAAAAAGGAAGAAAGTTGGAGGCAACAATGTAAAGACAAGATGGAAACTGGGTAATTTACAACCTAAATTTTTCCATTATCTACCCAATTACCTAAGCCCAACATTACAAGCCTGAAAGACCTCATTGATTTTGAAGGTTGAATTTACCTACATTAGTGGAGATCAATATGAAAAACAAGCATATGGGACTTTGATAAACAGTCTAAGAAAACTCCCCGGAAGATTAACTAAATTCAACATGAAGTTGAAAGGATTGATGACACACACACACTACACGAGAACAAGACTTATTTAAATAAAGCATTTAAATACATTAGTTTATCAAGGAATTTTGTAATAAGTATACCATGCCTTGTTCTTGCATCAAAGCGAAATTTGAAATAATAGTGATATCTCTTAATTCCGGTCGAGAAGGTGGAATGAAAAGAATGTGGAATAAATCTAGAAAAATGTCCTTAAAAATTTTCTAAGCCCATTTGTTTGAGGACAAACAATTTCTTCTTTCTAACTGTAGGAATGACAAAATTTTAAGTTTAGGGAATTTGATGAGTAAAACTCATGAGATTTTAATCCATTTTTAAGTTTATAATGAGAATAACGTTGAGATTGTTGGCGAGAAGCGATAATTGAATCAAATTCAATTGCGGGGAAAATACGTGAAAATCAAATTTTAGCAAAATCATAAGAAATCATTTGCAATTAAATTGAAGTCAAAGCGGAAATTAAGTCGACGGAAGAAGCGGTTCGGCAATTTCAAATCCACAGCGGCAACAAATTGGCTTTGAAAAAGAAAGCTGAAGAATGAACAAGTGAAATCGTGACTTGAAGAAAAGTTGAGACAAAGAATGACTTGAGTCGAGATTAAAAGAAAGCGGTCAGTGAAGAAGTTCATGTCGCGACATCATTGCGATGTCGCGACACGAGGAGATCTAAATGATGTAATGCGAGCCTACCGCGATATGCGACAAGGTATCTAAAAGCTACAAGAACGGCCTTCTCAAGTAAAAGTCGCAACTAATTTTTGAAAGAAAGGACTTGATGTCTCGACCTTGTGATGTGAAGAATAACACGAGGTCATGACGAAACTCAATCAGACTGACCGAGAATTAATGAAGGCGAGACATGATGTCGACACCACTTCGAGGATGCGACGAGTGAAAGCTTAGCGATGAACATGAGTCGCGACGATTAGGATTGCGACAAAAGATTTTCAAAGAGGTGAACATGGGGTCGCGGCGGTTTAGAAAGATCAGACATCGAAACCAGCGCGGTCGGAAGATGTAGCGGCGTCCTTCGATGGTGGCGACATCGAGTTGAAATAAAGGTGAAATCCAGCGGCGTCCTTGAGGTCGCGACATCGGTACAAGGTATTATGGTCGCGACATCGGTTAGTAGTCGCTACATCGGATTTGTAAAGAATGGAGAATTCGCGACATCTGTTAGGCTGTCAGCGACACCACATCAGTGATCTTGAAGGCGAGTCACGTTAAAGAAAGCTTCCACGACGCTCGAAAAGCTCATAAGCATAACATTGAAGTCGCGAAGTATGATTGAAGTCGCGACCTCAAAAGAGATCACAATGCAGAAAGGTGAAGTCGCGACGTATGATTGAAGTCGCGACATCGAGAACAACTTCGATAAGCGAGCAGGTGAAATCGTGAAAGGGGTTCGACATGAGTCAAAGGTCGCGACAAACAAATGGAGTCAGCGACATGAACAAACCAATGGAGCCCGATTATTTTGAAATCCACGAATAGGTGCATCGAAGTTAGGACCCAACTTCCAAACCCCTATAAATACGCATTTGCTACTAATCTAAAAGCGACTCTTGGCGGCTGAGAAGTGGGTAGTAGAAGGCTTCGGTGTATTTAATTTTGTTCTTTTTCTTTGTTTCTTTGTTATTTTAGATTAGATTAGAGTAGATTGCTATTTCATTTGAATTTACGGATACGGATGTTAGTTGTTAAAGTTAGTGAATACGAGAATGTTATTTTCTTCAAATTCTTTGGTTCATTTGAAGTCAAACAAATTTGAATTCTAACTTCCAGGTTCAATTCTGATAGTTCTTTTGATCGAGAGAGCTACCGTTAGTGTAATGAAGTAATTTAGAAACCCGACTTCAGTTGAATTTATACGTTGTTAAATTTATCTTTCTGCATAAATTTATCGAGTCCTACTTGAACATCGATCTTGAATCTACTTGCTAGTTTTTTTATTGTTATGTCTGATCAAATATTAGTGTCCTATACCTGTAATAGGATTGTTTCATGCTCTGATTTCGAGGAGGCCCTCTGAGTGACACAGAGAAGGCATTCCTGAGAGTATTGAACAATATCTCAAGGGTATGCGAACCTAATATTAGGGATCTAATGGGCTTTGTGAATTCTAATCGATAAATCTTCTTCTCGAGTTGAAGCAGAATGAGTTGAATGACTTATCAATTAAAAAATATGAGCAGAGAGTTCGCTAGCCTCGGTCGAAAAGTGAGTTCAATCCAGGTGTTATGAGGATCTAATCAAGGAAAGAATGAACAGTTCAATTTTGAGGATGAGAAACCGGTATAGTGTAAGCCCGCTTGCTATTTTTTAGGAGCTAAAGGTTTACAGTCCGTAATTACAGGTATGAAGTATTGAAAAGAAAAATACCGAGCGAAACCTTTCAGTTAAAAGTAGTTATCTAATCCTCTGCATTCGAAAGCAGGGAAGATTAGATGATGAAATGTGTCATTAAGGAGATCCACATGGCATTACCTTCTTCCTTGGACCGGATTCTAAATCACGAGGTTCATAAAACAAAGATATAGAGTTGTGCGAGGAATTGATGTTTCTAGCGATTGTATTTTCAATGCTCCCTTTAAAAACTAACTGATCAGTCTATTTCTTTAATTTGTTTTTTATTTTAGTATAAGCATTATTTCATTTTGTTCTTAGTTTACATATCTTTATTCTTTCATTATTTTAAAGGTTGCTAGGGATATATCAATTGCAAATCATAGTCCAAATAGTATAAATTTGAGTAGTCGAAATTTAGATTCAGGTTCGAGAATTCCTTGAGATCTCGTGGATCGATATACGGGACTTAAATCCATTTTATTACTTGTTCGACCTGTATACTTGCAGAATCATGGATCAAAATTAGAAAGAAATTTATCTCCTCTTAAGGAAACCGTTTTTAATCAGTATAATTGCAAAGAAATATAACAAACAAGTTTCATGGCATTATTGCTGAGGATTAGATAATAGTCCTTGGGTAATAACGCTATAAATTTGTGTTGATGTTTTGATCCATCACTCACACTTACATAGTGGTAAAGAGTGAATCGCCAACAAAATGCTCCCCTCCAACTTCAATTATGAGCGAAAAGGGAATTTTTCGAAATGAACCCTCAGAGCTTAGTAGCTCATCAATGATAGTCTAACATACCCACAAGTGAATACTCCAAGCTCTCAAGAATCTCCAACTCTGTGTCACGTAGAGGGCCTCTTGGAAATCAAAGCAAGAAACACTCCTTGAATTGGTGCCCCGGCTATCATTGGGGTGATAGATTGAGAACATCAATCAAATAAATCCCAATCCATGTATATTTCTCTAAATTCTGTGAGAAAAATTGTAACAGTAGATCCAATCAGTAGGCTGCGTTCTAAATATCTTGCATTACAACCAACAATAGATCATTGATCGAGACCACACCATTTGTAATTGTAATATCTGAGAAAAAGCGAATTCCAGAGGTATGCATAATCCATTAATTTCAGGCAGCATTTGTATTAAGAAAATCAGAAATTAAATCCATCTTCATCATTTCTACACGGTTCGCGGATTCAGATCTAGAAAGAAAAAGAAAATAAAAATCTACTCTAAAATATACAATGAGTCCTTCTCCTTTCCCAATTCTGGGTATCGAAGACGGAGGCGACTTTACTATTCTCAAAAAGTCTATTTATAACTGTCAAAAGAAAATGGGCCTAATTCAAAAAATCTCCAAGTGGATTTTACTAACGAAAAAGAAAGCCCAGTCTATTGTCTCATGTCGCGACCTCAAATTGATGTCACGACCTGGATTTCTCTCATTTGCACTCGTTCGATTCGACGATAACCGATCGTGAGTTGGTTCCTTTCGTTGCTTTGAGTAGTAATGCGACATCAATTATAGTTGCGACCTTGTTGAAGCAGTTATTTTCAAAGCGATGTCGACCATAGTTCCATGTCGGCGACCTCATTCCTTTCTCTTTGCGTTACGTATCCTGACCTCGGTTTTTGGTTGCGACCTTGTTTTGTTAATCAGCCGGTTACGGTCGGGACTTAACCTTGTTGCATTGTACGTCGCGACCTCATTTTGAGGTCGTGACCACATTTCTGGTTCTACTGCCTTAACTCTAGGTCGTGAATTCCTATTTTTTGTTGCGACCTAGATTTTTGACTGCTCAATACTTCTTCAGGTCGCGACCTCCTTTTTTTGTTTTCTACCTTCACATGTTCTGAATTTAAGTTGCGACCTTAATACTTGGTCGCGACCGCTTTTGATGTTCCTTGCCTTTCTTCTGGTCGGAACCTCAACTCTTAGTTGCAACCGGTTTCTTCATTACACCTTCTATTTCAGGTCATGACCTCAAGATGGTGTCGCGACCTCATGGTTATACATTTACGGTTGCATTTGGTCCCGGTTCTTTCAGATTTTCTTACCGGGGGACTTCGTTTGGCTCGGCTTCATGTTGCAACCTCAAACTCCATGTTGTGACTCTAAATCCAGTTTCATGTCGCGACATAGACAACCGCATCCAGCGACCTCAAGTTGGAGTCCTTCATTTTACGAAACCAAGCTGCGACTTCAAATTTTTCTGTAGAGACCTCATTGTGTGAAAGCTGATAGCGGATCGATGTCACGACCTCAGTTTGGCGTCATGACCTCAGTTGTCTTCAATTAGCGTCGCGACCTCAGTGTGGTGTCGCGACCTAATATTTTACCTTGAATGTTTCACATCTTTCTCGACCACTATTTCTTGTGCCCAGCCCATTACGGTTTGCCTTGGTACTTAGTTTAGCCTCGATTTCAGTCCACGACTAGTTTGATAAAGCCTTCTATTTCCCTCTCAAGACTAGTCTTGGTGATGTCGTGACCTAGAAATAACTGAACTGATGATCTTTTTGTTGCGACTCCAATTTTAAGTTGCGACCTCATTTCTGCTTTGAGACTGCTTTCTTCTGGTTTTGCTGGGACCTTCGATTCTGCTGTAATTTTCTGCAAAATTGAATTTGAGTAAGATATTCATGATTCTGCATATGAATAAATACTTATCTTGCAAAAGACTTCAGAAAAAATGGATTAAAATCAAATGAGTTTTTGGACTCATCAAATTATCCAGCTTTGCTTCTATGGTTGTCATTCTACCAAGCCCAATAAGACCATTTCCTTTCAACCTACTGTTGCTCCCTGAAGCTTCAGATGGAGCCTTGTAGTTGAATTTGACAAGGTTTTTAATCAGTTGCCATGTCTCCTCTGCATTTTTTCTTTTAAAAGCTCCACAACAGGATGCATCAATTATACCCTTGGAGGCATAATTCATTGCATGATAGAAAATATCCATCTGAGTAGTCAGATCTATTCCATGCATAAGACATCTTTTCAACAATCTTTTTGAATCTCTCTCATGCGGTGTAGAGCTCTCATTCCCCTTGCTTGAAGACAATTGTTCTCTCTTCTCTCGGCGGTAGGAAATTTGGAGGAAGAATACGCTCATATAAACTGCAATTCTTTAGAGTGTTCCTTTGATCCACCAGCTGATGAATCAAACCATGTTCTTCATGAGCTTTCTCCAGTAAAGAGGAAGAGTTGCAGCTTGATTACTTATGGTCTCACCCCATTCAGCTTGACTGTGTTGACCATCCTCATGAATCTTCCCATATGCTCATTGGGATCTTCAAAGGGGTGACCTTTGAACTAATGTTACTACACCATAGTAATCAATGCTGGTTTCAGCTCAAAATTGTTTGTTTAAATTGCAAGTTGTCTTACTGCAGAGCATTCCACTTGGATAATAGGCCTCCAAAAGTCCTCCATAGTATTAGGACTCTAATTTCTCTCTACTTCTTCTTCTTCTGGAATAGCCTGTAATCTTTCTCTTTGATTTTCCATATTTCTAGATTCTGCATCGGTGATTCTTCTCAGATTTTGCAGGGTTCTCTCAATTTCAGTGTCTAAAGGCAACAGATCTACTTCTGGTCTTCTTTGCATTTAAATTCTTCCTGAAAGTAGAAACACACTAAGATCAAATGGAGTCAGTGATATAAAAAATTATATATCTGTTTAGGCTTCCAAAAATATCAGTAGCTTATTCAGCCACTATTGTTAAAGCTGTTTTTGCTATTTTTCTGAATTTTTGTAAAACAAAGAAAAATGTCCAAATTAGCATTTCTCTCTTTTGTCAAAATATTGATTTAAATTCCTTTGATCCCCGGAAGCGACGCCAAAAACTTGTTGACCAATTTTTGTATAGAGATCAAATTTCTGCCACTCTTACCAAAGGACTATTACTTAATCCCCAGTAAAGGCACCAAAACTTGTTTAGACCAAATAGAACTTGTATGCTTTCGCTAATGAAAATGGATTTGTCCATGGTTATTGAAGATTGGATTTGGTCATAATCTTTCGCAAGTCTGGTCGTCTGAGTAATAAAAGTGGACCTATAAGTCCAGGATATCATTCCCACGAGAGATTGAAAAGAATTTAAAGTTCAACTACCACCTTTACTCGAGTTCCACACTATTTGAACTTCCATTTCATAGAATTTTCGATAACCCTAACTAGAATTCTACTATCGAACCTCTACATCTATAATAAAAGAAATTTTAAAATCCTTGACCTAAAAATGGGTGAACAGATTATTCTTTGGAGTAGACAAGCGAGACTCACTGCAGTAGAGTGTCGAGTTCACATAACATAAACTAATTCTATTCTATCATGGTGGAATGCAGGAAATTGTCAAAGAGGCAAGGTAGTATAGTTTGGATTTCTCCCTTAACCATACAGTTCACTGATTAGAGAATCATGTTCATTTCTGAAACATGTGTCCATCAATTACTTGTAAATAGATTTTCTTTAGAAGATCTGGGTATTTTTCTTTTTCAATACCTCATACCCATTTCTTATGACTTTAGATTTCTTGCTTCCCAAGACAAGGCTATTGCCAGATTTCTACAAGATTAATGATGTCCCATCCTTGAGATCTTAAAGAGTTCTCCATTTCCTTGATTAGATCTAAGCTAACACAAGATCAAGATCATTCCTCCAGACCAAGGAGAGATCTCTAATTGATTAAATTGATAGATCACTAAATTAATTCTCAAATCATGAGTAAATTTATGATTTATCTAAGTAATCTTTTAGAGCTCATTAGTTCTTCAATATTAGTCTAGCATACCCTTAAGTAACTCCAACTCTGTGTCACTCAGAGGGCCTCCTTGAAATTAGAGCCAGATAACTGTCCTTTTATGGGTATAAGTTACTAATGTTGGGAACAATTCATTTCATGAACAACACCAATCAAATAAACTCAAAATTCTCAATCCAAGAAATCTCTTTCTAATTATGCAGGAAAGACCATAACTAACATCAAATCTTTCCCAACGGAAGTTGTGTTTCTCAAAAACTAAATCACAATGAACACTTAAATACTGATTAGAAAATTTCCAATGCAACTTTAATCAACTGAAAGAAATGAATTCTATCTTTTATCTAGACTTCATTAAATTCAAACGATGTCAATTTATCTTCAACAATTTAGCTCGACTTGAAACACGAGAATAATTCCAGCTGTTTTCAAGTCAATTAAACAAATTAGATTCACGTAAATCTAATCTTCGAAGAAAAGAAAAATAAAATAAAATAAAAGAAAAATATAATACAAAAGAGTCCTCAGCTCCCCAGATGCTCTGGTTTTTCTGCCAACTAACTATTTCATTTTCCGCAAACTATTTCTATTTATAGAGCCCTAGAAGTTTGGGCCCTAAATTCGAGGCTACATTGTGGATCCCCAAAATTTTGGCCCAGATTGCATTCTTTGTTGCGACCTAAAAGTGTTGTTGGGACAAAGTTTTAATTCTTTATCGCAGGTCTCTGTTGCAGCATGTAGTAGTCTGTCTCGACTTGCTCCCTGTGCATTCTTCTTAGATTAAGTCGTGACAAAGTTTCCTTGGTCGCGACGGTAGCTATTTCTTGACACACACTCTTTGATACGTATGACAAACTCTATCGTGACAGATCTTTCTTTAACAATTTGTCCTGCAAGGTCTGTCGTTCTATCCATTTTATGTCGCGACAATCTTTTATGTGTTTGCTGGAATAGTTATGTTGCGACATAGACAATTGTGTCGCGACATTGTTTCTGTGCAGCTTCTTTAATTTATATCGCGGCCCAGTTTTTATGTAGCGATGACATTCACATTGTTTCTTGTTGCTGACAATGTTTTACGTATTGTCTACAAACATTCCTATCGCGACTAGGAAAGTCTGTCTTGACAGAGTCTTGTCACCACTTAACCTGATTTCTTGTTGCAGCTTCATTTTGATGTTGCAACATAGTCTCTTGGTGTTGTAGATTTTTTATGTCGCGACCCAGCTTTTATGTCGTGACAAGACTTTTTGTATTCTGCTCATTTTTGTGTCACGACCCAGTTTGTTATGTCGAGACCTTGTTTATCAATGTTCAACTTATCTTTGTGTCGTGACCTTAAGATCCCTGTTGCAACATAGAAACATCTCTTCAGCTTGAAGTATGTCGCAACATTGGATTCTTTTATTAGGACCAGGTCAATTCATCAAGCAAGCATCACCTATCGCGACCTTGTTTATTTGTCGTAACTAGCGTCTCTTCTTCATTTAGCGTTGCGACATACATCACCTTGTCGCGCCAGAAGTCTTTCTTTGAAGCTCTTCCTCTATCTCAACCAACTTTTTCATGTTGCAATAATATTTGTCGTGACAGAAAATGCCTTGTCACGACAGAATTTATGCTTTCTGCTTGTTTCATTTATCACAACAAGAGCTTCTTTGTTGTGACAAATTCTTCATGGTGTTGACATCTGCTAAAAAACCTCGTCGCAACATAAACTTTCTTTGTCTCAACTGAATTGTCAGATTCTTTTGATTTTCTGTCGCGACACATTGTCTTTGTTGCTGACAGGCTCCTTTGCTGGCTAGCTTGGATGTTTATTCGCAACACAAGCTCTATCGTGACATAAATGCTATGTAGTACTCTTCTTCTCTTCTTTTTGCTGGAAATTTTCTCCTTTTGAATTAAAACCTGCAAAACACACCAAGACTAAGAACAAAATATTCCATAATTTTACATTAAAACAGCTCTGAATATATTAAAAATAATCCAGAAAAATGGATTAAAAATATATGAGTTTAAAACTCGTCATTAATAAAACGATAAGACTTAAATAAAAATCCCTCAATTTAACAACATTAAACCTCATGTCTTCCATTAATATGACTCGAACCAGAGTTCTTTTAGAGTTGTGGTTGTTGGGTAAACCCAAGCTCTCTCTACACAAATATGTTCAAACCATGGAAACATGTTTTCCGAATTAATAGGTCGTGTTTAACTGAGTTCATTGGTTTGTTGAGTAAACCTAAGGCCAATGGAGATGGAGACAAGTTGGGTAGTGTATATAAGAGATGTACATGTGCCAAATAGTTGATAATTTAATGTTGGTGCATTCATCAATCAGTTGATAGCATTAGATTCGATAATTGCAAGTAGATGCAATTGGTATGTATGATACCTACCTTTTGACCCGAGGTGACTTATTAGGTAAACCCAAGGTCATTAAGGTGAGATTGGATATCGACCCATTAGGAGAACTTCCATATAGGTTATCTTGGGTTCGTAATGAGGACTATGGTCTATGATAAAATAATTAGAACCATAATACATTTTATTAAGAAATTCGTATTAATCGTATTTTAAGTACAATCTAACAATATCTCTTTTCACTTCTAGGTTAATAAAACCAACATCATGTCTTCAAACGTGAACCTACGATCCATTCTGGATAACAATAAATTGATTGGGCCTAACTTCCTGGATTGGTTAAGGAACTTGAGAATTGTTCCCAATCCTTCGTGAATAGCCTATGTCTTAGATAAGCCACTCCCAAAGTCCCTAGCTGTTGATGCTTCTAAAAGGGTTTAAAGAGCATATCATAAGCACTTAGTTGATAGTATGTGTTAGGAAGTGCTCTAGAGGCAATCGCCCTTAGCACTTTTTGTACGCGTTATGTAACGCCCCAAAAATACCCTAGAATTTTTATAATAATTTTATTATATATTTCGGGTATGAATTGAGCCAAACTTGGGTTTTCCGGGAAAGTAGATAAATTGATAAATTTTGAAATGTAAATTGAAAGTGTGATCATATGATTGAATATTATATGGTAAAAAGAGAAATTGATTGAACCCGGAAATAAACCCAAGTGAAAAAGGGCAAATGTGGAAATTTGTAAAATGAGGACCTAAGGGTCAAATGATAGCTTAAATGCTAATGTGAAATAAATGATAAATGATAAGGAAAGTGGAATAAAGTTGAATGCCAAAATGGAAAATAGGATTAAATTGGTGTGAGCAAGATTGCCTTATGAAGAATAATAAGTGACTTAAGACCAAAAAGGAAAAAATGAGAAATGAGAAATGGGTGTGTAGGCCAAACATGGCCTTACACTTAAAAGAGATTTAAAAGACCAAACTTGGTCTTAGATGCTCATTGTGAGCAAATCACGTTTTTGGGGAGAAAAGAGAGGAGAAAAGGGAGAGAAAGCTAGGGTTTGTAAGAAGGAATGATTTTGGTGGGATTGTTTCCCATTTCTTCCTCCTAAGGGATCAAGCAACCTACAAGAGGAGTTTGAAGAGATAAGGTAAGAAAAATCAAACCCTAACCCCATAACTTATGATCTTGATTTTGGGGATAACTTAAGAGAAAAGGGTTTTAATTGATTCTAAACCACCTTTGGAGTTGTTTTGGGTGGATTCCATGGTGGATTTTTGATATGGGATGAATTGGAGGAAGTTTATTGAAGAAAAATGGGTGAAAATGCCAAAATCCGACATTTAAATTCAAAAATCGTATTGGTACCCGGTACCAAGGAGTAGTACGGTACCCATGATGTAATTGGGCAAGTGAGTAGGTACCACTCAAGCTGACTCTGGTACCGACAGCGATGGAATTGTCACCGATTCTGTCAAGTGGTATGGTACCCACTTTGCTTCCGGTGACCATTGTTTTTGCATATTTTTGCACCGTTAAGCTTTGTATTCGTATACCGATTGTTTAGGGACCCTAAGAAACGATTAACGGGGGTTCAAATAAGAATGAGACTAAGTGAAAAACGTATCGTACCTCACCGCCTCGGCGATATTCGTTTAGTATGATTATTTGTTTAACCACTAAGAGTGAAGAATTTGTATTTGACTAGGTGCGGCCAGCGACAACGACCTAGGGTAGCATCGAAAGAAAGGAATCGATAATTGGCTTGTTCCTGGCTTCTCGTTTCATCCGTTTGTTCATCAGGACTAATTTCCATTTCAAGCTCTATTTATGAAGTGAAGGTATATATATATATAATATTCAATCATTATTATTCTAAATGTTTCGTCAAAACATTCTATGTGTGCGTGATTTGAACTATAAGTGAATTAATGCGATAAAGCGTAAATTGATTACTCTGAAATGTAATATTGAACGACCAACAATGACTGATTCACCTTCACCGACCATCATGAAGGTAATCGTAATTGTTAATGTGAGATCACATTAAGCAATAACGACGTGGAACATGACGATGATTCACTAGAATCGACTTCATTTCTTCGTGAATGTTGACTTAGTCAGGCGTGAGATTTCAATGCTGAATGTGAGATCACATTGCCAACACGACAAATGCACGATTCACCAACTCGACCGTCAACGTCGGTAATTTCATGTTACAAGGCGTGAGACAAAACGTTAATAGATCACATTAAGCATCGACGACAAATGTGACGTGATTCACCAACTGAATCTGCTGAATGTCGCATTTCTCTCTATAGTCATATATGATTGCAGGCTATTGAAACGCGTGAGGATCACATCGGGTACTCGACAAAAACGGTGACGATTCACCAATCGACCAGTTTTCGTGAATGTCAACTTCTATATCATGTGAGATTGCAAACCAAACGAAAAATGATTCGAAAAGAGATTTGAACAAGTATCTTTTGGCACACGCATATTGTATAAAGGCATTATTTTGACAAATGCATGATTTGTGTTGAACTAAATGAATGTAGAACTGGTTAGAAACTACTAAGCAGCATGAAAAATACTAAAGATATCGCTTATTAATTCATAGAAAATCGAGTGATAGACAATGAAGCTTTGACCCAAGGTCGAGCTCATAAAGTCATCTTGGGAGTCATGGAGTATGCTCACATGCATCTCTCACATATATATATATATATATATATATATATATATATATATATATATATATATATATATATATATATATATTTTTTTTTTTTTTTTTTTTTTTTTTTTTTACATAACAAGAGCTTTCAGAACAAAAGGAGTTTAACTTTTAAATTATTGTGACTATAGTTTAACACGATTGGATATTTTGTTTTAAACGACATAAATGCCATCAGCTGTTAAATGCATATTTTGTAAAGGGACCGCATTAAATTTGTAATCGCATGGCTCGCCAAATGAAATCGCTCAAGAAGAGTTGAAAACAAAAACACTTATAGAATGAAATGTATTTGTTAAATGATTTGATTTAATGGTTTGCTTCGAAATGTCCCCTGTAAGCCAGCCGATCCGCTAACCGAATTTGCCTGCCGCTCGATACCATTTAAAATGTATGACACCGAAAGCCACTATCAGCATCATCGCCTTTCAACGGTAATTCTGGCATTCAACGCCAAAGCGCTGCGGTCTATCTTTCTACTCAAAGCCGCCGACCACTACATCGCCTTCCGTGATAATCAATCCCGTAGTCATAATCTTTATCAATTCCATCCATCTTCGCCGTTGCCTGTTAAGCTCTCGCATGAGGGCAAATACTTAAGACTCTATGATCTGCAAATGAAACACTTTTCTCCATACAAATAATGTCTCCAATTCTCAACTGAATACTATCGCGCCAATTCCAAATCATGCAAGTAGTTCTTTCATGCACTTCAGTCAGCTCTCACATACGCTACCACTTTACCCCTCGGCATTAGGACACATCCAAGTCCATTTAGTGAAGCATCACTAAAGATCATATTCTCACCGCAGTGCCTGCTGAGTAAAGGCACCGCCAGATTCGGGCTAAGAATGCTTTTAGCTTTTCCAAAACTTTCTTCTTGACATTTTTCACCCTGACCATACTTTACATTTCTTCCGAGCAATCTCACAATATCACTAAGGCCATTATAGAAACCCTTAACAAATTCATAGTAACTCAAGGCCCAAGAAACACACTTTGTAACATTGGGTGGCTTCCATTCACAACCACTTCTATTTTCTTCGGGATCCACTTCCATTCCTTCTTGACAATGTGCCAAGAAAGGACACTTCATTCAACCAAACTCACACTTCACTGGCCGCATACAACCGCTTTTCTCAAAGTTCTGGGTAATATTATCCGTAAGGTGTAAAGGCCATGACTTTCTCGATTCAGGAATACCACGGGTGAATGTCGTTTATGAACACTACAAAAAAACTGATCCACATACGGTCGGAAAACATAATTCATTAGGTCCATGAAAGTCATTGAGTATTTGTCAACCAAACAAAGATTAAGCAAGTAAACTTAAGGCAATGTCCATATCGCGTCGCAAACGCCGCGCCTTCTTCACACTCCGTGATCTTTAATTTTCAGTCGATGATACCGGGACGCAAGTCAATCTTCAAAAGATAATACTTGCACCTTTCAATTGGAAGTCGAATAAACTATCAATTCTAGGTAACGGGTAGGCTCTATTCTTATTGTCAACTTGTTCATACAATTGTTCATAATCGGTCACAGGTCGGAGTGTACCATCTTTCTTCGATAAAAGCACGTAAAGCCCTCATGGTGACACTCGTCTAATAAAACCCTTTTCAGCAAATTCTTGCAACCTGCAGCTAACTCCTTAGCTCTAGTGGAGCCATTCTGTTACAGTAATGGATGCGGTGTCAAGACCGGTACAACGCTCATAGCAAACTCAATCTCCTCAGGAGGTAATCCCAGCAACTCTTCCCAAACGACATCCAAAGTCACAACAGTAGGATATCTGACACACTAGCCTGCTCTTTACCGTATCAACAATCACATAAGCCAAGTAGGCTTCACATCTCGCACCACCATTTTCTCAACTGCTGATATCACATTGGGAGAGGTGATTTGACCTCGCCGATGAAATAACTCCTCATCGCCATCCGCCTTAAGGTCACTCTTTTCATTCTACAATCGACACTATCGTCGATGCCCGGATAACCAATAACTCACACATCAAACTCCCTCGGCGATAACTCAATCAAATCTCCTAAAATTCATACCGTATTTCACGGGACACCCTACACAATTCGAGAAATCCTCATATGTAATCCTATGACATGGGTCTCGACATGGCTCAGCTGAGACCATCTTCAAACTTACGACATCTTTCCTCTTCAGACACTCAAGATTCCTGCATATCACTTGCTCAACCGAGTGAATTCTCTTTGATATTCGGTCACACTCATCTGTCTTTGCTTCAGATTATGAAAGCTCATATTGTTCAAGTAGATGCTGACTCAAGACATTGCTTTAACTCATCCTAAGAAGAACTTCCATGTCACACTTTTCCATGGTGGTCCTTATCATCAAAAACCCACTCAATGATGTAAGCTTTCCATTCAAGTAGTGAGATCGCACACACTAATTTCTTCTTACCGCAATGCATTTGCACAAGCATTCGCCGGTCCTCTCGAGCCACACTCTTACTTACAAGTTCATCATCTTTCTTCCCATAAAATCTATCACATTACCCACACCACTCAACGGCATGCACCGCTGTGGGATAACTCAGAAATTGGCTGTGTCGCCCTTGTAGTGCTTGAGCTATCTATTGGAGAATATCCATAGTACCTTCCATTGTTGGTTCTCCCTGTTATATTGCGGAGCATGCCATGCCGCCCCACCTTCCACACCAGCGTGATCATCCTGACGATCCCCGTCACCCGTGGACCCTTTCGGGAACCCGAACCATCCATGCTTATCCTATTAAGACCCACAAGATCCTACGAGTCATATCATCCTTTTTTATATATGCAAATGCAATGTATAATATAAACAATTTTGAAATCATTTACAAACAATTTCAAATCACTTTGGGGGAACGCTCTTCAAAATCCAAAGCTCGACAAACACTCCTTGAATGTAGACCCCTAGCCCCACTGTTATTCTGGCCATGATCGAATCGAAACCCGGGACGCCCCTTGTCAAGCCATTAACCAAATTCATTTAACAAATACATTTCATTTCTATAAGTGTTTTCGTTTTCAACTCTTTACGTAAGCGATTTCATTTCTCAAGTAGCCCATAAATACATATAAATTAATAATGCACTTCTTTACAAATATGCATTTAACTAAAGATGGCATTTTATATGTCACATAAACAAATATCCAAAATCGTGTTCAATTATAAAATACAAAAAATAATTTGGTTAAACTCCTTTTGCTTCTACAAAAAACACCTGTTATGCAAAAAAATATATAGTAGGATGCATGTGACTAGAGCATACTTCGTGACTTCAATGACTCCGAGCTCCTCGACCTCAATAGTCCGTTCACCGTCTGGCTACTTGCGACCGCATTAATAAAACAATATGCTAAGCATTTTCATGCTTAATGGTTCTATACAGCTTCTATTCCATTTAGTTCAATACAAATCATATGCATTTGTCAAAATAATGCTGCCTTTATACAATGCCTGTGTAATGTAAAAGATACTTGTTCAAATACTCTTTTCTAATCATTTTCACGCTTCTCGCTGATTTCACATAATGGCTATAGTCAACATTCACTACGTATTCGCCACAGAATCATGTCCCTTCCGTTTTTCATTCACAAGAGCAATGTGATCTCACATCAATATTGCAATCACACATGACTATAGAATTTGACATTCACCACGATTCACACAAGGTGAACTCGCCTTGCTTGTCATTCAAGCAATGTGATCTCACATTCAATATTGCAACTTCATATATGGCTATAGTAGTCGACATTCACTAATACGATTCAACGCTTAGAATCCTGGTCCTATTTCATTACGTCCATGCACAACAATGTCGGATGTCTTCACATTCAACACAACTTTCACAAGGTGTATATAGAAGTCGGATATCCACGACACGTATTCGCCAGAATCTCGCCCCTTCGCTTATTATTCACTCAAGAGCAATACTGTGATCTCACTATTCACCACTGCAAATCTCACATACGGCTATGGTCGATATTCACGGCGTATTTCAGCTGGTGAATCATTCCGTTTTCATATTCGCAGAGGCAATGTGATCTCATTCAACAATTACTACCTTCATGACGACTACTGGTAATCCCGTCATGTCGGGCTCAGTCTCACACACACAACACATTTCAAATCAATCTACTTTATGCGCATTCTCACTTATAGTTCAAATACACGCTAATAACGTGCATATTCTCGACAAACATTTCGAATACCGATTCGAACATATACATATATACTATATATATATATATAGCAGTATATAGTTATATATATATATATATATATATATAGGTATATATATATATATATATATATATATATACACATATGCTATAAGGAGAGAGTATATATAGTTATATATATATATATATATATATATATATATTTCACAAACAGAACTCTGAAATTGAAATTATCAATGAACAAAACGTGATAAGATAAACGCAGAATCTAACAAACCACAATTACCTGATTCCTTTCTCTTTCATGTCAGTGCCCTAGGTCGTTGTCGCCTCTGGCCGCTCCAAAGTCACCACAAATTCTTCACTCATGGTTAAACAACAATCATACTAAATGACACGTGAGGCGCTGAGGTACTGCAGAAAAAAACACTTAGTCTCATTCTTATTTAAACCCTCGTTAATCGCTTTCTAGGTCCCTAAATAATCTACAATAATACAAAGCTAACGGTGCAAAAATATGCAAAAAACAGGGTTGCTGGAAGCAAAGGTACCGTACCACTTCTTGATTGCACCGATATCGGGCCCCCATCGCTAATGGTACTTGGTGACAATTTAAGTGGTACCGCATCATCACTTGCCCACATTTCACATCACGTGGTACCAGATTCACTAAAATCATGATCACCACGCGATTTGACCGTAAAATGTTCCGATTTTGGCATTCACCCATTTTTCTTCAATAACAAACCTCCTCCAATTATCCCATATCAAAATCTAACATGGAATCCACCCAAACAACTCTAAAGGTGGTTTTGTAATCAATGAAAACCCTTCTTAAAGTTGGGCTTTTCCTCAAAATCAAGATCATAAGAGGAAGTTAGGTTTGATTTCTTCTTTTACCTTATCTCTTCAAAGCTCTCTTCGTAGGTCAGTTGATCCCTTTAGAGGAAGATGAAACTGGAAAATCCCACCAAAATCTATTCTTCTTGCAAACCCTCCAGCTTTCTCCCTTTTCTCCTCTTTCTCTTCTCCCCAAAGACGTGAAGCATAGATTTGCTCACATGCCATTAATGAGGCATCAAGCACAAGTTCGTCTTTAAACTTTTATGTAAGTACATGTTCGCCTACACACCCATTTTCTTCTCATTTCTCATTTTCCTTTTTGTCTTAAGTCACTTATTCTTCATAAGTGCCTTTGTTGGCCAATTAATGTCTAATCCCATTTTCCATTTTTGGCATTCAACTCTTTCTTATATTTCACTTCTTCTTATCATTTATCATTTATTTCTTCAAAGATAGCATTTAAGCTTATCATTCGACCTTTAGGTCCCTATTTTACAAATTTTCACATTTGTTCTTTTCACTGGTTTGCTCTAAGTTCAATCACTTTCTTTAGCATATAATATTCAATCATGTCACACTTCAATTTGCATTTCAAAATTTATCAATTTATCTACTTTCCTTTAAACCCAAGTTTGCTCAATCTACACCTTAATATATAATAAAATTATTATAAAATTCTAGATATTTTTGGGCGTTATATCTACATATCGTTAAATATATGTGTAAGGCTTCTTCAATAATTTGATATTCAATACATTGAATTGATATAGATCTTTAATCTAATTAATGAAGTCCATGACATAACACAACATAGCATGAAGGAAACCATGATGGGATCATGATACAAGATTCCCTATCATGTAACAATTATGTTATGTTAGTATCTAAATTATCCCTTAGTCATAGGATCAACTAGAGACCAGACTCGTTCGATTTGGATTATATTAGCTACGTCACACCTTCACGATTGGATCAAGCAAAGGGATTCATAAACTATGATCATGAGATGATTAGAGTCGACATGTGATAATTGCTAAGAGAAGCAGTACATCTGAGACTCCGCTATGAGACAATCATGGGCGGGATTATCTATTTAAATGTAGATGATTGTGTCATCATAGCAATGGTGCATGTATTCTTAGACTTGAGGTGCCTGGGAAGGATACCCAGATGCTGATTCCCGTATCTCACCCCATCCATGTTGCATGCTTCTCGAAGGTCATTCTCGGGATGATAATCTGCATAGCTTGAGGTGTTCGAAGGTACTGAGTGGCCAACAAAGGATTCACCACCTCCACAGAGGGAGAGCATACCATATTCCTTATCAAGATCATTACTCACAAACCTCTAGCAATAGTATAAATTCCATTGTTATAGCTCTCATGTGCATAACTAATAGAGAATATTCAGACACGTCCACCATCATCACAAATGTGGCATAGTCAATTCAAGAGGGAGCTACACTTTGCCCATGCCCAATCCAAGTGGGATAGTAGATTGCAGCGACCACTGTGTGGCATTTTGTTCATAGAAGGGTTAGAAGGGGATCACAGCTTTCAATAATCGGGGTCATGATGGCTAGATACCACTCATGACTTGCTTGATTCAATGGTTGAATCAAGTGGCCAACATAACTGGGAACCTAATGGATCACACACTTAGAAGAGTGTAGAGCTTATATGAAACGGATTTGGATGTGATCCAACTATGAGGGAGATCATTCTCCATAATGGAATGTCACGGGATTAGTAAAATATCGGGTTCGAAGCCCTCGCAAAGAGAAATAGCAGGCATAGGCTTGTTCTTCGGCTTAAGACCCCGTGAAGGAACACGTCATAACTCATAAGGATGTGTGTAGTCTATCATCCCTTAAAGTGAGGGGCACTTTAGACATTTCATGATCTAGGGTTTTCCTATAAAATAACCTTTATGGAAAACCCTAACTAGAGCAAGCCATTTGTTCACTTCTTTCTTGAAGAGTGTTTAAGAGAGTTTGAGAGGGTGTTCTTCGAGAACTCCTCTTGGTAAGATCGAGTTTTTAGCTTCCTCTTCGGATTGAGACTTGGCTAGCACCAAGACTTCTTCTGAGACCATGGCCTTGGAGGTTATCGGCTCCACTCTTAATGTGGAGGTCAGCTAACCCAGACATTGTTCCGTCGCCTCACTGTCCCAAGTAGTGGTAGATCGTGTTTTTAAACCAACACAAGGTAATCCCGCACCTTGCCTTTGGTTTAGAACTAGATTTTATGCCCCAAGGGATCCTTGGGAGTGTTTAATTGAGATTTTTTTGTTTTCCTGCATTAACAATGAGATGCCACTCCCGCAAACCCTATATATCCACAGTACACTCAGTCAAAATCAGCTTTTGTTTAGAGTTTTCGGTTTTTGGTACCCATTTTTTCAAAAGGTTCAAAGACAGAGATTTTTGGCGTTTCAGCATGATCCCAAGGTTTCATATGTAATTTGGTCATGCCATGATCAAAGTAGATGGTTATTATGAATGAGAAACAAATCTGGGAGAGATTAAAAGTCCCAAAGTCGGGTTTCATATACGTAGTCGTAGAACCCACCGCGGATTTGAAACATTTGAATCAATAACGCCATGACGTTGCTTCAACATTGCACATTATTCATCACCGAGCCTAGAGCCGTCGCGCAATGTCAACGCCATGACATAGCGAATATCGCAGAACGCGACAACATCACGCCGACGTAGCGACTTAAAACAAGCAGCTTTGAACTTGCCAACGCCGTAACGCAGCGCGCGCGCGCGCGCAACACTGCAACGCGACCACGCCCGCCGGCGCGCGTAGATGCCGGTGCTTTTGTTCTAAGCAGAAACGCCGTCACGATGTTCATCCTTAACATCGCGACGTGCAACCTCGACGTCGTAACGTTAGAGAGCAGAACCCATTAATAGCATTGTTTGTACTCGATCCCTTTTCTCGTTTTCTTTTCACAGGTTTTAGGAATCATCTCTAATGTGATCGAGATGAAAGATGTGCCAAGATTTAGAAGATTCAACCTTAAATTTCTAGAATCATGGTTTTTAAAGTTATTTGAATAAAATTCTACAACCATGATTGAAATTACTTTCAAGAGGTATTGGACAAAACAACACCTTTTAGCAATCACGGTTCAAGGAGTTGAGCCATTTAGAGATTTGAAACTTGAATCGAGTTTTATGATTCAAGGAGTTGAATCAGTTAAAGATTCGAGAGTTGAATAGGGCTTGTGATTCAAGAGTTAAACTGGGTTCATGATTCAAGTTGTTGAATCAGATTAGTTCAAGTGTTGAACAGAGGTTATAGTTGAAGTGTTAAACAAAAGGAATATGGATAATTTTATTTCAAGTGTGGAAAAAACTTTTCATTTGCTTTTGAAATCATAGGGTACCATTATCTTTAACTTTCAATGGGTTGCATTAGAGAACACAAGTTTAAGGGTGTATGTTCACATGATGGATGATACGACTTCACCAATGGTGATCGAGCACACATACTTGAGAGTATTATTTTTCAGGTAAATAGGCAGGCGGTTTCCCCGCCCCCCACTCCCCCTCTCTATGTCCTTCTATTCTCACTTCCTCCAATCCCCTCAAATGTAACCTCCCGAGGCATTTTTATTAAATGGTAATTGTAGATTACACAGATTAGGATAAGTTGGTGAAGATGAAAAAGGAGAAAGAAGTATGGAGAAGGTGCCAAGAAAGAAGACCTTGAAGATTGTAAATTTGGTTTATTTTTCAAGGGTTGTTGTAATAATTTATTCATATCCTCGAGAGCCACTCCATCAATTCCATTTTGGCTCATGGAATTGACTTTAGAATGTCCATAATCATGCCATATAGTTAGAGTAACCATCTTTATAATTTCATGAGATGAATGGATAAAGCATGCTAATGAAATGAAGAGACTTATCTAAAGAAACCCCTTCGTTATTAATATTAAGGCTAACGTCTTCCAATAATATGGTGTCAACTCAGTTCTTCAGAAATTGGGTCAAGTGCAACTCATGTCTTACTTCTATAAGGACACATGTTCATCCATGGAATGAGTTTTCCGATTAGTAGGCTAGCTCATGCACCTGACTCATTGAAGGTCAGACAAACCCAAGCTAATGTCGATAAAGACGCCAGCTGCCAAGGTACAAGATAAACGTATCGCGAATTGATAGCCCAACATAAATGCACAAATCGCTGATAGCACCAGATCGATAGTTCTATCGATTGTACTGCATAAGATACCCCACCATCGATCCAAGATGGCTTGTTAGGTAAACCCAAGGTCACTCTCGGTGATATTGGATTCATTAATTGCATACGATTGCAATTGGTATAGACAAGATACCTACCTTTTGACTTGAGATACCTTGTTGGGCAAACCCAAGGCCATTCTCGATGATATTGGGTATCGACCCATTAGGAGAACCTTCATATAGGTTCTCTCGGATCAATAGTGAGGCTAAGTGATTCGCACAAATAGTGTGAGCCATAACGCGCAATTACTGTCACACATGATATACTAAGTACAATCTAACATGATTTCTTTTACATCTAGGCGTATTAGAATCAAACCATGTCAACCATCATCGTGAACTCGTAATCGAGAATGGATGCCAATATTTTTAATAGACTGGCATAACTTCTTAGATTACTAAAGAATTTGAGAATAGTTCTAAAAGAAAAGAGATTATTCCATGTCACATTAGCCACTCTCAATTCAATACTGATGCACCTAAAGCATTCGGGGTAGGGCATATATCAAAAGCGCTTGGTTGACAATGCAAGGGTGGGATTGATTATCCACACCTCCATGTTACTTGAGTTTCAAAGAGGGAGACCATGGATGCATATTCCATAGTAAAAATTACATCTAAGGGAAACACAATGGAGCGTGTGAGTACCGTGCCGTTTAAAGTCTCAACTACTTCGTTCCAAGACAGATGAGGGACATCCCCAATGCAACATGACCGAAGATGGTATAAACACATCAGTGTTGGATCAATTGTGTTGGTTGAATGGATTTGAATCGGCGACTTGATTATGGCAAGGTTGGGCCCCGATAGTTTCAGAGAGATGACGCTTATGTCACCATAAGATACAGACCACATTATAATTTTACCATTACACCAGTGCCGATCAATGCTCAAGATATATGAGGGGAAAATGGCTGAGAAGAAAGGAAAATAGACTGCCCTAAAAAAGACTTGCTTCTATTGTGGTCAAGTTGGCCATTGGAAGAGGAACTACAAGGCTTACTTGAAATCAAATAAGAAGGTGGCATGTGATGCACCATCATCTTCAGGTATTTATGTCATTAAGGATTAATACTATTTCTCCTAACAACATTTGGGTATATGATACCAGTTGTGGCTCATACATATGGATTGATATGCAAGGCTCATGAGTGTGCAGTTAGTTCACTATGAGAGAGTCCCATCACTTAGGGGAAATGGTGCAAATGCTGCAACTGCTCACGGACTTATGTTCAATATCCAAGTGACTTTGTAAGAGTTTAAATTTGAAGATTGTTTTCTTTATGGCCCATCATTGACATAGAAAATTATTTTTGTTTCATGTTTGAACAAGAAAGGTTTTTATTTATATTTTGTAACAATGGTTGTTACATTATGATGTCTTTTATATCAGGTACATTACAACGGGATTTAATAGATGTACAAGTCCAATCAATTTCATATTTAATGACAACAAGGTGTGGCAAAAGGAAAGATAATTTGAAACTGGGTCCACCATGGCATCATGTCTCGGCCACGCAAAGTGAGAGAGATCGAATTAATTACACAACTGTGGTTCAAATACTTGATCCGTGGAATCATTCAAAAGCTGAATCTTGCTCTCATAGGGAAAGACGACGAGTCACTCTACATGTAAAGTGCAAGAACATGCTTACGACCAAATGCACCTAATACATTCCAATGTTCGTGGTCCCACTGTAACGACTGCACTAAATAATACAAAAGTTTTTAAACGTCAATTAAGTTTGACCAAGTTTGACCAACAACAATTATGATGTGGGTCAAAGCTGAATTTTTCAAGGATGAATAATTTTAGTTGACTAAGACACCATTTTCCTCAGAGGTCTCGCGATACGAGTCTCTCATATAGACTGGTCAGAATCACAACCGACTCTATGGGTAAGCTGTGAATCTCAGGGAGTTCAAGCAATGTTGTTTTAGCAAAGAACCAAATCGCCTGTGGTTTCACCGAGCACCTCAGGCTCCATACAACCTGTTTGAGTGCCAATAAAACCCCAGTCCAACACACCCATTTTTCTCTTGGAGTCTAAAAACCCAGAGAAAACTCCCTAAAACCATGAACACCTAATCGGGGTCATTGGCTTCACTCATTTTAATAAACTGTTGTCATGAAGTACACCGCTTACCCACTTGCTACATCGCAGTCGGCCAGGAGGAGCGCCACTACTGTAGACGACGCCGCCAAGAAAATTTCACACCCAACCACCACCCGACGCCCCAGATCGCCAACACGACCCGGCCGCCAGTACCGTGGTCACCGATTTTCATTTTCCCGCACATATTCCAGCCTGTGACTCACACCCTCCCACCATTTTTTTTTAGACCCTCTTCAAACTCATTCCCGTCCCTTTCTCTCTATCTCTCACCATTTGAAAGATAATGACACGAAACAAAGTCGGGTCGACTGGCCGGATCGAGTTTTCCGACCACCACGCCAACCTTTCGACCTGCAAGGGTACTTCGTGTCTGCCCTGAAGCTCATGATATAAAGTTTGTAAATTTTGGACGTCGTTGGTTAGTTTCTTCATTTTTGTGGTCATTTCGTATCATCGAAAAGGTTTGACCTAAATTGGCACAATTGTCAAATTAGAAAAAATTGAAGTCGATTAATGAAATCGACATTTTTATGTATTATCGAAGGTTCATCAAATATTAGCTCCGGTGAAAAAGCCTCAATTTCAAAATTCAACCCGTAGGGCACACTCGTGACAATCGACCGTCGGGGTCCACCTTAGATAGTTTCATAGTTCTAAAATTATTCTAAGATTGGGCATCCCATCTCCTTACGAAGTTAATGGAGCTCAAATGGAATTGTTATTATATTACAGCACCAACGTCAACTGAGACGCCCTCTTCTCTTCGCAGGTTTGCAGATCATAATCGCAGTCCTGTGGAGTGGCTCACAAGCTTAAATGTTGGGGGCATTAGCTTTCATGAAAGATATAATGTGGTTAATTAGCTGTATATATATAACTACTGACTGAACCCGCTGACTACGCAAATACAATTATCCCGTTTTTATACAACAAGTTATCATTTCATATGATTCGTCAACATTTTATATTTGAAGTTTTAATTTAGTTCATGGATAAATTTGTGGTATTCAAACTGGCACATGATCGGTGTTTCAAACCATTTCGAAAAGCACATCAAGAAATGGATTTCAGACTTCAGAAATGATTATAATGCTAAGATCGTTGAAAGGTTTTAGTCGCCACTGCGATGCCGTTTTCACCCGAAGGTTTGTATTGAAGCTGCCACGATGCTCCAAGTTCATTCAAGGTTTATTATCGCCACGCGACGCCGGGCTTCGCATCTAAGGTTTATTATTAGTTGTCACGCGATGCCTGGGTTTCTAACCAAGATTTATTAGTTGTCACGTGATGCTCGTTTCATCAAGGTTTCATTAGTTGCCACGCGATATCTGGTTTTCAATTCAAGGTTTATTAGTTGCCACTGTCGGCTTGGTGCAAAACTCAGATCATTACACTATGGTATATGGTAATTGCGATACTAAGCTGGTTTCCAGTGGCAAGGTATAACCATTTCAATATTTACAAGGTTATCGTATTTTCATGATTATTTTTAATATTACGATGGTTATATATATATTTTATGCTCAATTTTGCGTCAGGAATAAATTTAGGTTATAAGATTCCTTGATAAATGATGTCTGCTAAATTTTTGAGCATGAATTTCATATCGTTGACTTGGGCAAGGTTCTGGCTTTGTGAAATGATTTCCAAACTGGGAACCTTGCAAAGAGATGGATCGTGAGTAGTCTTAAGAGAGAAGGAATTTTCAAAATAAAAGACATTATTTTCCTTGGCAACTCATGCCACTCACCGAGGTCGTTTATTATCTCACGCTTACTGCTTTTAAACTGCTCTCAGTCCAGCAACTGTAGAGACTCCACCCCTTCCTCACAGCCTCCACAGCATCACTCATTCACAGAACAAGCAAAGTATATTTCATCTTATCTATCCGCCTCTTTATTCGACTTTTATGTATTTTCATCATCTCCTAAATTAAACACTCTAATGCCTGGACCCATTAACCTCAGAGTCTCTTATCATGCATGTTCATGGTTGACCATACAAGAAGATGGCCTGCTGTGGATTGAAATAGTCAGGATCTTTATATATATATATATATCAGGTACACATTAATGCAGGTGTTACTTTCTTCCTTAAAGTCGGGGTCGATTGACATTCCTTAGGGATTGTGCTGAATTTTACTAAAGTGACCACCGGATATCTTCGAGTGGCTTCCTGCCTGTCCCATTACCACTCTTTGCCATGAGATACAAATCTACAAACTCTTGAAAAGTCCGTGAGAATTCAAAAACGAAGCAAAGAAACAACTTAGGAGAAGTTTTCAAATCACTTAGATGATATCCAAGTGGTGAATACTTAAGTTAAGATTTTCTAGGTTATCTTCAGGATAATGAGACTTTATCCAAATGGACTCCACCTTACACATCGCACCCAATAGTTTGGTGAAAAGGACAAACCGAACCTTGTTAGACTTGGTGAGGTTTATGATGGGCAAGGCGGATCTACTCAAGTCACTTTAGGGGTACGCACATGAGACTACTATTTAAGTGTTAGACAAGGTCCAATCCAATTCAGTTGTGGTTACTCCATATGGGATATGGACTAACAAGGATCCCTATTTTTCTTTTCAATTAAGTATGTGAAATGTCCCACTTAGAAGAAGAACTTTGCCGCATGTCGGGAGGCTAAATCATTGTGTGTATACTCAGAGGATATCCCATGAAATTTAGATATTAGTTCTACAAAAGTTGTTTGTTTTAAAAGATACCATCTTCTTAGAGAGAAAAGAGTTTTAAGAGAAGATATCGATAAGGCTAACTTTATGAATTCAAAGTGTTAAAAAACACGCATTCGTCGACTTAATCTAAGGCTATTATTCATGTTGATGAAGTAGTAGTTGATCCATTTAAAACACAATCACATCATAGCATGAGTAGGATACATACTATTCCAGAGAAATATGGATTTCTCATCGCTGAACTGGGACGGTATTACTCATGTAGGTCGAATAGAAAGCCCACACCACGATTAATCTCTAACATCATTGAGTCCGACCACTTATCAAGCCACATGAAGGTCAGAGATGGATTCCATTTGAATCAACTGGTGCATGGACTTTGTCAACCACCGGTGGATAAACCCATGGTATAAGTGGATCTTCAAGAAGAAGATCACATGGAAGGTAATGTTATTATCTGCAAGTCTAGGTCAGAAGCAAAGGCTATCGCCAAAGACAAGGAAATTAATCAAGACAAGACTTTAAGTCTAGTAGCCATGCTTAAAATCCATATGATACTCCCAGCTATCGATGTCGGTCATGATATTTATGAGATATGGAAAATGGATGTGAAGCCTGCTTTCCGCAAAGGAAACCTAAGTAAGGATGTGTGTGTAACATGACCAGTGGTCTTCACACCCAAAAATGGCAATAAAGTATGCAAACTTTAGAGATCCATTTATGGATTGAAGCAAGAATCTAGGAATTAGAATATCCGATTTAATGAGACAATCAAAGAGTTTGACTTTCACAAATGGATGAACTTTGTGTACAAGAAAGATAGTGGAGTGTATCTTGTTCTCTCATGTTATATGTGAATGACATATTACTTAATGAAAAACAAGGTCTTAGTGTTACTGCCACTCTTCACCACATTAAGCTATCTAGGAACATTCTCCACAGAAAGACCTGGAGGCAAGCTACATATCGGGACATAGATCATATGAGATAGATCAGGAAGGTTGCTTTGTCTTTCATGGTCTACATACATAGCTTAGATGCTAAAGAGATTAGCATGGAGCTGTCAAATAGAGGATAAATTCCTATGTTTAGTTGGATCACCCTCTATAAGTCCATGTGCCCAAAAACACAAGATGAGAGGATAAACAGTGAGTACGACCTCACACGCCAGGCAAGGATGTTGTGATCAATCATGTACACCATGTAATGTACCAACCACGCATCATATGCTGAGATTCGCAGAGAGATACCGACCCCGGGTGAGGGTTATTGGGTGGCTGTCAAGAATATACTCAAGTACTTGAGAAGGACTAAGGATGTATTCTTGATCAATGGAGATAGGGATCTTATGGTAAGATGCCAACCACTGATCTGATGGAGATGACTCCAAATCTAAAGCAGGCTAAATATTCACATTGAATGGTGGCACAATCAGTTGGAATAGTTCCAAGTAAGAGAAGACTATGGATTCTATAACTGAATCAGAGTACATCGTTTCTTCCTATGGCAGCTTAGGAAGCGATTTGGATAAGTTAGTTCATTTATGAACAAGGAGTGGTCCCTTGCATTGTTTTTTTCCTATACTATAGTATTGGGATGACAATGGAGCCATTGTTAAAGAAAAAGGTACCATGGTCTCATCAAAGGTCTAAACTAGTACTCAAGGTGATGCCATTTGATTTGAGAAATATTTGGTGATCATGATGTAAAGATGAAGATATGCCCAATGGTCAAAATGTCTAATCTCAACAGCTGCCACTCTGCATAATGATTCACATCTACTTGCCTGGCAGAGCAAGATAAAGGCACCGCTTTAGCTAAGTGGGAAGTTTGTTAGAAAGTGCTTCAAAGGAATCACGCCCAGTACTCTCAGACAGACAGTATATTGTTTATATAGCAGGTCAGTATTAATTTGATTTTCATACGTTG
Organism: Tetrastigma voinierianum; assembly: GCA_016808115.1. Classification (NCBI taxonomy): domain Eukaryota; kingdom Viridiplantae; phylum Streptophyta; class Magnoliopsida; order Vitales; family Vitaceae; genus Tetrastigma; species Tetrastigma voinierianum. Next base: position 499,394 of record JAEQBH010000143.1, read on the forward strand.
AATTGATATATATTTAATCGAATTAATGGTCCATGATACATAACATAGCATGAAGGAAATAATGACTAGATCAGCACAATAAGATTCCTATCAGGTGCAACAAACAGCACCCAAAATTGATCCTGACATGATCACAGATCAACACTGTTGATCCAACAAACTAAAGATTATGTCATACTCCTGACTGACTGGGCAAGGGATCTTATAAACTGATCATGAGATTGGTTGTAGCAGACATGTGGATGCTTGCTAAGAGCAGCTAAGTACATTGAAAACTTTGCATGAGACAATCATATAGATTTACCCATTTGGGTTCGTATATCATCTCATCATAGTTAAATGGTATGTATCTTTGCATTCTTGTGTGCTCAAGGATATCTTAGATGTCGGCTCTGTACTTTGACTCCGATCAATGCTACCTCGAGGTCGCTTCTTTGACAGATATAGCTCCGCATAGCTTATTGGTGGTCAAAGGCAATTGAGTCACAACAAAGGATTCACGACTTAATGTAGGAGTATACCATGGCCTCATATCATTACCTAAACTTGTGGCAGTAGAAACCCATGAAGAGGTTTTCAGTATAATTGATGAGTTATAGTCCTGGAATAAGTTCTAACATTACTTAAATGATGCATCACAATAGTGGGATGAACTGTTCATGCTCTAAACCGAGTAGGGTATAGATTAGTGAAAGGACGAATTGCGCGGTATTTGTCTATGGAAGGGTTTGTAGTCAAACCACCACTAACACTCGGGGTCAAGATGTGCTGCTAGATACCGCCATGACTGCTTGATTCAATGCTGAAATACACAATGATAATCAAAGGGAACCTAATGGGTCACACTTAGAAGATAAGGGGATTCATGAAATGGATTTGGATGTGATCCAAATATGAGAGAGATCATTCTCGATAATGGAATGTCACGAGATTAGTAGAATCCTAGGTTCAAAGGCCCTTACTAAGAGATATAGTAGGCTTGGGCTTGTTCTTTCGCTAAGGCCCGTGGAAGGAACACTTATAAAGACATAGGCAGTCTATCATCCCTTCAAGTGAGAGGCACTTTAGACATTTCATGAGCAAGGGTTTTCCTATAAAAGGACCTTTATGGAAAACCCTAACTAGATCAAGTCATTTGTTCACTTCTCTCTCAAAGAGTGTTTAAGAGAGTTTGAGAGGGTGTTCTTCAAGAACTCCTCTTAGTGAGATCAGGTTTTTGGCTTTCTCTTCTGACGTGACTCAAGCAAGATCGGGACTTCTTCCGAGACCGGCCTTAGAGGTCGACCCACTCTTCGTGATACATTTGCAGGTGAACCTAGGACTCGGGCTTGTTTCGTGCAGGCCTTTGCCACTCGAACAAGAGATCTATTTTTTTGAAACCAACACAAGGTAATCTCGCACCCTCTCTTTGGTTTAGAACCAGATTTGATGCTCCAAGGGATCCTTGGGAGGGTTTAATTGAGTTTTTTTTTTCCACTGCTTTTGGCATGAGATGCCACCCTCAAAACCCTACAGTGCATTGGGAGGATGTATCATGCTCACATCCATGTCACCTGAGCTTCAAAAGCAGTATATGGGTATGGATGCTTAAACCATAGTCTCCCATCTAAGGGAACTTTATGATGAGCAGTTGAAATCTGAAAGGTTCGGGGTCTTCAAGTTGCACTTCTGCTCCAAAATGGTAGGGGAGACATCTCTAGTACAACATATACTAAAGATGAATGGATACATTGAGAGGTTTGATCAATTGGGTTTTTGGATGCACTGTGAGTTAAGTATAGACTTGATTCTAGCTAGTTTACTCGATATTTTTTCATAATTTATGCTTAACTATAGAATGAACAATATGGTGTCCACCATACCTGAGCTGATCAACTTGCTCAAGATAGTTAAGACTTCTTTGAAGAATAAGGAAGAGCATATGATGCTTATGGATTTTTCTAGTTCTAGCAAGAGTTCTTAGAACAATAAGAAGAGGAAATCTACCCAAGTTGAGGGAGGTGAGGCTAAGAAGAAGGTCAAGGAGGCAGCACCAAAAGGCAGTTGCTTCCATTGTGGCCAAGATGGTCACTAGAGGAGGAATTACAAGTCTTATTTGGAGTCCAGGAAGAAGGTGGCATATGATTCTGCATCAACTTCATGTATTTATGTCATTGAGGTTAATATTGTTTCTCCTGACAACTTTTGGGTATAAGATACCAGTTGTAGCTTACTCGTGTGCATTAATGTGCCGGGCCTAAGAAATGGTAGGAAGCTCACCAAGGGAGAATCCAAACTACAAGTTGGCAATGATGCAAGAGTTGCAGTTGTTGCTATGTGGACTTATGTTTTAAACCTCCCTAGTGGTTATGTTCTAGCTTTTACTAAGAACATTGTTCTGTATCTTATTTGATCAGAAAAGGTTTTCATTTAACATTCAATAACAATTTTTTTTCCTTTAGGTTGAATTATGTTCTTTATACTGATGGTACATTAAGTAATGGAAATCTGATAGACACATAACGTGTATGAAAATATAAATAGCCTATGTACGCAAGTGCACGCGTTGCCTCAAGTAATATAGAAAGTAAGTAAGAGTATCGTCCCACAAGGATTAGCTATTAATTACCAACTCTAATCTAGCTTATGCTCTATTTGGATGATATAAAATATGTAAAAGACTCAAAATTACACTAACTAATATGCAAGAATCCTAATTTAATAGAGACTCGAGACTAAAAACCTTAGGGCATAGATTTCACCAATCCAAGCCTATAGGAACCTCTTAACCCAATCAATTAATGTTCATTTCATTATGTTGATGGCGATTTCACTAATGTAATTGTGAATCTCTCTCGATAACTCACAAGCTACCCCTAAGATTTAGGTATTTTGCATCTCTACTCAACCCCAAAACCCTAGGAATGCAATACACCCAAGAAACCCCAATACCACACCTATTTTCATTTATATCTCTATCTCATGATAATTAGATGACATTTCATCCATGGTATAATTCAATCCTCGCATCTCAGATCTTGAATCGAACCACAAATCATGTAAATATTGGTCAAATACCTATAAGCAATAAGAACAAAATGAAATACTCAACATAGATATGAAATAAGGCATGAATCAATAGAGATTAGAAGAATTCATACATTCAAGTCCTGGCTACATCTAAGCCCTAAGAAAGTAAACTAAAACATCTCTAGAAAAGGAACTACAACCATCAAAATGAAGAAAAACATAGAGAGAGAGGAAGAGAATAAACAAATATTGATGTGAAGGCCCTTATCTTCTTCCTTCTTCTTCTTCTTCGAGTTTCTCATCTTCAAAAGACTTGGTTCCTAGGGTGTTTCAACCCTAAGAAACCCCCAAAATCGTTCTTCTTGCAAAAGCATGAGTTAGGGCACTTATATAAGCAATTTTGGGCTCAAAATTGGGCTAAAATGCACCCAAGACTGACCCTTGACGTTGTGACATCATTGCATCTGTTGGAGACGTTCTCTGTGATGTCACAACATCACTCCCTCATGTCGTAACGTCACTGCTCCTTTCTGTTTTCTTCTTCACTTCCCAAGATCATAACTTTGTCGTTTAAACTCCAAATTGAGTAATCTTGGTCTCGTTGAAAATCTTAGAGAGTGTAAAATATGGAAATGAAAATATAGAACACTTTGGAATTTATGGTAGAGATGAAATGACAAAGTGTGCCAACTGATCAGATTTTTTAGCACTCTTCTCTTCTTACTTCTTCAAAAAGTCATAGCTTGATCATTTGAAGTCCAAATTAAGTGAATGAGGGCTCTTCAGAAAGCTTGTGAGGTCTAATATCCATAAATACATAGTTGGAGCCATGGAAGGCCATTTGCAGCTAAAAAGATCGAAATATAGTAGCTACTGCTACAAGTAGAATTTGTTGATTTTCAGACTTTTTTGCTTCATATTGCCTCAATGCCTTTGATTTGGTCCTAATTAAAAATATGATGGTGTTAAAACACTTATTAATATCATACAAAACTAAGAAATACTAACCAAAATATGGGGATAAGATGAGTATAAAATATACTCATCAAATTGACATATTTGATATGTCCAATCAATTTAAATTTCGATGACAACAAAGAGACAGTTGGAAGAAGTATTAGAACACTTGGATAAGATCCAAGTGGTGAATACTTAAGCCAAGATTTTCTGAGTTATATAAGGGATAATGAGATTTTATCTCGGTGGACTTCACCTTACATTACACAACACAATGGTGTGGCTGAAAAGACGAACCGAACCTTGTTAGACATTGTGAGGTCTATAATAGGCAAGACAGACTTCCAAAGTCCTTCTAGGTTTATGCACTTAAGACTATTGTTTATATCATAAATAGAGTCCCATCAAAGTTAGTTGATGTTACTCCATATGAGATATGGACTAACAAGAAACCCTATATTTCTCAAGATGAAAGTAATGAGTCAGTCCATCTGCATGTGAGCTGCATATTGCTCGACAAACTAAGCCAACTGACAAGGTCTCGTCTCAGATATCCTAAAGAAACAATGGGAAATACAACTTTTTGGAACAAAAGGTGATTGTTTCAAAGCATGTTGTTTTCTTAGAGAAAGAGCTTCTTCTAAGAGACAGTGAGAGCAAAGTTGAAGAAGTTCCAAGATGCTCAAGCAGACGCAAATCAACTACCTGTACCTGAGGCTAACATTCATAGAGATGCAATAGTGTTGAGACCAAATGATATACAAATTTCTGCAACTATTACCAAATACTAACTAGAATCCCCTGCAACGGCGCCAAAAACTTGTTGAGACCAAATATAACTTGTATGCTTATAAGAAGAATAATTTTTTCACTAAACTCAATTCAAGATTTACTTTGGTCTTAAAAACTGCAAGTGCATAGGTCGTACAAGTAATAAAGTGGACCTATAAGTCCGGATATCGTTCTCACAGATTGGAAAGGAATTTAAACTTCAACTACCCCAACTACTCAAGTTCTACACTATTTGAACATTTAGTTTAGATGAAAATTTAGTAATCTAATAAGAATTTTAATAACTAGAATCCTACATTTAATATAAATGGAAAAAAATTAAATCCTAAATATAAACTGGAATAAACCAGATTATTGCTGGAAGTAGACACTGGGATTTCACTGTAGTGAAATTATCAATTCCTGCATCCTAATCTCATTCTATTTTCCCATGAGTTGAATCTGAATTTTTCAAGAGGCAAGGTAGCATAGGTTGGATTCCTCCTCTAACCATACTTTTCACTGAGTAAAGGTTCATGTTCTTTTCTAAAACATGATTCTAATCAATTACTTGTAATTAAAATCTCTCAGAAGATCCGGGGTATTTTTCTTTCCAATACTTCATACCCATTTCCTTATGACTCCGCAAATCTCTCGCTTTCCTAAGACAGGCAAGCCATAGATTTCTACAACAAGAATGATGTCTCATCCTAAAGATTTGAAAGAGCTTTCTCTTTCCTTGATTATATCTCATCCTAACACATGATCAAGATCATTCTTCTAGACCAAGGAGAGATCTCTAATTGATTAAATTGATATATCACTCAACCTATTCTCAAACCATGAGCAAATTGAGGATTTATCTAAGTAACCTCTCAGAGCTCATTAGTTCTTCAATATAAGTCTAGCATACCCCCAAGTAACTGGTCTATGCTCTCAGGAATCTCCATCTCTGTGTCACTCAGAAGGCCTCCTGGAAATTAGAACCAAACAAAAGTCCTTTCATGGGTATAAGTTACTAAAATTGGGAACAATTAATTTCAAGATCAACACCATCCAAAAAAATTCAAAATTCAACTCAAGAAATTTTTTTCTCATGTGCAGAAAAGACCATAATCCAACATCGATCTTTTCCTATGGGGTTGTGTTCCTCGAAAACTGGATTACAAGGTATACCGAACATCGATCAGAAAATCTCCACTCCGCAACCGCAATCAATGTAAAGAAATGATTTCCAACTTTTGTCCGAGTTCATTGAATTCAAACAAGACCGTAGAATGAATTTAGCATTAAATTTCAACTTCAAAACTTCGAACACCATCGTTTCAACCAAGAACGAATCAAAATCACATGCTAATGCTAATCTACGAAGAAAAAAAAATAAGAAAAATAAAAGAAAAGAAAAAGAAAAATATAATACAAAAGAGTCCTCAGCTCCCCAACTTCAGCGAAAGGAGAGATAATGTTTTTGAACCCTCTTTTAGCAATAAAGCCTCTATTCCTTAAACTTCCTTCCATCAGAGCTGCCCTTTCCAGTCTGCTCCGCCCGGATTCATCCACTTTTCTTTCTGTCTATCCATCACCACATTCTCTTCTCTATCATCATCTCTTTCCTTCACTTACCTAGTTGCGCCGTTTCCAAAACCTTGCTCATTTAATCTCCCTCCTCCTAGCTTCTGTAATTTCTTCATGACATCATGGAGGTTTGAAATCAGGGTGGTAGGATCAGATATGGTAATGTTAGGGTTTCTGAACTCTAGGGTTTTAGGGAGTGAGATGAGAGAGACTTGAGTAAAGAAGCTGAGACGGGTGAGAGTTTATGATAGCTGTGGCTATCTGCCAAAAATCCATTTATAGCCACTGGATTCATTGTGTGCTACATTAAAATGTCGCGACAATTACCGCCTCGATGTATGACTTTACCTCTATCACATACATAAAGCTCCATGCGACAAAGTTTCAACATTATTTGTAGACAAAGCATGTGAAATGCCGTGACATAGCAGAGTATGTTGCAACATTTCTTTCAAGGCTATTTGAATTTATGTCGCGACATAACAGACTTATGTTGCGACAAAATTTTATTTTCTTTTTCAATTGGCCTTAATTCAACTGCCATGGCTACGTAAAAAAACATGTCGGTGACCTTAACTGAAGTTTTATGAAATTTCATCTTTCCCATGTTTTCTCTTCATAAAACATTAAAAACAACCTATATTCATTCATACTCAATTGAACCTACATGTGAAAACTTGTTTAAACCATCAAAAACCTTTACTTCAAGTATTAATACTCATCTCAATTCTTCATTCAATCTGTCTTACCCAGATATTCAGAATATGTTTTTATTCAAGCAACATAACATTTCCAAAACATTCAGATATGCATTATCCTTAAATACAGGTTTAGGAAATTAGAATTACTCCTACTTGTAGTCATTTTCTGCATATTTTCTTTGGAAACAATTGCTTCTTAAAATGGTTCTTCTTTGAATTTTGCTTCATTTTCTTGAAAATCATCAACAACTAAAATAAAACTACTAACAGATTAAACTGAAACATCAAATACTAAAATTTACTAATAAATCAAATCCAAACAAACAAAATGGAAAATCTCTCGCAGTCAAGCCCCAAGAAGCTGCACAATTTAGTGTCCTTAGGTAGACATTTGCTGTAATTTGTCTTCTCTTTAGCATCCTTTTGCTTGCTCCTTTAGTATGAGCTTTTCTTCATTGGTTTAGTCTCCATGCATGCCTTGTCCTACATTTTCTTGCTTCCTTACAATTCATCATTGCCCCTCATTGGAGTTGGTGTGAGATCTTTAGGATTGAGCTCAGTACTACTGGGAAATGTATTTCTGGATTGGCTTTGTAAGGATTGTATTATCGCCTCTACTTGATTCCAAGCTCAATGTAGCATTGATATTTGTTTGAAACACAATTGTGATAGCTTGGAAATTCTCAAGTTCAGCAATTTTTTTCTCATGCACATTCAGGATCCTTTTGTTTTATGTCATTAATTGTAGCACCTGATCTTCAAAGGTTTGAGTTATTTTCTGCCCTTGATACTCTCCTCTGTTGTCCCTATTTTGTTGTTGCTGCTGTTGGAACCCAGGCTGAGTATAAACTGATTCGTGCCGCAATAGGGTTCCGGATCAACAAAATATATAACCTAAATTACTCCTGCACAATACAGAATTCACTGCAAAGATAGCTTGGCCACATCGAACATGTGGATGTGGTTTTCGCCTTACAAATGATTTGTATAATGATTCAAAATGTGAGGCTTTTGTTTAATTTTGATTTGTACAAAACAGATGGTTGTTGTCACTTATGTTAACTGAAGGTAATTCAAATAAAGTGTAAAAAGAAGTCCTCAAGTTTTCGGGGTCACTAGTTTGGTAAGGATAGGTTGCAAAGGTGTCCCCTGTTAATTCCTTTCGCATTAAGGAAAATGACCTATAGTCATTTCCGAAACCGGATCTTTGTTTAACTTTAAAGACTAACCCTTAGTACCCATTCCTCCTTTCTTGAAACATATAGTATTTATCGAGCATTAAATGTTCCCGAAGTTAAATCTGAAGCATTTAACCTACCTCCATGGCTCAGAATGACAACTAATGGATGTCAAAGGTATCTAACATTAAGAATATACCTAAACTCTAAAAGCTGCCAAGTATTGACCAAAGAAAGACATCAAATAGCTTTTAAACCTACAGTGCTTCAACCATAAATACGCAGCACTGGCTTTCGTATCAGAGGAACACCCGCAAACCCTATCAACTCATCTAGCAACCCTCCTCTTCAAGGTTTAGAGGCTTTAGTTTCAAACATCCTTTGAGTTGTCATCCTCAAAGGTGTTTGGTTGCCTAGAAAGTGAGAGAAAGAGGAGAGAGAAGGAGAAAATGATAGCTAAAAAACAAAAAGTCTGTAATGGAAATGCTTGAATGAATACAGTTACAAATGTTCACAAACGCTTATATAGCTCCACAACCAAAGCAAATACCAATCTAACCTAAATAGTATAATTACAAAGGAGGGTAGAATTGAAATTAACCAAACTAGGGTCGTTTGTACAATAAAAACAGGGAGCGTATATTCGCATATGAAATTTTCTATCTATTTAAATTTCACAAGATAGCAAAATTCGCTTATGGGGTTAAATTGCTAGCTAAATTTGCTTATTCTAGCGAAATTTCGCCATTATTGCAAATCATTATTCGTAGTGAAATTTCGCTATTCTAGCGAAATCTCCCATGTTGCTCCTGCCTGCATCCTGCATGTTCCAGCTTGCATCCAGCTTGTTTCAGCTTCAATTTCTTCGTTCCTGGCTTGATGCAATCGAAGATAAATCATACGAACTCGGTGTAAATCAGCTCAACTTCGATATGCTTAGCTTGATATGGTAGAATAGGTTCTGAAACCTGCAAAAACTACCACAAACAACCTCGAAATACAATCATTAGTACCAAAGGGACCTACACTGTCAACGGCCATCCAATATGACAACATTAATAAAAAGTACTTAGAACCTATCTTAAATAGGAGTTCAAAATAGTACTTTTTGGGCACTAATCACACCCCCTAACCGACATTGCTGGGGTCCTTAGCAATGCCTGGCAATCAATAAGCAAAGAACAAAACATGGGAGGTCAAAAGAGTAATGCATACCGCGATGAGAATCACGAAACCTAAGCTAATAACCATCTCAAAGAATGTAGAAAATTATACCGCAAGAACCCACCAACAAGCTCCCTCTCCCCGAGGTATGAACCAGGCTCTTTCATAAAAAGCGCGGTTGTTTGATCAGGTCTCAATCATAAACTACGAAACTGTACGCTCTCCCCCCCCAACCGAGCTAATGCCATAACCTTGTATGCGCTAAATAACCTAAATAGATCAGACCTCGCCCTTATTACACAATTCCTTGTTGCCAGGTGCAATGCCGCGAGGGCTCGACTCCTCACCCAAGCTGTAATCTGGGATTAACCGACAACCCAAACCACGAAGGTTTGCAGGCATCAAGCCACAAGGAGGATCTTTCTTTTCTTTTTTCGCGTTGACCACAAACTCTATAGGTTTCACTCGACTCCAATGATTTCAGCCTCCAAAGACCTACAACTCGCTAACTCCACCCATTCAATCTGCAATGAATACTAAGCCTACGCACTCCCAACCAGCTGAAGGTTTAAGGCACTGGCTTTAAAGGCTTTCGCCTATAAACCCTCAAAATCGTGCTCTAAGCCATATGCAGCAATGCGATTCTGGTTCTTTTCTTTTCCTTTTGCTTTTTCTTTTTCTCTTGTTTTATTTTAGAAGACTCATTAGCCTTCTATGCATGGGGGTCCATAACCTATTCAAGGGAGTAAACGACACTAAGTTAGGATTTGCATCAGAAAGAGGGGGTTTTCAGGTCGCTTAGCTCATCAATGAGACCCAACGGCTCTGTGTGGTTAGCTAAAGGTGGAAGAGAGACAGTTAAATACAACAAGAAGTTGACTAGTCATCCACTAACTCTGCAGATAGACCCTTCTAACGTCGACACCATTAGAAAGGCTAGTTCAACACATCGTACAAAGCATTATGCATTTACAAAAGTTAATTAAAATAAAATAAAATAATGTGGGTGCAAAAATAGAAAATGTAAATACTGCTATAAAGCTTTTAATATAACCAAAAAGGCTAGTACAAGCTTATCATAGCTGAACACAATACATACTAAGCAAAATAAACCACTGCCTACTATTGGCTAATACATACTAACAAAACAGTCCCATACAAGACAAGTAGGCAATTGATAAAACTAAAACAACACAAGTATAAGCAAAACAAAACATAAGTATGAGAAATGCCACTTCCATGCTAACTCTCCCCCAACCAGCATCACGTGTCCTCACTGTGTAGGGGATCTAAAGCTAGAGAAGGAAGCGAGACCACCTCACTGTGGCCGTGGAGAAGCTAGTGGATCGGTTACCGTGACCGGGCCACAGAAAGCACATCCAAAGAGGCTGCTGAAGTCGATACAAATGGACCCGGTCATGAGTGGTCGCATATGGCTCACACGCCAACCGGTGGGAGACCAAGGTGCCCCATATCCGTAGAAGAATAAAGGATTCTCAGCAAGAGTAACTCCGCCGCCATCCGCCTACCAATGCTATCCGAGGCTTCGCAGATGCGTATGGCAAAGACATGTGGGTGATGGCATCCATAACAACCACAACTTTAGAAGTGATGTGGATGTGCCGTGGCTGCCAAAGCGAGGAGGACGGCCCGTAGGGTCTCGTGGGAGGAGCCGGGGCGCAGAGGTGGAACTGGAGGGGATGAATCCAAAACTGAGGTCCTCTCCACCTCCACCACTGGGACAGCCGTCACCTGGGGGTGTGTCCTCCGCAGATAATCATCCACGACCTCCCCGCCGGTGCAAAAGAAAGAGAGGGCATACAGTCCATTCAAGGGATACACCAGACAACTCGCTACGCCACACCGTGGTTCGAACTTCCAAGATGCTCTAAGACGGCATAACAACCTCTAAGAGATCAAGAGTGGAATAGCCTCCGGTCCGAGCCAAAGTTCCTTGCGTGGACCTTCTTCGTGCGTGAAGTAAAGCTGGCCATGACAAGATCCGCTGACAACTGTAACCCTCGTATATCCTGGACACAGAGAGCCTTCAGAATAGCCCCTCTCTGCAAATAAAGGGCTTGCGGAACAGATCGACCAAGTACATGGTCTCGCGAGGAGCATCTACGAGGAAGCCGCCTCGCAAAAGGATGCACTCTACCGATTCGAGAGAGCGTTTAACCATCTCTCTAGGTGATGGCTGAAGCCACCGCCGACACTTGTCGAGTTAGCCAATCCATCGCGTGCTAAAGCACGGTGATACTGGGCTCGTAGTACCCCAGAGATATCTATGCCGAATCAAGCCGACTGACAACACCGATGTCATAAGGTATAAAACTCAAGAACCAATCAGGATAGGAAAACCGCCTCAAGTCATAAACAAGAGTGCTGAATAATTCTCCGACCAACCACATCGACCCCCAACCGTCCGCTGCTACCGCCGGTATATCATAGTAGGACCGTGAAAGTCCTCGCACGACACCACGTTCCTGCATCAGTCACAAATGCAAATAATGGACGCCTAATCCCTCGCAGGGATACAATCGAGGCGATGACGCGCAGTGTAACTCAAGTACCGAGGTCGAAGGCTCCTCGCCTAGAACACGAAGACTCCTCAGCCGCATGTCCGGCCTCTGAAGGCGCGTTCTCCGTGGTGGCCGTGGATGCACAAGAGAGGGGGGTGATTAGTGCCCAAAAGTGCGCTACTAACTCGCTTATTTCTGTGGTTTTGAGTGCTTTTGTATACTAATTATTCGACTAACTGGCCGCACATTACGGCCTTACTATTTTACTGACGATTTTCAGGCAAATTTTGGCGCTTTTGCAAGCTAATCATGCCAACATTGTTGAGTCGATCCAAACATGAAGAATTCGAGTCAAACTCAACACCATAGACTTTATAGAATCACATGGCGGGCAAGAGAAGAAAATAGAAAATGTCAAGTCATGCGGATGGGATGCAGGGAACAAGCCAAGCAATGGAACAAAGAGTCACAGGAGAGGAGTAAACAGAAATTTTCGCAATATTAAAAGACATGAATTCTCACAAATAGTTTAAAATCATCAGATAAATAAATTTTCCATTTTCGCTATTCTCAGGATTTTCGCCAGCTTAAATTTCGCTAGCTAGCAAATTTTCGCATGCTAGTGAAAATTCTCGCATAATGAAATGGCTGCCCTGTGATTTGATATTTTCGATTCCAAAACGACCTCGTTTTATAATTACCACTTGTCCCTATCATTTCATATTTTAGGTCTTTTTGTCATTTCACACATCGGGTTGGCTATAAAGCCAACTTATAGATTTTTGTAACCCTAACTTAATCTTTCAAAAGACATACGCAGCCTTTTTCTCTCTCAGTTTACGCTTTCTTCTCTCTCATCTTCTCACTTTTCAGGTGCCAAACACCCTCCAAGGATGACAACTGGATGAGCTCGCTTAAAACCCTTCCTCCTTGGAAGTGGGAAGGTCACGCAAGTAGGATCCGAAGGTCGGCCGGTGGTTCCCTATTTTCTCACGCAACAGTTTTGAGACATTCTGTCTCCTAATTTCCAACTCTAGGTTTAAAGCTGATGTACTTTCAATAATACTTGGCAAGCTTTTGTGGTTTAGTGTATTCTTAGCTTTAGATACACTTAATATCCATTAGTTTCCATTTACTTGTTTCACCGAGGTAGGTTAAGGGGTTAGATTTTCACCGCAAGTGCATTCACTTCTAATCAATACTTGGTAATCTTTTGTGGTTCAAGGATTCTTATTTTTAGATCCATCGAGACTCATTAGCTTACCCTTTACGAATCATTAGATGAGTCAAGATAGATTTTCACCGTAGGAACCTTAAATGCTAAATAAAATTTTTTCTACCAAAAGGGAAATTATTAGGTTTAGTTTTTAAAAGTTAGAAGCATCTGTTCTGAAATGACTATATGTCATCCTCCCCTAACGAGGAAATAGACCTGAACCCTCTTCGCTACTATAGGAATCCAACCCCAAAGGACCCAATGCTTCAAGGAGTTCTATTTACATTTTATTTCGCCTTATTTTCATTTTGAAACCAGCTCAACGCACTGCTTTTATCCCCACCTAAAATCCAAACTAAATTCACCATTTCGACTTCACAACCACTCATAGACGAAGAAAACCCATCCCCGTGTTCGACCTTCTAGACGCTTACACCGCAAAGAGCTTGACTACTACAGCAAGAGGAACATAGAATATAAATTTTGCTGATTCCGAATCACCCTACCGTGCACCTAATCAAATGATCAAATAAAATAAAAATAATAAAATAAAATAAAATAAATAAATAAATATATATATATATATATATATATATATATATATATATATATAAATAGCTTTTAAACCCTAGTTTGGAAGATATGGAACCATAAATACAAGCACTGTGAACCTTTACAAGAGGACAACCTGCAGCAACCCCAAAACCAAGCTAGCAACCCTCCTCTTCAAAGCTATAAGGCTTAGCCAAGCATCTCTTGAGTTGTCATCCTCAAGAGGAGTGTTTGGCAGCCTAGAAAATAAAAGAAAGAGGAGAGAGAAGAGAGAAAAGCAAACCCTAAAACTGAAAGCTGCGGGAGATATTTACATAAAATAAAAAGTTGCCAAAAGATCGCTAGTGGCTACAAAAATGATAGGGCTTATATAGCCACCCAATGTGTGAAATGACAAAAAGACCTTAAAATATGAAATTACAATAGGACAAAGTGTAATTATACAAAACGAGATCGTTTGAATTAAAAAATATCAAACGTATGTACCTATTTTCTGATAGAATTTTCGTTACATAGTTTATGCTTGAATAGCTTAAATGCCAAGCTACCGAAAACACAAGAGATAGCAAAAATGGAAATTTTCGCTGATTCACAAGATTGCCAAATAGCGAAATTTCATATTAGCGAAATTTCGCTTTAGCCAGCTTAAAATCTCCTGCTTCCTCCCCGCGCCATCACTCCATCGGGCCACCGTTCCCCTGCAAGATCCCATCCCGCAGCCTTGCCATTTTTCTATTTTTCTTCTTCCTCTGGTCTCCGATTCATGGTGTCGAGTTTGACCTCGACTCCTTCATGTTTGATCGACTCAACAATGTTGGCATGATTAGTCGCAAAAACTCATCGCAAAATTTTGCCACAAAATGCGACGCAAATAAGAGGGACCATAATGTAAATCTGTTAATAGAATACTAGTATACAAAAGCACTCCAAAACCAAATAAACAGGTTCAAAATAGCACTCGGGGCACTAATCAGGGGCGAGGTCCCACCGGGTATGGTATCGTCTGATTGGGCTCAAGACTCGAGACCTCCGAATATCAACAGAGGCTGGACTCTACATCATAGTCAGAGTAGAGACAAATCAGAGGTGCCTCACATTGAAATGGAGAGTGATTACTCAGCCCCGGGTACCGCCCACCCTGGGCCAGGTAATGGTCCGACCCCAGTTCAATCGATGCCCTCCACGGTGCGAACCACACGGAAGCTCGTAAGCACGGTACAGGGACTCCGCCGGTGCTGGGATAAGAGGTAGAGGAGGCCTGGTCGTCGGCGGCAAATGGGTGAGGTGGAGGGATGCGGCAGGGACCGCCTCCAAGGCGCTGAGGGGAGGGGCAGATATCGCCTGGCGTACAGCCAAAGTGGTGTGGCTTGCCTCTAGATCGGCCAGTTCGTGGTGGTTAAAAGAGAATGATGGGAGAGCCTTTTATAGAGCATTTGGGCAACCTGGAAGGACCTCAGCAATTAAGACTACTGTGGGCTTAAAATTCTCTATCAGCGACTTCGCCCCGCAAAGAATCCTCTTTTCTCCCGCAAAATAAAAACAAAATTAAAATAAAAAAATAAATAAATAAAAACATTAGCTAAATATATTAAAGAGGATTTTAATTAACAATTAAGATAAAATAAAAATACTAAAATAAAATAAATTAAAAATCGACTAAAACATAACAAAATTTTCAGCCAGCTTGGTCTCAATGGAGACCAAACCAACTCCGGGCTCTAATGTCGGCTTATGGAGGATCAAGGAAGGAAATCTCCTCTTCTTCGCAGAATACGGTAAAAGCATGTGGCTTGACTCTGGCCGCCCATTAACCTTGAATATTTTCTTGTCTCAGCTCGAGAAGGTCAACCGAATCCAAATATGCTCGTGGATGACAAATGGGCCTGGCTCCATCGTGATTCGAGCTCGCCTTAGCGATGGAGCTCGAATCATGTTACGAGGACTGATCCCCGATTGAAAGTCTCAGGTTGCGGAGCTTATCATGCCACTTTCCGCCTATCCTTGCAATCTTTGGAATTAAAGTAGGCTTCATTTCAACTCTTCTAACTCTGGGCCAACTTCAAGCATTCTTTTGTGCTAGCTCGCTCATATCCATGTTCAATTTCGATTGCCCACCACGCCTTTGTATTCGATTTCTACTGTGAATGGCAAGCTTCCTGCCATATAAAACTAAGCCGCATACGACATTCCGAGGATGGTCTTGTGGCGCTATTCTATATGCCCACAATGAGTCTGTGTTTAAAGACCACCCTTCCCCGCTGTAATTAACAATTTAATCAAGATGGTCTTTATTTCTCTGCTGGCGAGCAGCTCCACTACCAATCGGTTTGAGGATGATACAGGTGGCTACCTTTGTGCTTAACACCATATTTGGATAAGAGGTTCTCAAAGGGTTTACACAAAAAGTGAGAACCTCTATCATCGATAATTGCTTGGGAATCCCGAATCTAGAGAAAATGTTCTCCTCAGAATTTGGGCACCGCTCAGGGTCAGTCGCCTCGCATGGCAATCAAGCTTCGACCCACTTGACACGTAGTCCACCCCACAAGGATGTAAGACAAATAAGGAAGTAGGAATGGCCCCATGAAGTCGATATCCATACATCAAACAATTCAACTACTAAATGGGGTTCAAGGGCATCATGTGACGATAAGAAATCTCCCATTTTCGCACTTATCACACCGCCAGACATGGTGTAGGCATCTTTAAACGATGACGGCTAATAAAAGCCCGAATGCAGCACTTTCATGGCTATTTTCTGTGAAGCGAAATGCCCTCCACACGCACTATCATGGCAATGGCTGAGAATTCCTTCCTGTTCTTCTTCCGGCACACATTTCCTGGCTATCCGATAAGCACAATACTAACAACACGGCTCCTAATAGCACGCATGAACTCTTTGCATGGAAGAACTTCTTGTCATGCTGTCCACTCCACTCAGTAACTCTCCCCGTTACTCGTACTGGCAATGCGAGCATACCATGGTGCTATACTCACTGTCAAGAGATTCCTCGTGAAATTCATCAAATATGGGAGTGGTCAGGTATCGTGTGCTATGGTTAACTGGAGAGATGATCTAAGAACAATGTTCTCCACTTCTTATTCTAATCCGGATGTTGAACTCTTCTTGTAGCAATAGAACCCATCTGATGCCGAGCCCTCGGGAATTCCGCTGCGGAGTAGATATTTCAATGTCGAATGATTTGTGAAGATTACAATATCACCCAATCAAATAAGATCGGAACTTATCTAAAGCATGTAATTGATCGCTAGCAATTCTTCTCTGTAGTAGTGTAGTTTCTCCGAGCTTCATTTAACGTTTTCTTGTCGCATAATACAACTACATACAATTTTCCTTCTACTCTCTGTCCGAGAACCGCTCCAACAGCAAGGTCACTAGCATCGCACATTACCTCAAAAGGCAAGTTCCAAAATGGCTCTCAACGTGGTATCAGAGTCAACATGCTTTAAGCTCCTCAAACTTCTCTTGGCATCGCATCCCATTCAAACTTGCATCTTTCAAGGAGCTTGCAGAGTTTACTTAGCAATTTTCAAAAGTCCTGATTTAACCGCGATAGAAGCCTCCGTACGCCCTAAGAATCGCCGCAGACTTTCTTCACACATTAAAGAAAGATGGCAATTTCAAGATCAATTCTACCGCCTTATCCACTCTCCAATTCCCTCTCTATAAATGATGTGCCCCAACACAATGCCGTGATTTACTCATAAATGGCATTTTTCCCGGGGCTTTAGTACTAGGTTCTTTCGATGATCCGTGGAGTGACGGGGCTTTTCAAACGGACGAGGCATTCATCGAAGTTTCCCGTAAATGTTATGTCATCCATATAAACCCATAATACGCCTACCATATCACTAAAAATACTTACATACACCGAAAAGTGGTCGAGGCATTGCATAGACCGAAGGGCATCCTCCTATAGGCATGTACTCAAAAGGACAAGTGAAAGCGGTCTGGTCCCGATCATCCAACGATCTCGATCTGAAATAAATGCCAATACCCATCTAGAAAGTAAAGAGAGAAGGGATGAACCGGCTACTCTCTAGGAGCTGGTCCATGAAAGGTGCGAAAGATCCTTTCGTCACCTCATTCGCCTTCTATAGTCGATGCATACCCTCCATCCTCGTAGTGCCCGCAGCATTCTCTCATTTTAATCGAGCACCGTAGTAACCCCCCGATTTCGGGTACTACTTGGGCTGACTCCAAGAGCCATCTATATGGGGGTATATGATCCCGGCTTGTAGCAATTTCAACACCACACGTACTCACCTTCGCATATGATTCACCCCTCCGCATTGCGAACCGTCGAATTCCCTCTTCTAAGTAGATACGATGGGTGCATATGGCCTGCCACTGCCTTCAAATCAAAATCTTCCATCCGATTGCTTCTTTGTTCCGGTGGAGGATTTGAAGCAAACTAGCCTCCCCGTGGATTGCTCAATAGTGAAGAACACATCGGACAATGATTTTTCCTCCCAAAATGCATATTTCAATTCAATAGGTGGGTTTGGGTACCCAACTGCTGAGGACCTCGCTCACTTCCAAAGAAGTGCAGGTAAAAATTCCACCTTTCTTCTCCATTGGCCATGAAGTAGACTCACCTTCTTAAGCTCCTGTTGGTCTTCATTACTATCAACCAACTCCCTGGTTAATACATCTTGCACTAGTAGCTCATTTGCTTGTTCTTCAAGGATGGCCTCTATCGCACAAACCTCTTCACTGTCATCCTCCCGTTTGAGGCATGTGCTTTGGCAAGAGCGGAAGATATTGCTTTGCCAACATATTTCCAAAGGTTAATGCGCATCACGCCCATTCCGACACCAGATCGTGATCGAAGTGGCCAAAATCGCCTCCTAAGATGATCGCACATGGTTAGCCCCTACCGCGACCGGTTCAGATTGGCACTACAAAATCCATCGGATAGTAGAATTCATTCACCGAATCAAAACATCCTCAACCGTCCCTTTGGTATTTTGATGGACCCATCTACTAGAGACAAAGTGATACATCGGCTTGGGTTCCACCTAGCCCAAGTCAAGAGACATGGAAAAAGGGCAGACATTAACACTTGCCCTTCAAATCTAGCAATGTTTCCACGCAAGTGCCATTTATGCTAATCTGAGATCGTAGACGGATCTTTGTACTTCATCGAGTCTTCATACCAATGATGGCACTCACTGCTTAGTCAAAAAGGCCTTATTCACATTAAAGCCTCTTTTACTGCAATAGGTCCTTCAAAAACTTTGCATACGTAGGGACTTGCTTGATCATATCGAGAAGAGGGATGTTAACCTTCACTTGCCGTAGTACTTCTAAAATTTCAGTTTGGTTAACTGAATTTTTCCTTTTTCAAAGTGCCTGTGGGAAAGGAGGGGGTTCATAGTGTTTCACCTCTTCCTCTGTTGGTTGTTCTTCCTCTAGTGGTTCAACCACTGTGGGAGCTTTCTTGGCTGGGTTTGGGACTGCTGGTCTCAATTTATTCACTTCAACGCCACTACCGTTTCAATTTCATCTATCTCTCGACCAGGATCACTGGCAGCCTATCTCATTCATTCCCTGCCTTTGGCTATGTCTAGGAAGGAATTTCCTTTTCAGACTCTACATCAAGTTAGACAACCTGAAATGGAACTTTGCAAGTTGTCATATTTGTTGAGATCTCAGAATGCATATTATCTATTTTCTTGTCAGAAAGTGAGCTTCTTAATGTCTCAATTTTCCGATTAGTTCCGAACATTCAACACTCATTTCTCCACAAAGGTACCTACTACTCATAAATTTAATTGCCTCGCTTCAACAGGAGAAGAAGGCAGGTTAAGTCACAAGTAGTTAAGGTGGAGTTGAACGCCATGTGCCTCCTGGGAGCATAAGGTGGGGTTTTGGCTTCATGATAGGTTCTGATGATTCCTCCACCGGGGTTATAGTGTTTCCATACTCGAGCATTTGTCGTTAGTTTATTCGACCTAAGACATGGGCATGCTCTGCATCAAATCCCTCACTCCAAGAAACCATTGGACAATGCTCCCAATATGGCTACTGACCGACAATTAAAATGCTAGGTGAGATGCTGTGCAATTCAATCAACGCTTGCACTTCATGCCGGTTTCATTTCAAGCTCCAACCTTCTCGGTCAAAGTGGTCGCTTTATTTCATCTCCGTGTCTTCTGGAAGTGGCTAAATGCTCCCATTTTGGTTTGAAGGCCCCATTTTTTCCAGCCTCTCGATTCAGCTTCGTCCCATGACTTGGAGTGTTTCTACACATAGCCTAAAGGTCCATGGCTTCATCCGGTAGTTTGCTCAGAAGTCCCTCCACACATGGTTTCCAAAGAGGTTGCTTCATGGTCGAGACATACCATCATAGAATGATTCACAAGCATCCATGTATCGAAACCATGGTGTGGAAAATGCATCGATGGTCTCCATGAACCTCTCCCAACATCGATAAAACTTCTCATTATCGTAGCCAAGTAAGTGTAGATTCTTCAAACTGTTCTCGTCGTACTTCAAAAATTCTTCAAAAATGTAGCTTGAAGATAGGCCCAATTTCTCAATCGTTCTCACGTTTCTGAATCGGGAACTAAATCTTAGCCTTGTCTTCAAAGTCAAGGAAATGCTTTCACCTTAAGCAAACCATGTCAGCACACCTTCTTTAAAAGTTGTTCCTCGAACTCTCGGATATGCGTATATGGATTTTCATTCTCCATTCCATGAAAAGTGGGAAGCAGGGGAACCAGATAGGGTCTCACTACCACATCATCAACAGGTGGTATGATGAAGGAAGGTGCACTCACCCTAGTAGGGTGTATGTGGTCCCTCATTGACCTGTATGCTGTAGGATTCACCGAGCACCTACGACTTTGCTATTCTTCAGCAGAGGATCCATTTGCTCACTATACACCGACTCACAACTTGTTCAATCGTACTAACTCTTCAGAATCTACCCGATATACCTCTATCCTAGTGATGCATAAACACCTGTGACACAAAAAGAGACAAAGCAAATAACAACAACTGGGCTTCGACAAAAGATCGGGCAAGAATAAGAAATAAATGACTGTTATTCATAAAAACAACTCAAAGAAGCATCACAGAAATAAAACTTAAAATTCTAAACAATGGTGGAATTCAAAAAGGTTTAAAAAGGTCACCAATACGGTAATGAGGAGGCAAGTACTTAACAACTCACTATCTCGTAGTAAGGCACTATTCCTGCAGAACGAAGGCCATTTGATTCGTACACAATAGGGTTCCTGATCAACAAAATTTATAACCTAATTACTCCTACCGTCACTAACGCAGATAAATGGCCAGATCGAACATGGATGGGTTTCTCGCTCTTACAAATGATTTGTATAATGATTCAAAATGGTGAGGCTTTGTTCGATTTTGATTTGTACAAAACAATTTGGTTGTCATTACTATGCTAACCAAGTGTAATTCGAAATAAATGTAAAAGACGCCCTCGTCTCAGTCACTAGCCTGGGTATGATGTGGTCGCAAAGGTGTCCCTAAGTTATTTCCTTTCGTATAGGGAAATGACCTATAGTCATTTCCCCCAAATCTGATCTTGGTTTAACTTTAAAGACTAACCCTTAGTACCATTCCTTCTTGAAACATAGCATTTATCGAGCATTAAATGTTCCTAAATCTAGCATTTAACTCACCCGATGGTCGTAAATGAAAACTACAATAACAGCAATGTATCTAACATTAAGAATACACTGAACCCTAAAAGCTTGCCAAGTATTGACCAAAGAAAGTACATCAAATAGCTTTTAAACCTAGTTTTGAAAGTTTGAACCAAAAATACGCAGTACCTGCTTCGTGAAAAACAGAGGAACACTTGCAAACCCTATCAACCTACCTAGCAACCCTACTCTTCAAGGTTTAGAGGCTTTAGCCAAACATCCTTTAAGTTGTCATCCTCAAAGGGTGTGTTTGGTTGCCTAGAAAGTGAGAGAAAGAGGAGAGATAAGAGAGAAAATGATAGCTAAAAACAGGGGCCCGTAATGGAAATGCTTTTTAATGAATAGTTAGGTTACAAAATGTTCACAAAATGGCTTATATAACCTTACAACCAAAGTAAAATACTAATCTAACTCCAAATAGTATAATTTACATTGAGGGTAGAAACTGAAATTAACCAAAACTAGGGTCATTTGTACACACAAAAACAGGGAGTGATGAGCCTTCACATAGTAGAATTCGCCATGTAGGCGAAATTTCACTAACAACATAGCTTAAAATTTGCTACGTAGCAAAATTGCTATACAGGCTTAAAATTCTGCTATTCTAAATGGAATTCCTTTGTTGCTCCTACCTGCATCCTGCATGTTCTAGCTTGCATCCAGCTTGTTTCAGCTTCAATTTCTTCGTTCTTGGCTTGATGCAATAAAAAATCAATCATACGAACTCGGTTTAAACCAGCTCAACTTCGATATGCTTAGCTTGATATGGTAGAATAGGTTCTGAAACCTGCAAAAACTACCACAAACAACCTCGAAATATAATCATTAAGTATATATATACTGGGGCAAATCTACACGTGTCAATCGGCTTAACTAATATGATTAGTACACAAAACGTACTTAGAACCTATCTTAAATAGAGTTCAAAATAGCACTTTTTGGGCACTAATCATAAACCTGATGGTAGTTTTGTCCATGTCTAGGCCCCGCTGCTCCCACCATATGAAAGCTATGGTTTTCTTAGTGTCATTCGTAGTGTGTAGGCGTGTGCCTGGGTTGGGCTTAAAAGTATAACTCTGCTTGCATTTAGGTATTATGCCTCCCCAACCCGGGGTAGGCCTCTTCTTCCTCATACCCTCAAAGATTGTTGTTTCTCCCTTCCTTTCTCATCGTCAGTTCATGTGCAAGTAGCATCCTTTTCTCTATCAAGTACTCGCTTATTCATTACCGCATCAAGCTCGCTTCTATGGTCAGAGTTCTATCCAACTAATCGCACAATTTCCCCATCCCTGCTGTTGCCCTTAAAGATTCATGGAGTCTCAGAGTTGCATTCCGGGCAAGGTCTTTAATAACTCGTCATTTTCTCCGCACTCTTTCTTAATCCTCCACAACATGATGCATCAATTATACCCTAAAGGTATAATTCGCGGTACGGTAGAAATGTCCATATGAGTCAGTTTATCTATCCCATGCATAGCACCTCTTCAGCAATCTCAACCTCTCCCATGTAGCAAAGACTCTCATCCTCCCTTGCTTAAACACAATGATTTCTCCCTCTTCTCTCGCATGCCATAGCGCGAGAACCGAGGGAAAATTCGCCATGAATGCCTCCACCACCTGGGTCCCAAGTATTCACTGATCCCACTCGGCAAAGGAGTCAAACCATGTATCGCTACATCTCCTTCAATGAGATTGGGAAGAGTTGAAGCTGATTACAACAGCTTGCTCAATTCGCCACAATGGGCTTTCCATCCTCATAAATCTCCTAAGTGCTCATTCTGGATCTCGTAAGGGTGTCCTATGAACCTGTGTCACGCACCATTGTAATCAAAGCCGGGGTTTTAAATTTCAAAGTTGTTCGCTTCAACGGGAGGTCAGCTCCCACCGCAGTATCTTCCGAATGATAGCCTCTAAATTTCCCTCCATCAGGAGCCAGCCTCCCGTGGTCTCTCCGCTTCTTCCGAATAGTCCAATCTTTCTATTTGATTATCCATACTTCTATCTCTAGTACTAGTAGATTTCCTCATATTTTTTAGGGTTCTTTCAATTTCTGTGTCTAAAGGCAGCGGTTCTGCTTCTGATTTTCTATGCATTTAATATTTCCTTGAAAATGGAAACACACTGAGATCAAATAGAGTCAATGATAACAAAAATTGTATATTCATTAAGCTTCCAAAAGATCGCTTGTTTGATACCACGTCAAAACAAGCCATGATTTTCTGAAATTTTTGTAAAACAAAAAAAAATGTCCAAATTAGCATTTCTCTCTTTTTTCAGAATATTGATTTTTAAATTCTTTCAATCCCCATCAACGGCGCCAAAAACTTATTGAGACCAAATGATATACAAATTTCTGCAACTATTACAAAAGACTAAATAGAATCCCCGACAACGACACCAAAAACTTGTTGAAACCAAATATAACTTGTATGCTCATAAGAAGAATAATTTTGTCACTACACTCAATTAAAGATTTACTTTGGTCTTAAACATTGCAAGTGCACAGGTCGTACAAGTAATAAAGTGGATCTATAAGTCTGGATATCATTCCCACAAAGATTGAAAAGAATTTAAACTTCAAATACCCCAACTACTCAAGTTCTACACTTTTTGAACATCTAGTTTAGATGAAAATTTAGTAACCTAATAAGAATTTTAATAACTAGAATCCTACATATAATATAAAAGGAAAAAAATTAAATCCTAAATATAAACTGGACTGAACCAGATTATTGCTGGAAGTAGACACTCAGGATTTCACTGCAAATTATAAATTCCCGTATCCCAATCTCATCTTCATCTTCCCATGAGTCGAATCAATTTGTCAAGAGGCAAGGTATAGTTTGGATTCCTCTTCTAACCATACTTTCACTGGAGTAGAGGTTCATGTTCATTTCTAAAACATGATTCTAATCGATTATCAGAATTAAATTTCCGTAAGATCCAGGGTATTTTTCTTTCCAATACTTCATACCCATTTCTATCATCAGATTTCGCTTCCAAGACAGGTAAGGCCATAGATTTCTACAACAAGAACGATGTCTCATCCTAAGATCTAAAAAAAAAGAGTTTTCTCTTTCTCGACAGATCTCATGCTAACACTGGGATCAAGATCATTCTCCTGCACTAAGGAGATCTCACTGATCAAATTGATATATCACTCAACCTATTCTCAAACCATGAGCAAATTGAGGATTTATCTAAGTAACCTTTAAGAGCACATTAGTTCTTCAATATAAGTCTAGCATACCCCCAAGTAATTGGTCTATGCTCTCAGGAATCTCCATCTCTATGTCACTCAGAGGGCCTCCTGGAAATCAGAGCCAGACAAAAGTCCTTTTATGGGTATAAGCTACTAAAATTGGGAACAATTAATTTCAAGATCAACACCATCCAAATAAATTCAGATTTCAACAAAGGAAATTTTCTTCTCATGTGCAGATAAGACCGTAACTAACATCAGATCTTTCCCAATGGAAGTTATGTTCTCGAAAACTGGATTACAAATAATCGAACATCGATCAGAAATTCCATCGTGAATCAGAATAAATTGAAGCAATGATTTACAAATTTTGTTTGAGTTCATCAATTCAAACAAAGAATCATAAATGAATTTCAAAGATTAAAGATCAACTTCAAACTCGCCAACACTTATCGCTTTCGTGATCCAAGAACGACCAAATCCCACGCTAAAGCTCACCCATAAAGAAAAGAAAATAAGAAAAGGAAAAGAAAAGAAAAGAAAAAATACAAAAGAGTCCTCAACTCCCTGTGCATCCGGCCATTTTGCCGATCACTTTCACTCGCTTCTCCAACCACTTCTCATTTATGTAGTCCCAAAAATTCTCGCCCTAAAATTTAGGCTACGTAGAACCCTAAGCATTTCGCCCGTATCGCCTTCTTGTTTCACCTAGAAGTCAGGTCATGACGCAGTTTTGTGTCTTTACGTGTGTATGCGCCGTTCTGGTCGCGACTCAAGATCTTATGCTCCTTCGTCTGGCCATGACAAAGTATATTTTTGTCGCAACAATCTGCTTCTTCTATGATAACTCACGTAGATGCAGTTTCTTTGTCACGATATATTTTGTGCATTCCTTAAACAATTATGTCGCAACATTGATAATCATGTCGCAACACGCTTCGCAATTATGAAGCTGGTGTCGCGACCCAAGTTTCCACGTCATGCATACGATCTCTCGCTTGCGCCGCAATCACCTCAATTATCTACATTTCGCCACACCCGCAAAGTCTTCACGACAGAGGCTTATTGCCACTAAGCTTGACTTCTTGTTGCAGCTTTATTTTGATGTTGCGACATGACTTCTTGGTGTTGTCAAATTTGCTGTCGCGACCCAATTTTCGCAGGTCGCAAGACTTATGTGTTCAAATTACTCATTTCACAATGCATGTCAATTTCTCAATTGTGTCAAGTCTTATCGTGACATGTAAAAGTCCGCCGTGACCCGCTTTCTCCGCTCAGCTTATTTCTTTGTTATGCATATTGCATCCATGTCACAACATAGATTTATCTCCACCAAGTATGTTGCAACGCTGCGCCTCTGCTACGACCGTGCCATTTCTCCCAACAAGTAAGCATCAGCCTGTCGCGACATAAATTTTCTCGGTCGCGACGAACTTCTTCTTTAGTGCCTTCTCCGCTCCCAACCAGCTCCTCTATGCTGCGTAAAGATCGCAAGGTCGCGACATAGTAGATTCCGTCGCGGACATATTCTCGCTCGCTTTCTTTGATCTTTCCTTGGCGTCGCACATAAATGTGATCTTTTGTCCTAACCGGATTCTTCCCATTTCTCGCTGCGGACATGCCGCCTTTGCTTCGCAACCTACTTCATCTACCACCCTTGTATCTTGTGTCATGGCTACGTAAAATATTGTCGCAACACAGCTCTTCTAGCCATTTTAGATGTTTGTCATGACCTAGAAAGTCCGTCGTGATGTAGACTGCTACAATCACGTTTTTTCTCTTTCTATTGAAATCTCACTCAATTAACTCCATGTGAAAAACACAAAGTTTGTAAATATTCCATAATTTGCATTAAACAACTTCTGAAAATACTTGAAACAGCTTGAAATGGCTTGGGCCAGATGAGTTTAAGACTCATCAAATAGCAGCTGATCCTTTTGAAGCACAAGAGCTTCGTAGGTCTTGTAGGATACATACTATCCCATAGAGATATGGATTTCTCATTAGTGAACAGAATGGCGTTTTTCTCATAGAGGATGATAAACCTACTACCTATGAAGAATTTATGAACAGTTCAGAATCTGACAAGTGGTTGATAGCCATGAAGTCAGAAATAGATTCCATGTATGAAAACCAAGTATGGACATTGGTTGACCTTGAAGGAATAAAACCCATAGGGTGCAAGTGGGTCTTCAAGTAGAAGACAAACATGGACCGTAAGGTTATTACCTACAAAGTTAGGCTTGTGGCTAAAGGTTATCGTCAAAAACAAGGAGTTGACTATGACTAGACTTTTAGTCTTGTAGCTATGCTTAAATCCATAAGGACGATTAGTCCTGTCACTAAAGACTTTTACTCCTAGCCATTCTTGCTCATTATGATTATGTGATATGGAAAATTGATGTGAAGACAACTTTCCTTAATGGAGACCTATCTGAGGATGTGTATATGACACAACTGAAAGGTTTTACATCTAAAGATAGGAGTAAAGTATGTAAGCTTCAAAAATCCATCTATGGATTGAAGCAAGCATCTAGGAGTTGGAACATTTGATTTGATGAGACAATCAAAGAGTTTGGTTTCTCACAAAATCATGATGAGGCTTGTGTGCATAAGAAGATTAGTGGGAGTGTTTTCGTGTTCCTTGTGTTGTATGTATACGACATACTACTTATAGGAAACAAAGTCTTGGTTTTACAATCTGTCAAAATTTGGTTATCCAATAATTTCTCCATGAAAGACCTTGGAGAAGCAACCTACATCTTGGGGATTAAGATTTAGAGAAATATATCTAAAAGGTTGCTTGGTCTTTCACAGTCTACATACATAGAAAAGATGCTAAAGAGGTTTAGCATGGATTAAGCAAAGAGAGGGTTCATTCCCATGACGTATGGGATTACACTCTCGAAGTCCTTATGTTCTCATACACAGGATGGGAGGACACACATGAGTGTGATCCCTTATGTTTTGGCTATAGGATGAACCATGTATTCTAAGATATGTACTAGACCCAATGTATCATATGCTCTGAGTGTCATGAGCATAAACCAGTCGAACCCTAGTAAGGGTCATTGAGTGGCTGTAAAGAATATTCTTAACTACATGAGAATGACTAAGGATATATTCTTGATATGTGGAGATAGAGATAGCGATCTTCATGTGAAGGGGTAAACAAATACCAACTTTTAATTTCATAGAGATGACTCTAAATCTCAATCAAGTTATGTGTTCACATTGAATGGTGGAGCAATCAGTTGGAAAAGTTCTAAACATGAGATCACTATTATGTTTACATGACAGGACCCGACCCGGATACCCTCCTGTGATTCCCGGTGTCCCGCCAGTGAAGTTCCACCAGATAAATCTTGTGGAAGATACAAAGGAGCTCCACTTTAAGGAGGGAAGTAAACACATGCATTAGTTTAATATCCCAATTATATATAAGAGTCCTACCACATATATAACAAGGACCCATAAAAGCTCCAACACGACATCGAGCATTCTAAGAGTATTCGAGAATTTAAAGGTACAAGTAGAGATGAATAAGTCCAAATACAACAACAAACAAAAAATGCATGTAATGATAGAGTACGGCACCGCACGGAAGAGTGGTGTCGACCCGGCGCCAAAACAGTTCTACGAACTCGTTTGCACTCTAAGAACGGATTTAAAACAATAACGAGAGATAATAAATCTCAGTGAGTGGCATAATTTATAAGGAAAATAACATTTTTTATTTTCAAAGATTTCTTCTCTCAAAACCTTCCGTTCACTCTTTTAAAGGTTCCCTGTTTAGAAACATTTCACAAAACCCAACTTTACCCCAAGACCAACATATGTAAATCATGCTCAACAATTTAAATGACACAATGTTAAGAACACATAATCCGAATTGTTTCCGCTCTATAAAAATAAAAAAAACTATAATCAATCAGACACAACATAAGGTCAATCACGAATAAAATAACCATGAAAAAGCACCATAACCATAAGTATTAAAATATACCATGTTCAGAAATCAACAAATGCATCATACCATGTATCCATCATAAACCGCCAGAAGCCCGACCACGACACCGCGGGGGCGTTCAATGAACCGGTGGTTACACCCTACCATCACGTGGCAAACTAATAAACTCAGCAGACCCTACCATCACGCGGCAAATCAACAAACCTCCATGTAGACCCACATCACGTATAGTTTAATAAACCTGCAGACCCGTCCATCACGTGGGCAACTATTAAACCTTCCGCAAGCCCTACCATCACGTGGCAACTAATAAACCTCCGAAAGCTCCTAGCCATCACGTGGCAACTAATAAACCTCCGGGTAAACCTGACCATCACGTGGCACCTAATAAACCTCCGGGTGAACTTGTCCATCACGTGTCATCTAATAAACCTCCGGGTAAACCCGGCCATCACATGGCAACTAATATAATCGTTCCCTTACTCACTTGTACTTTCCCAACAATACCGTATTAGAGTCATTCCATGCCCCAAGATTCCCCTTTAAAACAATAGTTTTAAGGTGGTATATAACCTCAATTACGTATCAAAAACATCCCAACACCACTCATCCACGAACCTATTAAACCTCTAAATAGTTAAAATATACAAAACTCACAGATGAAATGATAACTTATTTAATATGAGACCGAAAATCATATATGTATGCAACCAACCATCTGATCAAAACAGTATATATGTAAAATATTAAATCATAATAGATATATCAACATAATACCCCAAATCATTTAAAAACATATTAACCACTCACAGACTATAGACGCTCAAATCCTACTCCCCGCAGATCACCTCCCCGCCGGCGTGAGTGCCGACATAAAATAAAAACACCACTTAGGCTCTAATAACTAACCAACAACATCGGGAATGCCCGAAGGCCTGTGAATAACTTTAGAACTAAGAGACCATCCAAATCGACTCGACAAGTCCACAATTACACAAAGGTGCTCTATAGGCCCCTCTCGTACCTAAAAAATTCGGGGCTTTTCACCCGAGCTAATTTCTTGAAATCAACCGTCCACAATTTATAAAAACATTCAATTCACTAATCCAACTTCAATTTTTTCCAAACTCGACCACTGGGTACTCTATTTCAGTCCAAACTTCAGAGAATTAATTCGAAACAACCTAAAATGGAAAAAAACTAACCAAACGATATCCAAAATTCACAAACCATATCAATGGAAAGCCCAAGAGACCGTGAACACACGCATTCTACCTTGGTCCAAAGGTCGGGCCGCGTGGCCTAAAACTCGATCCAACATTTCGAATTTTATTTTGTCGCATCTTCAAACTATGATGAATCTAGAGAAAAGGACCACGTAAAATGAGTTCAGAGGGTCCAAAAAATGGTGGAAAGGAGGCATGGGTTGGCCCAAATGGCCTAAACACAAAAAACCGGGCCGACCCGCAGTGTGGGTCGTTGTCGTCACACCGACCGGTGCGTCATCCGGGCGCGCTGGTCGAAAATTTATCTACAGGTGGTCCGGGTCGCCCTCCTTCCCCGTCCAAGGTACAGAGAGTGGTGGCCGAACGGCCTCGCCAACGCAAACCCGACGCCTAAAATGGGTCAAACGACCGGGCCTCGGTTTTCGGTTTTGGGATTTTCTCTCTAGTTCGGGTCGATCCTCACTGCACCCAAAACCAGGCCATAGAGCCTAGGTTGTTTTCGGCAAAAACTCCGGCTGACTTGGAAAAACTGATATCATTGCTTGAACTTACCAGACCATAACTTTATCCAGAAGCTCAATGCTCAACCTATCTCGTGAACTCGCATTTGTTGTGCCTACGAAATGGTGTCTTAGTCAACCCAAAATTATTCATCCTTGAAAAAGTCAACTTGGGCTCACATACTAAGTGTTGGTCAAACTTTGTCAAACTTGGTCAAACTTGGTCAAATGTGTTAAAACTTGTATTATTTGGTACGGGTCATTACAACCTACCCCTCTTAAAGAAAATTTAATCCACTAAATTGCACTGTCACGAAGAGACGAGGGTACCGCCATGGCTCCGCATTCGTCCTCCCATTCCGGTCGCTCCGATCAGGTGGTTTCTCCACGTAATCTTCACTCAAGGATATTGTCTCATAAGGGCTTCTTCTCTCTACCTGTGAACGACCGGTTGTTCCTCATAGGATAAGTCATCCTCGCTCAATCCTCCGGTGCCCCAAAGACATGAGGGGTCTGAGATATACTCTGCGTAGCATGGAGATGGAAACATTATGGACTCGAGAAAGCTCCTAAGAAGTCTAATCTATGGCCACCGGACTATCCTCTCAACACCCAAAAGGTCCGATGTAGCGAGGACTTATTTCGCTCCTGCATTCACGCCTTCCAAGGAGAGTTTTAAGAATACTCGATCCGACCTCAAACTCTCAAGATCCTTTCTACGCTTGTCCGCATACTCAAGATTCTAAGAATATCCATAACACTAAATATTCATCAAACGTATGCTCAACCACCAACGTTAAGGTCAGCATACAATCCTTCCATCCTCTCAAACCCCACAGTCCAACCTTCATGTCACGCAGCCTGGCCTCGCATCTAAGCATCTAAGGTTGAGGGAAATAACGTGAGTTCGGTGCCTCGCAGTGAATCCCCTAACAAGCCATGCGCTCATAAAACAT
This sequence comes from Tetrastigma voinierianum, assembly GCA_016808115.1. Lineage (NCBI taxonomy): Eukaryota > Viridiplantae > Streptophyta > Magnoliopsida > Vitales > Vitaceae > Tetrastigma > Tetrastigma voinierianum. Next base: position 530,597 of record JAEQBH010000143.1, read on the forward strand.
TTCCACTTATACATAATTCAAGATATCCTTCAAAACATGAGCATTTTACGCGCATAATAGCCGATGATGGAAACACATGAATGCAATACTACCACCATCTCACCCCCTCATTAAGGACTCGCTTTCACCTGTGGACTACCCGATCATCCCGTAACAACGAAAATTGCTGACTTAATACTAACACCATGGGATATGCCCACATCCCAGATATCTCAGGATCTTCTCGGGACTACAACCTGTGACTAGTCATCGTCCCGTGTCCACTACATCAATCCCGACTTCACATTAGCCTCATACCCATGTCATGCTTTTAAACACTTTCACAAAGATTCAACCACACGGGTATTTAAAATATCACGTACTGCCATCCAAAAGATTTCATATATATAAAAATATACGTTTATATCACTAGAAAATCACACAGTCAAAGCACGGAATGGTACCGAGTTCCCACAACATCAAATCACAGTACAAGCAGGAGAAGGTTATAGATCCCCTACCTTACTTAGATTCAAAAGTCCGCAGTCTCCCAAGGAAGTCAAACCCGAGGCTACTCTAAAGGGTCTCAAATAACAAGTCATAAGATTCTTAGCTTCTCGCTAACTGCGGTCACATAAAAATTACTCAAGTGGTCTATTACTTTATCACCACTGACTCACATATCCTTATACCTTCCAATATAAACTCTTGATCCCCCAAGCGCACTCCATTCACTTACTAGGATCAACATTTAACACCCATTATTAGTAAGTTACACAAACAACGCACTCAACACAAAACACCTCAGATTCCTATCTCCATATTACTCATTTGAAGATAAAGTGCCATGGTTCTTTCCAACTGGAATCACTCTAATTCGAGCACTCAAACTCGAGATATGTCCTACACAACATAGTCCTTTTTCCATAAGTTCCTAAACCAAGTCACCCCAACACTCAAACACACATCAAAGCCACTCTATTCAACCCGAAACATATTCCAAACCACACCTTAAACAAGAATATAAGGTCTTGCCAACTCATCACTCAACCAATCTAAGGTTAGGATGAAACCCTAACTTCCAAAAGGAGAGAAATCCATAAATCATATCCCTCTATACAAAATCCCCTCAAATCCTTACACAAATAACCAAGGATTAGGTTTTACCACCCCATATCCTTCACATCTAAAGGTCAGAGAAGTTTCCAACCAAATTCTAGAAAAAGAACCATTTTACAAGAATCAAAACCAAAACCCTTACCTTTTGGCTCAATCTCCTTTCCTAGTCAAAACAATGAAGGATCCCGCTATTTTGAGAACCTTCTATAGAACTCATGCAGAATACCCGCTAATCCTAGGAAACTCCGCACTTCGCCACCGTGAGTCATGTCATCCTCCCACTGGGCAATCGCTTCTACTTTCCCCGAGGATCCAAGAATGCCATCAGCAAAACTACATGTCCGAGAAACCCCACTCGACCCAAAATTCACATTTGCTAAACTCGGCATACCAATGGTATTGCCTTAAAGTCTGCAACACCAAACCCAAATGTCTCTCATGTTCCAACTCGCTTCTCGAGTACACCAAGATGTCATCGGCGAAGACAAATGGCAAACCGATTCAGGTATGGATCAAGACTCCGCCTATTAAGTCCTATGAAAGTCGCCAGTATCGTGTGTCGCAAAGACATCACTAGAAACTCATAACGCCTATTATCTCGATCCAATGTCGCCTCGTGGGAATGTCCGATTCCCTAACTTTAATCACGGTACCCCGACTTAAGTCAATCTGGAGAACACTTCAGACCCGGGAGCTGGGAACAAATAAAGGTCATCAATCCAAGGCAAAGGATATTGATTACGAATGGTGACCTTATTCAACTGTCTGTGGTCTATACACAACCTCTAAGTGCCATCAAGAAGAAAAACTATATTCCAAGAATAAATGAAACATAATCGATTTCAAGGATAAGGTTAGGAAGGTATACAAAACACCGGGATGAGTCAGTGACAGCAATGTACAACCCCATGAATAAACCCGCTCCGATACTCGTCGATGTGACCCGACCGATACCCTCCCAGGATTCCCGGTCCCGCCGAGCGGTTCCATCAGATACCCTAGGGAAGATACGGTGGAGCTCCACTTTAATGAGGGAAGTAAACACATGCATTAGTTTAATATCCCAATTATATATAAGAGTCCCGCCACATATATAAATAAGGACCCATAAAAGTTCAATACGAATATTAGAGCATTCTAAGAGTATTTGAGAATTTAAAGTGCATAAGAGATGAATAAGTCCAATACAACAAAACAAAACAAGATAGAAGGAGTAGAGCACGCAAGAACTAAGTGCGGAAGAGCGGTGTCGACCTAAGATCTAAACAGCCCTACAAACTGGTTCCGACTTAAGGAACAGATTTAAACAACGTGAGATAATAAATCTCAAAGGAGGGCATAGTTTAGTAAGGAAAATAATATTTTTATTTTCAAAGATTTCTTCTCTCAAAACCTTCCGTTCACTTTAAAGGTTCCCCCGTTTAGGAAACATTTCACAAAACCTAACTTACCCCAAGCACCAACATATGTAAATCATGTTCAACAATTTAAATTTACAATGTTAAGAACACTATAACTGAATTCATGCCTATAAAAAAACTATAATCCGAATTGTATTAATAAATATAAGGTCAATCACGAATAAAATAACCATGAAAAGCACCATAACCATAAGTATTAAAATAGTATACCATGTTCGTAAATCAACAAATGCATTCATACCATGTATCCATCATAAACCGCCAAGAAGTCCACCTCACCCATACACTGTGGTGGAAACTAACGAACTGCTACACCCTACCATCACGCCGCAACCAATAAACCCGCAGACCGCCATCACGCGGGCAACCAACAAACCCATGCGTATCTCGCCATCACGGCGCCTAATAAACCTCCGTGCACCCTACCATCACGTGGCAACTAATAAACCTCCGGGCAAGCCCGGCCATCACGTGGCAATCCACAAACCTCGCAAGCCCGACCATCACGTGGTAACTAATAAACCTCCGGCAAACTCCGACCATCACGCTGCACCCATTAAACCTCCGGTGAACCCGGCCCATCACGTATCATCTAATAAACTCCAAACCCTTACCATCACGTGGGTAAATTCATTATAACTGCTCCCACTACATGTACTTTCCCAACAATACCGTATTAGAGTCATTCCACAAAATCTCAAGATCCCCCTTTTTAAAACAATAGTTTTTCAAGGTGGTATATAACCTCAATTCACGTACTCAAAATATCCCAACACCACAGACTCATCCACGAACTCAGTAAAACCTTCAAATAGTTAAAATGTAGACAAACTCAAGTGAAATGATAACTGAGCCACATGAGACCAAGTATGCATGCAACCAACCATCTGATCAAACAAAGATATATGTAAAATATTAAATCATAATAGATATATCAACATAATACCTCAAATTATTTAAAAACATATTAACCACTCACAAATATACAATCCCCGTAGATCGCCTACTCGCGTGAGGCCCTGTAATATAAATAAAACAATTACCAGCTCCAATAACTGAACCAATAACACTGAATGCTCGGCGCCTTAGGGACAACTTTTTAACTAAGACCATCCACCGACTCGATTGTGTCCAATTACACAGCCAGGCTCTACAGTCCCGTACCTAAAATTGGGGCTTACCCTGAGCTAATTTTCGAAATTGAACCGTCCAATAATTCATAAAAACATCCACTTCACTAATCCAACTTCACTTTTCCAAACTCGACCAATTGGTACTCTATTTCAAATCTAAACTTCTGTGAACACCAAACAACCTAAAAATGGAAAACTAACCAAACGATGTCCAAAATTCACAAACCATATATCAATGGAAAGCCCAAGAGATCAGGAACACACCAGTACCCTTATCTTGGTCCAAAGGTTGCTGTGGTGGCCGGAAAACTCGATCCAACAGTCGGTCGAATTTGTTTTTGACGTATCTTTCAAACGGTTATGAATCTGGAGAAAAGGACCACGGAAATGAGTTCAGAGGGTCCAAAAATATTGAAAGGAGGCGGGTTGGCCTTGAAATGGGTCGGAAAACACAAAACTGATGACCTGTTCATGGGTCATTGCCGCCGCCGGCCTCTATCCGCACACCCGGCCGCACGGGCCGTAAAATTTAACCGGCGTGGTCATCTGGTCGTCCTCCTCCTCCCTGTCCAGTTGCAATAAAGAGTGGTGGCCGAATCGGCTCCCACTACCGAAACCCGATCAAATTTAAAAACGCCATCAAACGACCTGGCCTGGTTTTCGGGTTTTGGGATTTTCTCTAAGCTGGGGGTCGATCTCACTTGCACCCAAAACTAGGCTTATAGAGCCTAGGGTTGTTTCTAGTAAAAATCCCAAAGGACTTGAAAACTCGATAAAATACCGGCCACTGAACTTACTGTGACCATAACTTCTTATCCCAGAAGTCTGATTTTGATCGCTCAACTCTGGTCTCAGGAACTCGTGATCGGTTTGAGCCCAGGAAAATGGTGTCTTAGTCAACCCAAAAATTATTCATCCTGAAAAGTCAACTTAGGCCCACACATACTAAATGTTGGTCAAACTTGGTCAAACTTCGTCAAACAGGTTAAAACTCAGATTATTCAGTACCTGTCGCATTACAAATGTAAGAAGTACATCGCGCCCGAGGTAGCTAAGGAAGCTGTCGAGTTGCCAGTTCATCTCGTAACTCGAGTAGCTACCATCATGGATCCCAGACTCTATATCAGGATAACACGGAGCCATCGCGTTGTGCGAAACCACGATCTCATCAAAGATCAAAACACATACTTAATCATAGAGAAAGTGCTCACTGATTAGAACATTGTTAATCCTTTGACTAAGCCACTTCCCCAAAAGAAGTTTGATTCTCATGTACTCTTTATGGTATTAGATATAAAACGATTAGCTTTAGATAAAGTGGGAGATTGTTAAAGAGGTGCTCTAAAGGCCATCACCTTTATCACGTATTGTACGTCTTATATTCATTTATAATAAACGCATCTTCATTTCTCTGATGTTCATTTAATATATGAATTGATAGTGATCTTAAATCAAATTAATGAAGTCCTTGATCCATTACATAGAGTAAATGAAATCATGATTGTGATCATGATAATGAGATTCCTATTATGTGTAATTATGTAGTATCTAAACTATCCCTAGTCATAAGATCAATAAGATTTGACATTGTTGATCTGGACAAACTAACAGATGTCGTACTCCTTGATTTGATCAAGCAAATGATCTCATAAACTGTGATCATCGTGATGATTAGAGTAGACATCTGGATGACGCAAGAGGCAGTTGTCTGATGACCCGCTATGAGACAATCATATGGATTATCTATTCAAACATCAATGATAGTCTCATCATAGCAATGGTGAAAGTATCCTTAGACTTGAGGTGCTTAATGGTATCTTCACTACTGATTCTATACTTTGACTGATCCCTTCGCCTCAAGAAAGGTTACGCATATTATTAAGAGGTGATTTAATGGGTATAGCCGAGGTATTCGGGCGTGAATCGAAAGAAATTAATAAATGATTCACCACTCTGATAAAGAGAAGGTATACCCTAGGCCATCTTGTAGAGATCATTACTCGAAATCTCTGGCAAAGTAAACATGTCTTGAAGAAGAGTCTTCAATGGCATGTTTTGTGAATAATGGATCTCGTAGACAAGATAAATACACTTATGCTAGTTCATCTAGTGGGAGCATATGCATAGTCTATGCTCTGAACCAAGTCAGGTATAGCATGGAGTGAAAGGATAGCATTGCACAATATATTGCATATGGAAAGGTTCGTGTAGTCAAACCTTTGACTCTCTAATTATTTAGGGGTCATGATGTGTTGCTAGATACTGCTCATGACTTGCTCAAATCAAGAGTTGATTCAAGTGACCAACATAACCAGAAACCTAATGGGTGACATACTTATAAGGTGTGAAGAGAGAGTAAAATGGTATTGGACTGGATCCAATTAGTGGAAAGCTATGGAATTGGACATGCTAGGGGTTAGTGTAATCCCAAGAGTAAGAGAACTTGGTTTAGAGCCATTTAGAGGCCTTGAGAAGGCTTTTTGGCTCACATATTAGCCATAAGTTCATAGGGTGCACGCTATATGCATGTGGATTCATGTATGCCACCCTCCCTCATTAATGAGGGGTATGAACCCTAGCCACCATGACAAAGGAGAAAACGTCCACCATAGTGAGAGAAAAATTTTGAGAGTCAAAACCCGTCTCTAGCCGTCCCCTTGAAGATCACCTACTCGGATAGCACCGAGTCTTTGATCTTTGCCGATTCCATGGAGGTTTCTCACTTTGTGATTTCTTGTTGATCATCATTAGAGGTGTTCCTATCCTTGGAACACTTGGTGTGCTACGAATCCACACACCAATAGGTTGCCCTCATCAGATCTTTTTTAAGAAGGAAGCACAAACCAAAAGGTATGATGTGGCATGGTTGTTCGGCTTTGATGATCCAAGAGGATCCTTGGGTTGGGGTTTAAATTTTTGTTTTTCCACTGCACTTTCACTTTGATTCAAACCTATAAAACCCTACATAAACCATATCTCAAAAGCAAAGGACAACACCCACCACTACTACCACACAATAGCCAAGACACAGAAGGGCATGGAAGAAGGAGAAGAGGGAAAGGGAGCCATTATAGTCCAAGAAAAGGAACGAAGCCAATGCAAAAATCCTCCCCAAGCCCAAGCAAGCATGAAGCCAAGGGCCTCTCGGCTGAAGCACCCCCAGCACAAGGGAAGGTCTGCGGCGCTCTGATCGAGAGTAGCCAAATCACCTAAGAAAACCCTAGAAACTAAAGGATTAAGGATGAAACCCTAAAAGAGAAACTGAGAGAGCATTTTGTTTTAGTGATAATACAATTATCAATTCATATTTTACAGATTTTTCCTTTCTTTCATGATTGAATAATACAAAAGAAACTCAAAAGTAGAATATTTATGTGGTTTCTTTTTTGGAAACCATTATTCTTTTATGTTTTTGTTTCTCTTTTGTGCCTTCATGTTTATTTCATGGTTTTGGATGTCAGGAAACTAAGTAAAAATTATTTTTTTGACTAAGAAACAAACACAAAAAGGAAGAACATTATTAGACAAGCTTCTGTAGAAAGGCCGAAATAAGAATTGAAGCAGATAGAATTTGGTATGTATGTTGTTATATTTTGGTTAGTTTATATCTCCATTTTTCTCGTTCTTCTAATTGTGTGGATTGACAAGTTGGTTCTTGCTGTGGTTTTTGAATTAGACGCATCACCTAATAATAAAGAAATTGAGATTATTGTGCTTCGTGTTGCTGTTGATGAGGTTCTTGTAGTAGATAAATATCTTGCCATGTGGTCCTTTGTCCTTTTGGACTACATAAATCATGATGACTTCTCAAGAAAAGCTATGTTTCCAATTCCTCAATTTAGCACCAACATTGGAAGCAACATATTCAAGCTCTTGGAGATGATCCTGTACCGTAATGATACTAAGACTATGGGTTTGACAAAACAAGGTACATTTACTTTTATATTTCATTCAATGTCCATACTAGATATGTTTTTACTTTACTTTTGTTGATCATGTTCAATATCCATAGATTCATCAATCAAATGTAATGCTTGCTTCAACACACCCCGAAATGCTCCGCAATGCAATATTATGGATTTTTTTTTTTTTTTTTTTTTTTTTTGACATTGGAGTATTCCCCGTGCAAGGACTATGTAGGGGCTATGCAAGAATGAAAGAGAAAGCATGGTTCCTAAAGGTAGTTGACAGTATGTATGTTGTTTTCTTTTGGCTTGTCTATATCTCAATTTTTCTTGTTTTTCTAAGTGTGGATAGACTGACACATCATCAAATAATGAAGAAACTAAGATGATCGCACTTAAGGCAACTGACCAGGTTATTCTGATAGAGGAAGATCTATCCAAGCAATCCAAAGTCCTTAGGAACTACATAAATCGTAATGGCTTCTCAATAGAAGCTATTTTCCAATCTGCAATTCAGTAGCAATGTTCTAAGCAAGATATTCAAGCTCTTGGAGATTTTCCTTCAGGATTGTCCTACTGCGAGTAGGTGTTTGATAAAATAGTATGTGGATGAAGATGACTCCATGGTGACAAAAATTCTGCAAGCTTATGTTCATCTTAGAATCATAGATTTTTTCGCCTCTTTTACCGACTAATGATTGAATGTTTTCCAACTGTGTTTGCACCATTGGGATGGAAGTACTTGAAATGATAGTTGATTTAGCTAATGGAGATAGGATAGAGCAATCTTTTTGAGAACCTTTTAGTCCTTTGAAGGTGAAAGCTTTTGATCCAAACTAGTTTTTTTCAATGATGCTTTAATTTAGTATTATACTTATTCGTGAAGTAGCTCTAATATTTTTGTTCTTTATCTTTAATATCTTGATCATGTTGGAATATTTCTTGTTGATGATGGAGAAACTTGAAGTTCAAAATAAAATAAAATTATTTCCATTTGATCTTGTGATATAATGTTTCCATTCATCAAATATATTAAATTTTAAAAAAAAAAAAGTTGCAAGGGAAAACAAATTGATAAAGAACTTCGTTTGATTGAAAATCAAGGACTTGGTTTCAAATCACAATTTTCAAAATTCAAATTCACAATTTTTGAAATTCTAGTAACAAGATTAATTATATAATTCCAATAAAATGAATCTTGTGGAGTTAATTCATGTAACTAAAAACTAGCTTAGATGAATCCAACCTTAAAAAATTATTTATAAACAAAATATTTTAGAACTTCTCATAATAGTTTCTTTTTAATTCTTTTGCATCTCATTTTCATGGTCTCCAATCAAAGGATAATGTTCTTTTAACTTTTTTTTTTAATAAATTACATTAATTCTTTTCTAAATATAATTCATTTATAATTTATTAAGACAAAAAATATGATATTTGAGAAATACATTATATCTTTTTAAAAATAATTCATAATATAAAATATTATACCATTTTTAAGAAATTTTAAATATTTATATCTACTTTCAAGTAAGTGAGGGTTAAAACAAGTTACTTATGACCTTTTTTCTAAGACTAAAAAATAGCTATATATATATATATATATATATATATCTTTTCTTTATATAGTTTTAACTCCAAGATATCAAATCGCATTATTAAATAAATATTTAAGGGCCAATAAGCCCTATCTCGATTGGTTTAAAGCGTTATGTCAACCATAGGGATAAGAGGGACCAAGGTTTGAAATTTCTTAAGAGCAAATTACTATATTGTTGTAATTCCAAGTGAATAGTTCTCCAAAAAATAAAATAAAATAAAGATTTAAGGAAAATGTAGGTTATAGGTTGCCAATTTGAAAATGATAATACTTTGAATCTTAGTAACCCAATAATAATATGTCAATTTGAAAAAATACTATACGGTAGCACATTATGTGTTAAGTGTATTTTCTTTGATAAAAATACAATTTTTGTACATCCATCTCACATTCCAGCTAAGCTAATGCTAAAAAAAACAACTAAAGTGTGAAATAAACTTTAAGCCCTAAGCCCTCTTCATTTTCCTCTCTAAACTCATGCCCTTAATCAAGGGACTCAGGGTTTAGAAAGGAGAATGAAGAGGGCTTAAGGCTTAAAGTTTATTTCATACTTGAGTTTTTGTTTTGTATTTTATTTATTTATTTGGTTTAGCATTAGCTTAGGTAGCATGTAAGATGGATGTACAAACATGTTAGTTTTGTCAAAGAAAATACAATTTAGCACATAATGTACTACCTATGATATTCTTTCACATTAACATATTTTTGTTGGGTTATTAAAAGTTTGATTCTAAAATTCTTATTATTTTCAAATTGATAGTCCATTACTTAAACAATATATGATTATTTGGCTATACGCACAATGCTTAAATTTTCATAAATATTGTATAATAAGTATAAGGCTAAATTTGTTGAAAATAAAAAAAGGGATTATTTTCATAGTTCAAATGTTTCAAGTATTAAATAGTCAAATAAAATTCAACAACAACAACTATGATAAATCAAAGTTTTTTTTTCTTAATTCAACACATTTTTTTTAAAGGAGAATAATTTTATTGATTCAAACTAGTAATACATTCAATAGAAACACAAAATCAAATTCGCTAAAAACTCTAGAGGATGAAGCAGCATCCAGGTTAATAGCACAATGAATCGGCTTAAATCATGCACATTTGATAATTTTATGATGACTATAATACATATGACTCCAGTTCTATAGCATACCGATGACCATGATTTTACTTAATGTCTCTGCCTCATCGAATCTTCTTTGTCGTGTGAATCACTTACACACAAAAAAACATCGCAACAAGACGATGAAAACCAAATCGTCATACTAAGACAACACAAACCACATGCTGCACAAGACAACAATAAAAACACATAAAACAAATTAAAAATCCAGATTTTGTGGAAGAACCACTTTATTGAAAAATAAAATTTGTCCAAAGAGATGTAGAGGGGTGATTTCAGGCCAAGATTGGCAAAAAATCACCCCTCATTATTTAAAGAAAAGGGGCTAAAGAAACAAGATGAGAGAAAGAGAATCAACACTTTTAAATTATAAACAGGGTTTCTTGGTGCCTAATTTTCAATTTTTTCAAATCTATCATCTAACCTGTGAGTCCCATGGTCTTTAGACCCACTACTCCCGATGGGCAAGGCTCGTTTATTGAGCCCACCCTGGCCGCGATGTGAGTTGCTTTCGAGCCACTGCCATATTAAATCGAAGGGCCTTGTGCAGGCGGAAGAGAATCAGAAAGTTCTTATGTGAGAGCAGTGTCTTCCCGGAGGAGTGACTAGAAGACAGCACAGTCTCTAGAGTTTTAAGTCCCCCTGGCAGTCATCATGGCATATGCTAGGATTCGTTATGGATAAATGGATGAAGGCGAGAAATACACAAAATATATTTATCCACAAATTTCCTAGTTTCCAAGTCTCTTACTTCTTGAAAACATTAATCCTTGATAAGGAAGAATTAATCCTTGATAAGGAATGAGAGATTTTATCACAAAATTTAAGTTTTCTTTCCTAAGCAAGAGAGAGGTTTGTGTATCATGTCGAGAAGAACCTCCATGAGGGAGGGTAGCGATTCGACTATACATGCTTCCTTCTTTATTCCTCTCCATATTTTGTTGACTAAATCAGGAGGCGGTCGGCTCAGCGTCGTATTTTGCCATTTTCTTGAGGGTTCTGATGCGTAGCTAATTCGGTTCAGACAGTCTAGGTAACAGCCAGTTGGCGTCTGTAGGGGAATCAAGCGAGAAAGTCTCGTTTACAAGTTGCGAGGCTTGGCCCAGCTATTTGTCTGGCCCGCCGTCACCTAGAACTACATCGGTTCCCACTGCGTATCGATCCTTTTAAAGCGATCCGCAATGTCAACCAATCGATGATCCGATCCCACCATGAATTAATTCCTCCCATTGGGGTGAGGGCATGGAGAGGAAAGCGAGAGACAAGCGAGAGCAGGATGAAGGAGTTGCAAGGTTAGGCTGAACTCTTGCAACATGAGAATGACCAGTTGCAAGCCCAAATTGAAAAATGTTGAGATCTTGGAAAAGACGTGTGAGATAAAGGTCATGATGCGTAGCCGATCGCCCGTGATAAAGGGAATGAGCCTATTGCTCCTGACGATGTAAATACCCCGGTGACGATAGGCTATCCGCAGAAGCCGACTCCCATCCCCAAGTCTCTCGTTTGCAAAAAGTGCTTTCGGGATAACGCCAGGCCGGATCTCACATGGGGCCTTCACCTAAATCCACGCGCTAATGATGTTAGCGGTTTATCTCGAAGCGAGAGAGCATGCAAAGATGAAGCCCGACGGTCGAGCCGCCAGGAACCCACGGTGTTGCCCATGGAGCGCGTTGCCTGTCTGCTGTGCATCCTACCTTTGGTGCAGCACCAACGTTCTACATACCGCCTGTAGCCTTAATTCGAAGACTCGATGACATGCTCTCTTCGCCCCTAAGGCAACACATCCTTGACTATGACACACCCCGCGGGTTTGTCATTCTGGCTTTGACCACGTTCGATGGCTCCACTGACCCTTACAATCATATGCTCCATTATAATCAAGCGATGACACTAAATGCCTACAACAACTGGCAATTAGGCAAAGTATTCCCAGCTACCTTGTGGGGGCTTGTATTGGCCTGGTTTCACAAGCTATGGCATTATTCTATAAATCCATTCAATGAACTATGGGTCGCATTCATATCGCAATATCTTTGTTCGGTGCGGAAAAGAAAAACATCAGCTCCTTATAAACTATTCTCAAGTAGGAAGAAGAGACACGAGACTTCATAAGGAGGTTCGGACAAGCTATCCAGCAAATAAAGTCATATGGCATGGATGTAGTCCTCCAAAACTTCAGGAGAAGCTTTGGGCCATTTACTCCTTTCTTTCAGTCACTCTCTATAGACCCGCCCACAACAATGGAAGAGTTATACATACGGGCTGATAGGTACTCAATGCTAGAGGACAATATTCGAGCAACAACCCAGACTGTCATGATTACAAACCAGCCGGTTGAAGGAAATAAGCCATCCGAATCCAAGGAAAGTCAGAGTAGAGACCGAAAGCAATCCCATGATCAGTCATACAAGAATAGAGAGCTCCCGCAATTCACTCCCTTGAACACCTTTTATGAGAGGCTATTTCCCATCATTCCTACTAGAGTTTAAGTGGCCTGCACCAATCCAGACAAATCCCTCCCAGAGGAACAAATCCTTGTGGTGCAATTATCATGGAGATCGTGGGCATGAGATCGACAAATGTCAAAGCCTAAAATTCCTGATGGAAAAGATGATCAAAGCGGGACATCTTAGAAGGTATATCAGAGAACTTGACCACAGGGTTGAGTCAAGACAAGCTGCAGACAAAATAACACCCGGCATGGTAGCCCCTTCTCAGTCCAGACCAGTCATAAACTACATACTGGGCAGCCTATCTAACGACCAGTATCAGTCGAAGTGCCAACAAAAGAAACTCTTGAGAGCCACCACAGTTAGGGCCTAGGTAAATGTTGTCCATGCGAAAGTCAGACATGAAGAAATCAAGTCGATAGATGGCCCCATATCCTTTCATTATGTCAACATGAACAGGGTTATTGTGCCCCATTATGACGCACTGGTTCTCACCTTTGTATTAACGATTTTGATGTGCACAGGGTACTAATAAATCCTGGCAATGCGGAAAACTTGTTTACCTTCACGACCTTGACGAAATGAAGCACTTAGGTATGGTGAACTTAGCCAGGGTGAATCCTCTACGGTTTAATGGTGCAGCTTCTGAAGTAACTCTTTGAGATGTGGTATCTTAGCAAAAAGCAAGGCCAGTCACACAACAAGTTTTGTTCTCAATTGTCAAAGACTTGGGACTTTACAACTTAATAATGGACGGGCTTTGGCGCACTTTCGATGAACTATCCTTGAGCGGTCGAGAACTTTTGACTAATCTTTGGGCGGGGTTGACCGCTAGCGGTCATTAGCACGCACGGTTATCAACTATTTGTGCGGGGAGCAGAGAAGGAAAAGCTGACAGTCCCAGAAGATCAAACCCGGAGTGTAGAAATCATAGTTTACCACCCAGATCAAGGCAAAAGAGAAGGATCCGCTGGCTATGGATCCCCTGAAAAAAGTAACGTTGAACGAGCCAAAATATTATCAATAAAGTTTTCTTTAAATGTATTATCAATTAAATTTCCTTTAAAGGTTTTTTTTTAATAGTCCACTTTCTGAGACGAGTGACATGCTGCGCCACTTTGAGCGAGAATGGATGCAGCCTGCTAACAAGGTAGGTAGAACTATAGCCTACTTGCTCAAAGACCAGGTGTGGCTCTATGCCTACTGGCACTTTCAAAATATCAAAAGTGGCTCTATGCTTGCCCGATTACTCAAAAGACTGAAGTGGCTCACCGACCTATTGGCTTGTATCGAGGAACGAAAGTGGCTCGACACACCACGCTAGCACTGAAAAGACCGGATGTGGCTTTATCACTGTGGCACTTTCAAAGACTTAAATGTGGCTTTATTCACGGCACTTTCAAAGACCCGGGTGTGGCTTTTGTGCATTGGCACTCAAAAGACAGTGGCTCCACGACACAGTGGCACTCAAAGACCATATGTGGATCTATGCCTGTTGGCCCTTTCAAAAGACCAAAAGTGACTCTATGCCTACTGACACTTTCAAAAGACTAGAAATGGCTCACAGCCTACTCAAAATACCAGAAATGAAACCATGACTTTGTTGGCACTTTCAGGCAGGATGTGAAAACCGACTATTAATTCAAAGGAGCCAGATGTGGCTTTATGCCTGTGGCACTGGAGCCGAGTGGCTCGTAAACTGGCGGCACTTTCAAAATACCAGATGTGGCTCTATGCCTACTAGCACTTTCAAAATACCGGATGGCTCTACAACTGGCGGCACTGAAAAACGTATGTAGCTACAAGCACTTGGCACTCCAAAAATACCAGATGTGGCTCTAAGCACTGGCACTCAAAAGGCCCGAGATATGGCCACTAGCCTCTTGCGCTGAGACCGGGACGTGGCTCATCCTGCTAGCGCTTTTGCTTGGGCGTGGTAGTGGCTGCGCATGACAGCTAGAGCCAAAGCCCATAAATGGTGCCTTGTCGGTTGGCCCATGTAGCCTAACATTTGGCACCCCTAAGGCAACTATCCTAGTGAGGATTCGTAGAAGGGAGTTGTGAAACGAAAGAAATCAATAAATAAACCAAAAATCATATTTTATAAATAAGCCAATAGCGTCAATAATTCATATGTATTCTAACAACCAAACGAAGCCAATTACAAAAAAAAAGAAAAAAAAAAGAAAGAGGGACAAAAATCAGCTTAGATCCTAGGCGGCTTCTTTCAAGCTCCCTTTCTTGAACCGGCTCGGTCGCCTCGGCGCTATGGCCTCAGCCAGCTGCTGGGAGTGGGGGGCACACAGGGTTCTAAAGAACTACGGAGGTAATGGGTTGAAGGAGTCGACCATACCATCTAGAACTTCTGGTTGGTCCCAAATGTTTACATTGAGCTTCTTTACTAGTAACCATAAGCAAGGTGGCTTGGGCCTTGTAGTCTCCTCCATGGCTTCCTTATCCTTGCCTTTGGTGAGATAAAACCTCGTGCGCTAAGCGCCTCAATTTCTAGCGGGAGTGACATTCGCTCGGCGACCTCGAGCGGGCACTCCATCTACGCGCTACGCTTGACCTCCCTACCTTGATAGCGAAGCGTCTTGGACCCTAACCGGTCTGCCAGCCCTTACCTTTGCTAGGCAACCTGGGTTTCCTCTTTAGCCTCATCCCTTTCCTTTTCCACCCCCACAATCTTCTCTGCATCAGCCTTAGCCTCCCGCTCATGAAATTGTTTGCCCTTGGGTTGTGCTTGGCAAGGAGGCGTCAAGATAGTCACTTTGGGAAATGTCAGTTGAGCATAAAAACATAGCTTCTCGGCATCATCAATGGGCATAATTCTCTATAAACAAACCATATTCCAGACCAGGAGTAACAACCTATAAAAGCGGAGATGTTAGAAGAAAATCACAACACAAAACTCACGTTCAAATACTAAAAGCCATACTAGCTCAACCGACTCATTAAAGTCATGGTTGTGGATAAGCATCCCATCTTCAACCACGCCTTTGGGACTTCCATCAAATAGCCGGGGAAGGGATGGAGTGCTCATGTTTGATCATACATCTTTGAAAGGTAGGGTAGAGGTCGCGCATGTGTGTGACCAAAGACTCCCTCTTGCTAAAGGGGCTCCAACAGTCAATGATTTCCCGAGCAATCTCTAGACCAGGAGCCACCATGTTCGCCGAAGGACAATCCCACTCCTACGGTAGAACATACAAGCCTAGCATCAGTCGATCAAGTTGCTTTAGCTGCGAGGCCCAGGCATTTGCAAGCGGCGAAATGACCACCCAGACGGTGTCTCCCCAATATAGCTTTTCCCAGCTCCATGTGATGGAGGCCACGTCTGGGACCCCATTATCCAGTGATGCATAAGCCTCTCTAGAAACATCATGGGAGGCACCCTCCAAAGCTAGCAAAGCACCGGAGGCTTGTTCTAAGGAGTCCCACAATAGTGTCAATCGGGACTGCACCACAAGCCTCTTTATTTGGGCGAACCTCTTTAAGGTAAGCTTCAATAAATACTTCCAGCGAAGTAGTCTCCCCTAAAGCTTCGCCGCAGCGACCATCCATCGACTTTCATCCTGTGACAAGGCTGAGCATATCTTCCTCACTCTCCTCGAGCGAGGTCCGCGCGGTTGGATCGACCCGATCCTGAAAGCCCTAAAATCCCTTCGTCGGTAGCCTTGATATGACCAGAAGCTGTGATCCTCGCCTACCTTCTGGATGGGGGAGGGCGAAGCTATGATTGCAATACAGGTAAAAGGTGATTGATCTTCTTGGGATATGGCCCAACGAGGCTCCTTGACCATCTCGATCTGAGGCTATTCAACGGACCCCGCTTGTGAGGAGCTGCCCAAGATCGACTTCAGAAAGTCGAGAAGGACAAAATGTTCACCCTTGACGAGCTCTTACGCGGCGAGCGGGGATAGCAGGATTATGTAGAGAAAGGAGCTCGTCTCTTACCATGGCTATAAAACAACCAGTTGCTTCCTCAAATCTCGAAATTCGGGGCAGGTTAAGTACGATGGGAGGCTGTAGACCCGACATAGATAGCGGCCCTCGATCCCCGAACTTGAAATGTGTAAATAAAGCAATCTCTACTAGTGATTTTATTGTTGGCGAGAATTAACGCAATCTAACCCATCAGGAATCAAGAAAAGCATTTCGGATGTATGAGAGCGAGAGGTGCATGGTAAAAGTCTGAGAACTACTTCCTGATGAAGAAGAGATGGGGAGCGAGCGGTAGCTTGGCTTGCTCACGGGTGAAGTAGATGGCATTATCTGCCCCTCCTATAGTTGAGGCAGTCGCTCTATCTAACAATTCTAGACTAATATCAATAAGGACTTAACAAATGGATCTCAAGTATATGGGTATGTGGAGGTGAGCAAAAGGCGACTGTTGGAAAAGTTCTGGGATCTTGTGTGACTCAGGCTGGCGGTGGCAGAACTCTCTTCTTGACCTCTCACAAAACTATAGGCAAACCAAAAAAAAAAATGATCAGCTTGAGGACCTTAAAGTAATGGAGGCGCCAAAACCTTGGAGAGATGATAGAAATCCCCCTTTAAAGGTTTGACAACCCACTAATAACCAAACCTAAGAACCCCAACAATGAACGATGGACACACCCTCAAAAGAGGCAAAAACGTTCTGAACACAAAAACATTCCAGAAATGGGAACACAAAAAACACAACAGAGGCAATGCAAATAAGGTTTGTAAAAACTCATCAAAAATTTGAAAGATGTCGAGGGGGCTCCGATGATTGCTTTGTAGCAACGGTTCGAAGAAGCATGGGAGAAAAGTAATTGTAGCAGGTGAAAGGCTTTGTGAAATAGTAAAGAGCGACATTCGAACTGGCTCCCACATATATAGGGTGGCTTATCAACTCAAATGCATTAATGTACCATTACAGAACATCATGCGTTGTAGACATATTAGGAAAGGTGCGCTACCTACATGCCTTGTGACCAAACGTGCTTCACCTTAGAGCACATTAAGTGCATGCGTTAATTTTCAACCACTTTTGACTCCACACTGGGAGTTTTAAAACATGATGTTTTCCCCAGGTGAGGCAAGATTCTGAGTCGGGAGAAGGTGTGTGGTACCATGGTCTTTAGGCCTACTCAATGGGCTCGAGACCGGTTTAGCCTAAGGCGTCGGCATGATATGCAAAAGTGGCGACCACCTACCATATTAGAAAACAGGAGGCACTTTCTGAGCGGGAGAGTAGAAAGCAAATTGGCAGAGCTGAGGGTGTCTTCGAGGCTAACCCAGTGAGCCAGGTCTAGAGTTTTCAAGTCCCTGTCTGAGTTATCTTAAGCATGCTAGCTTAGAGTTCATTATGGATAAATGGATGAATGCGGGAAATACGTAAAAGATATTATCCACAAATTTCCTAATTTCCAAGTCTCTTACTTCTTGAAAACATTAATCCTTGATAAGGAATAATTTCTCGAAAACATTAATCCTTGATAAGGAATAAAGAGGACAACACTATTCCGTTAAACTATATAAGGCTATAAGGGGACAGGTATAAACTCAGGGGAGGTTATATGGGGGAGGGTTGATACTTCCAGCTGTTTCTTTCATTCAACACTACTATGTGTGCGGAGGCAATCGTAGGAAGGCGGTGAGCTCCATGATAATCCGGGACAACACTAAAAAAAAAAAAAGGTTCTGATGTAACTTTGTTTGAAAGTTGGGTGGTCCAGATAAGAGTATAGCTTTTGTTTGCTTTTCTGACATAATTGAAATAAGTCACATTAAGTGGCATGGAGTTTAACAAATAACATTTTATCATTGAAATAATCTGAGGTTTGCATTAATTTAATTCAAGTTTGTAAATAATCATTTTTTGTTTTCATGATGAAGAGCGAATAAATCAATTTCTTATTGCAGCTGAAAAATAAATGAGACATTAGGGAGATCAGGATTGGGGAGTCAAGTGGATATGTCATTCAGTGGACAGACGGAATCATATAAGTATTGATAAGACTCAATAGAAAATGGAAAGGCCTCAGATAATAAACTTTGTACTGGAGTGGCTAAGACTCAATGGATAAGGCACAAATCTGGATGGACTGATCAGACCGATGGATGTTGCTATTCAAATAAATAAATGAATCCGCATTATGAACAGTTATCAGACGCCTGTTTTCCTTTGCTTGGAGCACACTTAAAAATGATCTTGATGGATTTTTTGTTTATTATCATATCAAATCCCAGACTTTTAATTAAACTGAAATCATGTTCAGCTGGAAGCTGAAAATTTACCGATGGCGTTGGGATGGATCTAACAGTTAAATGGTGGAGCCATTCAAATATGGACCTGGACTGCTAGTTAAAAATGTGGACAGACTTGCGAGTAAAACAAAGTCAAGACAGCTTTTGATGCTGAGAGGAACAAATTTTATAGTTAGTGATTCTTTGGAGATGAATAAATGTGCTACCAGTGTATATGACGTGGATCAAATCTGCCTCAAGAATCAGACAGAGTCTAGCTGTTCTCATGTATTGATGAGTTAAATCAGGCTCATTGACTCATGGGCACTATTATAAGTGAGTATGGAAACTTATTAAATCAGATCAGTGCTGAGAAATGTTAAATAACTGAATAAACAAATATTTGAAAAATAAAGTCCAAAGTATCAAATGAAATATCATATGTCTCTAATCTTCATCTTCATCCTCATCATCATTATATCTAATAATAACATGTGATTCTACATTATAAATATGTAGATCTTCGACAATGATTGAGTTATAAGTAAATGCGTGGTAATTTAGAATATTGCTTGATATAGAATTTCATTTATGTTTTGAATAAAAAAAAATTCCAAAAAAGCATCTCAATCGTATAATAATGAAATATCATATTTGTTTGAAAATTCATCTTGCCATAAGATATAATCATATTATGAAAGAAATTAGTGTATAATTTTTGTTAATTATTTTTAAAATAACATTATTTTGTTATTATGCTAATTTAAGTAATAAAATTATTTAAAAATATCTTGATATTTGGTTATTAAGGGTGATTTTATTTATTTAATTTATAAACTATTTGTAACCTGTTTTATAAGTAAAAAACGATATATGATTAAATAAAATTTAAAGATAAATAAAAATGAAATTGTAAATATTTAAAATAGGATTAATGAGATAAATAAAAATATATTCAATATTAAAAGCGCTAATTTATTTAATTCAAATGCATTCGTAGAATTTTCATACAAGATTTTTTAAATATTAAGAATTATCATATAAATTATATTAAAAAATATATATATTTAGAAATTGAAAATGTGGAGCAGAAAATTCCAATTTTGAAGAAAGGGCAAATCGTAATTTTGGTAAATCAAAAGAGTGCCCACGAATCGGATGATGAAATGGGCTTGCCGTTGGAATGCGTTGTGAATCCCAAATTTCTGGCGTCGATTTTGTCGGGTGCGGAGCAGTGCGAATTTTGTTTTGAGGAAGCAGCGTCGTCGCGAGGACGCAGCGCGCCCCAGGTGGCACCTGGTGTGCCCGCGTGTCTAATGCCGGTTCAGTCTGACTTGAGCTCCAGGTGGGACTGCACATGGACGCATGGCATGATGCAGTGGGTAGAAAAGTCGAGTGGTTGGGTTGAGTGGATAATCATACTCCAGCGATTAGGAAGTGGACACGTGTGATGAAGGAGAGAGCAAAAAATGGGAGCTTTCTTCTCCATTTTGGCTTGAGATGTGTAGTAGGGAGAAGGGAGCTCATAATTCAAAAATGGAGGGTTTTTTAGAGAGAAAGTGTGCAACTTCTCCTCCCAGGATTACGAACACAATTTGTCGGATTTCTTCGACGAAAGCAAAGTGGTTCTATCTGGCGAGGGCAGCGTGGCGCGGCCCCCGGGGAGTTTCGACAAACTCCTAAAGGTAGGGGTTTTCTCCTACTTGATTTACCCTTGTTTAAGTGTTTTGTAAATGCTTGGGTTGATTTGAGGCCGTGGTGGCCGTTTGATGTCCGAGCTGGGGCCAGAATTGTTGGAATATTTTGGTTGCCGTTTGACGGTTTGGGGCCCATTTTGGGTGATTGTTTCATAATTTATAAAATAAATTATGTTTTGGTGTATGGTAGGAAGTAGTGGGTGGGTTCATAAAGTGGGCAGATGTTTGGAGTGGAGTTATGCATTGCTCTGTTTTGGGACTAATATTAAAAGAAAACGAGTCTGGTTTGTATGAATTATACCAAAAACGTCCATGTGTTGTGTGCATGAAATTGTTTGAAGTGAATGGCTTGAGTTATGTGGAAATTAATAGGTTAATGCATGAACTTAATATGTTAACATGATCTACAATTATACTGGCTCCTGGTGTGTGTGTAGGCCATATGGAAATGGAATTGTGATTAGCTGAAGTGGATTAATTTGGGTGTTTGGTTGATCAAATTGAATAACACATGTGGTATGAGTGCAAATTCGAGCTCTTAACACATAATTGATATATTGATACCAATTACAGTGTTGGTACATAATGCATTTCATATGCCCACGGGGTAACCTAGAGAAGTGGGGTGTGAGTGCATGACATGAGAGAAAAGAACGAACATGGTTGTGAGAATTTCAATGGATGATTTTCGGAGAAAATTGTGGGAGATGGTCCCGACCACACGTCGGAGCCGTGGTGTTTAGAGTTCTGTGCGGTCCGTACTCCCGAGGGTAGTCGATACTTTACCGAATTTGGTAGTGTGTTTTCGAGAACAAGCAGTTTTGTTTGGCGGTGTTTTCCTCTCATACATGGCTTAGGCGAGTGTGAGGGAGTCGGTGAGGACTCAGAGACATGGGATTGGGCGTGAACATTCAAAGTGGGATCAACATTTACTTGAGTGTGTGTTTACATTGAATCATTGCATGTGCACTTGGGTGGGGAGTAACCCATTTAGGGTAATTCACTACTTAACCCAGTGCTCACTGCTCCAGTCATTCAGTCTGAGGGAGCGTTCGAGGGCAACTCATTTTAGAGGCGATTTTGAAGAAAACACAACTGTGGCTTTGATAATGTTGGTATAACATGTATTATTTATTGTAAAAATTTTAATATGTGTTTGTATTAAAATAATGTAATAACTGTGAACTATTAGAATAGTTGGGTGTATTTTGATGAGTATTGGTGTATGGGCCCTAGTGGCCATTTTTACTCGGGTATGGGTCTCGCAATACGAGACGTATAGATTTTCTGCGGGTTGACGGGTTGTCAGCGGACACCGGTTTTTGGGGTGTGTCACCGACGTTATCTGAGGAGCTATCCGGGGAGCTGGGTTTGGGTATCCATAAGTTTAGATCGATACCGGCTTCCACTGACTTGGTATGGGCTTGAGCCTCTGATACCTGGGCTTTTCAGGGACTTGAGCATTATGGTCATTAAGGTATGAGAACATCACAGCTTGTTGTGATTGATGTGTGAATGGTGTGCATAACATGAATTGTGATTGAAATTGTGTGCTTAGGTAATAGCACATAGGAAAAAAAAAATGTTGAACACTAGGGTTTAGTGTGAGAACAAATTGTTTGAGAAATTTTGGGCAAATAGTCCAGAATTAAATGAAAAAAAAATGGTGTGAAGAAATTTTTATTTTTTAAGGGTTTATAAATTGTAAAATGGAAAAAAAATGGATAAAATAAATTTCAATAAGCTATTTTGGGTTATTGAAAAATAAAAAAAAAATATATATATATATATATATATATATATATATATATATATATTTTTTTTTTTTTTTTTTTTTTTGTAGTTTTTTTCCGATGTAGATGGAATGAAAAAAATGTGTGAAAAAAAAAAGAAAGCAACTTGGTGGATGGGCGCTCTTGCCCGAAACTAGATCACGATACGATAGATTGTATCGTGACATAACGATCTTGGGCGTCACGAGTTTGAATTTGGGGAGTGTGTGTCTGATCAGGTTGTAATCGTGACAGTGAACTGGCCCGGGGGGATGGGTCACAATACAATCAATTGTATCGTGACAGGAGAGGACCTGGCCATTGGGAGTGAGTGCCGCGATACAAAGTCTTGTATCGTGACAGGAAGAAGGTATGGCAGCGCGGCTGTGTCCTGTCACGGCCTGCGGCCCGAGCGCGATGCGACGCGGGGGCAGGGCTTGTGTTGCGATACAAACCTTGTATTGTGACAGGGGAGATGCTACCTGGCCTTCTACGCGGCGACCTGGTGGCGTGCTTTGCGATACGCGGTCGGTGTGCGGCTGCGACCGCGACCCGGCGGCTGCGACCGCAGCGCCTTGCGCGCCCGCGACGCGGCGGTGTGCGCGACCATGGTCGGTTGGGTGTGCGCACGTGGCCTTGACCCGATTTTGGACAGTGCCTTGTTTTTAATCCGCTTTGTTTGGAACAACGTTTGTGATCGCGTTCCGCGATTTTTCAAAAATAAAAATAAAAATAAAATAATAATAAAATAAAATATTTTAAAAATAAATTAAAATCAAATCAAATGAAATAAAATCTTTTAAAAGGAAATTTTCTAAAATAAAAATTTTTGTTGTTGATTTTGATTTGATATATTGAATTATCGTCTTGCATTTCCTATGAATGCAAGGACATTGTGTATGAAATGTTTTACGTATATGAATAGTGTCACCGAGTACGTGTTTACGCCTTAGAATCTTGCATTAAAGGTAACTTGCCATTTGACATGTGTAGATGACTGGTGGCGAAGGGCGTGGGGGTCGTCCACGAGGTATTGGTCGGGGAACCATCGGCTTTTGGCCGTGGCCTGGCGAGGCGGTAGGGTTGCGATCGCCTTCTCCGCCGCAGGAGCATGTGTAGTGGCCAGGGGCGGAATCAACGACCTACAGCGTTTAGAAGTACGTCGTCGCCCGATGGTTAGAGGAGGAGTGGACTCTAGGGTCGGGTGACTATGACCACGAGAGGGAGTAGATGTTATGCGAGGCATCCAGGGATATGGGTGCTGGTACTAAGGAAGGAGATCAACCTTCTTCTAGTTGAGGAGGAAGAAGCGAGAGGCTTACGGTTCATGGGTTAGAGCCTCGGTTGTCGGGGCGGGGGCGAGCTAAGGTTACGGATGGGCGGGGAAAGATGTTATGTTTCCCGCGCCAGCAGCCGGGGCTGTATGAGGAGGGATTGCCCTCAGAGGCAAGGATCCCGAGGTTTGGGGACGATGCAGTCCTAGTCAGCTGAGGACGAGGAGGCCGAGATGGGTTTGTTTCTCCATACCCCAGTATGGTCGGAGAGCCCAGTATCGGTCACGAGGGTGTAGCACCAGCACCTAGTACTTGCGACGGGCCACATAGGCGAACCCGGAAGAGCCTTGGTCGGGGTCGAGCCACACGGGATTTGCGGGCGCGAGTTAGGGTCGGTGGGCGGATGGCGGCGGTGTTACCGTACCGCCCGGCCCGGGCATATGAGGCGGGTGTCTGGAGGCCGAGGCCTCTCATGGTCTGAGAGCTGAGCATGCAGATTAGCCGGACGTGCAGGGTACGTTTAATACCTGCATTTGTTTTCTAATGCATCATGTTCATTAATGCATCTTGTGTGATAGGTTTGGGCTTAGAGGTTGAGGCCTTTAGAGAGATGATGAGAAATTCTTCCCTAGGATGTAGGGTGAGAGTTGGTCAGATGTGTCGAGATCGTGAGTCAGGTATCTCAGTGATTCTGCTCATGGTAGACCTTAGGGCGGTAGACATATTGGGTGTTGATGTCATTCTTGACATGGATGAGTTGGCAGCCATCGGGTTGTTAGTAATTGGGACCTTAGCCGGGTTATCATACTCGACACGGTCTTGGAGTTGGGTGAGGCTACATATGCACGTGGTTGGATGCGTATGTGCGTGGAATTTCGGGTGAAATTCTTGAAGGAATGGGCCAAAGAAAATTCGATTTTAAAATGAAAATGGTAATTTCGGTAAAAATCAAATTTTTTCTAGATCTCGGATGATGAAGCGGACTTCACCTTTGGAATCGTGCGGCGAAATCTAGCTACCGCGTCGATTCGTCGGTCGAAGGCTGGTCGAATTTTACATGTTTCCGAAACAAGCGTCGTGCAGGACACTTGGCGCACTTTGAGTGGCACACAGTGTGCCACGTGTCAAGCACCGTCAACTTGAGCTCAAGGTGGGGCCCATGTGGACACATGGCATGATGCCATTAGGTAGAAAAGTCAAGGTGGTTGGGTTGAGTGGATAAGAAATCCTCTCAACCAATTAGGAGTAGACACGTGGCAATGAAGGAGACAAAAAGGGGAGCTTTCTTCTCCATTTTGGCTTGAGACGTGTAGTAGGGAGAGGGGAGCTCAGAATTCAAAAATGGAGGGTTTTTTAGAGAGAAAGTGTGCAACTTCTCTCTAGGATCCTGTGCTTGGACAAATGATCTTTCTGGCCAAGAAGGTGCGGTTCTATCGTAACGAAAGGGCTCGTGCACGGGCACCTGGCTGCAGTGCTTCAACAAAATCCATGATAGAGGGGGTTTTCCTCACTTGATTTACCCCTTTCGTTTGTTTTGTAAATGTTTGAGTTGGATTTGAGGCCGTGAGTGGCCGTTGATCTGGTCCCAAAAACTGGGACGTAATCAAGTGAATATTCTCAACCCGCTTGAGTAGTTTAGTGATCTGTTTTGTGATTGTTTCATACCTATACAATAAAATTATGTTTAGTGTATATGAGGCCTGAATTATGGAATTTGGTCTCCACAAAGGAACCGAGATGTTTGGTGAGGGTCAAGGTTCTGAGAATTGCTGGGACTATTAAAAATTCCTTGTCATGGAATTGACCAAAAACGTCCATGCATGTAAATGAAATGTTTGAAGTGAATGGCTTGAGTTGCGTGGAAATTAATAGGTTAATGCATAAACTAATGTGTGTTAACATGATGCCAAAGGCAATTATCTAAACATAATTCGTGTAGGCCAAATGAAAATAATTTTATTAGGCTCACAGAAGTATTTTAAAGGCCAGTTGATCAAAAATTGAATAAATACGTGTATGAGGTGCAAATTAGAATATATGGTTAATTTGAGACAGATAAATCATGCTGGAATGGCATAACGCATTTCATATGCACCGTAGAATTAGAATTGTGCCACAATGGCACGACATAAAAAGAAAAGAAAACTGAACATAAATGTGAAAGAATTTCCACCGATGATTTTTTCTCAATTTGGTTGAGACGGTCCAACAAATTACACATGCCTGAGGTTTCCATGAATTGTTTAGAAGGCTCTCCAAACACATTCATTCGAGGGTAGTCCAACACTTTACCAAATTTAGTGTGTTTTCGAGAACAAGTTTTGCTTGAAATGGTGTTTTCTCATACATGGCTTAGGTAAGTGTGAGGGAGTCAAAGTGACTCGAGACAATGGGATCGATACGCAGATGATCAAGCGATCAGATTACTTTGAGTGTGTATTTACATTTAATCATTGCATATGCACTTAGTGAGTAACTCATTTGTGGTGACTCACTCATCTGTGGCAATGTCACCCACTCAGAATATTATTTGCACAGGAGCGTTTCAGACTGCTCATTTTAAAGCTCATCTTTTGAAGAAAGTTTGTCAGGGCTTTGATGTGTTTGGTATAACATGTATTAGAACTGTAAATTTTAATATTGTCAGACAAGGAAGACTAATAACCTTTAAATATTTGAATATAGTCAAGTGATTTCATGAAAGATTGCAAGCCTGCCGTCATTTTTATCATAATATTTCAAGGATAATGAGATGTATAGGATTTTCCAGCTGGGTTGATTAAGAAAATATCAACCACACCCTAAGCTAAGGTCACAGAATAAGATGCTTAAAATAATAAAGTTTGTTATATTAATCATATATTATAATTATTATTATTTTTAAAATTTATGTTATAAAGGAGATTATCCAAAATATTAAATTTTATAGATCAATCCTGAAAATCCTACCATTAAACTAATTACTTTAAAATTAAATAAAAATTTTTAAATCTAAGTTAATCTTAGTCAAACCCATTATTACTACAATGACCAAAATCCAATGAAATTAAATTGGTCTCTGCATTTTAGCCTAAATTTGATAACGTATTCCTAAAAAATTTTATTAAAGTCGGCTGTATTGATCGTTCTTAACCTTATATTTGTTAAATTTCTACTGATACATTTTCAAAATAAATATTTAAAACTATTTAATTCTTAGAAAGATAATAAATGCTATTAATTACCTTAGTATTTATAATCGAGGAGTGCAAGATAATATTTTCCTGTAAAACTTTTTTTTTTTCTTTTTCTAAATCTCTCATTATTTTTTATTACATTTTTATGGGTTTCGCGTATGTTTTCTGGTTTTGTAGATGTATAATACATAGCTTGTGTTGAGCTTTTTGTTGGGCTGAATTGTCACAACTTAAACTCCTTCCAAACTAAGTATGGGCTAAGCCCAGCCCCAATCCTCAGTCCAAGCTAAACTAGGGACAGTTAGCTCAGCCCAAACCCTGTGCAGCGTAAATTCGCCTTTTGATAGGGTTGGATTTTGGTAAGGGCCACCAACCTTGAATTCTTTTCCATAATGTTTAGGGTTATTCCATGGTGAGCACGTAACAGCATATTTCCACGATATGAATAGAAGCCCATCAACCTACTAATTTTTCACGAGGATTTTATTTATTTATTTAATGATAAAGATTATTCATAAATACTTGTTGCAGTTTTCGTTTTAAGTATTGTAAACACACACAGTGAAGGACCCAGAAAATGAGCAGTTGAGGGGACATAGGTCTTTTTTTTCACATCGGGAAATAGTTAATTTCGAGTGGACGAAAATGTGTATAAATTAGTTGGTTAGCATAATTGTAATTGGGTCTTTCCCTAAATGAAAGGACAACAGTTCAACACATACATATATATGGCATAAGATGCAAGTTATTTTTTGAAGAATTTTTATCCAAACCTTCATATGAAAATAATTTAAAAAATGAGCATACTTTAAAATAATTCAAATTTTATATACTCATTGGGTAAAGATGATACCTAAGATGGTCAAATTAATTACAATTAAAAAGCAATACTTTTGATAGTATAAAACGCTAACTATTTTTAAATAATGACTTGAAATTTATGTTTTATAAACTTGGATTCTTATTTTATGTTTTCTCGGCACAAATATATGAAAATGTATTTATTTCATTTGGTAAATAGGAATAAAAGAGTAATATTAGCTGGTATCACTTGAAATAAAAAAATAAAAAAAATCTATTTGGTTTAAATTTTTTTTTCTCATTTAGATATACATTTAGGACGATTTGTAAGGGATTTGGAAGGTTGTAATTTATTTTTATAGTTTTTTAGGTGGCTGTAGACCCCTTTTTAATGTGCCTTTTTATTTTATTATTTTTAGTATTTTAATTTTCCTATGCTCATCTAAAAGAGACACGTGGAAGTATGGGATGATCCTGATTTCTAGGGTAAGAGTGAAAGCAAAATATAAAAGGAAAGGGGAATGTCTTGAGAGGGAGATCTTTCTAGGAGGTAGACCCGAGAGAGTAAGAGAGAGCAAGCAGACAAAAGAAATGAAAAACATAAAAAGAAACAAGCCTGAGGAGCTGAGCTTCATTTTGATAACCTCTACTGCTTCATAACTAAGTCAAGGCTATTTAACAATATAAATAATTTAGCTTCACCTAATCTAAAGGTGAAGTTCCAACCCCCGTAAGCTAGCTTTAGATTCCACCATAATGATAAACCCATAGATTCAAGGTTGAGCTACTCAATCAAGTGGTAGAAACTTTCTACAAAATCCTGTATGAAAAAGAAAAGCTCTACCACAAATGCGAATCAAAATAAGGATTGAGAGAAAACACCCAGATTCTATAAGAGAATTTGGAATACGTGTAGTTGTTTATCTTGTCTGATACAAGATTATTCTAACTTAATTATGAGAAATCCAATTTCCAAAACTAGAAATCTTCGGACAATAATCCTATCCATACATAATAAGAGCAATGGATTTTGTTTACCCTGAATCGACTGTCGAACAGATTTATCATGATTTTCTGCTTTCTCATGAACTGATTCAATCCATCTTTTTATATACAAATTTTATTTTTATTCATTTATTTTTGTTTTAGTGTAGTTTGAACATATTCAATAGTATAGGATTTTTAATTTTGTTGCTTCATGATAAAATCACGTTGAGTTTGATTCAAAGTATAATTTATGTTGTAGTAAGATTCTCTGATCCACACCAATCCTCATGGGAACTTGTTCTTACCTATTCATTTTTATTACTTGTATGACCTACAAGACTACAAAGGTCGCGACCTGAACCTCTATTTTTAAATCACAGAACATTAAGAGAAATTATTTATCAAGGTAAATTATCCAAAAGAACACTGCAAGAGATGTAAGGCCTTGCACCACGTTAATCTGAAAGGCCATTCATAAAAAAGGTAAATTAAAGGTGTTTGGGTGGTCAGAATGCAGAGATATATGTGAGAATTGCAGTTAGAAAGAGTCGAGGAGGAAGGGATGTCATAGACCACCAGAACTGGGCCGTAATTATGTCACTGAAGGAGGGTAGAGGTTGACCTCGAGGAGCAAGGAAAAATATCTCATAAATTTGACATCTCACTAGTAAAGACTCATCTATAATCACATCAGGCTTTCAACCAAAGAGATAAACCAATGATGATGGATGCATGTATACTGTGTCAATCTTAGAGAGTGAACATAGGTGAAATAGTGCTAAACACCAAACATGAAGATGAGAGTAAGAAGATTTGATTTTGAGAATCTAAATAGAGATTTGAAAGAGAGACTCGGTGAAGGTAAACCCACTGATGATTTGTGCCAGGAGTATACACTCTTAAATTGAGGGGAGCTGAGCACTGAAAACTTCAAAGCTCTGAGCCATCTGAAAATATGACGATGTTTGTGTTTTGTTTGGTATATAATGTATGAGAGCTTATGATGACACCTTATCTTGGAAAAAAGAACGTAAATGATAACCACCACAAGTCAATCTAAAGTTTTTTTAATGCGAGATTTGAATCATGGAAACATATCTAAAGAATTAAAAGTGATCAGTGGCTTCATTTTGTGGCCTGGACAAAAAACATCCATGTGAAACATGTATAATCATCAACATGAAAGTATTGGCACTAAATATATGTGTCGAGAAACGACCCTCCCAAATGTCACAATGAAAATCTCAAAAGGTTCAGGAAGAAATAGAACTATGACTAAAGAAAATAACTTCATGAGCCAAAGGACATATAAGGCAAGCATTATTGGATTGAACAACAAAATTCAAAAAGTTCTTGGCAATGAAACTCAAACGAGAAGGTGATACATGGCCTAAGCGACTATGCCAGAGACTCGTGAAGAAGAATGATCACAGTTTCAATGGCCTGTGGACGAATGGTTGTCAAAGATTTCCAAGGTGCCACCAAATAGTATAGTCCGCCGCATCATTTAATTCAAACCAATCATCCCATAACCATCCTTCAAATACACCAATAAGGGAAAACGCCACTAAAACAACCTAAACCTTCTTGTCAACTAATCCATATCAAATCAACTTTGAATACACAAATAATGATCATGTGTATAATAGATGGAATTCGGGAGGCAAAGACCCTTTCGCAACAAATATTCGGCTTTTCTTACTAGGCAACAATACTCGTCGTAATGGCAATTTTTATTTTTACAAATAAACTTAGATGATGGAAGTAATATGATCCGTCAGACTCATTGTCAATAATCCAATCATGGATGCGACTTGGGACCAACCCTAGCTCATAACGCATTCGCTAAATTAGAGCCTCTATCTGCTATTAGAAGTGACAAAGTCTGAAGTCATTTTCCTGAGCACACCGCGTTTCCTTCATCCGCCTGGGAACTCAATAGCCACGTAAAACCTTTATAATCGACGAATACGGGCTTGAGTCTCATTCTTGCTTTAGATGACCTCGTGGGCATATGCAATGCACTTTCACTCAATGGCCCATATCTCCAATGCGAAAGCAGACTCGGGGCACCCCTTTCAGAACCCATGACGCTGATCTATCAAAGAAGGCCCACCATCTCGCTTCAGAGATCGATTCACCTGTGAATTTTCGAGAACTGCAGAAGCGACTCTGATCGGTTCTATCCTTCAGAGTTTGATCTATCGGTTCCATCCTTCCACCAAAGACCGAAGACTTGTTATACAGCACAAATGCATAGCAAGATCTTGCTACGCATTCCACTGTCGCGTTCGTGGAAGTAAGGAGGCGTTGTTTTTCTTCTTGAGAGACAAAGGAGTATGCTTGGTGGATAGAAAGGAGAGGATTCATCAGGAGGATTTTCCCACGAATAACACTGTAATATTCATTCAATCCCATCAGAAATTGCATCAATTTTTGTTGATCTTGTTGTGGCCCATGTGCTACGACGTTGTAGGAAGCTAGTTCATCCCATAGGCCTTTCAATTTTGTGTAATAGGCAGAGACAGAGAGTTGCTCTTGTCGAACATAAGCAATATCTCACTGAACTTCAAAGATGCGAGGTGCATTGCTTTGAAAGAATCGCTCATGAAGATCTTCCCAAACTTCATGACCTGGAATATATTATGAACCATTCAGACGCTGGATTATATTGACGATCCATGAGGAACCGTGTCAGCAACATGACCAAGCCCAAGATAACCCTTGCACCGCTTCAGGCCTTGATCGAGCCATTGACAAAACCCAATTTGTTCTTGGGATTCAAAGCTAGAACCATAGCCATTTTCCAAGCCAAATAATTGTCTCCATTCAAAGTTTCAGAAATCAAAATCAAACCTGGGTGGTCTGAATGGTGGGTAAAATAGGGATTGGAGAGATCTGCCTTTGAGAAATCTATAGGAATCTCTTATTTTGTTGGTGGTACCTCATCATTGGCTATGATTGAAGAAGAGAGATGCTACACGAGAGATTAGAGTGCAGTAATGAGTCAGGATCTTAGTCCCTGTCTCTGATACCACAAAGATTATACCAGAGATAATTTTACAAATTATTATTATTAATATTGAATCGTGTATTTATACAGGAAGATTTGTATTCTTTTCCTACAAGTCAACAATTAGCTACTACATTCTAAGTTGTCCAGCAATAAGTCAGGGATTACAATAGGAAGACTAATATGCACAGATCATCTATTCTTATAATGGAAGATTTAGGAATATTGGCTTTCCAACATCTTCTCACCTAAGTAATTAGTTGTTAGAGAACCCTACTCCTACAAGGCATGATGAGTGAAAAGGTCAGACTGTCACACGAAATGTTGTGAACCAAGGTCCTATCATGTGTTAGACATTTTGAAAGTTTCTCGATTTCTTCTTAGTTTTTCACTGAACAGAAGAAAGATATGAATAATGAAATCTCACATATTCAATTTTCATGGTGGTGGGGGGCTCATGGCGGCACAATTCATATATGAAAGTGCAGTTTTCTAGCAAACTTCCATAAAGCATATCAATACATCTATATATCTAACCATCCAAGGAAAGCAAGACCTATATATACAAGTAATAGATTTGAGCTCACATGCTTTGTTTTTTTTTTCTTTTCCAATATTTAACTCCCACCCAATATCAATGTTCTCTCTTAACCTTTAGCTGAAGATGCATCAGTCCAAATATTTAAAAATATTTTCATATTCAAAATCATTTATTATGACTACTTTTCTACATTAAAATAAAATATGCGATGGGGGGAAATGGGAGGTGCCGCTAATATCACACAAAAATACAGGTTGGTAATGGTAGGGGTGATGGGGCGGGCCATTGGGGGCTAAGGCTTAGATTTGACAATTGGATGTATGTTGTGCCATCAAGTTCATGGGCATATGCTTGTGTTGTGTATAAAGCAGCTTTATAACATGTCTCCTATCCTTTGTCCATTAGGCCCAGCATCCATGTTTCGAAACTGTCTTCCAAAAGCATGTGGACACCAATAATCCCCATTCATAGACCTCTGTGTTTTTTAAGTGCAAGTTTCAAGGCTTGGCCCTCCCCTTTTCTCCTCCTCATCCTAGTGCCATAAGTGGGATGGACACGGCTATGGATGAATCAATATTGGCTGACCACAATTTAAAATGTAGGGATATTTGACTGAAACCATTTTTGAAAACCCAATTTTGAAAATCTAACTACTAAAAAACTAATTCCAAGCGACACGCAGATTATGCTTTTACCAAAGACTACATATTGCCCATACCCCACGCAAGGTGAGGCACTGAACCTAAACCTTTCATTTAAACCACTTCGATACCATTAAACAACCAATTTTCCTAAAAGTTCTCAATCTTATATGATTGAAGCTAATATAAGATTTATGCTTGATTTTCTTACGATTAATTTTGCTCATAATTGCAGTGTGGAGAGACATTTGAATCCATAGTTTCTAGTTAAACTAAGCTCTGATACAATATTAAACAACAAATTTTCCTAAAAGCTCATCTTATAGGATATAAGTTTAATATGATTAAGTATGCTAAAGATCTTCCCCATTACACGCAAAATTTTTACACGGCTGTGAAAAAGTGCATTTGAATCCATAACCTCTTGTCAAACTAAGATCTGATATTATATTAAACAACAAATTTTCCTAAAAGCTCAAGCTTATAGGATTTTGGTTCAATGTATTTGAGTATCATGTTCCTTAACACTAACCTTTCATTAATTTTTGGCTTTATTTTGATTAAAATATCCTTCATTATTTTTTTCTGAAATTAAAATTTTCTTTTAAAATATGCATGTAAATAATTATAATGGTAAATGACGCTTACATAAAAAAAAAAAGGTTATTTTTTTACAAGAAACAAAATATGAAGAAGCAGTAGTGGACCCAAGAATTTAGTTTAAAGGGGGCATAAATTGAAAAACATGGAGCTCTAAGGTTTTTGGTTCAAATCTACCACTCTACAAAAGAAATAATTTTTGCAAAAAAATTTCAAGGGGGGCCTCTAGGCATTAGCTAGGTACATCACCAAAAGAAGGTTAGATTTACAAATTTTAGATCATTTAAGGTTTTTTAACCAAATATTTCTAAAATTTACGGCTCTTTCATGACCACCCACTCCATTTATGTTCTTTTGTATTGTGATCTTTCACATCCTCCAAAACATTTCCTAGTCTAAAGGAAATGCACCCATGAATGCTCCAAATCACAGAATCTCTTTCTTTTTTCTTTAGGTTTGTATTCGACAGCAATGCATGGGAAATGAATTAGTGGATAAACTTCTCTAGCAGTACTGCACTTTTGCAAAGCTTACAACAAAAAAAGACATTAATGTGAAGTTGATGAGGAAAACCTCTGCACAGGTCTTGAAATTATCGTCTGGTCTTTTTCGGTATAGTGAGATGTATATAGATTTTACAGCTAATCTTTCATGAATTATTGAGATTCGCTTGAATATCCTGTTGGGAAATCAATGTCCAAATGCTTAGCTTTTTGCATGTCCCAACCACACAACCCCATCAAATGACAAACTACTCAAAACTATTCTAAAATTGCCAAGTTAAAACAAAATTCTCCATTACACAGATTAGGCAAACTAATCATCTTATAATAATTAAGACAACGCTAAATCCGGAACGAACTTGCAAATAATTGTGTCAGTGCTCGAATATTCTTGGATTTTTCTTCAGATTATTTGAGATGTCTTCCAAATCAAATCTCTAAATGATTCTAAAATTCGAATTTGGCGACCAGTAGAAGGTGTGTCTTAAGCTTGTGGCTTATCTTAATGATTTCGAATATAACATTGAGATGCTGTAGTCATGCTTGGCATAAGAAAAATGACAAGAGATTGAACTAAGAATCTTGGTAACTTTGGCTGTATTTGATCAATTTTTTGAGAATGACATTGCAAAATCTATAGTGCATAAGGAGGGACATTGAAGAGGAACTGTTTGAGAAAACCCTATCTGGAAAGTGGGGACATTTATGCTGACACAAACCATTGCTGTGCTCTCCATGTCTCCAATCGTTTGTCAATTTGCCAACACAAAAAGTTTTGTTTACATTTTCCCAAAGGCAAGTGGACACTTCATTATGGGATATATTGACTTCATGGACCTACCTGGCATAGCCCTAACTTGTTAGGTCTTGAAACTTTAAGATAGCCCATTTCTCAAAGACACCTCTTTCCATAATGCAAATCCCGCCAAATCCACACCTGTTCATTACCACGTGAGGTTGTGTTGATGTGTTCTATATCTTTTTAGTAGCATGAAATTATATAGTTTATAGACCAATGGTTTTGCTCTTAGCTGACCCTTCTACCAGAGGTGATGGTCAGTATGTTAGGGTTTTAATACTTTAGTTTAATTTACTTTATGATCAAAGCATAATGCACAAATTTAGATTATTAGGAACAGGTGTAAGTGAAGTAACAACTCGCGCTTTGAGCCCAAAATATTCTCATAGTTTTAAAACGTATTTATTAGATTAAGAGGAGACACTTATATAATATCATGAACTTTTTCCTCTAGCTACCCGATATAAGTTGTGACAAAGTACATCCCCAAAACAAACACAACACCTTTTGCGTGTTCCATGGAATTACGAATCAAAGAGACAAATCCCCTTAGAGGCTAAACAAACCTCCATAATAGGGTCGAGAATTAGCTCGATACCATTTCTTACCTATATCCAAATTTTTATTTATTGTCCACATTAGGCCAAATAGGCCCTCACGGCTATAAATTAAACGCATTCATAAGGTTAAGAGAATCCATACTTATATAGTATTATCATGAACGTTCCCTAGAACTAATATGGGTTGTGATATTAGGCATATGTCTCCCTCAAAATTATCCCTTTGTAGGTAGGTGGAGTCGAACCCAAAATCAAGGTTATAAACCTATGAAATTGTAGGCTCCTATACCATTGGACTACAACATCACATTTGCTAAGATATATGCCCTTCCTACGGTTAAATCCTAGTCTCTCCCAAATTTAAATCCTGGCTCCAATGACAAAGAAAGGTCTTCCTTTATCGGACTAAAGCATTTATCAACCTCTTTAAATGACAAAGAAAGATTTTTGGAACTTTTTAATCTCCAATGTAGATGTATCGATGAAGGAAATCAGGTAGTAGCAAAGAAATCAGGTAGTATCATGTCATCGAAAGCGCATGAAGAAGGTATGCATTTACTATATGCGGGTATATTTCTTAAAATAAATTGCCTGGCCCACTATTTCATTCAAAATCAAGAATTTAAGTGGGGAGCGTGGGAATTGTCTATTTAACTATTTTTGTTGACACCAATAGTTGGGACCCAATTCCTCTTTTGGTCCCAAGAGAAGCAGACATCAGTCTATTCATGGAAAATTTGAGTGGTGTATTGATTCGTATGTTCACTTTTAGGTGAGGTGACATGGTCCACGTGCTATGGATGTGATTTTTGGGATGTCTAGGCAACGTCATGACCTCCATGATTAGTTATGTATTTGAAGTGAGTCAACTTCGGCTTGCACCCTTGCTAAATTAGTAGCAACCAGGGATTGACAGTAAGTCAATGGGGTATGAAATGAAGTTTAATCTTGTTACCGATTTTTGTTACTTCGACTTAAACGTGGAGATGAGAAGGACAGAGAAATATTTAGGCTATGGTTGTTGAAAAATGTGAGAAAAAGAAAATTGAAAGGAAAAATGGAAGGAAGGAAAAAGGAAAGGAAATGAATATAAAGGTTTGTTTGTTTACAGTTTTGTAAAATTGTTTCTGTCCTAAAAAATAATGAAAATAATGAAAAATAAAGAACATATTTGGTTCATAGTTTTTTTTTTAATTCTAAAAAATACAGAAAAAACTAAATTCAAATAATGAGAATAGTTTTTAGAGAACATCAAAATTGTGTTATCTATGTTTTAAAAAACTATAATCAAGAACAAATTTCAAAAAATAAGAACCAAACAGGCCCTCAAACTTTTCTTTTGCTTGGTTATCCATGAAAATTTTAAAGG
This sequence comes from Tetrastigma voinierianum, assembly GCA_016808115.1. Lineage (NCBI taxonomy): Eukaryota > Viridiplantae > Streptophyta > Magnoliopsida > Vitales > Vitaceae > Tetrastigma > Tetrastigma voinierianum. The sequence continues at coordinate 567,287 of JAEQBH010000143.1, forward strand.
AAAAATAGGAAATTTATTTTATAATTTTTCCTTTTCTTGAACAAATATTTTTTCTTATTTCATACATTATAAGGACGTAAATGTATAAAAAGAGATACATATGCCTGATTAGAAAGCAAATATTGCATAGATATACAATTTTCTTTCTCTTATTTTCCTCAATTTTTAAGGAAAGAAGTAGAGAAAATGAGAGTGAGTATGACTTAAGCAAATATACCAAGATACGGAGTGAATTTGTTATCTCAAAAAAAAATTTGCAAATCAACTTATAATTTTACAAAATTAACAAGAGATAAACTAAAGAGTTAGAGAGTAGAATAAGCTAAGTCGGATTAAAGTGGTTTGGCACACCCTTGCCTACGTACACTTCTCCTCAATCTTCAATCCCGATGAGGATTCTACTAAACTTGAGTTCCAAACCGAGCTTGTTCTTGTACACTTTGATTTTGGCTCCAATGGGCTCTTCACAATTTCTTAAAATTATGCATACTTGAAGTTTTCACTTTTAAGCACAATAAATTACTCTCTATATTTAAATGATCACTCAAATACAAGGAAAGTTAGGATGAGACCAGTGGTGCACTTTAGGTATTCAAGTGAAATGAATGCACCAAGAATTTGAGAATGAAAGTCAATAAGCAAGAGAAATGGTAGTTATGAGCTTTAATGTAATAAGTCTACGTACCCTCAGGTATCCAGCCTGTCATATAGAGGAAACTTGGTAGCCTATTAGCTTTGTCGTCGATTTTAATCGGTCATGTTTCATTAAATGCTCTAGCCGTTGTGCATTTAATGCACTTCATATTACCGTTTTATGACCTGTGGACTCGATCGGTTGAGTAACTGGTCAATCATTTGCTCTTCTAGTTCATCACTAGAGGCTACCACATTCGATCGGTTGAGATACACAACTTCCCAGGCGATTCTGACCAAATTGACTATTTCGTCATGACTAATTTCAAAAGCGAGTTATTAGATCCAAAGGTGAAAACGCATCTTGATCGATTGAGCAGATCAAGCCGGTTAAATTGTTGACCATAGCTCAGTCAACTAGTTGAGAACTCTACCTTAACTTGATTGCGACTAATATAAACGACTTTTGTGTTTCTTAGTCACATCATTTCTAAACCTTAGGCATTTCATTTAAACACATTTTAGGATTGTAAAACCTAAGGTTTTATGCTCAATCTCAAGTTTTCAAAAAGATATGCAATTTTAGAATTAAAAACTGAGTTATAAAGACACGTGATAGATGATAATACCCTAAGTGCACCCATACAATCACCTTACACGGATTCCTAAGATTACAATGTCTTCATGTGATGCTTGAACATGGAATCCTAGTTTTCTTTACTTCTTGAACTTTGATTTTTGATTCAATCTTTGATTGGAGTGATATAGTCATGGAAGTTATTAATCTTGATATGTGCTCATCTGATATGACAAAGTAAACAACTTGGTATAGGTTTGTTATCATCTAAACCTCAGTGGGATAATGGGGCCAGCGGGGTATTCTATAAGTACGTTGAATAAATTTTTCTTGTTTTTCATGAAACATCGAAGAAAGCAGGAAGAATAGTTTGTGGTAGCCTCTTTTCTGTTCAGATAAACAAAAGTCTGGAAGCGAATGTTTAAAATCAAGCGTGGATTCAGCTCATTTGACTATTTGTAACTCTTTTTCAATTTTTATATACCCTATATATAATATGCTTTATGCAGGATCGATGAAATTGAAGTTTAATAATATATGTTACATCTCCGTTATCATCTTACAAAGTTTCTTTTTAACCAGTTCAAAATAAAACCTAAATTCGTAACATTTAAATTTGATGTATTTATTTGAAAAAAAATTAAAATTATGTAGCTAACGTTTTCAACTTGAATGAATACTGCTTCTAAATTTATTTCTAATTTTATTTTTGCGTAAGTGCACCCTGAAAATAAATCTTCCTTGTAACTTTTTTTTACATTTATTCACTTTGCATTACATCATAGTATTCTGTTTCTCACAAATTTTATCCCCCTACCTTCTTTCCCTATGCCCGCGTGAGCTTTTAACCACTCGAGCTAGATCTTATTGGCTTGTGACATTTTAATTTAATTTACTTGCTAAGGTGAAACTTTCATATATGAACCCACTTTTTGTATCACATTGCATGAACGGTATGAACATTCTATTGGCACATATAAATAAAGTTAATAAAACTATGTAAGAGACAAGAAAACTGTTGGGTTTCGAATTGTCAATATCTTCGTCTCTAGTTTTCTACAAGATGGCTACTTCGAAGATCAAGTTTGATGAAGATTTGATGGTGTAAATGTGAAGTCACTGGAAGCAATCTTGACTAGGGCAGTCCCACAATGCAGAGACGTGCCAATCATGAGAGAGTCAGGACTAGAGTCGGAACTATCTTAGGACTCAAAGTAGTTTATGACTCTTGGAGGCCATAGTACCTAAGGCGCAAGTTAATGATGGGCCTAGAACTCCTGTAACAAATGGATAAAGACTAAATCAAGAGGATCTGATCATTGAAGCTATAAATTTAGAGTTAGAACCAAATTAGATCTCCAATCTAAAGAGGAAACTTAGGAGCCAAGTCTCCTACTTCCACTAGGATAGCATGAAGATAAGTTCAAGAAAAATAAAGTAATGCATGAAGCCATATTAGATAATGATCCATCTTTATCAAGACTTCTTAGACTGAATTGCAAGGGCTATAAATTCAACCCTTGTATCTAATCAAACTCTCTATTTCCTTAATTAGATCTATGCTAACACGGAATCAAGATCATTCCATCAGACAAAGGAGAAACCTCTAATCAATTAAACTGATACATCAACCAACTAATCCTCACACCATGAGTAAATTAGTGATCTATCAGAGTAATCTTTCAGAGTTTATTAGTTCCAAAATATTAGTCTAGCATACCCCCATGTAATGGCTCATACTCTCAGGAATCTCCATCTTTGTGTCACTTAGAGGGCCTCTTGGAAATCAAAGTAAGATACAACCCCTTTCTGGGTACAAGCTACTAATATTAAGAACAATTAATTTTAAGAACAAACCAATTATATAAATTCAAATTTATAACTTTGACATTCTTTTAAGTTGCGCAGAAAATGATAACTAACACAAATCCATTCCCAAAGGGAGCTCAGTCTTTCAAAATTGGATCACAAATAACAGTGACTAGCTGATCAAGAAAATTCATTGAAATTGCAAACAAACTTAAATAAATGAACTCCAGAAAATTTCTAGATTCCATTGAATTCAGACAGTAATGAAATCTAAATGTTTACAATGAACCCAGTTCGAAACTTCAACTCAGATCACTGCTCAAATCCAAATAAAATACTAAGTATAATGTAAGCTGAAACTAAATCGATAAAAAAAAAATAAAAAAATAAAAAAATAAAAAAATAAAAAAATAAAAACAAAAATAATATACAAGAGACTCAGCTACCCCGAGGATGTTCTGGATTCCGGAGGAAAGTTTGCTCACTACTCCTAAGACTTCTATTTATAGGCTCGGATCTTGGGCCCCAAGCGGCGAGAATCTCGCGCCGAAAAGACGAAATGCCGCGCTTTAGCTATTGATGTCGATGGTGATGTCGCGTTGTCGAGTTGTCAATGTCATGGGTGCATCGATGTCGCGCGACATTGAAAATCTCTTTGGAGTGATTCTGAATTTCGATGATAAATCGCTATTAGTGATGATATCTCGACATTTGAGATTGATTTTGTATAGTAATTACGATGTAGCGACGGCTATGCTCTGTATTTGCAACATTGAGTTTTTGTTACGACATTGAATTGATGTCGCGACACTTCTCTATAGTGTTTTAGCTTGAATGCTCAGGTCTTATGTCGCGACATTATTGTAGTTCGCTATTCTGATGTTGCAACATCTAAGTGATGTCACGACACTGAGTCGATGTCACAACATAGCTTACTGATGCCTCTGCTCTTACATGTTTGTCCCGATGTCACGACATTGAGTCTTGTTGTTTTGAAGCTTTCTACCAATATTGTAGCTGATGTCGCGAAATTTCCTTGATGTTGTGCCATTGTGCTTGTCTAATCACCCAGGCTGCCTTAATCTCATGTCGTGACATCATTGATCAAATGTCGCGACATTGGATGTTTAAGTCTCCAGCATTCAAGCCTTGGCTGATGTCGCGACATTTCCTTGATGTTGCGACATTGTGCTCGTCTCATCACCCAAGCTGCCTTGATCTGATGTCGCGACAACACTAATCAAATGTCGCAACATTGGATGGCTGCCATAATTTGACTACTAGGGCTGTTTATGATGTCGCGACATTAGGATATCTTTGCTTTCCCTTCCTTAGCTAATGTCATGACATTTCAATAATATCAAGACCTTCTCCACATAATGTCGCGACACTAGAAATCTTCTTAAACAATTTCGCAACATTGGCCCTTTCTCTGCACAATGCTGATTTCTACTCCTTATTATGATGATTTATGCTCCTTATTATGCCGAATTCTGCTTATTTTCTTTAAGTTCCTGTAAAACAAAAATCCGGGTTAAAGCTCCATCATTTTGCATTAAATTGAACTTTTAAGCTTGAAATAAACTTGAAAAATGAGATTAAAAATAGATGAGTTTGAGACTCATCAAACTCCCCTAAACATAAAGTTTTGATTGTCATCAAGCAAAGAAAAGGTTATCTGTTTTTCCTCAAACAATAAAAATCGATTTTTAAAGACATTTTTCAATTAAATCATCTTTTCAATCATATCGCCATTTAGGATTTAGTAGTATTTCAATTGTGACATCAATTCTAATTAAGCTTCATTTCAGTATTCTGAAAATTTTCAATTTAAATCATTTAATATAGCATGTAATTCATAGTTAGTAAATAGATACAGTCCTTGACTATGTGAGTGTGTGTTGGTCTTCCCTTTATGACTAATTTGAAGATTAGGTAGCTTTATGAGAGTTACTTCGTAGAATGACATTCTTTCAGAGTAATTTAAGTCCCATAGGCATGTTGGTCATATTATTCTCCACATATGTAGACATAGCACACCCCTCATAATCAAATAGGTCTTTTGAGCTTGTAATGTATGGCTATGGCACTTGGTAGATAATTGGACATTTTAGGCTCAAGTTTATCCAAACTACATTCATTTTCTCAACTCTTTGCCTTCCCTACTCATCCTCTTTTTCTACTAAACTAGCCCTTCTAGCATCCCCAAACCAAATCTAGTGCATTTTTCTACATTATAACTCCTCTGTGGCTTATTTTTATTTTTATATTATTCTTTTTCACTTGCTATTTTAAGTGCATTTCGAAGCCACTTCTATCTTTTTGTTTCGGGTTTGGGTGGTTACCGCGTGTTTTACCTTTTTAAGCTTTCTACTACCACTTAACAAGATTTGGGTCAATAACTCCCATACCAGTTGGCATTAGGGTACTAGGTGTAGAACACCCCTAAGGACTTAATTGCTCAAGGTCAATAGGCTACAAGGTAAAACTCACTCCTTGTAACTTTCTTCTTTTTCAGCTTCCCAGTTTTTTGTTTTGCACTTTCTTGAGTACAGCTTTTTCTTAATTGTCTTCCTTTCTCATCTTTCCTTTCAATTCAAACTTGTACTCCCCCATACTTATCCTCTTTATCATTTCTTCTGCACTGATATGTAGTTTTGGGTAAATTAAGGGTTCTTTACTGTAAGGTAAGATTTAAGGAAGGGTTAAGGCTCTTCTTTTTTGCTGTGATGATGAAATTGGCATTAGGCTCAAAATAGGTATCAAGGTATATGCATATATACTATAACGCATATCAAAGAGGCGAGAGCTTGAAAGTGTATTTGTCACGATGATGGCTGATGTTTTCTGGCGGATTTGTGATGCCAAGGATTTCGCCTTGAAAAATAATGCAACAAGTTCTAGGACTCTTTAGAGATTTTGATAATAAGTCTCATAAAGCTTTCCTAACCAAAGCACAATCAGTTTTCAAGGTACTTCTTACCAATATGTTAGTTTAGTCATTTTCTGAACTGTATTGTTCAATTTGACTAGAATTAATAGCCTTATTAGCTTTGATTTCAATATCAGTTTTTCAGAATCTAAAAATTTGGCTTATTTATTCTTAACATCACAACTTAAAACTCAGTCTCTAATTTTCAGCCTATTTGTATCTTAGATTTCAGTTTTATTTTGATTTAAAACTTTTTGTTGTGTTATTGTTAAGCTTTACAGTTCACTCTGATCACACAATTCAATTCACTTGATCAACAGCAATAACACCAACATTTCACAAATTTTCTTAAAGTCTTTAAACAAGCAATTACAGCATCCATTCTGAAAATATGCAATATCATCCAACAATTTTTAACTTCTTTGCTTTCATACGATTAACATTAAATTCTCATCTTTTATTGAATCAACAAACACAGCTCAATTATTATAATTTCCCAAAATTGTAAAATTAAAAGAAATAAACAAATAAGAAAATTCTATACCGCAATTTCACAAATTTCTTAACATTAAAAGATGGAAAGAATTGTTTTTATAGATTACAAGAGAGAGGAGAGAGAAATTTATGGACAAAATAGAAGAGAGAAAGGGATAGAGAGAGCTTCCTCTTTCTATGGTATTGGGTTTTGAGGGCTTGAGGTTTATGCAGTATAATTATGGCGGCATTGGAGGGTGGCGTAGCCAGACTCAGGTATGGAGGTTCTAGTTTGCCGGGTTGGCCTACCTCAGGTCTTTTATTAAAAAGTACCACTTCAGGTTCGACATGCTACTCGACGGCTCATTTTGCCTCTCGACCAATGGAATTCAGTGGACTCCGCCCAAATTCACCCCGGCTTTGATACATCTTTATCATATTTCGTTCACCAAATCTATGCCTCTATCCACAAGCCTCGTAGTTCAGGACTCTAGCTTTTCATCCCTTTTTGGATGCAGCCTTGATTCTCTCCAGTTCTCAGAAGATATCCAAAGGCCTTCAACCCTTTCTCATGTTATGTTCCATTTCCTTTCCTCGACCTCTATGATCTCGATCACTTCGATCCTCATTAGCCATCATTCACAAATGCCCCTCTCCTCTCTTTCACCAAATTCTCACAAGCCATCCCTATCGCCTTTCTCTCCATTCCTCATCCTCTTTGGAGAATCGCGCAAGTTTTCTTCTCTTCTTTTTTATTTTCGCAGCCGAGTTTTGTCTTCTATCTGGCTTCTTCCCGTAACTACTATAGCATCCTGACGTCGCCTGTACCCACCCGACCGGCTCGCGAATCCGAACCAGTCTCTGGGAACGCTGGCCCTCACTTTCATTTCCAATCCAAATAAAAATTCAATACAAATGTGAATACATTTTTCAATACTCAAACGCATTTCAAATACTCACTGGGTATACGATAAATATACATTAAACATTTTAAAAACTAAACATTTTATGTAAGGCCCATCATTTTGGGATACACCTCACATTTGTACCATCATTATGTACTTATCGTAGTTTTCAATATCAAAAACATTTACAAAATAGAATCGAGTTTAATTTCACAAGATACTTTATACAAAAAGAGTCAATTCAATTTCATGCACAATGTCGTAGTTTTACTTCTCCTCCAAATGGCTTCATGCTGGGCTTCTGATGTTTTTCAGGCAGCTTCTTCACTAAAATTTATTCACTGCAGACTGTTGATAAAACAACACGCGTTTTTGCGTTTAGGAAGGTTCTATACAAAGTCTATTCTCTTCTCTTCATTTCATTTTAAATCGAAACATGTAATATTTATAAAACAATGCTTTGTACAATTTTCAATGACCAATGCAATACAATATGTATATATATATTTATTCAATAAATCAATTACAATTCATGGTCATCTCGTTACGCATTTTCACAGCGTAAAGAAAAAATCATTCAAAGCACAAATCGTGCACTTTTCAATCTCATTATCATTTTGCCTTTATTGAATTTAAGCTATGCTTTCGATGCATAGGATAACGAATCACCGGCATGGTCCCGCTGGTCAGAAGCAAGATATATATATAAAAAAATATGTACTTTAATGCAGGCACTACCGATATCACCTTTAAGCTACTTGGGACGCAGATGCTAATAGTATGTTTGCTCGACTCTTATTGCATACTAATTTATCCTTCACTTAAATTTAACTATAACATTCTTTAAGAGCATTAAAATCATTCAACACAATTTACAATAGTATATATATACATTTTGTATGCAATAGAACATTTTCACATTCATGCAATTTTCTTATGCAAATTCATTTCACAAGCAATCGGTCTCAAATCACTTAAAAACAAATCATTTCAAACACAACCACGCACTTTATTGTCAATCATTTCCCAAATTCAAAATCATTTCAGAATTATTCAAATATTTTAGAAATAGAGAGAGTTCGAGAACAAAACCAAAATCGTCGTTTAATTCCACCTTCTAATCTCTATTTACGCGGCTTTCCTCCTCGTCACTCTATTCAAATACAATGACAAGCACATATTAGCCTGCTATTATAGAGTTCTATTTGTGAGGAATTGAATCATCTCATTTTGAGAACTCAAACTCAAGTTACGACATTTCAATGCCAAACTAGTCGATATGCTCAAATTTCACTGATCACCCACCGTTTTTTTTTTTTATTTCTGTGGTCTAAATCCAGAATTTGCAATTGCCTTTCACTCATTTGAATCTATGGTTCTAATTTTCTTTTCCACTGAAATCATCCACTGGGATCACCCACTATTTTTTTTCGACATGGGTCTTAATTCCATAAATTGGTAATGGTTCTCACCATTTGAAGCTATGGTCTTAAGGTTTCTTCTCCAATCTGAATCATCCACCTGGGATCACCCAAACTTCTGGGTTATTGCATTTCACATCTGGGATCACTCATTTTCGCAAAACATAATCTGTGATATAGCTCCACTTTTGTGTCACACTCACACTCTTCAAGTAAATTAGTCCCCTCTTAGAAGTCTAGTTTTACTCCGACTTTGAAATCACCAATTCGATGAGTGAAACTCATTTTATGGCCAAAACACCACAACTACACCCAAAACAGGGCTTACCCGTGAGCTACCTGAACTCACATATAAGCCCATATTTGTGAGCCTTAGTCCTACAATTTGCTCCTGGTCCCTTCTATACATTTATATCCTTATCTCTTATGGTTCTTTACCAATTGTAATCATCATTCGATGATTATAACTAAATCCATACCAAACAAGAACATGGTTTGACAAATTTCGACAAAGATTTCCTTGAAAACCTAACATTTCCTTTTACAAACATTCATCAAAACCAATCCAAACCAACACCAACCAACAATACTTTTCAAAACTCAACCCAAAACAACCCCTAACTCAACTACAACCAATACAAACACCTTTAACCAAAAGGTTGGGGTTTTCATCAACTCAAACTCAAGAAAAGGGGTTAGGGTTTGGTTTTCTTACCTTTCAACTTGATTCTCCACCACCAAGCTTTCTTCTTCGTTTCCTTCGACCCTTAATTCCGCTTTTATGGAGCAAAATCAAATCTCCTCCTCCCTTTCACATCCAACCGGATGGAGCCCTAACTTTTTTCCTTTAAAAGAAAAACATGAATGCCCAAATGGCATTCCATAGATCATATTTTCTGTCTAATTCATTAAAAGATTAAGGCCTTTGTTGTGTTTTCTATTAAATCTACTTTTCTATTTTTTTCATTTGCAATACTTCATTTCACTTTCTTACTTATTTATCATCATTTACATTTTGGCAATTACATTCTTCATTTATGACCCAGTCCTCATTTTGGTATTTACCAAATTTATTTTGCCCTTAAAATTTTCTTGATTGTATATTTTTTCGTTCTTAGATTTAAATTCAAAATTCTATTTACTTTATTTTATACCCTAAACATGTTCAAACTCGTTAGGTATTTTTTTTTTTAGGGCTATAATTGCTCATCTCTTCTTCATTTCCTCTTCATCTCCTCGTTAGGTAAAGAGAACATTCCGTATGTGCTTCTTACTCTTATGCTCTCCCGTTCCCCTCTTTCGGGTCCTCTGCTCGAAAGTAGGCATTGTTTCTTCTTTAGCCCTGGGAGAGAGCAGTAGTTGCTCTGGGTAATCTTCAAATCCTCCCTTTCTTCTATTTTCGCTTCAACTACAATCGCTCTCGCGCTTTATCGCACCCTCTTTCTTTCTTTCTACCTCCGACCCTATGTCGAGCCTTTAAGGACTCCATGAGAGTGAGAGGAGAGGATCTAGCACCTCTCTTTCGTCTGTCGATCGTTACACCCCTTGATGCACAAGAGTGTGATCAAGGTCAGCGGGGATATTCCCGAGAAACTGCTTCAATCGAAGCTTTAGATGGACTGCCCACTATTTTCCTTCATGATCGTATCACCCACCAAAAGAGGTGTCATGGGCCTTGTCCCTCATCATAAGACAGCTGAGCGGGGCAGAACATCCAAAATAAAACCATACTCCCAACCTCTCTAACAAATTGCTCTCGATGTCGGGCTTAAGGCATGGTTTTAGTCCTCTACCATACCCCCAGACCATCTGTCAGCTCCTTGACTATCTCCTCGAACTTCGAGCTCTCCTGGAGCTGGTCGTACTCTTTGCATTTGCTCACCAGTCTCAACTCCAAGAGTTGGGAGATGGCCCTTTCCCCAAAACGGATCCACCTCCCCCTGACATAGCACGTCAAGTTCTTCTGTTCACCCAAATTTACATAAAATTCTTTTACTAGGGCCCGTGCACTCGCTCCCTATGTCGGGCTTAAATTTTCTGGGCTGTCTCAATCTCCTTAAACTACGACACCAAATTCCGAATCCCCTCTTCTCCACAAAATTTTCAGTATTTCTAGAACCTTCTCAGCTTCCCTCTGAGAGAAGCTCCAATTTTCTCCTTCTTCCACCACCACTTCCATCTCCTCAGGAACCACTTCTATAGTTGTTTCATGGCTCTCTTCTTCTACCCTTTCTCTCATAACTGCCTCCACTACATTCTCTATCACGTCATCTAGGGTTGGAGAGTTGGGATTTGACATTATTTGAATTTTTGTGAGGTTTTGAGAAGGCTAAGGTTCAAAAGGTTGGGTGGATTAGGTTTAAGAATGAAAATTTTTTGAAGTGTCCCTTTTATAGGGTGACTGCCCGACTTGTAATGTCGTGACATTTGAGTCTTGATGTCACGACACTGACTTGATGTCGTGACACTAACTCGATGTCACAGCAATGTCACAACATCACTCAAATTTTCTAATCGAATTTTCTGGATGTCTCGACATTGAAAATGTAATGTCGCAACATTGACTTGATGTCGTGACAATGTCGCGACATTGACTTGATGTTGTTGCAATGTCGCAACATTGCTTCAAGGTCAATCTTGGTGTGGCTCGTCTATAAATGTGATGTCGCGACATTTATATGTTGATATTGTGACATTAACCCATTGTTGCTCTTGTATATTTGCAATGTCGCAACATTAGAAATCTGATGTCGCGACATGGGGGCAATGTCGCGATAATGTCGCGACATTGGGGAAAATTTTGGCACTGGTGTCGTGACATTGTTGTCAATGTCGCGACATTAACTAAAAGTTTAGCCTTTTAAGCAGAAAATGTGTACTTGTTTTCCCTATTTTCTTTCTACAATTTTAGTTCATGCTTGTGAATATAAGTCTAGAGATGTTGAAGAACCTCAATTCAAACATGAACAACAACACTTAGATTTTCGATTCAATCAATTAAGCACATATTCATTGTATTGCAGAAATTTTCACAAAACTATTCAACAAATGACAATCAAGCTACTTTGTAATTTCCAAATCAGATAAATTACATACCACCAAACTTTAGTGTATGCATTATTTTTATAGAACAAGAAATGGAAGTAGACTCTTGTAGCACCCTTTTCTCAGATAACTGAAGGAGAAGAATAAGCCCAAAACAATCCATCTCTAGTTCTCTTCATTGTCCCGAATCATAATAATAAACTTCAAACAATTAAAACTAAACCTAAACACACAAAATCTTAACAAAACTAAGTTAACTATGAAAATAAAAATGTAATCTGACAAGGTTCTCAAGAAACCGGCTTGGTTTTATGTCTTTGGGCCTAGACATTTGCTACAAAATGCTTTCCCTTTCAAAGAAAATTCTTCCTTTCTCTTCTAAATTGACTATTCTTCATTGATGTTCCCCTTCAAGATAATGCTTTTAATCTTCAATTATCCACTTTAAACTCATTTCCGCAGTCAAGTTCTTAGTGTCACTACTCCAAAGGTCAGACTTGCACCATCAAAGGTAAGGACCACTCCATCTTGACTTCAGTTTTCCTGGAAACAGCTTAAGCTTCGAATTGTATAGCAGAACTAGCTCTCATGCTTTGAATTCTCTCCTCATAATTTTTTGATCATGCTTCTTCTTTGTCTTATCCTTGTAGATTCTGACATTATCATGAGCTTCATTCCTCAACTCTTATTCATTTGGAGTAGTCTATTTTCTTTGGTAACTTGGAAGTCACAGTTCAGTTACATGATAACCCACATAGCTTTATATTCAAGTTTAAGAGGGAGTTGACAAGGCTTTCCAAATACCATCCTGTATGGGGACATTCTAATAAGAGTTTTGCAAGCAGTTCTATAAGCCTACAATGCATCATTTAACTTTATAGACCAGTCTTTTTTGCTTGAGTTCACTCTTTTCTCTAGAATCTTCTTTATCTCCCTATTTGAAATCTCAGCTTGCCCATTTGACTAAGGGTGATAAGCCAATCCCATTACATGTCTGATAACATATCTGCTCATGAGTTTTGCAAACACTTTATTTGCAAAATGTCTTCCCTCATCACTAATGATTGTTCTGGGTGCTCCAAATCTACTCAAAATATTTCTTTAAATGAACCCCACCACTGTGCTAGCATCATTTCTGGGACAAACTATTGCTTCTACCCATTTTCGATACATTAATCCATGTTAGAGAATGTATAGATTTCCAAGGAGGATGAAAGGTCCCCATGAAGTTCCATCCTTATACATCAAAAAATCTACACTACTGTGATTCCTGGTAGGGCATTCATTTCTTCTGCTTATGTTACCCATTTTCTGACATTTATTACAATGTTTCACCCATTCAAAACAAAGCCTTGAATATAAATTTACTATCAAAATCCCGATTCGAGAATTTTACGGGTTGTTCTATCTCCTCGGCAAAGTGTCCTCCGTCATGATAAGACATCTTTCAAAAAATTTGCCTTGTTATGTTTCTGGTATACATCTCCTGATAATCAAATCTACTCCTCTTCTGAACAGTAGTGGATCATCCCATATATAAAATATGCTATCATGTCTCAACTTTCTTTTCTTCTAGTAGCTAAACTCAAGTGACATAACTCCACATGCTAAGGTAATCTACTATATCGAAGATACTGTGCAGCATTGGATCGATAATCGAAAAGTCAGTTTATCGAAAATTTTCTACAATTTCATTTCCCTTTTCATCTTCAATAAGCCTTTCTAATCTAGACAAGTAATCAGTTATCGCACTGTCACTACCCTTCTTATCTTTGATTTCTAAATCAAACTCATGCAAGAGGGGCACACCCATCTATCAAGATTGCTCGCCTCTTCGTTATCGATATTTAATCGCAGTTAAGATCAAGGTGTATTATAATATGGGACCTCAATATGTAAGGCCTAAATTTTTCACAAGCAAACACAATTACGATTTTCTTCCGTGGTGGAGTAGTTTTCGCGCTCTCATTGGAAGGCTTTATTTCGGTATAGTATACGGCCCCGAACATTCTTTCGCCTTCATTCAATATTGCCCTAATGATGAAGGCTACTGCATCACACATGATTTCAAACCCTTGTTCCAGCTTAAAGTCACATGACGTGGAGCCGAACAACCGACTTAATTTCTTCAAATGCAAATTTGTATGATTCATCAAAATCAAATTTTGCATCTTTTCCCAACAACCTGCATAATGATCTTGAGATTTTTTGAGAAGTCTCTTCTAAATCTCCTGTAAAATCCAACATGTCTCATGAAACTTCTTATCCCTTTAACTGTTGTAAGTGGCAAGAGAGTTTTTATGATAGAAACCTTTGCTTTGTCTACTTCTAACCCAGCTGCAAAAATCTTTGTGGCCCTTAAGATGCTACCTCTGCTACCTTTGAGCCACCTCAATTCAGAGCTAAATTGCTCTCGTTTCTCCGAAGTACTCAAGCTTCAAATTTTCAAGCATTTCTCAAACCCATTCATACCGAGAAATCATCATGAAGATTTCCAGCCTTTCCACCAAATCTTATTACCATACATCATACACCTTTGAAAGGTTCCGGTGAGCATTACATAATCCAAACGGGCATCCTTCGGTGCCAAAGTAACATAAGGACATGTAAATGTAGCTTTCCTGTCCTCAAGGCCAGGCACCGTTATGCCTAGAATATCCATCAAGAGTCAATAAAATTAATCACCCATTTATCAGAAGGGTAGTGATGTCGATCCTGCCCGTTATCCATCCCACCCATACTACACCTCCATCTTGTTACTATAGAGAATTCACCTTTCTTCTACTTCCCAATCGCCATATTCCAATCTTATCGGTTCACAATCGGCTTCCATCCGCGCCATCCCAGATATGAAGATAAAGCTCAAGATTCAACTATTTCAAAGATTTCAACTTTCAATAAACTTCTCATTATTGATCAACTTCGTGGATGTTCAATATTTCATTCCCAGAGATTTCCATGATGCAAGAGCATCGAATTACTTCTGCATTCACACCGTTAATTGCTTTTTATTGTAATTCAAAGATTTGTTTCAAACATATCATTGCAAACGATAAAATCACGTGTTTTACTTTTCTCGGTTCTACAAAGTGCCACTTCAAGTGTCTAGTAATTCCTTCAAGGTTAACCTTTCTGAACTTGTTTCCATTTATTTTTGTATCATCATACTGATTTTTCCTCGTATCGTCTCATTCAAACTTAAGACTGTCACTTTTAAATCACATCTGGAATTCATAAATTCAAAATCAAGATCCTCAAGATACTGGAAATTCATCTCATTTTCATTGATTGAATTATGAAAATTATAGCCAAAATCACTTCGTGACTTAAGGAATCCATTGCTTTGGCAAAGCCTTACAATTACTTTCACATTCATCATTTTAGATTTTAAGTTTAAATGAAGTACTTACTTCTTCCCCCACCCCTAGAACAGTTCCTCCTTCTTCACATCTATCGAGGTAGCTCCACATGAAAGGTCTTCAAGCAAAGCAGATGGAACTGCCAGGTATCTTACTCCATATCCATAACTATGTTCATAAAACAAATTTTCCCCACCCCGATGAGTACATTCTCAAAGACTCCCCTCTGGTTGTCGCATGTCCTCTCGCGATTTGTAAGGTCACATTTCAGGATAAGCTCTCCTGCAAACTCGCCTCCGTCAGCCATAGTCCCACTTCCAAGCGACTGTAGGTCGAGATTATGCAGGACTAAGCTTTCCCAAACTTAGTCTCCTTCACTACACTGCTGGCGCCAAACATGCTCGGGCTCGAGTCACACAAAGCCTCTTAAACGAACCTCCCAATTGTGTAAATGGTAGTTTCTACAGATCCTACGCTTTCACCGGTAAGCTCTTCTCGTGATCACCGCATTTGGCAGATGGCTACGAATTCACAACTCCTTCAATGCTCTTTCTTCTTACTAAGAATGTCCTTCAAAATTGAATAGCTAATTAGGTATCTGAGCCAATGCCTCAGTAAAGGGTATATTAACTTATTCGAACATATCCAAGAATCTAGAACTCCTCTTTTTTTTATTTCGAACCGCTCCCTTTTTTTTTTCTTCATTTTATTTTCTCACGTTTCAACTGCACCTCTTTTTTCACTTTGTACTAATTCTAAACTCCGCTTCAACTTGTCCTCTTTTACATTTTCCTCTTTCTCAATCTTTTCAGACTTTTTCTACTCATCTTCTTTTCTGCTTTCCAACTCTCTGCCACTCCTCAAAGTCACCACCATACATTCCTTAGGATTCTTCTTTGTATCACTTGGGAAAGCATCCTTGGAATGGTTCTCAGACATTGTGGGTCCAACATTTCTACTTATGTCTCCAAATTTTAAAGAGGGCATTAAGGTTGCCTAAAACACATTTGGGTTGCCTTGAAATGTTAAGGCTTGCAAATTTCTACTCAAGAATATTCAGCACCTCTATTCTCTCCCATGAATGTCAAGATTGATCTTCAAAGATCAGGATCTCCCTTGTCTCTCGATTTTCTACTTTCGACTCCCTACTACTACTCGTCCTCGGGAACCCTATGAAGTTTACCATTGCTGAGTACCCTGCACCGGTCTTCGACTCATATGCTCCACCTCCATGGTGAGAAATTCATGATTACTTGGGCAGGTGTGTAATGAGCTGCAGTTTGAGGTTTCCGCGAAAAGTCGCGGGCTTCAAGCACTACTTATAAACTAAGTTTTTCCTAACTCGATAGACCTGGCTAGTCCCTTCTTCTACACTACTCTTTGCTCACTTTCTTCCATTGTTCTTACTTCATGTGCTGGATGCATCCTTCTTCGTTTCTCACTGCTCACCAATGCATCAAGTTCAGTTTTTAAGGGGCCATATTCTATTCGGGCTTCTATCACCCCACTCCTCTACCACACGCTCCCTCAAGTCTTGATGGAGCTCGCGGGTTGCTTTTTGCTAAATCTTCAATCAATCGCTTTGGCTCTTCGCCTTGAATGCCTTACAATAGGTCGAATCAATTATACCTTGTGAGGTGTAGTTCATAGACATAAAGATTTCCATCTGTGTGGTCAAATTTATTCAATGTGATTGGGCATCTTTTTAGTCTCTATATCTCTCCCATGCATTATAGACTTTCATCCTCTCCTTGCTTAAAACACTAGGATTTCTTTCTAATGAGGGCAGAAGGAAAATCGCTTCATGTATCCTAATTGTTCACTGATCCATATGGAAGTGATTAAAACCAAGTGGCTGCCAAATCTCTTGGTGAAAAGGGAAAGAGTTGTTGCTTGATCATCTTAGGTCTCACCCCATTTAGCTTTACTGTATTTGCCATCCAAAGAAATCTCCCCATATGCCCATTGGGATCTTCACTACGATATATTGATGCTATTGCACCATTGTGATCAAAGCTAGCTTTAATTCAAAGTTGTTGGCCTCTATAGCAAGTTGTCTCACGTGAATATCTATCTCAATGGTTCGCCTCCAAAATCCTCCATATCTCCATTGCCCCCGAGGCCTCTCTCCGCTGCTTCTACCAATGTTTTCATTGTGATTCTCTGGCTTTCTACCATAATCATTATTCAAAGACTTTTACTTTTCTCATATTTCTCAGTGTTCTTTCCAATTCTGTGTCCAAAGGTAGCAATTCTGCTTCGGGTTTTCTATGCATGTATGATCTTCCTGAAATGGAAACACACTAAGATCAAATGAAATCAGTGAAAAACAGCTATATCAATTTAAGCTCATAAAACATTTTTAGTAGCTTACTCAGCTACTGCAGTTAAAACTATTTTTTTATTTATTTTTATTTTTTAAAAAATTTGATAAAAAAAATGTCCAAATTAGCAATTATCTATTTTTTGGAATATTGATATTTAAAGTCTCTTTCATCTCAATCCCCAACAACGGCGCCAAAAACTTGTATAAGACCAAAATATGAGTAGATCAGTGTGTGTGTGCCAAACTTCTAGCACTACCTCCAATAACTATTCAGTCCCAAACAATTATGCCAAGAACTTGATTAGACCAGATGTTGACTAAAAATTTTAAGAACATGTTTTCTGATGTGTTTGTAATAATTAAAATTTATTATTGGTCTAATTCTCTGCAAGTGCACAGATCATACAAGTAATACAGTGGATTTTAAGTCTAGATATCATTCTCACGAGGATTGATGAGAGATCTTAAAG
The DNA here is from genome assembly GCA_016808115.1 of Tetrastigma voinierianum. Classification (NCBI taxonomy): domain Eukaryota; kingdom Viridiplantae; phylum Streptophyta; class Magnoliopsida; order Vitales; family Vitaceae; genus Tetrastigma; species Tetrastigma voinierianum. Next base: position 585,238 of record JAEQBH010000143.1, read on the forward strand.
ATCAATTACTCCAACTACTCAAGATCTTCACTATTTGAACTTACAAATTTAAAGTTGATTTGTTTAAACTACAGGAAGAATGACTAAATAAAATTCTATAACTATAACAAGAAAATCAAAATGAATTTGAACAGAGTCACTGAGTAAAGTTACCAACAGAAATAGATCAATGATAATTATCAATTTTCGTGACTTATTTTATGCAACAACATGGTTCACCATTAGTTTGAAATCCGAACTTGTCAAAGCTCGCAGCAGCAGTATAGTCGGGATTCTCCATACACTATTATACATTTCACTAATTAGAGAACCATTCCTTCCAACACATGGGTCTAATCACATTTCTATAGATATAACTCTCTTTCTAAGAACTGAGCATTTTTCCTTCCAAAGACTTCAGCACCTGTCTTGTGGATCAAGATTTTTACTCCCCATAGACAGATATCAGTAAGCCTTCTCCAATCTAATTGGTATCTCATACCTTGTATCTGATCAAACTCTCTATTTCCTTGATTAGATCTATGCTAACACGAGACCAAGATCATTATATCAGACAAAGGAGAAACCTCTAATCAATTAAACTAATCCTCACAACATGAGTAAATTAGTGATCTATCAAAGTAATCTTTCAAAGTTCATTAGTTTTAAAATATTAGTCTAGCATGCCCCCAAGTAAAAGCTCTATACTCTCAGGAATCTCCATCTCTGTGTCACTAAGAGGGCATCCTAGAAATCAAAGTAAGATACAAACCCTTTTTGGGTACAAGCTACTAATATTAAGAACAATTAATTTTAAGAACGAACCAATTAGATAAAATCAAGATTTCTAACTCTGACATTCTTTTAAGTTGCGTAGAAAATGATAACTAACACCAATCCATTCCAAGAGGGAGCTCAGTCTTTCAAAATTGGATCATAAATAACAGTCACTAGCTGATCAGGAAAATTCACTAAAATTGAAAACAAACTGAAATAAATGAACTCCAGAAAATTTCCAGATTCCATTGAATTCATATAGTAATGATATCTAAATGCTTACAATGAACCCAGCTCGAAACTTCAACTCAAATCATTGCTCAAATCAAAAGAAAATACTAACTAGAATGTAAGCTGAAACTAAATCGATTTAAAAAAAAGAAATAAAAATAAAAATAAAAAGAAAAATAATATACAAAGGAGACTCCACTACCCGCATGTTCCCGTCGACTTAAGTCGCTTCATACTCCTAGGATCTTCTATTTATAGGCTCTGATCTTGGGCCCTAAAAATAAGGTGAGAATCACGTACTTCGAAAAGCCCAGAAATGTTACCCTAGGTTGGCTGAGTGTCGTGGGTGGATGTTGCGACATCGTGAGTTGCCAATGTCGCGGCTCATATGATGTCACGATACTGAAAATTTGATGGCGCTTCTCACTTCCACGATAAATCACCGTCATGATGATGTCGTGGACATCTAGATTCGTTGTAGATTAATCTGATGTCAGAATATTGTCGTTTTCCGTATCGCGACATTGAAATGATGTCGCAACACTTATGTTGTTCATTTGGAGTGCCGTCCTACGTCACGACATCGTCAGCCTTTCAGCTCACGCCGCAACATCTAAGTGATGTCGCGACACTAAGTCAATGTCGTGACATAGCTTATTGATGCCCTACTTTAGCATGTTCGCCCCGGCGTCGCGATATCGTCTTACCGTTGCGAAGCTTTCGCCAATGTCGTGAGTCGATGTCGCGACATTTCTCGACATGTCGCGACATCAGGCTTGTCTAATCACCCAAGCCACCGCTCGCTCTTCTATAGACTAAAACTCCTCAAAATAACACAACACTGTGAGCTTCCTACAATTCTCTTATACCCATGTCACTTGGATAATTCGCTTGCTAAAATAATTTTCTTAATGTTCAGATTAAAAATAAGGGTTCAAATATGACACCGCAAGTGCAATGTGTCATACAAGTAGTAAATCTGAATGTAAGTCCAGGTATCATTCCCATAGAGATTGATAGCGAATTACAGGTCAACTACCCCAACTACTAAAATTTCATACTATTTGGACTCAAAACTCATAGTGAAAATTTTATCGAAACGACAAAAATTAAAATCTATACTATTGAATATGCTCAAATTAAACTAAACAAAAGTGAATGACTAAAAATAAAGTGTACATAAAAGAATGGATTGAATCAGTTTACTGTGAGAAACAAAAATAAAACCATCAATGAAATACAATGAACAAATACTAATTCCAAAGACTATGTCCATTACTTCTGTCTTTAATGGATTTGGATTCATTTGTTCCAAGATTTTCTAATTGAATCGGATCTCTCCGTTCACCTGATTAATATCCTCGCTTTCTCTCGAAGACAAGATCAAACCAAATGACCAAGATTCCACATTTCTTCTTGCAAGATCCGGGTATTTTTCTTTCTCAATACTTCACACTCCATTTCCTCAAGGACAACATAATCTTAACTTCACCTTCTCAGATTTTAGCTAAGTTTCTACTACTTAATTAGTGGCTCATCCTTCTGATCTACAGGCTTATCCCTTCCTTTATTAGATCTAAGCTTAACACTTGGATTGGAACTCATCCTTAGATTAAGGTGAACTTCTCCGATGATTTATATTGTTAAATACACCCCTCCAACTTCAATTATTAGCGAATGGGGATTTATCAAAATGAACTTAAGAGCTCGCAGTCTGCCATCACAGCCGAACATACCCGTAAGAATGTTTCAACTCTCGTGAATCTCCGTCTCTCAGGTTTGCAGGCATCCTGGATATCAGAGTAAGATACATTCCCTCAACTGGTACTAGGTACTACTATTTGGAACTTATCCATTAAAAACAACACCGATTAAGTAAAAACTAAACCTAAATTAATTCTTAATAAATGTGCAGGAAAGACTGTAACTAAATGTAAATCAAATCTAGCTGAAGCCAAGGGGCCTGATTTATCAGACGCGAATCAAGAAATGGAGCGTCGATAATCTAATAACCACCGTGAATCTACAAATCTAAAGAAATGAATTCGTGAAATTTGCCCAGATTTCATAAACTCCGTGCGTAATAATAATCAAGAAAATATAATGTATCCATTAATCATCTCCGTACGTCACAGATTCAAATCCAGAAAATAAAACTAAAAAATAAAACTAAAACAAATCTACTCTATAATATACACTGAGTTTCTCTTCTTTTCCCTTTGCTGGGTAGTCAAGAAGGAGAAAAAACTACTTTACTATTCGAAATCTCTATTTATATCGGCCAAAGTGAAAAGAAACTCGCCAAATCCCCAAAAATACCCGTTATGTGGAAATCCGCATAAAAAGTCCACGATCAGTTGCCGTCGCATCTCAAAGTTGATGTCGAATATTAATTTCTGATGGCTCGCGATTATCGCACCTCTTCCTTTCAAGTTGCAACCCGTTTGTCTTTCAACTTTGATTAAAAACGCGACGCCGCTTCGTGGTCGCGACTCTTATGTCGTTGTTCCTTCGCGTTGGACAGCACCTCAAAGTTGATGTCACGACATCATCGTTTTCCTATTCTTCCACTGGCCTCTGCGGTTGCGACATCGCTTTTTGTGCTGCAACCACCTTGTCGCTTGTAAACGACTTCATGTTGTGACTTATTCCTAGTCGCAATTTCGTTGTGGTTTTTCGTTTTCATAACTTTCACTTTATGTCGCTAATCTTCATGGTGATGTCGCGAATTCTTCCGCTTTCCATTTCTTCTTTCAGTCGCAATCCCCGCCCACGCTTGTAACCGGAGTTTCTTCCCAACTTTACGTCGCTACTCAGTCCAGTTGTCATGAGACATCAATTTCTTCGCTTATTTTCTTCTCGTCGCGACTAATGATCGTCGCGACATCACTTCAAGCCATCGACTTTTAAAAGGTTGCAAGCTCAGCTCGGGCAAGCGCTCTATCCGACTACAGTTATAAATTCTTTTGACAATCGCTTTCTAAGGTAATTCACATCGTTATTTTTATGTCGCTGATTTCGTTGATGTCGCGACATCATCTCTCTCTTGATTGTTTCCTTTAGTCTCAATCATGATTTTCTTTGTTTAACTTCCTTTTCAAGTCACGACTTCACTTGTTCAATGCTTTCAGTCTTCTTCTTCAAAGCCAAATTTGCTACCGTCGTGGACTTGAATCATTGAACCGAGCTTCGTCGCGACTCTAAATTCCTCAGGACCCCAATTCGCCGCAGTCGATTTCTTCCTGATTGCTAAAATTTGATTTTCATTGTATTTTCCCCGCAAATTGAAATTTGAGTCAATTATCACTTTTCGCAAACAATTCAACATTATTCTCATAATAAACTTTAAAATGAATTAAAATCTAATGAGTTTTAGACTCACTCAAACTCCCAACTTAAAATTTTGCTTATCCCCAAGCAAAGAAGAGAAAGACGTTTGTCCCTAAATTAAATAAGTTTTTGAAAATACTTTAAAGACATTTTTCTCGATTCAGACTACACAGCCTTTTCTTCCACCACTTTTTTAACCCAATGAGAATACCAATATTATTTAAATTTCAGTTTTGATGTAATAACAAGATGTATATCAACATGCATTTTCTACAAACTAATGTATTTAAACTTATTTTACAAGTCTTAGCCAAGGTGTGTGCAAAAATACTCACCATCTTTCATGTTAACAGTTAACTTTCTAGGGAGCTTTCTGGCATAGCTGGTTTAAAGTCCCATAGGCTTGTTTTTCATATTGATCTCCACTAATGTAAGAATCTAAACTTTAAAACTAACAGATATTCTTCAGTTTAGAATAATTAGTTTAGGTAATCAAGGGTGATAATGGAAAATTTTGTAAGTAAAACTGGCCAATCTTTCTCTACACTCGTTGCCTCCAACCCTCACCCTTTCTTGTTCTACTTGATTTTCTCAATCTTAGCTCATTCATCTTTGAAATTCTTTTGGCACCTCAATTTCCATATATGAACGATTCAAAGGCATTCTTCGTTTTTTCACTTTGCTTTTATTCTTCTAAGATTTTAATAGTAAATGTTTCTGGTCTCTGAATATCTATTACTTTGGGAGAACTTTGGCCAGAACCCACACCAGCTATATTTAGGTGCAAAAAGTTAAAACACTTCACTGAGCTAATTGCTCAAGGGAAATAGCCACAAGACAAAACTTATTCCTTATTCGTCTAATTTCGCTTCTTTACCTCTTCAACCTCTTCATTGTCAAATTTGGAAATATTATTCTCCCAAACCAGCTCTTCCTTATATTAAACTCTTTCTGACTGAAACTGGATAATAGCTACTCTTTGGCTATGTTTATCGGCAGCGAAGTGGGAATTTCTGGCTTTCAGCTTGTCATTTATCAAGAACAGTATTTTGTCGGCCTAAATCGGCAATCAGAATATGCTTCTACATTATTTCAGGGTAGGCTTAAAGCCTGCCGCCGCAAGGATGGCCTCATCACTGGTTGTCAATGTTTTCAATCAGGATTTCACCTCAATAGATAATCAAACAAGTTCCTGTGGACTACGGACTCTAAATCTCCGAATCTCCCGTAAATGTTCCTAATTCTCACAGTTTCATAAAGCTAATACCCAAGTGTATTATTTCTTCAAGACTTGTATTTATTTACTGCTTACTTACATTATTTTAACTCAAAGATTTTGTTCCATCAAAGAATAACCAATTTTCCAATTTTTGAAAACTAACCGACTTAAATAAAATGTGTACCTTCTAATTTCCAGCTTAATTATTCAGCCTGGATTTCTTTCCAAATTTCGTTTCGAGGAAGAATGTAATTATTTATTTGATTCCTAAACAGTAGTGCTAAAATGACACGTAAAAACAAAATTTAGATATCATGAATCCATCAATCATTTTGTAAGTCAACAGAATTTTATTCGTATATTAAAATATTTCGATGGCAGGTTAACTGCCATTTTTACAGAATAAAACTGTAATCCAAATTCAAGAAAACTCTTTATTTCTTGATCTAAAATCCTATATCTTCCCTTGAAGGTTACGCCCTCGCCTAAAAATTTGGTTCACTGCATTCCGAGCTCCTCCAAGAGTGATTCGCCAGCTAACAAGGTCGCTCAACAACCGAGCTTTTTCTCCCTTTTCGGAGCTTCTCTCGTCGATGGCCCTAATTAACCCTTCTTCCAATTCCCCTTCCCATCAACCACTCTCTTTGATTACATCACATTTTATGGAACAAAGAGCCGGAATCGGGTTTGTTTTCCTACCTTATTCATTCCATAAAATCAGGTTCGCACCTGGGGGCTCTTCTTTCTTCTCAAATACCTTTCCTTTTCTCCATTCTCTCTGCTTATTTCTCCCTTGTTCTCTCATCCTTTGCATAGTGAATTGAGTCTCTCGGGGACTTACAAGGCCATTTATTCTTTCTTTTAAATTCTATGGTGAGTTTTATTAAATGGGAGGTTCCTCAATTTTTGCTCTTCATATTTCCAACCGAGATTTTGCCTTTGACGAGAATTTCGATCGCTTTTCGAATCCTATTAACTTCCTCCGACATTCTCCTCGAACCGAGCATACTAAACAAATTGGTTAAATCAAGAAATGAATTTCCTCAAGTCGCATTAATAATCCATTTGTCTAACAAAATTTTAAATGAATGTTGCAAAACCGGGAAGGCCTGGGTGAATTGCGCTTAGTGGATTAATGAGAATATACACTGGTTTAATGTCATGACAGACTTCAGAGTCAATACATTAACTATTGGGCCACTAAATTAATGTTTGCAATGACTTTATTATTTTCAATGAACTCTGCTCACACTTAAAATTCCATGTCATGACCTAAAAATTTAGTCACGATGTGGAAATTGTTTTTCAACCTAAAAGTTGTTCTTCCTCCTTTATTTCATCCCGTGACCTCAATTTCATTATTCGACTTTCTTTTCCACTTCTTATTCTTCACATCTCAGACTTTGGTTGTTTACTTTAATTAATGTTGCTACCAAACAAAAACACTAAATTCTCAAAGAATTGCAATTTATTCACTTCCACTCAAAACAACTACAATTCCACTCATCTTCATTATGCAAAAATTCAACAAATTTCACATCATATTCAAAATTCTACACCCAAAACAAGATAAAATTCCCAAACTTTCAATCATGCTATCAAAGACAAATTTTAAAAATTGCAAATCAAGAAGAAAAGAACGCCTTTTTGGTCTTTTATGCCGATTAAGTTTGATTTCGTATTTTCCTTGCGACAATCTTCATTGTCTCTGCAAATTAAAAATATATAAATAAAATAAAATATTTACCTACTTTAATCAAAATTAGTAAAATCACAATAAGCTATTAGAAATTTAAACACGTAAATCAGAAACTATAACAAGAAAATTAAAATCAAACTCGATGCGGATCGCTTTCCACAGCCGCTTTCAATTTTAGTCTTTAGCTGATTCTCTGCCGCTTGTTCTCGTTTTCTCTTCAATTTTCTTCATTCGTAACTGCGGTTTATCTTCTTCAATTTTTTTTCCCAAGATAATGCTTTAATCTCCGACCATTAACTTTGAACTCCTCATGATTGTTAGTTCTAAGTGTCACCGCCCAAATTCGAAATTCTTTGATACCCACCGTAATGGTCCACTCCATTTGGGACTTCGCCTTCCGAAGATCGACCGAGTTGAATAACAAGACCTAATCTCCTCGCCTTGAATTCCCTCCCTCAAAATTCATCGATCATGCCATTTTTTGTTTTATCCTCAGATCTCCGCACTAATACAGCTTCATTCCTCAACTCTTCCAATTCATTTAACTGAGTAGCCTATCTTCTTTTAGCAAATTTTAAAATCAAAATTTAGCTTCGATGGCCTACATAGCTTTGTATTCTAGATCAAGAGGTAGTGACAAGGTTTTCCAAAGACAAGTCTCGTAGATGGGACATTCCAACGTGGAGTTTTAAAGCAAACTCGTATGCCCATAACGCATCATCAAGCTTCAAAGACCGCCTCCCCGCTGAGCTTACGCCTTTTCCATAATTTTCTTATTTCCCGTTGAACAGTTGCCCATTTGTTCGCTGAGGATGATACAAGCTCATAAATGTGCAGCTCGATACCATGTCCGGCCATGAGTTTCGCTTAAACACCTTATTTCGCAAAACGGCCTCCATCAGCCAATTATAGTTCTGGTGTCCCAAATCGCTAAGAATATTTCTTTATAAACCCTATTGGAATCAGACGTGTCACTCCTTTGACATGTCGCTTCTACTCATTTTGATACATAATCCACACTGTGAGTATTGTGATATATTTCAAATGAACCGAAAAGGTCCCATAAAATCCATTCCCATACATCAAACAACCTGCACTCACTGTGGATACTCAAGTAGGCATCTCATGCCTTTGCTTAGTAGATTTCCATTCGCATTGATCACAATAACTTTACCCATTCAAAACACTTTAAAAATCAGAAAGCCGCAGAATCGACTGAGAATTTACGGGTCGTTTTATCTCCTCGCAGTTGTCTCCATAAGGCCATTTACTTACATTCTTTAAAATCTTATTACTTCACCTCCGTACACATCTCCTTATTATCAAATCATTTCTTTTAAACAATAATGGATCATCCTGCATGTAGTAATTCATCATTATCTAGCTTTTTTCTCCGTTGGTAATGACTCGTGGCATAATTCCACAAGCTAAGAAGTTCACAATATCAACATACTGTATGATTTATAGACAAATTTAAATAATTGCTTATTCTGAAAATTTTCTATTTCTCTTCCTTCTATGGCATGTTGGTTTTCTACTCTTGACAAGTGATCGCCATCACATCATTACTCCCTTTTGTCTTATTTCTAAATCAAATTCCCGCAATAATAGCACCCACCGATCAATCTCAGTTTTGCTTCTTTCTTCGCCTTACGATATTTAATTGCCGCATGATCGCTGTGTATAACAACATGGGACCCCAAAATGTACGGGTTCTAACTTTTCACATGCAAATACTATCACAAAGATCTCCTTTCAAAGAGCAGAGTAATTTTCTCAGGTTTCATTAAAGGTTTTGCTAGCATAGTGACGGCCTCGAACACTTTTCATCATTCTATCCCCAATGAGCGCCCCATCGTAAAATCAATCGGTATCACACATGATTTCAAATTCTCTCGTCTAACTGGAGCCATGGCGACGGGAGTTTTCAACTAGTCTCGATTTGATTTCTTCAAATGCTTTCTAGCAGGATTCATCAAAACAGAACTTAGTATCTTTCCCAAAGAATTCGTGATAAAGGTCTAGCAATTTCGAGAAGTCTCTCGATAAATTCTCTATAAAATCCAAAGATGTCCTAAGAAACTTCGATTCCTCGATCAGAAGGTGGCATTAGGCTCTTATAATTGAAACTTTCTACCGTGTCTACCTCAAGCCCGCCGTTAAATCATGCGGGCTCCCAAGACACCTTCAGAACCATAAAATGGCATTTTTCCCAGCTTCAGAGCTGATATTTTCATCTCTAAGTACTCATTCCTGTGTTATGCAAGATTTAATAAAATCGATCCATACACTGTGAAACATCCATGAAGATCATAATTTCTTTCCTCTAGATCGAAAATATGACATCATGCAATTGAAGGTACCGAGCATTACACAAACCAAATGGCATTCTCCTAAAAGCAAAAGTACCAAATGGGTAATGTAAAAGTGAAGTTTTCCCCGATCTTCGTGTGCAATAGAAATTTGGTTATATCCGAGACCAATTAAGAAAATAAAATGAGGGTGTCTCGCCAACCTATCCAAAGATCCGATCAATGAAAGGCGGGAAAGCGTGATCCAAGTGTGATTCAATTTTCTCGTAGTCAATACACACCTCCATCCCGTCGCTTCGTAGGAATCGCCCATTCTTTTCATTCATCACAAGGAATCCACCTTCTCGGGAACCACACATGTACGGGGCTGCCCAAGAAACTATCCGACATAGCACATAAAAACATTTAACCATTTCGTAACTTCTTTTCTCGACAACTTCTTTCATCACGGTTCAAACTTTCCTTCGATGCACAATGTGGTTTTCGCATTATCTTCCAAAGAATATTGCGGTATACAACAGGACTTACCCTTCGTATCTTCACGACCAAGCAATCAAGTTTCCTCAGATTTCCTCGCACTACCAAAGAACTTCTCGTTTTTTCGCCTTCGCCACGAAATTCGATATGATAACCGGTTTTCTTTCTAGTTCTAAAACTCATTTTAAATGACTAGCTAGATGTTAGCCCTTCCGCACTAGTTTCCGTCATGAGTTATTGTTCGTCGCTAATTTATCTCGATCGCTTTCATGGTTACTAGAGATCGCTTTCTCGTTAAACACAATCACAATAATTCACAATCAAAGCTCTCAAGGTACTGAAAATTCATCTCACTTCATTGATAGAGTGTTGAATGATAAATCGCACTTAATTCATCATCGGTGCAGTTATTGTTTCTTCGCGTCACAACCGCTCCGCCTACATTAGGATGTTCCGTACTACCACATTATTAAACTCCGCACTGCTTCATCCCCAACTCGAGCGCCGGGCTTCACCTTCTCAGACGTCATCAGCAGCCCTCGTTGCTAAGAAAGGCTTCCCAAAGAACAAAGGAACTTTGGTATCTTCTCCATCTCATGATAACAAAATCCACCGGGAAAATGAATTTCCCAACCTCGACAAGTACATCTTCTGCACGCTCGTCAGTGCTTATCGATCTATCACCCATCTCAGAATACCATGACGGGTAAGTTCCCCAAACTAAGTCTCTCGTGACATCGATAAAGGCATTAAATTTATACTGCTTTAATCACATAAAGCTGACTCAGATTCTCATGCAGGAGCGTGGAATGCAGAAACTATTGTGGTCTTTCATCTGTGAGCTTCATTATTAAATTGCACTCAAGTAGCGCCAATTTAACTATACCCTCCTCTTAAATATATCTTTCTTTTCTTTACTTAGTATCTCCTTCTGTGAATTTTTCTATAAAGAGGCATTCGTTGATCACTTCAGAATGGGATATTTATTTATTGAAAATATCCAAGAATTTGAAAATCGTTTCTTTCTCACTGTCTCGTGGGGAATGGCACCGCAGTGTATATGCCGGTACTTCTTCCTTTTGGCATTACTTCCTTCGCTCTAACTGGGTTGTTCTTCTCTTCTTCCTTTTCGCCTCTTCTTTCTCCGCCTCAGCCTCTTCTTCCTTCGTTTTTGTTGTCAGCCAAACTCTTCCCACTTCTTAACCGACCGCCATGCACCCAAGTTCTTCCGAGTGTCACTAGTGAACGCACTCGTTCGATTTGCTATTCGTGCAATAGTCAGCCTCTACTTGTGTCTCTGGGTCCTTCAGCGAGGCACTAGCATTCTTCTAAAACATTCGAGCACGTGACTTGAAAGATTCCAAGTCGAGAAGCTTCTGCTCATGGAATTGTAATACTTCGTTATCCCCACGCGAATCAAGACTGCTCTTCAAATGGTTGGTTCTCCTCCGACTCGATATTCATTTCTCGCCTTCAACTCTGCGCCGCCGGAACCTCGTGGTCGCTCGATATCTGCTGGTGATGTTGTCCCCGGCCAAGGTCGTAATGCCCCTCCACCGAGAAGAGAAATTCTCATATTCCTCAAGATTGATCGAGGCAAAGTTAGGATTTGGTCTGAAATGATAACTTCCTTTACTGCTCACGCACTTAACCTCCCTCACCATAAGAATCTTCTTCACTGGGCACGCCAAGACTTCTTCTCATTGTTCTCTTTCCACCGCTCCTATTTCACGCATGGGAGGAATCTTTCTCTCTGTCCATCCTATACATTATGGCATCCAACTTTGCTTCATGGTCACATCTCGCTTCGCCTCCACGACCCTTTCCTCACGTTTCCCCTCAGCCAGTGAGCTCATATTGCATTTTGCAATCGATCGCATCTTCGCTCAAGACTTTTTCGTTTGAATGCTCCACATGATACATCGTATAATGCCCTTGAGTGTATCATTTAAAGCATGATACACTATGTCCATCTAGGTCTTCAAATCTATTCCATGACAAAATCCCTTCAAAGAACCTCAATCTTTCCTGCCATACACAGCTCTCATCTTCCCCAGTTAATACTATTATCTCTCTTCGTCTCTCGGGCGAGACGGGGGAGAATCTACCTATAAGCCCCAACTCTTTCCCAAGTATCAACAGAATCCATATGGTAATGATTCATACCATGTGGCCGCTATGTCTCTCAAAGAAAATGGGAAGATGCGCTTTATCTTCCGGTCTCACACCGCTCACCTTCATCAGATTTTCTTCCATCCTAAGAAATCTTCCTGTGTGGTTCATTCATCTTGCAAGATGACCAAGAACCTGATGTCACGAAATCATCAGAATTAAAGTCGGGCTTTAGGTTCAAAATTATTTCCAGATCCACAGTAGTCGCCCGATCATAATATTCTTCCCGAATAATGTGCCTGCAAATCCACAGGTCATAATGGGGGCCTTCTAGCCGCCGGCCCTCTCGTTCTCTGTTTCACATGTCTCTTTCATGGTATAGTCAAGGCTTCTTCCGCTTCTTTTCGGTTTTCTTAAGCTCCCCGAGTTCTTCTAATTCCAAGACCGCCGGAATCAGTCGAACCCCGTTTCCTATGCATAAAGGTTTTCCGAAATCAAAGGCATACTCGCATTAATGTGGATTAGTCAAACAAACAAATATTTCAACATGGCTGTTAAAACAAGGACTATGTAGCCACCGCTGAAAAGCTGCTATTTTTTGTTCTTTTTAAAATGTCCAAATTAGTATTTCTTGGTCGTGGATATTTGATCAATTTAATTCTTTCATCCTAATCCGCGTTTATAAAAACTTGTTCGCCTTTTCTTATATGTATTCAAACTCTCAAAATAACACTAATGTAGCCTTACAATTCTCTCTTTATACCCATGCTGCTTCGATAATTCGCTTAAGGTGTTAATTTTTCTTAATGTTCGTGATTAAAAATAAGGGTTCAAATGATGACACGCAAGTGCATATGTCATACAAGTAGTAAATTGAACAAGTCCATATCATTCTACGTAGATTGACAGCTTAATTACTGTGTCAACTGGGATTCTAAATCACTAAAATTTCATACTTATTCGGGACTCAAAACTCATAGTGAAAATTTTATCGAAAAGACAAAAAATTAAAATCTATACTATTGAATATGCCAAATTAACTAAACAAAAAGTGAATGACTAAAATAATCAGACATAAAAGAATGGATTGAATCATTTTTGACTGTGAGAAATCTAAAACTTATAAATGAAATACAATGGAATTAATTCCAAGACTATGTCCATTACTCCGCTCTATGTATGGATCCGATTTTTGTCCAGATTTAATTATTGAATCGATTCTCCTACATCGATTTAATATCCTTGCTTCTCTCGAAGACAAGATCAAACCAAATACCCTTATTCCACATTTTCTGTAAGATCCTGTAGATTTTTTCTTTCTCAATACTTCACACCCATTTCCTGTTTTACGGTAACTCACCTCACCTCTCGTAGATTTTAGCTAAGTTTTCATTTACTTAATTAGTGGTCATCTTTCGTATCCATAGTTATCCCTTTCTTTCCTTTTGGATTAGGGATCTAAGCTAACATAGATTTAGAATCATCTCTTAGATTATATGAACCTTCATGATTTATTGTTAAATACACCCTCCACCACTTATAGGAGCGAATATTTATCAAATGAACTTTGTGAGCTCACAAATAGTCATTACAATAGTCGAACATACCTGTAAAAGAATGCTCAACTCAGGAATCTCCATCTCGTGTCACGCAGTAGGCATCCCGATATCAGCAAGATACACCTCAATCGGTGACAAAAATATATTATTTGGAACTATCCATTAAAACGACACCGATTGCAAAAACTAAAACCCAAATTACCTTCCAAATGCAGAAAGACCGGTGAACTAAATGTAAATCAAATCCAAATTGAGTCGCTACTTCCGACATCGCATCGCGAATCAAGAAATGGAGTGTCGATAACGCACAACCATCAGAATCAAGAATAAATCCGAAAAGAATTAATCTCCGTAAATTTGTCTAGATTTATAAATTTCAAAGAATATCAAGAAAATATAATGTAATTAATAATCCAGCTCTAATCATCTCGCACGCTCACGATTCAAACTTAAAATAAAACTAAAAATAAAACTAAAATAAATCTACTTTATAATATACAATCGAAGTTCTCTTCTTTCCTTTGGTCGGGTAGTCAAGAAGGAGAAAACTACTTTACTATTCGAAATCTCTATTTATATCAAAAGGAAAAGAAATCGAGCCGAATCCCCAAAAAATACTTGCGTGGAAATCCAAATAAAAGCCCAGCCCATCGTTCTATGTCGCGACCCTGCTGATATCGTGGACATGTAGTCACCTTGGTTGCTCATGATCGCAATCCCTTCCTTTCAAGTCGCGAACCCGCTTGTCTTTCTTCAACGTTTTGATTGAAGGGTCGCGACGCCGCCTTCGTGGTCGCGACTTTATGCTCGTTGTTCCTGTCGATGTCGCGACCGTGCTGATGTCGCGACATCATTGTCTTCCTATTCTTCCAAATACCGCGGTTTCACACATCGCTTTAGGTTGCAACCACCTTGCTGTTTGTAAACGACTTCATGTTGTGACTTTGATTCCTTGGCCAGAATTTGCCTGCGGTTTTCTTATCTTCATAACTTTCACGGCGTCGCTGACCCCGCGGTATGTCGACTCTTCCGTCATTTCTTTTCTTCAGTCGCAACCCCGCCCACGCTGTAACCTGATTTCTTTCTTCCCAACTTTTCTTCCGTGTCGCGACCAATTACATGTCGTGACATCAATTTCTTCTCGCCGCCTTTCTTCAGTCGCGAACCTAAATGATCGGGTCGGACATCACTGCCATGACTTTTAAAAGGTTGCAAGTCACTCGCAAGTGCTTCTATCTCGACTATAAAGTAAGTGATCTTTTTCGGTTTGACCGCTTTCTGCTGCACTTTCATCAAGTATTTTTATGTCGCTGACATCAAGTTGATGTCGCGATATCAATTTCTTTTATTGTTTCCTTTATTCCCAATCACGTTTTTCTTTGTCGCACTTCCTTTTCAAGTCACGACTTCACTTGTTCACGTTCGCTTCTTCAAAGCCAAATTTGTCGCCGTCAGTGACTTGGAATTGCCGGAACCGAGCTTCCCGTCACGACTTAAATTCCTCGCTAGAGGGCTTCAATTCACTGTAAGTAGGCCGATTTCTTTCCTCGATTTTACAAAATTTGATTTTTCACAGATTTTCTACAAATTGAAATTTGAGTCAATTATCACTTTTCTGCAAACAATTCAACATTATTCTCATAATAAACTCATAAAAATGAATTAAAAATCTAATGAGTTTTTGGACTCATCACTACCTTGATCTGATGTCGCAACATCACTGATCAAATGTCACGACATTAGATGTTTAGGTCTCTAAAGATTCAAGCCTTGGTCGACGCGACATTTCCTCGATGTCATGGTTACTTCAGTTTAGTCTCATCACCCAAAGTTTCCTTAACTGATGTCCGACATCACCGATCAAATACGACATTGAATGATCGGCACTGGATCACAGCTGTTTATGATGTCACGACATCGGGATATTCGCTTTCCTTCTCAATGATGTCATGATTTAATAATTTACGACCTTCCAAATAATGTCGCGCGATGACCGAAATCTTCTTCTCTAAACAATGTCGCAACATTGGCCCTTTCTCTACACAATGCCGACATCAAGCCATTATGCTAAACCCGCTTATTTTCTTAAGCCTTGCCAAAACAAAAATCTAGGTGAAAGCTCCATAATTTTTCATTAAAATGAACTTAAGCCCAAATAAACTTGAAAATGTTTTAAAAAATATATGTGCTTTATCAATCAATGGCCATTACATAATTCTTTTTTCATAATAGAGAATACTTTCCAGAGTCAGATCTCTCTCTCTACACGTTTCTTTCAGGATTCTTAGGTTTCAAGCACCAAACCTTTAACCGTTTCATCCTTGTGGAGGTCTTCTTCAACCTTCTTCATGTGGATCGCCATTGGAGGTGCTGCACTTGGAGCACTAATGTTTAGCTACTATCCTATGCCATTTATTTGTCACCTACACCAAAGGAAGTCGAAAACTACAAAGGTAACGGTTTATTTCCCTTCTATGGAATGTGTTTTTCGATTTTTTATGAACCAAGGGATCCCTTAGGCTGGATATCTTAATCAAAGTTTAAATTTTTTTTCCATTATGCAATCTAATAGTATGATGGATCAAGACCCAACAGAATGATAGTATGTTTATGATTCTTCACCTTATGTCAAATCAATGTAATATATACATGGTATGTGGGATGCTTTTGAGTGGGGAATTGAGGGAGTTCATTCTGAATTCCACTAAGAGTGATTAGGTTAAAGGAGGGTCTTGAGTAGAGAGGGAGTTTCGTACCACATAAGACTAATTGTAAGCTTGAATCAGATTAGTGAAAATCCATGCATCTGGGTACAACTCTGCGGACGTAAGTAGTTGTTGAACCGCGTAAACATATTGTACATGCTTTACTTTTATTTCCTATATCTTATATGTGCTCTAAACACACTCTATCCCGCAGGTCAGTTCGAACTCACTACAATAAGGTCCGAACTAACATAGTTCTAACACTAGGAACTGTGTCTAAGAACACACACTTATATCTGTTAATTGGTATCAAAGGGGGTCACTCTAAGTTACTGAGTGAGATCCATGTTTACTCTTATCATTTGTGTGTGAGTATCATACGAATTTGATGAGGAAATGTGTGTCTACAAGTCGACCTCATCTACTTGATGAAACAAACTGTGGTTATTGGAAGATACACATGAGTGTTTTCATAAAGTCCCTGGGAATGGAAGTATGGCAATATGTTGTGATAGGATGGTCCGTACCAACCAAAATAGATGATGGGAAAACAATAGACAAGGATGAGTGATAACTGCACAAAAGTGGCATTTTTACAAGCTTAATTTCTATACTTCCATACCCTTTTGATTAATAATTATGCCAAATTAGCCAATTATGCGAATTGTTGATCCCAAAAGTGCTATTATTGTTTCACTTATTTGTGATTGATGTGTTTCGGTTTCAAATGCAAAGACTGGGATGGAGCGATGATTGAGCTCCTGTGATGACTCAATCTTGATCAAGGCCATGGAGACATGAAAGAAAGAGCCAGAATCCACTAAAAACTCCTCGAATGAAAATTCTACGAAAAGACAAAGATTAGGAAAATCTCACCACCGAGTAAGTGCAAGAGTTTTCTCAGACTAGTCGCAGGAGTGCAACATCTCAGATCAACCAATGAGTGAGAAATTTTTGAGTGAGTGCAAGATTCGAGTGCAAGACGAAAAATCGAAAGTCTAGAATGCGATATGATTTCGATTTCTTGCTATTTTTTTTGCCTCCAAAGTTTCTGTAAAGAATTAGAAAACATTGTAACTTGCATTCCAAGTCCAAAACATGTATTAATAAGGGGAGACAAGATCAAACATATATATCTTTTTCTCTTTGAATTTTTTCATAGTTTTAATTTATTTTAGGGCTGAAAATCTTTCAGCACAATTTTCTTAATAAAGCTTCTATTTTTTACGTTTATGCACGAATTCTTCTTGTTCATGGATGTTGTGACACATCCTATGGAGGAGTAGACTTCTTCCTTGGGGTGAAGGTGAATCCAAGGCACTAACCAAAGGAGTTTTAGAGAGGAAAGCACTTCAAACCAAAGGTATGATCTTTGTTTCGTAGATTCCTATTAGGATAAGCTTCTAAGCTCATAAGGTTGAAAACCTCATAGAGAGTTAGTGGATGTAGTGTATTTCTTAGGATTTCCATCTTCTACATAGGACTTGATATACAAGAAAGCACATCAATTGTCTCATCTAATGTAAGTCAAATGTATACTTTTCTCACTAACTTCAAAATGGGAACCTAGGCTGCGTAGTTTTCAATCACACTCATACCCTGTGTACTGAGAAAGAAATTTTTCCTATCTCTCAGACCACTCCAGGGTGGTACTGGGATCGATCAAGGCCAACTCCCTATTCGAACTACCATGAATTTTTATATCTCTCTAATCCTCCCGAGGCATATCTTGGTGAAACCCCAAGCCCCAAGGCCTTTCTATTATTGATAAAAACCAATTTTTCACCATCTCTTCTAAAAATTCAGATTTTAAAATTCTTGCTTTAATTTTTCTTTTACTTGAACTAAGCCCCTAAGCCATTGTTTGGAAAGAATACTATCTGCTGACATCCTAAAATACTACTCATGGCTACAATAGTTTCTGCTACTCCCTAGCTGTGTTTCCTAGGTTCATAAATTTTTGTGCATCTCTAGGACAACCAAGCAACCACATAGCTAGTCTCACAGACAATCACATGGTGTTGTTGCTGGGGAAGGGGCCTAACCATTAGTGGCTTATTAGTTATTGTTTCTTTTATGATTTTTTGTTTTATTAATTTCATTTTATTTTATGATTTTATTTATTCTGATTTTTTTAGGACTTAACCATATTAATAAGTTTTGTAGTGTTTTTGTGTCTTTGAGTCTTCTCTTCTATAGGTGAAAATCCCTAATCTTCATCTCTTGTCAAAGAAAAGTGCTGAAATTATGGCCTACTTACAATGCATGGCTAGACCGAATTTTTGGTAGGAGAGACTACACTTTCCCCATATGGACATATTTGAATCCCCTTACAATACTTGGAAAAAATTGCAGCAAACTAGTTATGTGGTGAATAAAGAAAGGGGGTAGGGGGTGCACTCTAGAGCCGGTCCATGGAATTGGTGATGCACAAACAAAATTTGAAGTAGGGGATCCTTATAAAAATCAAGATGTTTGCACTTTGCCCCCAAGTAGAGTACTTGAACAAGCATTACTCAAATTTACCAACTCCATTAGTGACTTCATGGGTGAACAAAAGAAAGTTAATGAGCAATTTTCTCAAAGGATGGACCACTTAGAAAAATCCCAAGGTGAGCTAATCCAAAGAATGGAAAACATGGAGTATATGCTCTCCATACTGGTCATTACCTATTTTGCCAATGAAAGCAGCCTAATGGAAGAAAGTGGATCAGCTTCGATTCCCATAGAAGAAGATGAGTTCTGGTTAGAGACACTTAAGGAGGAACATAATGAGGCGGCTGCCTATGTCCCACTAGTCGATCACCTAGAGACTACCTCCAATGATATAGAGAATGTATGTCACCTGGAAGAGGTTGTAGCATGTACTTCCACTTTGAGCGAAAAATTCTTACCATTTCATGCTAATAACACCCCTTCTGAAGAGCATATTGAGCCCTCCAAACCCACCTTTAAGCCATTGTCGAACGAGTTGAGATATGCATTCCTTGGAGATGATAATACTTGGCCAATAGTGATTTCATTCTCTCTATCTATGCAACAAAATAGGAGACGACTTGATGTTTTGAGTGAGCACATGGCGGCAATAAGATTGAGCATCTCGGATTTAAAGGGGATTAGCCCCTTAGTCTACACCCATCACATATATATTGAAGATGAAGCTAAGCTCGTTCATCAACCACAAAAGCAGCTCAACCCACATATGAAGGAGGTAGTTTGAGATAAGGTGTTGAAGCTTCTTAAAGCTGTTATTATATATCCTATCTCTAATAGTGCTTGGGTCAGCCCCACCCAAGTAGTGCCAAAGAAATCTAGGATCACCGTTGTTTAGAACGAAAAAAGGGAAATATGTGCCTACTAAACTCACTATCGGATTGAGAGCATGCATACTTACAGGAGACTTAATGTCGTGACTAAGAAGGACCATTTTCCTTTGCCCTTTATTGATCGGGTGCTTGAGAGGATATCTCGACACCCCTTTTACTATTTTTTAGATGGTTACTCAGGCTACTTTCATATCAAGATTTCACCTAAGGATCAAGAGAAAACCACCTTCACGTGTCCATTTGGGACCTTCGCCTATAGGAGGATGTCCTTCAGACTATGCAATGCTCTGGCCACATTTCAGAGGTGTATACTTAGTCTATTCGATGATATGGTCGAGCGCATCATAGAGGTGTTCATGGATGATCTGACAATTAATGGGGACAATCAAAGACTACCTAGCTAACCTTAAGACTTTATTAAAAAGATGCATTGAAAAGAGCTTGGTACTAAATTGGGAGAAATTTCATGTCATGGTAACACAAGGCATAGTGTTGGGACACATCATCTCTGAGAAGGGAATTGAGGTTGACAGTGCCAAAGTCGATCTTATTAAAAAACTCCCACCTCCAACTAGTGTTAAAGAGGTACGGAAATTTCTAAGACATGCTGGATTTTATCCAAGATTTATTAAAGGCTTCTCTCATATTGTTCGGCCTCTATGTGACCCACTGACAAAGGACACCAAGTTTGAGTGGGGTAAGAGATGTCAGAAGAGCTTCGATAAGCTAAAATTGTTGCTAAGATCCGCACCAATAGTACGACCTCAAAATTGGAATCTACCATTTGAACTCATGTGCGATGAAAGTGATCATATTGTGGGGGCCATTTTAGGACAAAAAAAAGGAAGGCAAGCCATATGTAGTGTACTATGCTAGTAAGACCCTTAATAAGGCTCAAAGGAACTACACCATCGAAAAGAAGCTCTTAGCCGTCGTCTTCGCACTCGAAAAATTTTGAGCTTACTTAGTGGGCTCCTTCATCATCATCTTCATAGATCATTCAGCCTTGAATTACCTCATAAGGAAGAAAGATGCCAAAGTAAGGTTGATAAGATGGATTCTCCTCCTCCAAGAGTGTAATTTGCTAATAAAAGACAAGAAAGGAGTGGAGAATGTGTTGGCAGACCACTTATCTCGGCTAACTACAGGGTACATCCCCTCTAATCCTCTAATTGATGAAGAATTTCTAGATGAGTCCTTGATGAGGGTGGATATTTTCCCATGGTATGCACACATAGCTAACTACCTATCCACCGAGAAGCTAACGTTCAAAATCCATTCCTACTACTAGGAAGAACCTTCATTATACAAGTATTGCATTGACCAAGTAGTGAGGAGGTGTGTTCCCGAAGAAGAGCATCAAGGCATACTAAAGCATTGCCATGAAATGGCATGTGGAGGGGCATTTTGCTACTCATAAAACCTCTCTCAAGGTATTGCACTCTGGATTTTATTTTCCCACATTGTTGCGTGATGCTAATTCCTTCTATAAAAGTTGTGATATATGTCAAAGACTTAGCAAGCTTACAAAAAGAAACATGATGCCACTCCACCCCATTCTAGTTCTTGAGGTGTTTGATGTTTGGGGGATTTATTTTATGGGACTATTCCAACTTCATATGGTTGCACCTTTATCCTTGTAGTTGTGGACTATGTCTCCAAATTGGTGGAAGCCAGTGCTTGCAAGACAAATGATCATATGGTGGTACTCAAGTTCCTTAAAGAATACATCTTCTCTAGATTCGGAGTGCCTAAAGCGATGATCAGTGACCAAGGCTCCCACTTTTACAACAAACCATTTGAGAAACTCCTTACAAAACATGGTGTTCAGCATAAATTAACAACTCCATACCAACCCTAGACTAGTGGTTAAGGTGAGTTGGCTAATAGGGAAATCAAGAACATCCTAATGAAGGTTGTGAATGTGAATAGGAAATATTGGTCCCTCCACTTACATGATGCATTGTGGGCATATAGAACAACATACAAAACCATCTTAGGGATGTCCCCATATAGAATGGTTTATGATAAACCATGCCACCTCTCAGTTGAAATTGAGCACAAAGCTTGGAGGGCTGTGAAGAAACTAAATTATGACTTAAACCAAGCCAAGGGAAAAAGAATGCTAGACTTGAAATAGTTGAAAATTTTTTGGAATGATGCATACACCAACACCTCTATAGAAAAGGCAAAGAGCAAAAGTGGCATGATCAATCCATCTAGAGAAAAGAACTACACATCGAGTAGAAGGTCCTCCTCTATGATTGAAGGATTCACCTCTTCCCAAAAAACCTAAAATTTAGATGGAAAGGACCTTACATTTTCAAAATAGTCTACCCAAATAGGGCATGTTGTATTACAAATCCAAAATATGGAGAGAACTTCAAAGTGAATAGACAGCGCCTAAAGCCATATCTAATACCCTACACACAAGAGATAGAGGAGCATGATCTCCTCAAGCCTACCTACAATTGAGAAGTGAAGGTAGTAGGTGGGGTTGGAGAACGTCCAACTGAGACCACCTTCTCCTACCCCTTTTCCTTTTTCCTTTTTCCTTTTTCCTTTTTCTTCTTCTAGCTTTCTATTTCTCCTTTTTTTTTCCCATAAATTTTATTTTCTCTCAAAAAGGGCTTATCCCAATCCTTTCATCTTTTGGTATGATATTATTAGCAAGAGTTTCTGAGCTTTGATACTCCCCCCCCCTATGTTGAATTTGTTTGGTGGTACCCTACACATGTCTAACATACTTGGGAAGAAGGACCTGAGCTCACATGGTGAGAATTATTGAAAAGAGGCAAAACCACACATACTGTCAAATCTCACACTCACACAAGTGAGTGCGAGATTTTTCTTGTTTGCAATGTAAGTTTAATTATCATCCCCTTGTCCTACTTTTTCCTTCTCTATCATTCCCACCTTAGTCCTAGAACTTCACTGGAGGTAATTCTTGCCTCAACTATTTTTTATTTATTTTTTTGGAATATTGGGGACAATGTAAAGTTTAGTTGGGGGTGAACATGGGCTTACTTGCTCTCCACCTTGTTGAAACTTATTGAGAGAGAGATATTAGCCCCTGTTTTTTTTATTTTTGCATGTTTTCTGCATGATTTTCTTTTCTTTTGCATGATTGCATGTTTTGGAGCTTGTTGGTGCCCTTTTTTTATGCTTATGGATATTAAGGATGAGATTAAAATATTAGTGGCATGGTTGGGATACTAATGTTTTTCGTTAATCTTGGATTTAAGGATCTCGTGGATGTGGGAAACTTGGTTATGAAAATCCCCTTGTTTTTCCATTGGCTATTTCCTCTTGGAACTTACCACACACTGAGCACACTAGACCCCTTGCATATGTATATGAGCTGGCACTCACTTATAAGCACACTTACTCTTTGTAAGCTATATACAACTGATGTAGTGTTGGGACACCTTAAAAAGAGGGCCAATGAGCCCCAAAGAGAATATAAAAAAAATTAGGAAAATAAGAGAAGAAAAAGAAAGGAAAAATTAGAAAAATCAAAAGAAAAATAACAAAAAGAGATATGGAATAAGTGAATTGATCCACCTGGTCTCAGCAATGCACTCCAAAATTGCTAAAGCCGTAATGCCCAGCCAACTAGTCTAGAGGTCATTGAATTCACTACTCTACAAGGCACTTAAAAGGTAAGCCGTTCTTTAGTTGAGTTGTTGTAAGAAATTTGAAGGGAACACACAAGTGTTCTTAACCAAATGGGGCGAGCTCCACAATAACCTCTACACGACACTTTTTGTGAATATCTTTAGCTAGATCCTCACTTTTAGTTTTAGTTTTGAATAAAAATGTGTGTTCCCACCATTGGGCCTAAATATATGCTTTAAGTAAGAGGTGTCGTAGCTCGTTAGTGGGGAGATATAATCAATGCCTGAGTGCTCGGGGATCCAATCAAATAAACACTAAGGTCCACTTGGAAAGGTTGAGTGAGAACTTGTGGATGGCCATACCTTGATCACCACGCCATAGGAGACCTTGTCCATTAGAGAAACTAAATATTTTGGGATCCTAACATAGCTCAAATATTGCAATATATTTCTCAATGCTTGTTGTATAATTTGTGTAACTTATTAACTTCACATCCTATCCATTTGTTTTGTTTTCAATTTGTTTTCACATGCTAATGTTCAAAGTTGTTAATGAAATGACCATTTCTTTATTATTTATTTATTACCATAATGATCAGCGCCTGTCAGTCGAGATTAGAGAACTTCTCAAAAGTGGCCCTTTACAGGGTCACCTCACTTTCGCCTTTTCGGAGGGTAATTATGTCAATTTATCCAATTATGAGAATTGTTGATCCCAAAAAGCAAGCACACAATGTTTCACTTTAGTTTATAATCAGGTGTGCTTAAGGGAACCCGAATGCGTGACTTTGGGAGATGGATGACTTGAGCTCCCGAGATGACCTGGCCTGACAAAGGTCGCAGACATGAAAGAAAGAGTTTAGAATCAAATAAAAACCCCGAAGATCAGAAAAAGCTTGAAGAAATGCAATAGTAGCAAAACTTGTACTCACCTAAGTGAGTACGAGATTCTCTCTCACCAACCAAAGTGAGTGTGATATCTCATCTTGAAATCCAGGAGTGAGATTTTTTAATTATGTAGAGATTTGAGTAAATGATAGAGTACCAAAGTCTAACTGATCTGATTTCATTTTCTGTTATTTTAGCCTCCAAAGGCTGTGAATGTATTAGGAAACACAAATCCTTGCTGCTCTCCAAGTCCAAAATGTCTATAAATAAGAGGAGGCAAGATCAAAATATATATATCTTCTTCTCTTTGAATTTTTCATAGTTTTAGTTTGTTTTAGGGTTACAATCCTTCAACACTCTTCTCATCACAAAGTTTTTTTTTTTTTTTGTTCAATTCCTTCAGGTTCACGATGTTATGACATCATCCTTAGTAATGACACCTCATATAGAGTCGGTGATCGAGTATTTCTTAGAGCTCCCAATCTTCTAGGGAGATAAGACTGATGATGTTAGCAAGCACACTAATTCACTCAGATCCCAGTAATAACAATATCTCTCTTCGAATGACTTATGTAAGAGGAACCTGTGGTTGGAGTAAGCCGACTAACCACACTCAGAGAGTTGTGCATTTTCCGGCCCCTTGGCACCACGTAGGTGGGTTAAGAGGACTTATCGGCTTTCAATTCCTCTTCAAACAGATCAGAATTTTATTTTCTCTTATCCTCCCAAGAGGCATGCCTTATGGAAAACCCAAGCCCAAGGCCCTTTATCATCAAAACAATTCTTCACCATCTTTCAAAAAATCATATTTTAAATCTTACTGACTTTATTTTCTTAACAAGCTCCTGCCATTATTTGAAAGAATATCCCTCCTGTGGACAACCTATGGTCATAAATAGCTTTCACATTCCTAGTTAGGTTTTTAGGTTTATAAATTTTTTTTTAGATTCAGGACAACCGCAACATAATAAAGTATCGCTAACAATTCAACTATTTAAAATTAATCATTAAGAAAATATATTATTAACAGATAAAGCTCAATGTTATCCAATACGTTGTGATGTTACCATTTCCTGCACTCATCGTCACAACAAAATTTGCAAAGAAACCATGTGATATTCTTTAAGCGATCCATGAAGGATTAAAATGCAGAGAGCATAAAAGGGCTTGACATAACCTTAAAAAGGGACCGATCTCATATAGAAACCTAGAGCAATAAAGATCAAGATGATTAAGATCAGATCAGCTAGCCTAGAGCACTTATCGTTGTGAAAACAATAGCGGTAGAACATAGGAGAGAAGCTCCAGAGGCAGTCCTAACAGATGCTCATACTCATCCAGACTCTACACCAGTTTCCCATGATATTCAGACTATCTACGACATCAATAAAGAAGTAGTTGAAGTATCTGGTAGAGAATCATCTCAGTATAAACTGAAACTACTCAAGAAACATATAAGAACAATGGATTCAGAGACCACTTCCCTTGATTATGCTCCTCCTTTAGAAAACCAAGAACACAAGAAGACTTCAAGACGAAAGATTAATCCAAAGATATTATGGGCAAGTCTTAAATCATATTAACAGTCTAATCAAGCCGCAAATTGCTATCTTCCCATCTATAAAATGATTGAATTGACACTGAGGTGATTGAGATCATAGATCAAAATATAACTGAAGAAACCATCTAGTTCAAGACAATCCTAATGAACAAGAAAACGGCAACTTGTTCTTTGCATCTCTATAAGAACATAATGGTAGCGTGTAATTTCGACAAAGGAGTGTTCTCACAAGATGACTTGAAACATGCTTCGGGCACCTTCAACCATCCAAGCAGACTATGTAATCTTCATGTGACACCCTAAATCCCGGGGGTCTTTTTTTTTTTTTTTTTTTCCATAGGTATCCTTCAATAAGCATATATTGTGCCTCATTATCTGATGCATATTCAATGTTGCTCTGAATTATTAGCGTACTACATACGCTCCCTCTCATTCAAGATTCATAATTTTAAAAGCACTGATGCAATGATCAACTTTTCAGAATTATGTGCACTGTAGTTGTCAATTCAGGAATATGGTTAGACTTACTAGAGATCTTTCCAGGAAATCCAAGAAGTTGCGCAAAACGGACTTGTATGACAGCTATGGTCATCCTGGGTTGCACTCGCTTGAGCTTCACCTCTGATTAGCTCGCCTGGGTCAGTGAGGTCACCACAAGAGGTCGGCTCAAATGAGATTTTTTACACCAAATCCATCCAGGTATATCATCTATACCATGACTCCTTTCCAGAGTCTGGGCTGAATTCAAACCGACTTCTGACGAGGAAGTTAAGATTGAATCCGTCAAGCGCTCACTTACAAAGAATCACATGCGTAACCGATGTGTACCTACTGCCTTTCGTCTCTCTTTGAACACATATGAGCTCATATTGTATCGAGTCAAGCAACGATGATCAGACCAAAGTGGATTTCGAAGCCTTCTGAACGCTGAAACTGACTCCTCTGACGAGAAAGCTACACGTTCAAAGTCACAACAGCCATCATACCGAGTCACTGAAGAGAGCCAGCCAAGGAGGCCGGGCCGGCCACACGTACTTCATCCCCACTGAGCCTCACCAGCAGCACCGCCATCTCGCCAGCCACACACACGCCATCCTTGCCGGTAGCTCGCCATACATGTCATCCCCGTCGAGCTGCCACAAGCCTCATCCCCGCCGAGCTCCCACACACAGCCAACAAAGATGTCACCTCATTCAAAAGGAGTCACCATGGCAAAGATGGTCACCACCTTAAGAAACAACTCAACATGATGGTCTACTTCGCCAAGAGCTTAACACTGAAGAGGCTTCAGCCATCCAGAGAGCCACTCACAAAGGTATATCATCCCCATCCAGAGGCTACCACAAGATTTAGCCATCCATGATTTTACTCGCCCAGTACAGGGCTGCAAATTTTACATTAAGAGTTTAATCATACTCTCTCATCCTCCAATTCTCCCCAGGCAAAAAACAGAACGCAGTGCCATGATAACTGATTCGTGATTTGAAAGCCCTCGTGATCAAGCTTAATTATTGTGGTTGATAATATACCATAAACAAATAATTTCTTAATTCCCAACCAGTCTTAAAGTTCCTACTAATTATTGTGATCTCAAACAGAGTAACTCACATGATCCACAACCAAATTATCCTTCAATAAAAGATACCTTACCACAACTGTATTAAACATAAAAATCCGAGTTTAATTAAGAATTTTATTTACATCACAAGTGCAAATTTTGACAACAAACACTAAACAAAACTGTCATAAATTATGTTTATAGGAATACTCATGGTGCCATCCACTTTCCTCAACTAAGACCTCATGAAGCCTTTAAAAGCCTCCAAAAAGACTGAATATTTTCACAATATGAGCTGTCAAAGAGAGAAAATCCCAAGGCCACTTCCCACCTGGTGCACATAACACATAATCACAAAAATCATTCACACTCATTCATATAAAATATGCATATCTCTATATTAATGTCTATGTCATGCCCAGTCCCCACTGACTCTCTCATACATGCAATTTTCCATGTATGAAAACTAGTTTCAAAACAATAGCTTTTTGTTTTTGAAACCCATTGAACAAACCTCCCTCGGGCATCGCACAACCTCCGGAATATTTTCTGGCACACTGACAACCTCTCCGAAGAAACATCTGATAAACCCGGTGCATCGAACCATCGGACCATCTCCGAACCCCATTTAACAACCCACAACCCTCCAATAGAGTTCATTGGACAACCTTCGATATAATTTATCGACAAACCTCCGAATCACTGGCATACAACCTCCGAATACCCATTTTATTCATGCACTCACACCCACTCACACGATGACCAGTGCACATGCCATGGTAATGTCATCGCATAATATCTTGCGGTTATATGCATGATGGGAACTATGCAATATCTATAATACATGCTTCATTAATTAGCATCACGTTAATATATAACAAGCATGCTATATTAACATCATTTTTCACACACCGCATGTTATTCAAACAAGCAATAACACACAAAAATCGGATTATAATCTCCAAACTCGAAACAAAGATGGCACGTACACCCACCAAGATCATCCTGTTCAGATCCCAAACTCACAATATTAACACCGCCTTTAACCGGGCAGCTCAAACTACACTGCACTGTGGTAAACCGATCCCAACCAACAACAATATCTATCGAAATTGTCTTTAAACCAGCCCACTACTCTGGCTAACCGTCATGGCCATTTCATGTCTAACCATGATCAACAGCAAAATGAGAGAACTCCCCCACCTCTCCAAGTGCAGATTCGCTCACCGTAACTCCTCTGTTATAACAGAACCGCCGGTTCTCTTTTCTTTTCGTTGTCTTTCTTCTTTCTTTTCTTTTTCTTTTTCTCTTTTCTTCTCCTCTTTTCTTTTTCCCTTTTTCTCTCCTCTTCCCCCACCAAACAAACTGCTTTAGGTGGAGAATACTTATCTAGGTGTAGAACACCTCTTCTTTCTCTCCTCATGACACATAGTATCTCACATGTCATTCATGCCCACTTTCCCACCACTATCCTCTTATGCAAGATAGAAGCAGGACACACTCGCTTCCACTTATGCTGGGTGTCCTTCTCGTGTGTCATATGGCATTCATCTTCATGCCACATGTCACCCTCTCATTCGTCCATTTGTCTCGAAATACGTACAATTCCGACCTTCTTGGAATTCGACGAAATTTGACTATGTACCTAGATTTCGCTAGATTGGCTAATGGTATGACCCGCCATTATCCGAGGATCCAGAGAAATTCCTAGGTTTGCAACCCGTGTCTATCATTTTACTTTATCAGGGGTCTCACTCTTCAGGAACGGTGCCAAAGGAAGGGTTTTGGGAACAGGTTTTCTAACCATTCCAAGATTGTCCAAACTAAAGAATGTGAGACTTGTTGAAGGATTTATAGTAAATCTTATCAATGTTAGTCAACTATGCGATCAAGATTTTTTTATAAAATTTACAAAAGATAAGTGCATAGTACTTGAATGATCAAAGCCAGCATCTGAAATAGATCCTCTAAAAAATTGTTACCTACACCAGCATTTGTCTGAATATGATACAGAATTATCAAAGTGCTTAGCACTAACAGTTAGGACACACCAGCAAGAGCAACCTCAAGGACATCATCATTGTACAAACAATCTGAAAAGAACCTAATTTGAAAACTGAACCAGATTAAAAGAGCGGATCCTACCAACCAAGGAAACATATTAAACCGTCCCACACCAAGTTCCAACTAGGTACTGCAACTAGACTACTAGAACTGCTCCACATGGACCTAAAAGGCACTATGCAGGTGGAGAGCATTGGTAGATAAAGGTTCATCTATGTAGAAGCCATAAGCATAATCTGGTTCAACCTAAAATAGTTCTATTCTCGACATAGAACTCTCATGACCCCTTATGTGATCAAGGAAGGGAACTTCACTTCTAAGAGCAACAGAGGAGTCTATCTGGGTTATTATTAGGCGGTGTGCATGTATATATATAATGTAAAGTAATGATGCCTAAGAATACCAAGTGTATGGGCCGTACAAGTAGTAGGTGGACAATAAGTCCAAAAAAATCAATCCCACAAGGAAGTTAAATGTAGGCGAGACTAAATACCCTAGTTACTTTATCTTCTTTACTACTTAAGCTATCAATGTTTGGTGAGAGTGAAATCAAACTATATTAACATTAAACTAAATCAAGAGAGATGGGGTCACGTAAAGATTTCCCAAAGAAAGGAAGGTTTTCGAAGAATAAAACTCGAGATAGAAGCACTAGGGTTGGTTGCTTCAATTAATGCACAAAGTTCATATTCGTTAAGGGCTAATAATGTGAATACCTGCTCATGTTTGCTCAAGGGAGATTATTATGAGGGTATCACTCTCGAGAATCATCTCAATTTCTCACATTCAAACACCTATTCATCGCTAGGTTCTTATAGGTGGTTGGGTGCAATACGTTTTCTGACGCGAACTGTCCTTAGGTATTCTATTGGTCACCGCTAGGTCCCTGAAATAGGATAAACTCGAGCTATCCTAGATTTGATCACCGCTAGGTCCTTACAAATTCAACACAATGCTTAATTGATGTTTTTCCCTAATAAAATTCATTTAGTACTAGCCATTACTAATTTCATAAACTGCTTTGACTAGGTTAAGTTAATTTTACAAATTGGAATATATTTTGAAGACTCGGTGAAGGCCTCGGGTTAAATTCCAGCTATCACTCTGGAAACCCTTGGTCAATCTTTACTAATCTAGGTCTCTAACACAAGTTCAAACACATCTCAATTAGATAAAACTGTAGTAATTATAAAACTACATCAACAAACATCAACACAAGAAGATTTTCACAAAATCATTTTATAAAATATATAAACTAGGTACACATCATGTACCAACTCCTAGAGATGATTTAGTTCCTCATTATAGCTATCATATAATCCAGAATCTTGATTACAAACCAAAATAAAGAAAGAAATGAGGAAGATATGAGATTAGAGATACAAAACAGTGTGACCTAAGATGCTCTCCAACCAATCCCAGTTGGAAATATCCTCTAGAGAATATATTCTTCAATCTGGATCCAAAGCTTTGAAATATCAACAGAAAAACTCCAATATCTAATATTTGAGCCAAGAACTCCAAGAAAACCCAAAAACCTCAAGAGAGGAAGAGGTCTCTCCAAATTTGTGCTCTCCTCTAATGATTATTATCCTTCCCTCTTCAGGTTATTACAACTTATTCCATATATACTCTCGGGAAATGGGCTAAAAAGTGGGTCGAAAATCAAGGAAAAAAGGCAGTTTGTCGTCGCCATGTCGCGACATGACAATCTCTCATATCGCGAAATGACATAAAGTATGCTACTAAAATATGCCTCATGTCGCGACATGAAGATCTACCATGTAGCAACATGACAGAATGTGTGATTCAAGACTACATCTCATGTCATGACATGACAAAGAGGTTGCTCCAAGACTACTTCTCATGTCACGATGTGAAGATCCACCATATCGCAACATGACAGAAAGGCTGCTTCAAGATTTCTCTTCAAGAATTTGAAGGGTCATGTCGCGACACGATAGAAAGGCTCTTTCATTATGAGTCCCTCTCATGTCGTGATATGAAGCTCCATGTCACGGCATGAGCACTTTTTTAGCTCCCTTTCATCATATCTTCTCTTTCTTGCTTCCTTTGCTCAGTTTTTCTTCCTTTTCTGCAAAACCAAGGTAAGAAGAGGATTTAGCCTATAATTGAGCTAATTAAGTGTGAATTTAACATGAAAAACTCAATACATGTATCAAATGAATGCTTAAAACAAGGTATAATTCACACCTAACAGTTATTACCCAAACAGTCGAGCATACCATGAGAGGACCATGCTAGTGAGAGAATCATCCAATTAGAGGGCAAACTATTTCTCCCAAGTTGGACCTAAAAACCCCTTCATCAGCCTTGCGCCCAAGAAAAAGTTTCAAGGAGAAGGGAAATCGCTCAACATTCCCAAGGATGCCACAACCTCAAATTGTGGAGACGATGTTCGGAATACCCTTAGGATGGACCAACTAGTCATAGAGAACGTACAAATGACGGCAAGAACTAACCAGCATTTGGATGAGAAAAACATGGGTGGACAGACAAACAATTAGGCTTGTGAACCCTCTAGAAAGATCCAAAAGAACTATCCTGCCTCTAACATCATAAGAGATCCGAAAGGGAGTGTCCAGACTTGAGGAGTTCCCAAAGTGAACTACATAGAGATGATTGGTCTTACCTACTACACCTCAACCATTGAACCTAACAATTACAAAGAGGCATTAAATTATGAATTCTAGATTAATGCTATGCAAGAGGAACTATCACATTTCAAACGTAATTAAGTCTGAGACTTGGTACCAAAACCTCATCATGTGAATGTAATTGGGACAAAGCTGATCTTCAAGAACAAGACATATGGGAATGGGAACATCACCATAAACAAGGCTCGTCTGGTTGCATAAGGCTACACTCAAGTAGAAGGGCTAGACCTTGATGAGACCTTTGCCCTAGTAACTCACACGGAGTCCATAAGACTGCTAATGGCCTTTCCTTGCACTCTAAGATTCAAACTCTACCAGATGGACGTAGAGAGTGGCTTCTTAAATGGTTACCTGAATGAAGAAGTTTATGTAGCACAACCTAAAGGTTTTGAAGACCCTCTTCATCCTAACCATATCTACAGTTTGAAAAGGCTCTCTATGGCCTAAAACAAGCTCCAAGAGCTTGGTATGAGAGGCTAACAAAGTACCATTTAGAAAGGGGATAAACTCGAAGGGGAGCAGATTGTACTCTCTTCATCATAAGAAGTTAAAGGAAAGTAATCGTCATCCAAATCTAACTGGATGACATAGTCTTTGGATCCACATCTCAAAGAATGGTGGAAGAGTTCATGGAACACATGAGCACTGAGTTTGAAATGAGTTTGGTGGTAGAACTGGCTTACTTAGCCTTCAAGTAAGGCAAACCGACACAAGAACCTTTGTCTCACGAGCCAAATATGCGAAGAACTTGGTCAGCAAGTTCAAACTCGATACAGCAAAGAATAGAAGGACTCCAATAGGGACTCATGAGAATATTACCAAAGATGAAGCATGAATGGAGTTTATCAAACTCTAAATAGAAGTATGATTAGGAGTCTATTGTACCTTACTACTAGCCGTATGGACTTATGTTATAGTGTGGGAGTTTGTGCGAGGTACCAAGCAAGTCCCAAAGAAAGTCATCTCTTAGCAGTCAAGAAGATCATCAAGTATGTTAGTGGAACAGATGAAAATGGTGTTTGGTATACCCAAGATACCATAGCCATCTTGGTAGGGTATTGTGATGTTGATCGGGCTGGAAACTCAGAAGATAGGAAGAGCACTTCTAAAGGTTGTTTTTTCCTTGGAAACAATCTTGTGTCATGGTTCAGTAGAAAGTAGAATTGCATATCACTCTCCACAATTGAGGCAGAGTACATAGTAGCATGCAGTGGGTGCACACAGCTTATTTGGATGAAAAATATGCCCAAGGACTATTGAGTCCCAAATGAAGTCCTAACTCTCTATTATGACAACCTCAGTGCAATCAATATCTCGAAAAATCATGTCCATCATTCGAGAACCAAGCACATTGACATCCATCGCCACTACATTAGAAGCTTGGTAGATAACAAGATCATTAATATAAGGCACATATAAACTGAAAATCAATTGGCCTATATTTTCACTAAAGGCTTAGATGCTACCGGGTATAAGACTCCCAAATCATCCCTAGGGCTATGCATCATGTGATTTGTTTTTTTTTTAATTCAAAAAAATTAAAAAAATATATAAGGGAAAATCATATTGACAGGTTTTAGATCGTCTTAATGAACTGTTGCAATAGCTAGGCCATGTGGAGAGTCCCAACTAACATGGCAACATATCGTGAAGAGTCACGTCTATATGTAGAGTTCTAATGCCCTTCTAATTAGGCGACCATTATGAGACAAAATCGAGGGGTTCCCAAGAGGCCATGGCACCTCTATATAAAGGAGATATCATAACCTAAAGGCACTCATCTTTTTCTAAAATTTCTCTTAAGAATCCTCCAAGGTTCGAACTTTCCTTGTCTTTTTTTCTTTTATCTTTCATAGTTTTTTAAGATGGTGATGACAAGATCTAGTGGGTTCGGTGTAAGAAAGTTAATGAAAGGTATTTACAATGGGAAAGGTAAGATCTTTGCACAAGAAGGGTCAGTAATAGACTCATCGATGTGGAACCCTTGAGATATGCACCTCTAATGACCTAGTGCCCTATGGCACATCAAAGATGAAGTTTTTGTTATTCCTTCTACCGAAACTAGAGTTTCTAAGCATAAGTATGCTAGTCCCTTCGATGAAAGTCCCAACACAATAAGTTCAAACCCTAAAGACAACAAAGTTCAAATAGTACCAGAGACAGTGGTGCTTGAGATAAAATCTGAAGCATCCATAAAGGATCAATTGGAGCCAATTTAGTATGTCAAATGGGTTCGACGCGACTCAACCATAGAGATTCCTAAATCTCAAACAAAATGGCCTCGTCCCATGGTTGTTGAGTCTTCGGACTCTCTTTGGTCTAAATCTGAGAAGAAAAACTCCTCTCCTTCCTCAGAATTAGTACCAGCACCACCCCTGTCTACCAAAAAGTTCATTAGGTTGTCATCCTGTTCTAAGTAGGCTGCACCATTCAAACCAGTAGCAAAGAAGCATAAAGTCTAGAAATATCCAAGGGTAAGTGCATCTCCTTCCTTGTATTTCAAGTCCTCTACCCATGCCTAGATTTGGCCTTAAATCTTGAAGAGGACCCTAGTTAGCGAATGAACCTTGCATGCCAAGAATTTTATGTTATCCCGGATTAAAGAATTGTTGGAGAAAATGGACCTGCTTGGTTTAGTATCCAAGTTGTCTTCATTTGTGACACAAATTGTGCTAGAATTCTATGTCAATCTCTCAAAGATATGGGAGACCTAACAAGTTCGAACTTCCAAAAGACAGTGGTGTGGGGGCGTACCTTCAACGTCTCCCCTAGAATCATCAACAACTACTGGGAATGTGATGACCCAGCTAAGGATGAAGTGGAGACACCTAAGAAGGCCTCAATGATCTCAGTTATCACCAAAGCAAAGTTGAGGGACTGGCGGGTCAAGTACAACCTCTAGATGTCCTACATCTCTACTAGGTACTCCATCCTCCATAAAATAGTCATGACTAAGTGGTTGCCTACCATGCACCAAACGGCAATCACAAAGAACTTTGCCACCACCATCTTCCAGATTGGAATAAAGAGAAAGTTACACCTTGGCCGCTTAATGTTTGAACACATCTTGTGGCATGTTGAGACGGTCACCTACAACAAGGCTCT
Organism: Tetrastigma voinierianum; assembly: GCA_016808115.1. Classification (NCBI taxonomy): domain Eukaryota; kingdom Viridiplantae; phylum Streptophyta; class Magnoliopsida; order Vitales; family Vitaceae; genus Tetrastigma; species Tetrastigma voinierianum. The sequence continues at coordinate 620,435 of JAEQBH010000143.1, forward strand.
TAGGTACCTGATGAGTCTAAAAGCTCATTAGGTTTTTAATCCATTTTTCTGACTTTATTATGAGATAAATGTTGAATTGTTTGAAGAAAAGTGGATAATTGACTCAAATTTCATTTTGCAGGAAAATATAGCATAAACTCAATTTTAGCAAAATCAAGAAATCACCGCAAAGAATAATCTGAAGTCACGACCGGAAAGATAGGTCGCAAATGCAAAGCCTGGCTGCCGCCATTCCGTGTCACTACATCAACAATTCGCTTTCAATAAGAAACTAAACGTGAAATGCGAAGTCGCGGAATCGAAGAGGAGGCTGCGGCGCCCGTGTGACATATTGATGTCGCGACATCACTCTGATGTCGCGACATAAAAACAGGAAGATTCAAGATCAAGGACCAGAGATGATGTCGTGACCACTCAATAAGGTCGCGACCTGAAGAAGAGCTTATCAGAAGAAAGTGAGGTCACGACACCACCTTGATGTCGCGACCTGGGAAATAGTCGAAGAAGAAATTAGTTGCAACTTAGAACTGAGGTTGCAACCTGAAGAAAAGAAATAGGAAGAAAAAGAGGTCGCGACATCACCATGAAGTCGCTGACATAAAATTGATACATGGCGTAAAGACTACCAACACGTGACAGACCAAGAAATCAAAGTCACAACATGAAGTCATTACACAAACAAAGAAAGTGGTCGCAACCTAAAATCGATGTCGCAACCTGTGGTTTAAAGAATGAAAGAAAATGATGTCGCGACATAGGACTGAGGTCGCGACATCGACACTGAAGGAACACTGAACAAATGATGTCGCGACATGACTTCAATGTCGCGACCATTGATCAAGGAATTTGCAAGAAAAATTGGTTGCAACAGAAACAAAGAGGTCGCGATCGATCACGGTTAAATCCATGTCGCGACATCAATTTGAGGTCGCGACATAGAACAAAGGAGTCAGCTTTTCTTTGATTTCCACCGAGCATTCGGGGATTCGCCCGCATTCTTTTACAAGATAAATAAATAAATTTAGAATGGTAAAGTAGTTTTCTCCTTCTTCAATAATCTTAAAAGGAAAAGTACTATAAACTCAAGTGTATATTATAGAGTAGATTTTTATTTTTTTTATTTTTAGATTTTTTTAGTTTTATTTTCTGGTTTTGAATCTGCGAACTGTGCACAGACGAGTAGAGCTAGATTTTTAGTTTTATTATTTTTCTTAAGCATTACTGCCTGGAAATTTATGAAATCTGTACAAATTTCGAATTAAATTTTCTCATTTTTATTACTGCAGAATTACAAAGTGGGTCGGTAAGGGATCTGCATCTACTTCTTAATTCGCAATGCAAGACCGTAGCAAATTACTGATTTGATTTACATTTAGTTACGCCTTCCCGCACATTTATGGAGAATTAATTGGGTTCATTTACTTAGTCTGTCGTTTTTTAATGGATAAGTTTCCACACAAGATCAATACCATTCGAGGAATGTATCTTACTCGATATCTAGGATGCCCTCCGAGGACACGTAGACTAGAGATTCTTAGAGTTGAGAGCATTCTTTTCTGGGTATGTTCGACTACCATTGACGAACTGCTGAGCTTTGAGAGTTCATTTTGATAAATCCCCCATTCGCTCATAATTGAAGTTGGAGGGGTGTATTTAACAATATAAATAATCAGAGAGTTCACCTTAATCTAAGGGTAAGTTCCAATCCCCGTGTTAGCTTAGATCTGATCAAGGGAAAGGGATAAATCCATAGATCTGGAGGTTGAGCCACCAATTAAGTAGTAGAAATTTTGCGAAAATCTTGAGAAGGTAAAGTAAAAGTTCTCATTGCCAATGTGAAATGGTGTGAAGTATCGCGAAAGAAAATACCAAGATCTTGCAAGAGAATTTGAATACTGTGTAGTCGGGTTTGATCTCAATTTCGAGAGAAGCAAGGATATCAAAACCAAAGGGAATAGGAGAAACTAATTCCTACAATTAGCAAATCTGACAAAAATCGTATCCATACATAAAACAGAGCAATGGATTTAGTGCCTAATCGACCGTTCCATTGTATTTCATTGATGGCTTCGCTTTCACAAGAACCGATTCAATCCATTCTTTTATATACAATTTATTTTTAGTCATTTACTTTTGTTTTAGTTTAGTTTTGAACATATATCCAATGGTATAGGATTTTTAATTTTTGTAGTTTCACACAAATATCTACATATGAGTTTTTTGAGTCCAAATAAAAGTGAAATTCTTAGTAGTTTGAGTAGTCGAATTGCACCGCTTATCAACTGTGGGAATGATACCCTGGACTTACATTCGTATTTACTACCAGATGGCCTGGTGGGCACTTGCAAAGTGTCATGCACGAACCCTTATTTTTAACCCTTAACATTTAGAGAAATTTATTTTAGCAAAGCAAACTTCATCCAGTGACATGATACAAGAGAATCAGGAAGGCTCTCAGAGCTATGCAAGAATTTCTGAGGGTTTTAGTCTATATAGAAAAGGCAAACAAGTTTTTATATGCCGTTGCCTAGGATTTCTGAAAGAATTTAATTAGATCAATATTCCACTAGTTAAGGAAATACTGGACGGACATTTTAAGAAAAGAACAAAATAGTTCAAAGCAAAGGGCTACACCAACCACTAATCTTTAACAAGCTATGCTTGAAAATATTTGTTTAGTTTGACTAATCCTTGCCAATTTTGAGTGTGCTTGATTTCGGTGAAAACCTTAATGCATAGGAAACAGATTCGACTCGATTCCACAGACACCGAATCGAGAGAACACTCAGAGCTAAGAAAGACAAAAGAGCGTAAAACGAACCATGGCGTATGAGAGACATGACCAGACAGAGGAACAGAGACAAATAAGGCCCCATTACCGACACAATGGAGGATTTCTGGTGGCCTATTATTCAGGAAGAGTATTCAGCAATCAGATAGCCTACTGTAGATGCAAACAATTTCAAACTTAAGCCAGCATTGATTACATGTTCAAAGAACACGCTTTATCGATCACCCTAATAAAGACCTAAACGACTGAAGATTTTCTCAGATGGCTAATACAAGAAGCCGGAATGGTGTGGAGACCAGAGGTGATAAAGTCGTGATCTCTTCCCATTTTCTTTGAGAGATATAGCAAAACTACATGGTATGAATCATTACCATATGGTTCGTTGATACTGAAGAGTTGTAGAAGCCTCAATCGGGCAAATTTTTCCCCATCTCTCACTTCGTGAGAAGAAGAGAGATAATAGTATTCAAACAAGGGGAAGATGAGAGCCTATATGTAGTTTCGGGGAAAGATTCAAGAGGTCGAAGAGGCAGCCTAATGCATGGAATAGATCCTAAGACCCGTATGGACATAGTGTATCATGCTCTTAAATGATACATCTAAGGAATTATCGATGCTTCATGTTACGAGCGCTCAAATGAAAAAGTGTCAAGAGGCGAGAGATCCGACAGAAGACTCGCAAAATGTAATATGAAAGCTCCATCCGAGCCAAGAGTAAAACAAGCAGAGAAAAGTGGGTCATGGAGCCGGAAAGAAGATGACGTACCATGGAGGCAAAGTTGATGTCATAATGCATGTGATGGACAAACAAGAGAGAAAAGACACACCGCTCATGAAATGAGAGCAGTGGGAAAGAGAACTTATGAGAAGAAGTACCGATGTGCCAACAAAGATTCTATGGTGTCGAGAGCATAATGTGAACGAGCAAAGAAGTTATCATTTTGCCAAATCCTAACCTTCCCACACTACATAATCCAAAGATCGAGGAACCATGAGAATTTATACGGGTGGAGGGTATTACCCGCCAAGGTGGACAAAGATCCTCAACAAGGATATCAAGAGCCACCGTTGTCCTGAAAGAAGAAAGAAGAAGGAGGTGAAGGCAAGAATGAATATCGTGTGGTCGAGAGAACCCAACCATTCAAGAACACATGCCGCAGCTTCATGGGGACAACAAGAGGCTACATAATTCCATGAACAGAAACTATCCGACTTCGAAGCTTCTGCCTGATACTCAAATGTTTCAAAAGAATACTAGTGCCTCAATAAAAATTCGAGACAAGTAAAGAATCCCATTTCGAACATGCTAAATCGTATAAGGAACATTCCTCGCTGATACCTTCGAAGAACCTAAAAAGACTCGCATGGCAATACAATTAAGAAGTGGGAAGGATTCAGCAAAGAACAAAAGCGACGTAGCGAAAGAAGAGACTGGCGTAAAAGAAGAGACTGGAAAGAAGGAGAGAAAGAATTACCCGCATTGAAATACCGAAGAAAGTAATGACCGTAAAAGAAGGAAGGAGTACCATCTTATACACCTTCGCCATTTCCACAGAGACTCGTGTCAAGAAGAGAAAACAAGCTTAAATTCGATATTTTCAAGAAAATAGAAATAAATATCCCATTTGCAGAGGTAATTAGCCAAATGCCTCTTTATGCAAAATTTCTGAAGGAGATACTGAGCAAGAAAAGGAAGATAGCTGAGGAAGGAATAGTAAACTTGGATCGCTACTCGCAAAGGCCATTATCCAACGTAAGCTCCCAAGAAAGATGAAAGACCCTAGCTTTCACTCATTCCCCGCTCCATGTGGGAATATGAATTCAAGAAAGCTTATGTGATTCTCGCGCACGATAAATTTGATGCCTCTATCACAGCAGACTTAGCCTGGGACCATTCCCAACAAAGAATTACATCATAGCTTGGTCGATCGATCAATGGCATAACCAAGGCATTCTCAAGATGTACTATTAAAGTCAGGAAATTCATCTTCCAAGGATTTTGTTATCACGCGAACGGAGGAAGACACCCAAGTTCCTTTCGTCGGGAAGACCTCTAGAAACCTGAGCCGCCTGATTGACGTACGTAAAGGTGAACTGAACACTCGTGGTTGAAATGAAGTAGTGCATTTTAATATTAATGGGAGTCTGGAACATCCTAATGTAAATGCAGACAGTTGTATGGCTGTAGGAAACAATAGCCTTCTCAATGATGAATTGAATTCTGATTGTATCCTTCAACACTCTATCAATGAAATTGAGACAAATTTTCAGTATCTTGAGAGTCTTGATTTCAAGTACCGCTTCAAATTTCGTTTAACAAGGAAACAAATTTCAGTATAAATGAAAATACCAAGATGAAGTAAGCGCTGTAAAACAAAGAAATCTACGAAAGTGAAACTAGTGTGTATGGGCTAACATTGAAAGAATTGCCTGGCCATTTAAAAATATGAGTTTTTAGAACCAAAAAGCAGAAAACCAGGCTATCATATCAGCCGCATTGATTAAGCCGGCGAACGGTTGCTAGTAATTCTTAAGAAAATACAAGGAAGCGCTGTCAATCAAGATCCGAAGGCACGCCCTCTCCATTTGCATGCACAAAATATCGCTGAGGATAATGCAAGAACTTCTATCGAAAGCATCAAAGGAGGCCGAACCTGATTTAAAGAAGTTGTCAAAAGAAGTTCAAATGGTTAAATGCGTTTTATATATATCGATAGTTCTCTGGTATGCCTGGCACATGTGGTTCCAGAAAGGTGGATTCACTATGATCGAAATGAAAAGAATGAACTGAGCTCTACAAGAATCGTGGACAGATGGAGTGGTGTGTATTGACTACAAAAATCAATAATCGCAACCGGGAAGGATCATTTTCCCCGCTTTCATCGATCGATAGTCGGATAGGTCGCGGTGACACCCTCATTTTTGTTTTCGATGGATACTCCGGATATAACCAAATTGCTATTGCACCCGAAGACGAGAAACCACTTTTTACATGCCCATTTGGTACTTTTGCTTCGAGAATGCCATTCGTTTGTGTAATGCCTCTGGCATCTTCCAAAGATGTGCATGATGTTCATATTTTCTTTCTGATCTAGCGTAAGAAGTTATGGAGATATTCATGGATGATTTATAGTGTATGGATCCGCTTTGAACAATGCCTCGCATAACCTGGGACAAGATTTCAAAGGTGCAAAGACAAGAATCTAGCTCGAATCGGGAGAAATGCCATTTTATGGTTGGCTGCAAGGAATTGTCTGGGGCACATGATTTCAGCAGACTCGAGGTAGACCAAAGTAAAAGTTTCAATTATAAGAAATCTAATGCCACCCACTACATTCAAGGGAATTAGAAGTTTCTTAGGACATGCTGGATTTTACAGAAGATTTATCAGAGACTTCTCAAAAATTGCTAGACCACTATGCAGATTGCTGGAAAAAATATTAAGTTTTATTTTGATGAATCCTACCATAATGCATTCGAAGAAATCAACCGCACTTGTGGAAGCTCCCATAATGGAAAAACCAGATTGGAACAGAGAATTTGAAATCATGTGTGATGCTAGTGATTTGCAGAATGGGTCAGATTGGGATAGAAAGATGAGAAAGTGTTCAAGGCCATATACTATGCTAGCAAAACCTTTAATGAAGCACAAGAAAATTACTCTACTACAAAAGGAGATGCTGGCAATAGTATTTGCATGCGAAAAATTTAGGCCATACATTTTGGGGTCCCATGTTGTTATCCACACTGATCATGCAGCAATTAAATATCTAATGGCAAAGAAAGAAGCAAAGCCAAGATTGATCAGATGGGTACTATTATTGCAGGAATTTGATTTAGAAATAAAAGACAAAAAGGGAAGTGACAATGATAATGATCACTTGTCAAGAGTAGAGAAACCCACTGCACAAGAGGAAGGAAGAGAAACAGCGTAAAATTTTCCGCATGAGCAGCTTATTCCAAATTTGTCACTCCAATCACTCGTATGCCGAGCATTGCGGAACTTGAAGCCAGGAATTATGCCACCGTAATTCAGCTATCAATGCAGAAAGAGCTAAGGATCAGACAAGAAAATTACATTCGGGATGATCCTTTATTGTTTAAAAGAGGTCGATTCGATTATAAGGAGATGTGTACCGTATGGAGCAAAGTAAGATTTACAAGAACGCTGCGCATCACCATACGGGAGGACATTAGAGATAAACACTTCTACAAAATTCTCCACAGATTTTACCGGCCTACTATTTTTAAGGACTCCGTTTTGAATGGGTGAAGCTATGTGATCAATGCCAAAGAATGGGAAATATCGCCAAAGGCATGAGATGCCCCCAAGGCATCCCGGTGGTGCAATTATTCATGTACGGGGAATGGATTTACGACCTTTCCGGGGCCATTTGGAAATATATACATACTCCTACCGTGGATTATGTATCAAATGGGTAGAGGCGTTACTGGTCCAAAGAATGATGCCACACAAGGATTTTTACAAAGAACATTCTCAAAGCAGATGACACCACCCGTAACTATAATTAGCGATGGAGTGAGCTATTTTTCAAATAAGGTGTCGGCGCACTCATGAGCGTATATGGTATCAAACACATTATGAGCTCGCTTATCATCCTCAACAAATGGGCAAGCTTCGAAATTTCCAACAAGGAAATAAAGAAAATTCGAAAAGACTATAAGTTCCAACATAAGAGATCGGCTCGCCTGATGACGCACTAAGGCATACAGACTCCGCTTTTAAACCCCATCGAATGTCCCCATACGTACTTGTTTTGAAAACCTTGTCACCTACCTCAGCTAGAATATAAAAAGCTATGTGGGCCATCAAGAAGCTTAATTTTGATTTTAAAGTCATGATGAAGATAGACTACTCTAGTTAAATGAATTGAAGAGTCGAGGAACTGGTCATGATAGTGCCAGAATCTGCGCGATAAAACAAAAATGGTATGATCAACGAATTTCGAGGAGAGAATTCATGCAGAGATCAGTCTTGTAATTCAACTTGTGACTAAGACTCTTCCAGAAAGCTGAACTAAATGGGATGGACCATTTATGTTGGTATCAAGCACACAAATAAAGGACACATAGAACCGCAATCATGAGGAGTTCAAAGTTAATGGTCGTAGATTAAAGCACTACCTCGGGAGAAAGCAATTAGAAGATTAAACCCTTAGTTCGAATAAAGAAATTGAAGAACAGAACAATGGCAAAGAGTAAAAGTCCAAATTAAAGACTAAAAATTGAGCAGCCTTTTGGGGTGGGAAGGCAATCCACATCGCTTGATTTAATTTTTCTTGTTATAGTTTACATAGTTTGTTAAATTTAAAAGCTTATTGAGATTTTTACTAACTTTTGATAGAAGGAGGTTAAATATTTTATTTTATTTTTAGCTTGCAGTGATAATGAAGATCAGGCAAAAGGAGAGTATTCGAAATCAAACTTCAATCAAAGATAAGAAATCAAAAAAGGCAGATCTTCTTTCTTCTTGATTTAATTTAAAATTTGTCTTCGTATAGCATGATCAAAGCCTGGGAATTTTTATCTTGCTTTTTGGATGCTTAAATTTTGAATATGATGCATATGGAAGTCATGAATCTTGGGTACACTGAAGATGAATTGAGCAGTATTTGTTTTGATTGAATTGAATAAATTGAAATTGCCGTGAATTTGAGTGTTTATATTTTGGTCGTAACATTAATTCAAAAGAGTAACCAAGAGGCCGATGTGAAAATAAAAAGTGAAAAGAAAGTCAAAATAATGAATGAGGTCACGACGAAAATAAATGAGGATGTAACATTTTATGTTGCAACACCATTTTCCCCCTGGGCTATGACTGATTATTTCAGTCACAACCAAAAATTTTTGGATGTCGCGGACCAAAATAGTCCTAAAGTCAAATAAAGAAGGTTAAAACCTCTCATTTTGGGCATCCAGCAGTAAAAAAAAAATTCATTGAAAATCATTAATTTAGAGGCCCAATAGTTTATGTCGCGATACCATAGTGCAATCATGACATTGAATCAAATGTCTGTTCCATTTCAAAACCATTTAATTTGTACGATCCCAACCTTCCACTTCTACATCCATCCTTTGCAATCTTGAAACCCCAAACCAGAGCTCGCATTACCCTTGCAACTCTTCACTAATGGCAAGACATCAAGAAGACGCCGCAAATCTTAATGGGATTGATCGACGAAATCACGCGAGACAAGAGCCGAGGCAAGAGAAGAAGTTCACTTAAATCAACTCAAGAAGAAGTAAATGTTGAAAAAGGGAACCAACCAGAGAAGGAGGAGCAACCCGAGAAAGAAATAACAGGAGAAAAGAAGGACTTCATTTCACAAGAAGCCAAAGAATTGTGGAACAAGGTGATGTTTGATAAAGAATTTGTTTGCGAAAGAGGTTTTGGCAAATTAATTTCCCCATTTTCTAAAGTAATAAAAAAAAAGAGGTTGGGAGTTATTTTGCGAGCACAAAGCACCAGGGTTTTCAGCTCTTCCCAGGGAATTCTACGCAAATATGGTGGGAATAAAGGATAATTCTCATGGCTGAGAGGAGTTCTGGGTGCCCTTCGGCTGATATGGAGAATAAATGAAGTTTTTGAATCACATTTCAAGCATGGGTCGAAATACAAGAAGTTGTTGGAAACCCAAATTATAAGGGTCATTGAATCGCTTGATCGGGAGGAGTATGGGAAATGGAAGTGACTAAGACGAACCCTCACCTATGCCATAAAAGTGGACTTTACAAGAGGCAAAGGTTTGGCCTGGTTTCATATGTTCTGTGAATAATGTCAATTAAACACCTTAGTACACGTAGAGCAAGAAGCAATCTTATTGTACGCCTCGAAAGGATAAGCAAATAAACATTGGACTCCGCTAATCAGCAACCACAATCGGGAGGGTACCACTACAGAAATAAAAGAGGACTCCATTCTCACCCCTACTATTACTGTGACTCTCGTTTCCAGCAAGGGTGAAAAGGAAATCGAGGAAGAAGAAAGATGTCCCTGCCTCCCCTCTAACCCTTATGGGAGTGACAAGGGGGCTTAAAGGAAAGAAGCGAAGGAAGATGATATTAGATGCATAAATGTGGCAAGAGATGGGGATGCAGAACCGATAGAAGAGAACGGAGGATGCACTGCATGTCCCTTTCCGTAAGCAAAAGCATGAAACCTCAGATAAGCCCAACATATCCTCTATTTCAAGTACAAGAATGGGGGTACTACCAAGGTAGCATCCGTGAGCATAGAAGGAAATACGAAATAATGGAAATGCTAAAAACAATGAAAAAGAAATGGAGAGAGAACTAAACGGAAAGGCAACAAAGGATCAAAGAAGAATTCATGGAGGCTAATAAAACGAAGGAAAGAGAAAATATGGGAAGAAAATCGAGAATGAGAGAAGAAGAATAATAAGGAGGAGCTAAAGAAACAAGAAGAGTAAGATGATGGAAGAATACAGATGTATGCAAGCTTTCTACAATAATCAGCTCAAAGAGATGTCGAATCGTCAACATCATGAATGAGAAGGAGAGAGAAATGGAAAATAACATGATAAGAAAGATCGGATGGTTCAAGCATATATATAAGGAACTCGTTCAAAGAGTTTGAGAAGATAATGAAAGAAAAGAGATCAGCAACCGAAAATGATGATGAGTATAGAAGGAAACATGATAAGTGCGTGGACTTAATCAATCAAATTTATCCAAGTCGTGAATGTACTTCGAGGTGGAAGGAACAAATAACTCAGTGGGGAATGGCAAGATACGCCATTCGTGCAATTAAATAATGAACATTTGCAAAGGCAAAAGGAATCATGAGAGGCAAAAGTCGAAATAAAATTCTCAGCTCGAGCGCCCAAATTAAGCCAGGCCTGATGTGCACCCTCCCAACATAGTACCTAAAAGGGCATGGCCAAGAGAAGAAAGGAAACCGAAGGTTTTAAAGATGTTATACATATACATTCCCAAAATTTTAATGAAACTGATTTGGTTTGATCCTACTTGTCCTCATTTGGAGGGAATTCCTCATTTTATAAGTATTCTTCTCGCTTGTTAGATAGTTTCTCACTTGTTGAATGAAAATTTGATCGTGATAAATGGGGACAAGAAGGATTGTCGTTTATGATATCTCGAATTTTGTTTCCGTGTCATTTTTGGTCAGGCAAGAATCAAATAAATAATTATGTTCCTGTCTCAAGAACAAATTGTGAAAAGAATCAAAGATAAAGGAATGATTAAACTGAAAATTGGGGAGTATCATCAAGATTATGAATTCGGCTTTTAGTTTGCAAAAATTGGAAAATTGGTTATTGTTGATGGAACAAAAATACTCAAGTTGAAATAATGTAAGTAAACAAAAGAAATAAATACAAGTCTTGAAGAAATAATACACTTAGGTCAACAAAACTTATGAAACTTGATTGTGAATTAGGAACATCTTCAGAAATTTAGGATTGAGAGTCCATAGTCCTAGAACTTGTTTGATGCTGATTGAGGCGAAATCTAAGGTGAAACAATCACCAGAAATGATAGAGGCCATCCTTGGCGCTTTGAGCCTCTAAGCCTACCCTCAATATATGCTACATATTCTCTAGTTCCTTGATTTCGAGCCAAATAAGCCTTATTTCTTCAATGAGCAAGAAAACCGAAATTCCTTCCTCAGAATAAACCCAAGAAAGAAGAGCCCAAATCATTCGGGGCCTCGTAAGTTTAGTATAAAGGAAGAAACAGTTTGGGGGAATAATATTTCAAAATTTGACAATGAAGGAGTTGAAGAAGAAGAAGCGTGTTTGCGAAATAAGGAATAAGTTTTAATTCCTCGGCCTATTTCCTCAACAATTAAGCTCGAGGGGAAGCTAAACACCTAGCACCCTAACGCCTAACTCGGTATGGGAGTTGCTAGCTCCAAAGTTCTAAGAGTAATAGAAAGCCTAAGAAGACAAAACATTGCACTATTCCAAATCTTAGAAAAAATAAAAGCAAAAGAGTTCAAGAACAAAAGAATCTGCCTGAATCAAGTACATATGGAAATTGAAATTCCATAAAAAGAATTCAAAAAGATGAATCAAAGCAGATTGAGGAGAATCGTAAAGAACAAAGAAGAAAAAGGGTGAAAGTCGAGGCAACAATGTGAGAAAAGATGGAAAACTCGTGATTTACAACTTAAATTTTTCCATTATCTACCCAATTACCTAAGCCCAACACATGTTCGAAGACCTCATTGATTTCAAGGTTGGATTTACTCTACATTAGTGGAAAGATCAATATGAAAAACAAGCATATGGGACTTTGACAAATACCTAAGAAAACTCCTAAGATTAACTAAATTCAACATGAAGATGAAAAGGATTGAAGACCTACACACACACAGAGAACAAGACTTGTTGAATAAACTGTTTGAATACATTAGTTCATCTAGAAATTTGTGATAGAAGTATACCATGTCTTATTCTTGAGTCAAAACTGAAATTTAAAATGATGTTGGTATCTCTTAATTCCAGATAAGAAGGTGGAATGAGAAAGACTGTGATAGGAATCAGAAAAATGTCCTTAAAAATTTTCTAAGCTTATTTGTTCGAGGACAAAGAATTCTTTTCTTTTCTTTACTGGGGGGACAAGCAAAATCTTAAGTTCGGGGAAATTTGATGAGTCTACAAGCTCATTAGGTTTTAATCCATTTTTCTCGACTTTTATTATGAGATAAATGTTGAATTGTTTGAAGAAAAGAGGATTTGATTCAAATTTCATTTTGGTGAAAATATAGCAAAACTCAAATTTTAGCAAAATCAGAAGAAATCACCGCAGTTAGACTAGTCACGACTGAAAGATAGTCATGGCTGTGAAGCTCACGAGCGCCCATTCCAGTCACGACATCAACAAATTTATTAATAAGAAATCGAAACGGAACAAGTGAAGTCGTGGACTTGAAAGAGGAGGTTGCGACGCCAAAGGATGAGGCATTGATGTCGCGACATCACTGATGTCGTGACATAAAAACAGAAGATTCAAGATCATGACTCAGATGATGTCGCCAATTCACTCAATAAGGTCGCGACCGGGGAAGAGCTATCTTAGAGCTTTAGGTCACGACACCACCTTGATGTCGCGACCGGGAAATAGTCAGGAAGAAAAGAAATTAACTTGCAACTTAGAACCGAGGTTGCAACCAAGAAAGAATAGAAAGAAGCAGGTCGCGACATCACCATGAAGTCGCTACATAAAATTGATAGCATATGAAGGGCAAAGACTACCAACACGACGCGAATTAAGAAATCAAAGTCACAATATGAAGTCGCTATACAAATGAGTGAAGTGGTTGCAACCTAAAATTGATGTCGCGAACTCGGTTCGAAGAATGAGTAGCACCGATGTCGCTGACATGGACTCGAGGTCGCTGGCATCGACACTGGCGAACATCCAACAAATGATGTCGCGACATGACTCTCGATGTCGCGACCATTGATCAAGGTATCTGGTTAAGACAACCGTCAAGAATGTAAAAAGGAAGAGGTCAGCGATCGAATACGAGCCATCATAGAAATCCATGTTGGCATACATCAATTTGAGGTCGCTACATAGGTGTTGAGTCGGGCTTTTTTTCTTTGATTTCCACCGAGCATTTTGGGGATTCGCCCAGATTCTTTTACAAAGATAAATAGATAGCTTTAGAATGGTAAAGTAGTTTTCCTTCTTCACAACCTGCAAAAGGGAAAAGGCGAGAACTCAAGGTATATTATGTGAGTAGATTTTTATTTTTTTTATTTTTAGATTTTTTTAGTTTTATTTTCCTCGGTTTTGAATCGTGAACTATGCAGTAGACGAGTGTGAGTCGGATTTAGTTTTATTATTTTTCTTAAGCATTACCGCCTGAAATCTATGAAACTAGACAAATTTCTCGAAATTGGTTTCTTCAGCTTATTGCAATTACGTTGGTCAGGCGGATCTACATCCATTTAATTCGCAATGCAAGACCGTAATGTACCACGATTTGATTTACATTTAGTTACGCTTCCGTGACATTTATAAGAATTAATTGGGTTCTATTTTTACTTAGCTCGTCGCTTTTAATGGATAAGTTCCCAATAAGAGTACTCTTAATACCATTCGAGGGAATGTATCTTAATTGATATCTAGGATGCCCTCCGAAAGTGACACAGATCTGCAGATTCCTAAGAGTCGAGCATTCTTTCTCCGGTATGTCTCGACTACCATCGACGAATCGCTGAGCTCGAGAGTTCATTTTGATAAATCCCCATTCGCCTCATAATCAAGTTGTAGGGGTGTATTTAACAATATAAATAATCAGAGAGTTCACCTTAATCTAAGGGTAAGTTCCAATCCCCGTGTTAGCTTAGATCTGATCAAGGGAAAGGGATAAATCCATAGATCTAGAGGTTGAGCCACCAATTAAGTAGTAGAAATTTTGCGAAAATCCTGAGAAGGTAAAGTAAAAAGTTCTGTCGTCAACAGAAATGGTGTTAGAAGTATTGAGAAAGAAAATACCAAGATCTTTGTAAGAGAATTTGGAATATATGAATGGGTTGATTCGACTTCGAGAGAAGCAAGGATATCAAACCGAATAGGAGAAATCCACCCTACAATTAGTAAATTCGGACAAAAATCAGATCCATACAAACAAAGAATGGATTTAGTGCTCTAATTGACTGCTCCATTGTACTTCATTGATGGTTTTGCTTTCTCACAGAATTATTTAACTATTCTTTTATATACAATTTATTTTTAGTCATTTACTTTGTTTTAGCTTAGTTCGAACATATTCAAATGGTATAGGATTTTTAATTTTTATAGTTTTGATACAAATATCTATTGCGAGAGTTTTGGAGTCCAAATAGTATGAATAATAGTATCGGAGAAGTTGACTCCGTAATTATCAATCTCTCGTGGGAATGATACATGGACTTACATTCGATTTACTACTTGTATAGCCCGCTGCACTGCAGTTGTCATGCATCGAACCCTTATTTTTAACCCTTAACATTTAGAGAAATTTATTTTAGCAAGCAAACTCATCCAAAGTGACATGGATACAAGAGAATTGTAAGGCTCTTGTAGCTATGTTAATTTGAGGGGTTTTAGTCTATATAGAAAAAGGCAAACAGTACCCTTCCTTGATATTTGGGATACTCATTGAGTAAAACAAGGATCTAGTGACCACTACCGATATTTTAGTGCCTCTGATTAGTGAGCTCTGAATAAGCCACAAGTTATATGAGGTCCATCACCTTAGAGATGTTCCTTCGGGAAAGAAGGCTAGAATAATGAAGGAGAAAGTTCTTAAGACTTTCTTAGAGTTCGAACCAGAGTTGGTCCCCTCTTTCAAATTCCAACAACGCAAGCTCTCCACCTCAATATCAAAGAAGAAGACTAGACTTCTAGATAGGACCATCTAGTCCTATGAAAACGTGTTGGCTCATCTCTATGAGTAGATCAGCTGGTAGAACTGAAAATCCAAGGGAGAAAGAAAATGAGCGAGGAGCTGACTGCCTTCGTGCAGGAACTGAAGAAGTCCAAGGATCTAGACATCACCTTCACTATGACAGAGGAAGATGAGGAGGAGTACACGGATCCTATCCCCGCTCTTGAGCTGACCACTAGTCCGGACACTAGTTCCAAACCAAGGACTGGAGATCAAGTCTGTAACGGCCCAAAAATACCCTAGAATTTTTATTATATATTCTGGGTATAAATTGAGCCAAACTTTGTTTTAAAAATCGTAAATCGACAAGGCGAAAATGATAAATTTAGTGAACTTTAAATTTCGCACTAGAACAAGGACAAAATCAGAAATGTCATAAGGGAGATAAAAATCATAAAGGAGTAGAGATACACAATACAAATAAAATAGTTGATGTGCAAATCTTAAGAGATGAGGACTAAATTTGCAATTAATGAAAAAGATGATATTTTAAAGGAAGAAAAATAAAACCAAAATTTCATTCGTCTCAAAGTTCGCTTCCCTAGCAAACCCAGTAGGAGGAGAAGGAGAGCCAAGAGGAGGAAGAGAAGGAAGAAGAAGGAAGAGGGAGAAGAAGATCAAGGTATGGTCCTTATTTTTGGGTTTTCGATATGAATCAAGGTTTTTTGCATGGGGATTAGATGTCTTGTCTAGGTTTTGGTGTGTGTAAAGATCACACAAACTCAATTGTTTGGTTATGAGAGTAAACCCCAAATTGGTGGAAAATAACCATGGAATCAATACATTTATGTGGTTTTATAAAGAATTGGCGGACCTTAGGTAGTGTTCTGGATTTTCACCTAAGGTTTTGTGTTTGAGGTTCCATAGCACCAATTTAAGTGTCAGGAATATTTTTAGATGAATTCCAAGTCGGTTTTTAAGATTATGAATTATAGAAGTCAGATAGGAGTGAATTGGCATCAAAGTGGGGAAAATAACAAAATCCGGGCAATTTTCGAAGGTGATCAAGACATGAAACAAAGAGGTACCGGCACACCCCACCATAAAGTGTACGGCACATGAACAAGTGGGAAACTAAGACACCCTGCTCGGTTCTTTCTATTGACCAGTTTTTGTATTTTGGCCATAACTTGCTCATTTCTTATCCGATTTGAGTGATTCAAGTGGCTACAGAAAATAGACTTCAAGGAGGAACCAAACTTAAAGAATAGAATTGCCAAACCTGATCCTAAGTGGCCTGGCACCACTCAGTGGGGCCACAAAAGCCAAATTCTGTCTCCAAATTTTGAACATAGAGTACCCAAAGAGCCTGACGTATCCTGAGTTTCGGTGTTCGAATTGGGTGATTCCAGCTGGAATAGAACCCTAGCAATCTTAGCTTTAAAAAGGCAATGACCCAGAGTCAAACATGAAGTTAAGACCCCGGAAAATGAGCAATACAAACTGTCCTCAAAGTGTAATTCCAGAAAATTATTAGTTGGCATGAAATGCCATAGTAACTTTAGTTAGGATAATCCGGGATTGAAATGATTCCAATTTATGAGTAAAGTAGACTCTAGAGGAATAAGAATGAGACTAAGTCAAAATAAACAGACTTGCCGCTCCGCAAAGTTTCACGGCCTCGCGATATTCGCTTAGTATGATTATTTGCTTAATCACTAAGAGTGAATAAATTCGTGACTACTCAGTAGCGCAAGACGATAACCCCGACCTAGGATTGACATCGAGAAAGAAACGGAATCGATAATTGGTTTGTTCTATACTTGTTCTTTATTCTAGTTTGTTCTTATTCGTTCCTTATTTTCATATTGTTCTCTATTTGTGAAATATTCATATATATTGATTCGAATGATTAGTATTTGAAATGTTTGATAAATATTGGCACGTATGCGTGTATTTGAGATACAAGCGAATTTATTGCATAAAAGTAAATTGATTTGAACCGTTTTATTGAATGACCAACATGACGGAATTCACCAACTGAATTCGTCATGAAGGTAACCGTAATTGATAAATGCGAAATCACATTGCTACTGAATGACAAACATGACAGGATTCACCAACTGAATCTCGTTTCGTGGAATGCCGAATTCTATACCATATGTGAGATCTGTGACATTGAATGTGAAACCACATTACTACCAATGACAAACAGTGGGTGATTCACCAATCAATCACGCGGGATGTCGAATTTATGCGCTTATATGTGGAATCACAAACCGAACAACGAAACGATGGTATTGAAAAAGCGATTCAGATGGCATCTTTACATTACAATCGAGGTCAGAGTAAAGGCATTATTTTGATAAATGCATGACGAGTATGAACGAAAAATGGGAATACAGAATCGTATAGAACCACTAAGCATGAAAATGCTTACGTATTGTTTTATCACAAGAGGTACCGAATGATAGACATCAAGCAAGACCCAAGATCGAGGAGCTCGTGAGTCATAAGAAGGAATTACTGAGATGCCCATTACATGCATTACTCCTTTCTTTCGAACATTGGACATTTTAAAATGCTTGAATTCGAATCATTATTTTTGTAAAGGCATTTTGTTAAATGTAAACGCATGTAATCTTTGTTAATTGTAAATACTTTATGGCTTGGGTTAAATGAATTGCTTCCGCGAAATTACAAAATTTAAAATGAAATAAAATAAGCCAAATGTTTTGATAAGATAATTGAAATGCTCTGGAGTAAACCGCCCGGCTTGATCCGCCTAACCGGGTCGAGTCGGGATTCGGTCGCAATTTTGAAAACTAAGATTTAATAGCTAACTAAAGGATTTGACTTTAAATGGATTTAAACGAAGGTCTCCCGGTTTCTGTCGACGCCCAACTGTGTCTGCCGGCCTCTGGTCGCCACAAAGTCCCAACTACTACATGGACTATAGTAGAAGTCAAAATCGTCTACCTTTGGGACCAACATTGAGCGGCCAGTCTTTGACATGTCTCCACCATCATAGGCTACAGCAATTCCAACTAATCAATCTTAGTCTGATACTAGCGGGGACACAAAACCACTAAACCTGCCATCTCCTCGATCCCCCAAATTATAAGCCTTCAGCAAAAAAAAAAAAAAAAAGGGAAGGAATAAATTTTATGTAATTTTTTTGGTTCCTTCACAATGCATGACCAGGATGTAAAAAGGCAAACCATCAATGAGAAGTGGAAATATCTTCATCTCAAGTGTCAAGTGCCGCTTGCCTCTTCTTCAGTGCATCTTCTTGTTTCATTCTTCAAGAGTTGTTTTTGCCGAAGACATAAGCAAAGGAGGAGATTTTTGGTTTTCGAATTGTCAATATCTTCGTCTCCAGTGTTCTACAAGAAGATGGCTACTTTGAAGATAATGTTTGATGAAGATTTGATGGTGTAAACATGAATTCCTCGAAAGCAGTCCTGACTAGGGCAATCCCACAATGCAGGGGCGTGTCAGTCATGGTAGAGTCAGGACTATAGTCAGAACTGTCTTAGGACTTTATACAATTTAGGACTCTTTGAGGCCACAGTACTTGGGGAGTAAGTTACTGATAGGCTTTGGACTTCTCTAACAAGTGGATAAAGGCTAAATCGAGAGGATATGATCATCCAAGTTATCAATTTAGAGTTGTAACCGAATTAGGTCTCTAATCTAAAGAGAAAACTTGGGCGCCTAGTCTCCTACTTTCACTGGGGTAGCTTGAAGATAAGTTCAAGAATAAGAAGGTAATGTGTGGACTCATATTAGGATAATGATAAAGCTTTATCAAGACTTCCAAGACTAAATTGCAAGGTTTTGGAAGATGCTCAACACGGATTTCAAGAGTCGAGCTTAAAGAAAAACAAGCGAAGTCTGGACGTGTTGAAGAGTTCGGAGTGCAGATAATCGGTTAAGGTATTAAACGTTAAAAGGCTTTCACCTTGGATGAAAGATGATATGTTTATGATTCTTCATGTTATGTCAAATTGATGTAATGTGGGCATGGTATGTGTGATGCTTTTGAGAAGGGAATAGAGGGAGTTTATTCTAAATTCCACTATGAGTGATCAGGTTAAATAAGGGTCTTGGACAAAGAGGGAGTCTCGTACCACTTAAGATTAATTATAACCTTCAATCAAATTAGTGGAAATCCTTACATTTGGGTACAACCCCTTAGGGCATCAATACAAACAACCTCCCTTAAAACAACCCAAATGGTGGAAATAAACCAAAGTAGGAAGAATCTCTACCTCTTGAAACGTAGTAGAAACATGGAGGTCTCAAGAACACCTTCTTAACCCGAGAACTTTGATTTCCCCAAATCTCCTCCTTTGGATCTTTGGTGAAACCCCTCCTTTTTGGTACACAAGCGTAGCCCTCGTCTAGGATATGAACTTTAGTTCTTGTCTCGACGAATTTCGACCGATGAAACTTCGTGGATCATCGAAAGAAGTCTTGGACTTCTCTTCCTCTTCCTCTCTCTCACATAAAAACTTGGAAGAAAATGGGATATCTTGTCCCCCAAGCCTCTCATTAAATGTTTAAGGGTCGACCCACGTCAGTTACGTGTCCACAACTGGTCTCGGTCCGTTTAACTCCAAACGATTTATTTCATCCCGGTTTGAGTTCAAATTATTTTACATGAACCTTATTTAAATCATTTTCCACTTTCAATATTTTTCTTAAAAATCCCGTTTTTTGGGTCCACAAAACACCATCACCCCAAAAATCGTGAAAAAACCGACTATCTCATAATTCAACGAAATTCGTCTGTGTAACTAGATATCACAAGACAAATTCAATGGTGAGATTCGTTTCGTTATCCAAGATCTAAAAAATTTCAGATTTACAGTCTATAACTGTAATGATAATTTATCGTTTTGCCCTTTTTGAAAAAATTCAAATTTACCTGGGTTTTACACAAATAAACCATAATACAAGTCAAAACTATCCTCGATTGTATTATCCACTAAATCCAACATCCCATACCCATTTGCATTAATCATCGTAGATTCTAATCGAAACCTCTCCAAAACCCTCAACATTGTATGCATTAAGATTGAGATTCAAATGCATATCTATCATGCTTTGCACAAGTCATTACCAACATTCTACTCTTCATCTCTGGTAAAAATATCCAAGAATTTAGAACACCTCGCCATCCTAAATGCATCATTCTCAATTCTTACATTATCTTAGACTATTAAAAGCCCTATCTACCTATGTTTACCACTCCTTGGGCCAAATATATGGTGTGTATACAAGGATTTCAAACTCAATAGGAAAAACTTCAAGAAAAAGGATTTATGTGAAATTCTTTAACCAACAAAAAGTCCACAAACAGCATGTTTTGATGCAATCTCTAAAACAAGAACGATTTCAGTACCAACTTGGTTGAAAGAATAGAACTACCTAGCAATACAACTTCTGAGTGTTCTTTGTAGTCTTTTTTTACTTGGTCTATTATGCTCCCACTGAAATGTTACAAAAATTTTAATTTATGCAGACAAGACCTGGAACCCTAGATCACGTAACAATACAAACCCAAACATAAAGGCTTTAACCATAAAGCTACTATACTATTTTGTAATTTAAGTAAAAAATATGTATATTTGATTAGATTGGCAATGAAACTATTATACAACACTTTCAAAATATGAAAACTCGTTAAGGACAGTTGTAACATGTATTCAATTGCAATGTTATCAATCAATAAAACTTTTTTTTGTAGTTGTAGTAGTTTATTGAATCTTGTTTTAAAAATTACTATTAGAGGTTGCCCCAACGTAAGTAAAATCTTGGTTCTGCCATTAACAATGACAAAAACCTTACATTTGAGACTTTTTTACTAGTGTCTAATGGAGGTTCCCGAGCAGCACCATTGGAAGACAGTTGATGAAGGATATACCCTCCAACGTAGCACCATCATAAAGTAGCTTTTGTAATACCTTTTTTGCATTGAAAACTTCCAATTATCCTTCCTCCTCAAACATGCAACTACCTCCTATATAGTTGATGCATATACCCAAAAATCTCTTTTTTATCAACTCAAACGTCATATCTAACCTCTAAAGTTGCTTCATTGCATTATTGTTTTACACAAACAAACCATATGACAAGCCAAATATCCCTAATTGTATTCTCCTCTAAATTCAACGTCTCATAGCCATTTGTATTAATCGTCGTAGATCCTAATCCAAACCTCTACAAAACGCTCCACGTCATATGGGTTATGGTTGAGACTCAGTTGCATATCTATCATGCTCAGCACAAGTCATTTCCACCATTCTGCACCCCATCTATGGCGAAAATATCCAAGAATTTAGAACACCTCGCTATCATAAATCCATCATTCCCAATTTTTACCTTATCATAGACAAATGGAAGTCCTACCCACCCAGGTTTACCACTTCCCGGGCCAAACATAGCGGATGTACAAAAGAATATAATGCTTATTTGTATTATAGTTTTTTTTCTAGCCTATAATTGATAGAATATAACGTTTATTTTTAAGGTAAAAAGATGACAAATTTCATTGTGGAATTAGAAATTTAGAAGTGCATTTTCCATCAAAGTAATATTAGTTTAGGAAACCAATTTCTCCAAAATTGACCAATGGGATTTTAGCCCCATTATTTATTTATTAAGCCAATAACATTATTTTTTTATGTTTAAATAAACATCACATAATAATATACACTTGCAAAGGTAGACCCAAAAAATAAAGTTAGGGAGCAAAAAAAATTTCGTGGGGGGAGGGGAATTATAGTAAAATAGTTAAGTAACTGACCTCAGAAACTAAAAGTCATGGGTTCACACCCCATTATAAACAGTTTTTTTTTTCTCAAATTTTCATTTACATCCCTATGTAGATTCACCACTAAATTCCTACATATATCTTCCTCACTCACAATTCATCACATTTGGGACCAAACTCTTCCCCAACATTGAGTTTGTGGGGATGTTAACACTCAAACGGAACCTCCAACACCTACAAGTTCAGGCAACTATACTATTACGATCTATTCATCTTATTAGTTTATATTGTTACAGTCAGATTCTCTTGAGAGCTTAGGTCGTAAGTTTGATAATATAAATATTGTCAAAGTATATATATTAGTTTTTAAAAATTTCTCTTTATTTTTATTTAGTGATAACAATTTACCTTTTTTCTTAATATTTTCTATATCAAATTAGAAATGTTAGATAATTATTTCAAAAACAATTTCGAAAATATTTTTTATTAAATTGTTCTTTATGGAAAAAAAATTATTTGGAAACATAAACTATAACCTATTTTTAAGATTTTTAAATATCTCTTAAAAATATTTTTAAATATAGTGCTTTATTTTTATTTTTTTTATCATTTTACATGTTTATATGTTTATTTTCTACAACTATCCTCCAACAATAAGTGAATACTATTAAAAATACTTAAAAGATATCCGCTGAAAATATATTTATTTCCTATTCTAAAAAAAATGAATAGATAATAGTTTGTTGTTATTAAACTATTTTCCTTATTTTTTGTCGTGAAGGATATATAAAAATTTGTCTGAGAAAAAGTTGTCAAAAATCCTTTATTTTTTTAACAAAAATCTTTTATTTTTTTGACAACAAAAATCCTTTATTTTTAAAAAGTAAAAATAATATTGAATTCGTTTATGAATTTTCAAAATTCTTCCCCTATTCTTGAAAAAAAAATATTATATATTTTAATTATACGACCAAAATTATGTTTTAATCATTTGACAAACAACCTCTAAGTTATTGGCTAAACATGAGACAAAATATCACCACAATGGGTGAGAATGATGTTTTGTATAATTAAATATCTAACTTTTTAGGTGTTATTCCCGACAGATTTTTCTTTTCTTTTTATAGAATACAAATGAGAATAATTTAATTTAAGAGCACATCATATCTAACTTAAATGATATAATGCTCACTATTTTAGATAGGCATAAGGCATAAAAAAGGGTCCTAAATTTGAACCCAATAAAGATAATTTACTATCTTAAATTAAAGTCACATACAAAAATTAATTTAGGAAAACCCCAAGAACATATACCCGATAAAAATAGTTTTTCAGCAAGAAATGATAGGTCAAGCAGTCAATACCAAAATTCTAAAATCACGCTACATTCATCACTTACATACATAATCAATAATAATGATTAAAATAATAATAAAGTTTAGTTCTTGTCTCATTCTTATGGAACAAAATAAAATATGGTATGTGGGTAGCTAGGCACATGCAACGTAAATAAGCTATATAATAATGATAAACATGAGGCTACTAAGTATCATGATTTGAAGCTATAATCGTAGCCCGCAATTCCTTTCTAGAAATTAGTTTACAACTTGTAAATTGTGAAGTTCTCCTTCGTGATGCATGTGCCACAAGTGACCTACATTAGATTAGATAGGTCTATTTAATAATAAAGTAAGGGGGATAAAGGGAGATAAGAAATCATTATAAAGGGCTCGTTTTATATACTTGCCATCAGATACAATTTTAAATAATAATAATACAAAATTATATAAGAAAGTGAAGCAATAAGGGAACAATACACAAGGGAGAGAGTAGAGTAGAAGTAAATAAAAAAAGGGATGGGTAAGGGGAAATTTTGAAGTAAAAAATTAAATATTTAATAAATATACAAATAAGTAAATGTAAAGGGATTTTTTTGTGATAATAATTGTAAAAAATGCTACTAAAGATGGTGATTATGCAAAAGGCAGGATACATAGTTGCTTGCCTTCTAAATCAAATTTGCTCCGATCCTTCTAAAGGTGAGGGATGGGTGAAGTTGTGGTAGATTCCAATGCCACCTAAAATTAAAATTTTCCTTTGGCGTTTATGCAATGGTATTCTCCCTACTAGATTATAGTTGCTCCATAAAAATACCACAGTTCATGTTACTTGTATCCTATGTGGCAATAATGTGGAGCATGAGTGGCACATCTTCTTGGAGTGTCCTTTTGCTCAAGCTTGTTGGGCAACAAGCGATTTAATTATTTCACCTACATTGTTTGAGACAGTTGGGGAATGGTATCTTCAACTACTTTCTTCCTGCACCTCAGCCAATATTATCTTTGTCAGTATGATTCTTTGGAGCATTTGGAATCAACACAATAGACAATTGTAGGAAGAGCAATTTTATACATCTGGCCAAATAGTCTCGTCATAGCTTCAATACCATGAATGGCTTACAGTAACTAAATTGGGATTGAGGAAAACTAATAGTTCTTCTACATTGAATGTATGTAGTGTGTGGTAGAGACCATCTATGGGGTTCTTCAAATGTAACTGTGATGCTGCAATTTTTGAATAAGATGGTTTCACTGGTATGGGGTGTGTGCTACGAGATAGGGGGAAGGCCGGTTTCTAGGGTGTTTTGCTTCTAAATTGCATGGAGTGTTATCGGTTAGAGAGGCCAAAGTGTATGGATTACGTGAAGTCATTACATGGGTCTTGGGTTTAAATTTATCTTCAGTTATCTTCGAACTTTATGCTAAAACTGTTGTTGATTCGTTTCGTTCTTCAACATATGATGATTCAGAATTTGGTTGTGCCATCTGAGATTGTCGAGTACTTTGACAGTAGGGTCTTCAATTCTTTGTTTGCTTTTTTAAAATACAATGTAACAAGGCTGCTCATGCTTTAGCTAAAGAGTCTTCTGTTCTTCCATCTCTTTTTTCTGTTACTCTTTCCTCCCAATTGTGTTGTGGAAGTATTACTATAGCATATTCTACTTAATGAAATTCTTTTGTTTCAAAAAAAAAAAAATTGTAAAAAATGCTCAACTTTTAGAAGCATATTATTTGTTGAAATTTTCCTCAAGTCAGACACAACCTTAATATATGTCTTCTCAGCGAATGGTTCAATGACTATTGAAACGAATGGGAAAAAGAGGGATATAGTAAGGACATGGTTACTATTTTTTAAAACTATTATTGAGAATTATTTTTTGAAAACAAGGATAACACCAAATGATATTTTTAAAAATTGTTTTTCATTTGTTTTCTAAATTTAATGTTTTATATGTTTTCGTGTTTTTTAGAACAAAAACAAAATTTGAGAACCAAATGCGTTTTGTGTTTTACTTGTTTTTCTAAACAAAAAATAATTTTAAAAAATTAAAAAACTGTAAACAAACATACCTTAAATTTCCAATCTGTGCCTTAAAATCACTACAAAAGGACCATAAAAATTAAATTGGTTGTTGGTCTTTGTACCGACAATATAAACCAAGAATATGTTTGTTACAAAAAAAAATATTATAGAAAATCATTTTCTAAGTTTGGATGAATGGAAAATATGAAGATAAAAAATTAAAAGGAAAATAGGGTGATATTTTCTCTATTACTTTCCTAAAAAATTAATGAAAAAAAAAAGAGGTAAAGGAAAAATAAATTTTTTTTTAAATTATATGTAATATTTGATTCTCAATTGTGTATATATTTTTGTATATATATATTTATAAGAAATAAGAAAAAAATATTAAAGTCCTAAAAAGGAAAAAAAAATGAAATAGATTCTTTATTTTTTTTTCTTTAAATCCTCATAGATAACAAGAGAAAAAAATTATATTCTTTTTCTTTTATTCCATTTTTCATTTCAACCGGGAACCAATCATAGCCTAAAAGTGGAATTCTATTGATTGCATGAGAGATAGCTTATCCCATATATTAGTCATAGCAGTATATAAATCCTTAACATTCATATTTCATTAAGGGGTCGAATACAAGTCCCTAACATATTCTTCTTTGTGCAAATGTTGCTCCAATATCTGAAAACCCTAGTTTTACGTCTCTCGTTTAGGCCTTGTTCATAGGAGAGGAGATTATTTTTTTATCATTTTTTTTTTTGTCTAAAATCACCACTCTACTACCGTTTTTCTTTCCAATAAAGTGAGTTCCCTTTCACCTCGATCCATGTTTCATTTATTTCTTCTCATTTTCGGTAATCGGCTTTGATGTCGACTGTCAGGTGCACGTTTGTCGCCTTCACCTGCTACGATGCTACCGCGCCGGGCCGACGCATTAGTTTTTATTGCCAGGCCAGAATTTAGACGACAGTGCTCAATCGGACAAAATCATCATATCAAATTTTGTTCCTTAATATGCTCTAGATCTAGAATCTTGGGTATTTCAAATATTGTTAGATTATCAAATATATAAGTCTTGAGTGGATTCTTTTTGCTATTAATAAGAATGTTGTATAATCCTCTAAAGTTTTCAATACTCTTGATTTTGTATTTCTATAAATTGTATTGCTAATATAAATCAATAAATAAATCTATTTTCAAATAAATAAATAATATATTCTACTTTGTAAAATTAAATTATGCAAAATTCCCTTTGACCGAATTGACAATCTTAAAATTATTTGCTTCCCATTGATACTATTGGAAATTTAAAATCGATATTCCTTGTTAGGGTTTAACTTCATCCTCCATGATATTTTCTAGGTACTCTTAATTCAGGTAAGAAGAGAGAGTTATGCTAGAAAAGTTGTCTTAATTACAAATTTGGTTTAAATTTTACTTTGAACATTGTTTAGATGCTTAATCAAAAAAACATTTCATAGATGCTAAAATTTAATTTCAATCTAAAATTTTTAACTATAAAGTTATTTAAATAATAAGATTTTCTTTGACGTGTTAATTTAAAATTTGAGATTTAAACCTTGTTCGAGATGTGAAATGACTATTACACCCTAAAAGTAAATTTTGAAGAGTAACAATATACATTTATTTAAAAAACGTAGACTATTTTTATTTCAGATATATTTAAAAAATAATTTTTATATGTTTATATAATTATTTTAAAAAATAAGCGAAAACAAAAGATATTATCTTAAAACACCTTCTTTAGTCTATTCTAAAGAACATAAAACTTTTTTTTTTTTGTAAACCATGTTTTTCTTGTTTTTTTTTTTTTTTTAAAAAAATTTAAACCAATTAATTATCAAATAATTACTGAGTCTTTTTTATTCCTATTTTTAAAAAATTGTTCTTAAAAATAATTTTTGAAAACATAGAAAAAGCTATTTTAGAGCATTTTTAATTCTTATTTTTGAAAACTGTTTTTTATTTTCAATAAAAAAACAACAAGAAAAACATAAAGAACACATTTTATTCTCTTTTTTTTTGTTGTAAAAATATAAAAAATACTATTTTGATGTTCTTTATATTTTTAAAAACTGTTCTTTCTCAATAACAGTTTTAAAAAATAGAAACCAAATATATATCTGAATTTAATGTTTTCTACGTTTCATGTGTTTTTTAAAACAAAAAATTTGGCAATCATACAGGTTCTATGTTCCGTGTTTTCTTCATTCTCTTTATTTTTAAGGCAAAAAACAGTTTTTAAATATTATTTAAAAAAAAAAAACAAGGCCCTATATATATTTTCTTCTAATTTAAAATAATTACTTTTTTTCTGGAACTTTTTTTTATGGAGCTTAGTGCATTAGAAAAATATTGGAAAAGTGATATCGGGGCCAAAAAAGAAATAAATCCAACAAAAAGGGGCCACATGAAATATAATAATGAGGAAAGGTTGGGGGGTCAAAGGTGCAGAGTTAAAAAGTCTAACGTAGGCGGCAAAATGCTGGAGTATAGCTAACTTTTGGTAAACCTAACTTTGGAAGTTTGTGAATGATCAATTATCATCTATGCATTTTTCCTTCTCCGGTCTGCACCTTCCGCCACCCTCCACCACCATCACCTTCAAGGTAAAATGTTTTGAAAATCAGACTGAACTTTACGGTAAAATATTTTGAAAACCAGACTGGATCGATCTATTCGACCCATTAGATCATCGACGCTTATAAAACTCCGCCTGGTCATCACAAACCGATAATTAAATTTAATCGACAAGAGTCATTCAAACCGACGGCCGAACCGTCAATCTAATGACCGAAATGGCTTCAAGAATTCGGTTAGCCATTCCCACAAACTTTTTTTTTTAAAGCTAAAAACGACGCCGTTTTCTTTGATGCCACATTAAACATCGCCGTTGTTATAGAAGCTAAGACTTCGGCGCTACACTCAGATGAAAAAAAATTAAATCAAATACTACGTAACTGGGATTCAAAAAATAAAAGCTTAAAATTTTAAAGAGTAAATCCACTTTAAAGACTGCTCGTTATTACGATTATTTTATATTAAATAAAAATTATAATATTATCGCCCTCAATTCAAATATCGAAGAGAAAATTATAAAAAAACTACTCTATCACTATGTTATTATTGTGATTATTTTAGATTTTAATAAAATTATATATTACTATAAATTAAATATATATTTATATAAATAAGTCTATTTTTAATATATTTTCATATTTAAATATTATATATATTTTTAAAATAAATTTTAAAATATTTTATTTATATAAAAAATAATAAATAATATATTTATTACATTATCATCGATTCAATTACGGCTTTTTTTAATTCATTCATCGATCTGATTTTTAAAACATTAAGGCTCCACCGTCTATCGTTTTCCTTCTCAGTTCTGTCTTCTTCAGACACAAAATCACATTCCGGAGATGAAGTTCAGAGCCCATCATCAATGCTTTCTCATACTTCTTTGACTTTAAAACATCGACCCAGCAGTTCTCTGTCTACTCCATCTTTCTCCTCACAGCTGGCTGGTCAACAACACCTCTCCTTCCATCATTGTGTGTATCATTTAATTTTAAACGCATGGTCTACTTCTATTTTCTATTTTCTATTTTCTTCACAACATATTTTTAATTTTCTTATTTTTATGAAGAATAAAATATTATTAATTCCCTCTTTTCTTCACAACATATTTTTTATTCCCTCCATGTCCATCACATGCGGTCACACATATCTGAGAGACAAAAACATAAAAAATAAAACCGATGAGAACATGTTTAATTTTCAATCTCTTGTTCTAAGAAACATAAATAACATAAAATAAATATTAAATTAAAAGAATAAGAACAATTTTTATAAAACACCAAAATAGTGTTTTTTATGTTTTTAAAAAACAGAAACAAAAGCCAAAATATTCAAAATTGTAAATAAGTGACTTAAACTAATAACCTCTTGCAAAACATACCATATTAAACTATTAATTTAATAGTGTTGTTTAAACATGCAATAAATAACCATGAAGGATAAGAATAATATGTTGGATGTGCATAAAAGTCTTAAAAATGAAAAGTCTTATGAGACATGAGGTTTCCTAATAAAATGCATACATAAATTTTTTGTGATTCGACGAGGTGTCTATGTCCGATGGGAAGGCGAAGCACCCTTCACTCCACTCCGCTCCACTATGATAGGAGTATTTGCTAATTTTTCTTCATTATTAATCAATCATATACCACAATAAATACTTTCTTTTACGTGGACTTGGGCATGTTGAGAGTCTTGAGACAATCTACATGCACAAATCAATGTAAATAGTCTTTTCAAATATATAAATGAAAACAAATATTCAAATTATAAAAAGCCCAATCAACCATGATCTACTAGTGCAATGCTAAACTATTATTTTTTAAAAAAAATTCAAGTTTGTAGGATCTTAGTTCAATCTTACTTCTTAACGGATTAATCATTCAATCAATCAAATATCTGTCCTTTGAACGTTAAATTGAAGAGATAAAGGGAAGAAGAGAATCGCTTGCCCAATGCCCAGGCACCCGTGACTGTACTTACATGGCTGAAAACAACAACAAATGCTACTCAGGCATTCACTTCCTTTTTATTCTTTTCTGCTTTTATTAATGACGTTATCTATTATACCTTATTTTATAATAATTATAAAACATATAAATAAAAAATCATTTTTTACAAAAATAATTATAATAATTACCTATTTATAAAATATATTTACTTTAATGTGATAAAACTATTAAAATAAAAAAAAATTTTGAAAGCTAAATTAGTCAGTTGGTGTTAGTAATTTTCTTATTTTTATCTATCTTATTCCTACTTTTGTATTATTATTATTATTTTGTAGTCTTATAAAGAGAAGAATTAATACCAATTTGATAATTTTTGACAAAAACTTATCTCACTTTTTTTAATTAATTAAATAAATGACGAACATTTATTGTATTGAAAAAAGTAATTAAAATGAAGGAAGAGGGAGGAGTGAAAGAGGTGAATGGATACTGAATTCCGTCTGCTGAGAGGAGACAATTCTGGCCAATGGTCGGGCCATCATTGCTTTGTTATTAATATTCTTCGTTCTCTTTTTCTCTCATTTTCCTTTTACCCTCTCCCTTTCTCTTCCTCTTCTTTTTAACCACATGGTATCCTAGGTTTGATTCTCTGGTTCGAGATTAATTGATTCCAATCATGCTATTGATTTTTTATTATTCTCCATCCTCGATCTACTAAATTCTCTCCAAAACTGATTCTTTTTATATCCATTCACTTTACAATATAAAATTATGATATTCTATTTTCACAAAGATTCAAATTTGATCCCTTTTTATGCATGACCAACCTTTAACCACTTAGTAGTTATCTCTCCATTTTATTTTTGTAAGAAACGTAATGTAATTTTTTTTTTCAAATAAAATCCATTGATGAGTACTAGTTCCACCGGCTTGGGTCAAGTTTGAAATTTGTCTTATTAGGTTTTTAATGGGTTATGAATTTTTTTTTTTCAAATGGATTCAAATTTCCTTATTCCCACCCTATATATATATGTATATAATTTTATTAATTCATACAATTAAAAATCTAAAACAAAACTTTAAAATAGATAAAAATAAAAATAATAGTTGGACCGAGTAAGTATGAGAATTTCTCATACCCAATAAACTCCTTTTGATCTTCTTTTTTTTTTTTCATTAAATTGGACGGGTATAGGGTATAGGAACTGATAAAAATTAAGGGAATAGAGTTGTGATAGGGTTGCCTCCTCCCTACGTGTCTCGTTATCATCCCTATATACGATAAACATATATTTCTAGATGATATGACTAATTTAACAACCTGCTCACATATTCCATATCGGATATGAGAAACTTTCTCGACATTATATACACGCTCTTTAACCTAATAAACGCTTTCAGCCATAAGAGACCCTTAAGCCCGGGGTTTTATTAATATCTATATGGTTGGGCCTGATCGTTGGCAACTCCGTATCAGCTGATCCCCAACCCCGACGTAGTTTCTATTCCATTTATTCGTAGAATCCCACGAGACTTGTGTCCTGCATAGAGGGTAAAGTGTTTGTCATATCCCACATTCGGCGTTGGTAAACCGACACTCATATAACATGCGCTCTCAACCTAATAAACGCTTTAGCCATGGCGACCTTTGCCCTGCCGATAATATCTATACTACGGGACTCGATCGCTACAATCTTTTTAAACTAAATATATAACTGCTTAGTGATGTTTCAAGGAGGTGTTTGTGTTTGTTAAAATAAAAAATCAAGAAAATATATTTGAAAATAAAAAATTATTTTTTTACTTTATATTTTAACAACTAAAAACATAGTGTTTTGAAATATTATTTTTAATTATTTTATATTGTTTTTACTCATGTTTATAATATAAATAATAATACAAAAATAATCAAAATAAAATAATAAATATTAAAATTATTTTTGGGACATATTGAAAATATTTTAGCTTCCTTCTTAATATTTGAGAATAAGTTATAAAATAAAACTTCAATTTTAATCTTAAATCTATATTTTAAAGGGTAATCATTAAAAGACGTTTTTTTTAAGTGATTAAAAGAACTTTTAAAAACTTAATTTTTGAAATTTAACATTTCATTGCCAGTATGATCAAGTGGTTAAGAGTTCACGTGAAACATACAAAAGGGAAAAGTCTAGAATACCAAAAAAGATAAATTTGTGAGGAACGAAATACTATAATATAATGTAAAATAAATAAATAAAAAAATAAAAACACTTTATTCATTTTTGACATTATTTTAATAAAAATATCTCCATTTTTTTTTCCTTAGAAATAACACTTTCTTTGAAATGATACATATAAATACATTTATTGGTAGTGGTACTTTTTTTTTTGTCTAAAATAGGTAATTAAGGATTGAAGACACACGCAAATACATTAAATGATAATAGTATTTTTTTTTGCTCTAATATTATTATTTTTTTTAGAAAATCCTTAGAAGGGGATTAAATTCAACAATTTAGAGTTATTTGAATTTTTTTAAACCAAATATCCCATTTTAAAATGATAATATCATAAACAAGTAATA
Organism: Tetrastigma voinierianum; assembly: GCA_016808115.1. Lineage (NCBI taxonomy): Eukaryota > Viridiplantae > Streptophyta > Magnoliopsida > Vitales > Vitaceae > Tetrastigma > Tetrastigma voinierianum. Next base: position 652,875 of record JAEQBH010000143.1, read on the forward strand.
TGTGAATAAAAATAATAATAGTCTCTCCAAAACTGGAACTTTGTACCTGGATTCAAATATAAAAAGAGTTATTGAAGGCTTAGAAGAGATTTCTAACTTTATCCTTATAATAACATAATACAAGTAAACGGGTAAAAAAATATAAAGCTTTCATGCTTGAATCCTTATGATAAACCATTGGTAAAAGGGTGGAAAGACTTACAGAGAGATTTCATGTTTGAATTCTTATAATAAGATAGTAGTATAATCTAATATGAAAATTGGATAATCAATCTAATGTGAAAATTTTTAATTATTTTATATTGTTTTTACTCATGTTTATAATATAAATAATAATACAAAAATAATTAAAATAAAATAATAAATATTAAAATTATTTTTGAGACATATTGAAAATATTTTAGCTTCCTTAATATTTGAGAATGGTTATAAAATAAAAACTTCAATTTTAATCTTAAATCTATATTTTAAAGGGTAATCATTAAAAGACGTTTTTTTAAGTGAATAAAAGAATTTTTAAAAACTTAATTTTTGAAATTTAACATTTCATTGCTGGTATGATCAAGCAGTTAAGAGCTCATATGGGGTATAAGGAAGGAAAATGTCTAGAGTACTAATAAAAATAAATTTATGAGGAATTAAATACTATAATATAATACAAAATAAATAAATGAAAAAATAAAAACATTTTATTCATTTTTGACATTATTTTAATAAAAATATCTTCATTTTTTTCCCTTAGAGATAACACTTTCATTTAAAGGATACATATAAATACATTAATTGGTAGTGGTACTTTTTGTCTAAAATAGGTAAGGATTGAAGACACACGCAAATACATTAAATGATAATAGTATTTTTTGCCTTGGATGAGTTAATTTTTTTTTAGGAAAATCCTTAGAAGGATTAAATTCACAAATTTGTAGTTATTTGAATTTTTTTAACCAAATATCCCATTTTAAAATGATAATACCATAAACAACATGTAATATGTGAATAAAAAAAAAAAATAGCCCTCCAAAATCCAACCCTTGAAATCGGATTCAAATGGTAAAAAGGAAAGAAGGCTTAGAAGAGATTTCAAATTTTATCCTTATAATAACATAATATAAGTAAACGCGTAAAAAAACTTAAAAAGCTTTCATGCTTGAATCCTTATGATAAGAGAGTACTACCATTGATAAAAGGGTGGAAAGACTTATCGGGAGATTTCATGTTTGAATTCTTATAATAAGATAGTAGTATAATCTAATATGAAAATTGGATAGAACAATCTAATTTGAAAATTTTTAATTATTTTATATTGTTTTTACTCATGTTTATAATATAAATAATAATACAAAAATATTTAAAATAAAATAATAAATATTAAAATTAATTTTGAGACATATTGAAAATATTTTAGCTTCCTTAATATTTAAGAATTGTTATAAAATAAAAACTTCAATTTTAATCTTAAATCTATATTTTAAAGGGTAATAATTAAAAGACGTTTTTTTAAGTGATTAAAAGAATTTTTAAAAACTTAATTTTTGAAATTTAACATTTCATTGTCAGTATGATCAAGCGGTTAAGAGCTCATATGGGGTTTAGGGAAGGAAAATGTCTAGAGTACTAATAAAAATAAATTTATGAGGAATTAAATACTATAATATAATACAAAATAAATAAATGAAAAAATAAAAACATTTTATTCATTTTTGACATTATTTTAATAAAAATATCTCCATTTTTTTCCCTTAGAGATAACACTTTCTTTTAAAGGATACATATAAATACATTAATTGGTAGTGGTACTTTTTGTCTAAAATAGGTAAGGATTGAAGACACACGCAAATACATTATATGATAATAGTATTTTTGCCTAAGATGAGTTATTTTCTTTTAGGAAAATCCTTAGAAGGATTAAATTCACAAATTTATAGTTATTTGAATTTTTTAACCAAATAACCCATTTTAAAATGATAATATCATAAACAACATGTAATATGTGAATAAATAAAAAAATAATAGCCCTCCAAAATCTGATTCAAATGGTAAAAAGGCTCAGAAGAGATTTCAAACTTTATTCTTATAATAACATAATACTGTAAGTAAACGGGTAAAAAAACTTATAAAGCTTTCATACTTGAATTCTTATAATAAAAGAGTACTAAGCTTTCATACTTGAATTCTTATGATAAAAGAGTATTACCATTGGTAAAAGGGTGGAAAGACTTATCAAGAGATTTCCTATTTGAATTCTTATAATAACATAGTAGTACAATCTAATATGAAAATTGGATAGAACAATCTAATGTGAAAATTGGATAGAATTAAAAAAATAATAATAAAAAAATAAAATAAAATAAAAGGTATGTGGCATATGGTGAACACGTGCACGTGCAGGCGGGGAAGAAATTTAACCCCCAGTATATTAGAGAGAGGGTGCGCACGAGAAACGAAGAGAACTACAGTAATGGAAAGAATAGATTCAGTAGATAGAGATGGGCAACAACAAATATTGGAAAATTAAAAAAAACAAATTCACTCTTCTCCTTTCTCTCTCTCTCTCTCTCTCTCTTTCTACCTTGATTCTCTGCAGATAGAGCAGAGGCATCTTCTGCATTCATACTACTCACACATTCCTCTGTTTGTCAAGTTCCCTTCTCAGGAAACCAAACCCTCTTCCCATTCTGCCTTCTTTGTCTGCCCATGAATTTCTCTTCCAAAAATGGGTGAAGACTCCTTAGCTACAGTCCCATTTGACAGAGCTGTTGAACAGGTTTTCTTTTGATTTTATTTTCTCTGTTATTTTCTTTTTTTTTTTCTTGTCAAGATACGCAAAACCAACAAAAATGGGAAAAGAAATGGGAAATAGCTGGTGCATGGCTTGTCTCCACTGTGAATTGTATTTGTTTCTCCTTCTCCCTTCTTGGCGAAAAGCCAGCTGAGTTGAATCGTTTCTGGTTCTCTGTTCTTCATTATTTTCCCACAGTAATCCCCATTTCGAGCTCTCCTTTCAGAGTTTCCTTTTAGTTAATTTACTTGACGTGATATGATCAAAGATTCAAAATCTGGAGAAAGAGAACACTGAATTTGGAACCGTTTTCTGGGTTTTTTTTTCCCTGTAGATCAACTCACCAACTGTTTAGTTTTGTATTTGAATTTCTAGTAATGTCAAGGTGGAAGACTAATTGGGTTTCCAACTTGCATTTGGTTTTTGATGTAGTCTTCATAGATTATTGCTTGTTTGCAATTTTTTTTTTTTAATTATACATATTTTTTGCACATGGTCTTCTTCTTTAATGGATTAGAACTTGCAGTTGGTTAATTATGCAATTTAGACATCCAGCAGTACATGATACTGCTGATTTGAGAATCTACTGCCAGAGTTTTCTCCCCATCTCCATGATCAGCACAGAGTAGTATAAGGGTTGATTGGAATCTACTGCCCTTTACTTCGTTTATAGCAGGGAAAAACATATGCGGTTTTTTGGTTCATTTTTATTTATTTAGTTATTTAGGGTGGATTTGTATTCCAAGTTCTTTTACAGTGTCATGGAATTTGTATACATTTCTTCTGCAATAATGGAACCTAATCGGGATGTGGGCTTTTAATTAAATAATTACATACTTTATGAGTGAAATGAAGTTTATAGTGTCTTGATTCATGGCACTGCATTCTTGTTTGGCCTTTAGCACTCATTGGATTTGTCTTGCCACAATCGATGAGTTTGCTAATCCTTCCAGAATCTCCTCTTTCTATTTTTTTTGGTCCTACCTTTCGTTTTCTCTCCTTTTTTGGTTTCTTTTTCTTTGTTGATAACAATTTCAGAGTTTGATTATTGAGTCTCTTGTTCCTTAAGAACTTTTAATAAATTGTGCTGATTTTCTACCTGAATATGATATATTGGTTGAGGTCAGAAAATGATTTTTAATATTTTGGAGGTTCAGTTGGAGATATATCCTTGGCCGACCTATTTTTTTTTTTATATATTTTCTGTTTTTTGTAGAAAATTTATGTCCTGTTTATGTTTATTGTGAATTTGTGCAGGCAATTGTGACTTTGAAAAAGGGTGCTTATCTTTTGAGGTGTGGGCGGAGAGGGAAGCCGAAGTTCTGCCCTTTTAGGCTATCCACGGTAGCATCATCTTTTATGTCTTATGCTTTGAGAGTTTTTTTTAACTGGAATGGAAATAATAATTTGTTCAATGAACAGAGTTTGAAGAACTGCTTTTCCAAACCAAGACAGATCGTTAGACTAATTGTACTAAGAAAACTTTTGAAGAATCTGATATATTTAAAGTATGGGGCTAACTTTCAAACCTTGGAAGCATCATGATTGCAAGTCAGATCATAATCTGAGCTCCTTATACTGCTTTGTGTGAAAAAATGCACAATATTGGATATGAGGATTTATGCTTAGCTTTCATTAATTCGTGTAACAGGGACTATGTAGAACAGATTAGATTGGATAAATATTTGTATGGTTGATCTGATAGAGTTTTTGTTACAGGCTAGTTGATTGAACATTTTTGAACATTGTATATATTATTTCCCAAGTTATAGTATTTACCATCTTCTGTCAAAAATGTCTGTCTAAGCTGAAGCCCCAGGAAAACTTGTTCCTGTTCTTTGACTGAATCCCGTTGGAATTGAGTTGTGACAAATTCAATTTCTAAATATCTCCACTTATGTCAAAATCTAATACTTTAGGGATACGAATTTGTTGCTGACCGTGTGATGCAGATTTCCATTCTTAAATACAACCTCTATTGAAACAAAGATTTTACAAAAGAATTATGCATAGTGAAATGAATGGAAGAAAAAATAACACTACAGTCTTTTCCTCCCCCCCTTTTTGTTTCTCAGTTTGCTAAAGAAACTTTATAATAACAGTTTTGGAATTTGGTTTTGTTTGAATTTCAGGATGAGAAGTTTTTGATTTGGTATTCTGGTCAGGAGGAAAGACAATTGAGATTAAGCTCAATTACAAAGATTATACCAGGGCAAAGAACTGTATGTAAATAAGAGCTAATATCCAAGTTAAATTGCATGCATAAACCATTAGCTGTTGGTGATATTCCATTATGCTTTATCTGTCGGGGATTGTAGGTAAATTTTCAGAGGCAGCTTCAAGAAGAAAGAGAGTGTCGGTCCTTTTCCCTTGTTTATGCTAATGGTGGACGGTCGCTTGATCTGGTAATCTTTTGAAATCTTTGGTTCAGTTTCTTGCATATATCTTTACTAGTTAATCCTGATACTTTTTTTGTCTATCGTAATTGCAGATATGCAAGGACAAAGCGCAGGCTGATTCTTGGTTTTTAGGCCTGAAAGCTGTGATATCCAGATGCCAACAGCCTAAACAATTGAGCACATTTAGAAACTGTGTAGGTGTACAAACTTGTGTCAATAGCCCAGCTGGTTATTTTCGAAGAAAGCATAATCTAGGACTTCTAGAGGATGCCCCAAAGTTTAGTCAGGTGATCAATTAATACCTTTCCTTTTGTGGTTAATTTGGAGTATGTGTCATTTAACTTGCTCATAATATACCTTTTTCGAGAGGCAAACATAAAATTCGACCATTTGTGGTTATCTTGTGTTTGTATTTGAAATTTATTGGGGAAACATGGAAACAAGTTAGTTAGCTATAAAAAGAGAAAAAAAAAGGAAGAATTTAAGGTTACACAAGGATAAAGAAACTGAATTTTAAATGGGTATTAGCAATAGTGATAAGGAAAACAGGTTTGATTTCGCGTGGAATCAACTTGAGTAATGTAAAGCTTCTGTGAAAAGCTTATGAGTGAGTTGTAGTTCTCATTCATGATTCATAGGTTATCATTATGAGTGCTAAAATTGGGTTTCCTAGGTTCTATATAATGTTTGAGTAATCATCCATGCTCTTCCCTAACGCCTTTGCATGTGAAGATTCTGAAAACAATTGCCCCTTCTTCTTTTCTCCAAGAATTTTCACTCCAGAAGAAGAAAATGGATGCAAACATTAGAATATGTAGAATTATGTTTTTGTAGAAAGCGACATATAAGCACAGAGCATTAAAACACAGATAAAGTAAAGCTTGAAACAAGAAAAGAAATTGCTTTAGGTTTCTCCGTACAAGAATGTGAGATGCATGAGATCTCTTTTCTAGACGAGAAAATGAGATCTTTTCCTGTTTTGACTGTTGAATGGTGTTCTTGAATGAACAAATATCGGCCAATGCAATGGAAAGTGACCAAAAAAAGGAGAAGTTAGTGAGATACAACAAACAAACCATATCAGTGGAGCTTACTTCAAATTTCCACAAGTATCAAGTGATTCGAATTAAAATTTCTTGGGATTTTTACTGTAACAGGATGTGAAGTGCCATTCTTTTGGTATTGAAATAGTTGTTTCCTCTATGCAAATCATGTTAAGGAATGTTTTGTAATGTTTTCATTTACGACTACAATAAAATGTTTTCACTTATTTGATTTTGTCATTCTATATTCTGAAGGTACGCAGCTTATGTGGTAGCCCTACACAGTCACTTTCAGAGAGGTGTTTTTCTGATGGCTTGTCATATTCTGCTGATAGCTTTTATTCATCAGAATCAAGTGTATCGAACGTGAAAAATGTACCAGATGTTTCACTTCAAAGTTCTCCATATGTTGAACCAGATCATCCCAAGCAGAGGCAAGAAATATATGTTGGGACAGAAATTCAAACAGATATGTTGAGTCAGGTCTCTGCACCTTCTCATGCAACACCACTAATGGAAAAGAATAATATTCTAAGAGATGTCATGATTTGGGGAGAAGGAATAGAAGGAGGGATCTTAGGAGGTGGGGTCTATAGGCTTAGTAACCAAAATGGGATGCACTCGGATGCTCTGCTTCCCAAGTTACTAGAATCCACCACAATGTTAGATGTGCGAGAAATATCTTTAGGGGGGAAGCATGCTGCCGTAGTTACCAAACAGGGGGAAGTCTTTTGCTGGGGTGAGGGGAGCAGGGGAAAGCTTGGGCATAGAGTTAACATGGATGCAGGCAACCCAAAAATTGTTGAATCCCTTACTGGTGTCCTTGTAAAATCAGTTTCATGTGGGGACTATCAAACTTGTGCTCTGACCCATTCTGGTGAACTTTATACATGGGGTGACAATGGTTCTGTTACAGATTTAGTGGGTGAAGAGAGAAAGAGAACTCAATGGTTACCAAGTCGACTTTCTGGTCCTTTGGATGGTAAAAGTATATCAAATGTTGCTTGTGGGGAATGGCATATGGCAATTGTGTCCACTTCTGGACAATTATTTACCTACGGAGATGGAACTTTTGGGGTTCTTGGGCATGGGAAGCTTGAAAGCATTTCTCAACCGAAAGAAGTTGAGTCTCTCAATGGCTTATGGGTTAAGGCTGTTGCATGTGGACCATGGCATACAGCTGCTATTGTGGAAATCAGGGCTGACCTTTTGAAGTTCAACTCTAAAGGTGGGAAGTTGTTTACATGGGGTGATGGAGATAAAGGAAGGCTTGGGCATGGTGATCAAGAGATGAAGCTTTTACCAACATGTGTTGCTCAACTTGTAGATCATGATTTTGTTCAGGTTTCTTGTGGGAGAATGTTGACTGTTGGACTTACATGTTTGGGGACAGTATACACAATGGGAAGTGCAGTGCACGGGCAGTTAGGAAATCCACAAGCCAAGGACAAATCAGTTACCCTTGTTGGAGGGAAGCTTAATGATGAATTTGTTAAAGGGATTTCATCAGGATCATATCATGTTGCTGCATTGACATCAAAGGGAAGCCTTTATACATGGGGCATGGGTGCAAATGGGCGGTTAGGATTAGGCGATACCGAAGATAGGAACTCCCCAACTGTAGTGGAGGCACTGAGAGATAGACAAGTAGAAAGTGTTGCCTGTGGATCAAGTTTTACCGCTGCAATCTGTTTACACAAGTCTATATCTAGCACTGACCAATCAGCTTGTAGTGGATGTAAAATGGCTTTTGGGTTTACGAGGAAGAAGCATAATTGTTATAATTGTGGTCTTCTATTCTGTCGTGCATGCAGTAATAAGAAGGTTCTAAATGCATCTCTAGCACCTAATAAAAAAAGGCCTTTTCGAGTTTGTGACCCATGCTACAGCTATCTGCAGAGGATTAGACATCCAAATAGACAATTGAAGCTGGAAAATTATAGTCCAAGACAACTATTGACGACACAAAAAACATCATTTGATGAAAAAGAGGACAGGGGGGGAGGAACTCCTGCACAGACTCAATTTTCATCTATTGGACATCCCTGTAATGAGGAAAACCAATCCTGTGAAAAGAAGCCATTTAAAAACCAAGTGGAAATTCAGCACAATGTAGAGCCTGTGTCTTCTTTGTCAAATGGACTGCCTAGATGGGGTCAAGTTCCATGCCCTTCACTATTTGAAAAATATTGTAGAGAAAATTGTATAGCATTGGTTCCTCTTTCCAATAATCAGCTATCTTCTGTTCCTAGGTGTGGGAAACAGAGTTCCAGAGGGTATAGATATATGGTGTCTACTATTGTGAACATGGAGAAAGATTTTTCTGACACAGATAAGATTCTTGTAGAAGAGGTTCAGCGGCTGAGAGATGAAGTAACTTTTCCATCCTTTTGACTTTTACATTTTTTTAAGTTGCTAACAGTAATCATGCATGTTTTTCCTGTCTTCTGTGATATGATTGGCATCTCTCTCTCAAGCACTTATGGCATGGAATCATCAGCTTTCTGCTCTTGACATTACTAGATTAGTTCACAAACTAGGTAGATTTTTATATTACATGCTTTTAAGAATGGTGACTACTAATAGGTGTGCATCAGCCATATACATTTAGAGAAGCTCCAATTATGCTCTGTTTTTGGGTGCCAATTGAGTTTCATGAACTTAGGGAATATGAATTGTTCAAATAATTTTTCTGTCAAAGATACGAATGAATGAAATATAAACCATGAGGGGGCAAAACCCAATTTCGCAAGGGTGTCATAACACAACACAAAACAAGAAATTGCATAGTAGAACATGGTACAGATTACATGGAAGCTCTTCAACAAATCATCTGTAATCTATTCGAGCTTCTACACCTTTTGAAACAATGATAACCCTTTGTGGGTTAACATTGCATAAGGGTATTTGACAATATCCATATAACTCATTTCTGAGGAGTTGGGATCACGTTTTCTTTAGCTGAGATTCTAAAGGTAATGCTTGATTTAATTACATTATCCATGGCCCAACCTTTTGGTGTCCCTTCGTCCAATGATATGTTTATGACATAAGAAACTAGAAGTAGCCTTGTCGATGATGAGATGGGCCATGTAAACTTAGCACTGATATCATAGGAAAAAGTAATATGGTTTGAATGGAAGGCACTACAAGAAACAAGTCTATGGTTGAAAGATGTCATAGCTTGTAAGATTCGGACTATGAATGGATGAAGGTGGGGAGAAAATAAATTTCTATGGGCAGGGCCTATCTGTATGGTTGGTTTTAATCGTATTATCCAGCCTCTTGTTCTGAAAAAAAAGTCTCAGATTATGCTCCTCATCCAAAATGTACACAGGAATCTTATATGTAAAAGGATTTTTTGTAATGGAAAAATCTGATTTTAGTGTTCCTGGAAGTGATACTTCTGTGTTCTTTGTTCTGGATTTGAATTTAGTAGTATAAGACTTTTGTCATTACCAGGATTTGTCTATCCTATATGCATATGTTTTTCCCTGGTTAGTCATAATTTCTCATTTGGATTAACACATGTAACATTGTTGCATTTTCTTTACTTCCGTGGTGTGAAGTTCAAATTGCTTTCGGATATCATCTCTGAATAGTCTTTCTCAACCAAAATTCATTTTATTTCAAATAGGTTAGGAGCCTTGAAAAGCTATGTCAAATGAGAAGTGAGAAGATTCAAGAATGTCAACAGAAATTACAAGAAACATGGACTCTAGCTAGGGAGGAAGCTGCTAAGTGTAAAGCAGCAAAGGAGGTTATAAAAGCTTTATCATCAAGGGTAATCTCGATTCATTGTTTTTCTAGTTGGTTGTTTGCCATGTTTCGTATCAAATCTGTGGGACATGCAAAGATTTTATTTATTTATTTTGGTAACTTCAATGGAAGTTTGATTTAATAATCATGAAAGTGAACTTATATGCATCATCTGAAGTTTTTTCTTTATTTTTACATTTTGATGGGATAAAAGCTTCTGCATGTGTGATGAAGTTAGAAACCACAAGTATAACATACAACCTCAATTTTCTAAGTTCTTTTCTGAAAAATATAAATCCTATGGTAAAGAAATCGTTCTTAGCATCTGAATCCTGAACTCCACGCTTTAAAATGGAGTCGTGGGAAAACAAATCTAAGCATTCTGGAATAAACCATACAATTGGTTCTTTCCAATGTTATTTGGGAAAAAGTAACAATCATAAATATGGTGGGGAAGGGTTCCCATAGGTTTTTTAGTAATGAATGTTAAGGAATTGATAGCAAATGATAGCAGGTAAATCATCAAATCCTTCTCCTCACTGTTTTTAGTATATACAGGGTTTTTCTTTCTTTCTCCGGATTCAAGTGAATAAATTTCTGTTTTGGCTATCATTGTTTATACCTATTTATTACCATTTCATATGAGATGCAATGTTCTATAGACTAAGAAACAATGTTACCATTTTCGTAGTTGTTTTGATCTTTTTCTATTCTTTCCTCTGTATTTAAATGAAAACGTGTTTTTTCCTCAACTCTATTCAGTAATTAACTCTTAATGATGATTAGTTTGCCCTTGGCTTCATTCAACCCATATTTGAAATACATGCATAAAATGACCGAGATATGAGATGGTTTCCAGTTTTCCTTGTGATCCATATTGTCTTGGATCAAGAGTCTAAGAAATAATATTTAGGATTTTATGATTGGTTTCTAATCTCTTTATTCATATTATAATAAGAGACTAATGACATCTATTGAAATTTGTTGAGGCATATATGGTGTAGTGAAGTTTTGATTTTGGTTGATAATATTACCTTTCTATTCCATCAAAAAATGACATGTTTAAATTTATCTACTTCTTACTTGAGGAGCTGCTCAAATTCCGTAGGTTTAAAACTCCAACAATTTCATTTCTTTTACATCCTCAGTTTGTGCATTTCCACAGGAGCCAAACTCATGTTTTTTCATTTGTACTATATTCTTTGTTTAGCTTCATACCATGTCAGAGAAACTTTCTTCTGATAGAGATGCAAAAGATGGAATTGATTCAAAGCTGCCTCAAATCATTACAAGATATATAGATACCCCGAAAGAGAGACAACTAGATAGTCTCTGTGGCTCTCCAATTGTGTTCTCTAATTCACTGAGATCTATGTATGGGAGAGATGAGAGTCATGGCCATACTAGATCAGTAGAGGATTCATGCCTTGGGAAAATAGATCCAAAACAAAATGGAACTAAGGCATCCAAGCTTGAATGGGTAGAGCAGTATGAAACTGGTGTATATATCACATTCATAACTTTAGCAAGTGGGCAAAAAGGCCTCAAGCGGGTGAGATTCAGGTATTTTTCTTCTACTCATTACAATCTCTTCATGTGACTGCAGTTGTATTTAAAAGATTACTTGGCTATTCATATTCCTATCATAAATGAACACAATGACTTGTTCATTATACTTCCAACATAAAGAACATCTCTAGCTTGTTTAATTGATCATTCCCTTTGAATCCTACCATGTTTTTGGTTTGTATTTTCGATCCCTATCCAACAAGATAACTCCAAAATGTTTAATACTGATCAACCTTTAACTTTAACTTGGACTAATACTTGGATCTGTGTCCTCATGCAGCCGCAAACGATTTACCGAGAAGGAGGCAGAACGATGGTGGGAAGAGAACCAAACAAAAGTGTATCAAAATTATGGGATTGAAGGATACATAAGCTCCAGCAAAAATAAGAAGAAGGGTTAGTCAGCTTTCCTTCCTTGCCCTAATAACTGAAGTTCTTTATATCCAGATGTGCATTGACAGGTAAAAGTAGGCGTGTTCATCAAGAACACTAGAGAAGACGGCCCGTGCCCTAATGATAAGTTCATGCAGTAAAAAAGGTGGTGGTTTCTTCCTGTCAGCTATTTGAACTAGATACCTAGCTGCATGTGTCATATCTAACTAATGAAGAATTGGCTTACAGATAAAGGTGAAATTTTCTTTGTATTTAAAGATTCCATGTTGTACTTGGTTCGTATGCTGTTCAGTGTATAATAGTTGTCAATAAGGAAGAAAAGCAGGTGTTGTTTTACATAGACATGGATTTTTCTTTTTGATGTGAAAATTTGTATTGATTGAGAAGAGAAGCTTAAATGGTTGTGCTCCTGAATAAAATCAAGAGCTCAATATATTAGCATGTTGAGCTGTTTCTGTTACTTTCCCATGTTGGAATCAACATGATCTATCATTGGACTGCTAAGTTGCATGGTATAGAAAAGCCCAGATAAGAGTAGGCTTTCATTGGGCTTTATTGCTTTTGGGCTCTTATTCCTCTCATGTCGACTTCATAACTTTGAAACTCATAATTTTCAAAGAGCTACATTTGTATTATATATTTTTTTTTCATAGGAGATAATATTTTCAGTATTTGTGTTTTTTAATAATAAACTCTTTAAATTAGACTAGTCAAATCGATAAAGAAGTTTTGTAAAGTTTAAACACAATTATTGAAAGGGGAACTTTGTTTTTTTTAAAAAGAAAATAATTTTATTGACTAAAACTAGGAAATACATCGATAGAAACACAAATACCAAATTGCTAAAAATCATAGAAGATGAAATAACACTTAGATAAATAACATAATAAATCAGTTCAAAGCCTATAAATTTGATAATGCTATAGTGATTAGAATATTTATGATTTTAATTCTACAATATATTGATGATTATAATCTGATTTGTTGTATATGATTAAATATGTTTTGCTTGTTTGAATCGTTCGCACACAAATAAAACGTTACAACAAAACGACAAAAAAACAAAATGTTGTAACAAAACAATGACACAAAACCAAAAAATGTAACAAGATGAAGAAATAACTGTAACAAGATGAAGAAATCATGAAAAACAAACATAAAGCTCATATCTATGTGGAATAACCGCTTTATTAAGACATAGATTGATAGAAAGAGGTAAAGAGGGATGATTTTAGATTGAGAATGGTCAAAAATCACTTATTCTTGCTTAAGGAAGATGAGTGGCAAGAAGAAAAAGTTTGTTGAAATGGAAACTTAAATGGTGTTTGATAAATCAATTTAGATTTTTAAAGTGATTGAATGATTTATTTTATATCAAATTTAAATCTTTTTGTAAGCATGGTTTTAAATATAAGTAAGAATAAGTTTACTACTTTAACTTAGTATTTAACGCAATATTTTACCTTAAAGTTCTGACATGATGTTATTCAACAAAAAAAAAAAAAATGAAATTAGTATAAATCAAGTCATTCTTAGTTATAAGTGGTAGTATTAAACTATTTTTAAGTCATTAAATTGGTTGACTAAGTACCTTTTTAATATGAATCAAGCCATTTTTAATTTTTAAGTGGAGGTATTAAATTATTGTAAAGTCATTTAATTGATTTACTAAATACTTTTTTAATCATATCAGCTGTCGATTTTTTGGAATTCAAATGAAGTAGGACTTTATGAAAGATTTTTTTTTTTTAACATGCTGGTAGGTTTAAGACCAAATGCGGAAGTGTACTTACCTCCATCCATTGCGAAACAAAAGGAAAGTTATTTGGGGTTTTTGTGTTCTTGCTCCTTCACACCATGATAGTGCTGACTGTTTGAGAGAGGAGAGAAGAAAGGGTGGTCCAAAACATAAACAAATTTAACTTTATAAGGAATTTTCATCATAATTCATTTTAATGGTTGAAGACTGTTATGGCATAACATTAAAACGTTAAGGCGTAAATCAAATTAATATGGACCACTTAATTTCTCTCTTAATTTTCTTAATGAGAGAACAATCCAAAACGGAAATGAGAATTAACACTCCCCAACTTGGTCCATATTATTCAATATCACCTTAATAAGAAACAAACATATGAATCATGGTGACTAGTCTTCTAAAAGCAAATGTTATCTTCCATGTATCATAGTATATTTGTCCCTTTAACAACAACTTTTAACTTTATGGAATAAACCCTATGTTTATTCTGGGTCAAAACTTAATAGTATTTCTCTATCACAATAACTCACATGTGCACAACTATATGAGAAACATCAACTGAATAAGAGTTTCATTAATAACTAAATATGTACATACAAATTTTAAGATTACAACATGGACCTAAGTCCCATGTTTGTTTTCATGTTTTATGAAATTCCTTACTGGCATGCCTTTTAGTTAGAGGATCTACAACCATTAACTCAGTGCTTACGTGCTCAATGTCCACTTTTTGTTCTTTAACACGTTCCTGGATAGCTAAGTACTTTATGTCATTGTGTTTACTTCGACTCCCACTTTTGTCATTCTTAGCCAGAAAAACAACAGCTAAGTTGTCACAATACAATCTCAATGGCCTATGAATGGAATCAACAACTTTCAAGCTAGCTATGAAACTCTTGAGCCAAACACCATGTGAAGTGGCCTCAAAACAGGTAACTAGCTCGGCCTTCATAGTGGAAGTGGTCGTCAAGGTGCATACCGCTAAAAATGCGAAAATGAATTTTCTAGAAAAATACTAAAAATAATTTTGGTAAAAATCCAAAATTTTTCTAGATCTCGGATGACAAAACAGACTTCACCGTTGGAATCGTATCGTGAAATCTAGCTACCACGTCGAATTTCGTCGAATTCTGAGATAGTCGGAATTTCACGTTTTTCGAGGCACCGAGTATCGGGTGCTATAAAACGATATGTGATGTGACAAAAGTCACCCACTACATGTACTCTTGTGACACATGTTGCATGAGTAGAGAGAGGATCGAAATGGATGACCGAGATTGTGCCAAGTATCAAAAATCAAGAAAAAGGACACATTGGGAATTATTGGAAAAGAATAAATGAGAATAAGACAAACTAGGAATAGTTGTCTTCTCAAACAAAAAGGGAACCAAAAACGTGCAGGGGAAGAATAGATGCAGTGGCTGGGGTTTTTTTTTTATTTTAGAGAGAGAGTGTGCAACTTATCTACAGATCTACCGGTCCGATCGGACTGCTAGGTTTCTTCGAGGCCAGAAGGAAAGTTGTTCTGCGTGGCGAGGGCAGCGGACGTGAGCACCAATTTGCTTGGAGTTTCGACAAACTCCGTGAGGTAGGAGTTTTATCTACTTGTTTTTTACCACTTTGTTTAAGTGTTTGTTGATGAGTTGAGTTGATTGAAGTAGCAGTGAGTAGTTTGATCGATCCCAAAACTTGGGACGGGTATTCAAATTTTGGAGCTCCATTTGGATAATTACGAGACATTTGGGTGCTTGTGTTGGAATTTATTCAATGAAGTATATTTGTTGTGTGCGCAGGCCGAGAAAAATGGTCATGGATTTCGGGTTCCTGAGGTGGGCAGATGTTGGGTGAGTGGAAGTTTGCCATGGATAGCCTTTGTTATGTTTTAGACGATTAAAGTGATCCGGGTTGTAATGAATTAGACCAAAAAAAATCGTCCATTGTGTTGTGGCTTGAATTGTGTGGGAATTGTGATGAGCACCAAGTGACTAATTGCATGTTAGTTGATTAAAATTGAAAAACATGTGGTATGCCTGATAATTTGAGAATATATGCATACTTGATATATTTGTATAAATTGTGTTGAAATGGCATAATGCATTTCATATGCACCGGGGTAACCTAGAAATTAAGTGTGAGTGCATGGCAGATTTTACGGCGAACATGGTTGCGAAAGGAATTTCACGGGGATGATTTTTGGGAGAAATTGGGTTGGGAGATGGGCCCAGCCAGATCATTTCGGATGAGGACCATGGCGTTTTGGAAAGTTCCCGACCAATTCGCCTCGGAGGGTGAATCGATGCTTTTCTTGAAAAGCTTCGGTAGTTTGTTTTCGAGAACAACAAGTTTTGTTTTATTTTTCTCATAAATGGCTTAGGCAAGTGTGAGGGAGTCGGTGAGGACTCGAGACATGGGAATAGGCATGTACACATTCAAGTAGGATCACAAATTTACTTGAGTGTGTGTTTGATAGACATTACATATGCTTGGGTGGGGAGTAACCCATTTAGGGTGATTCCTTCTTGGCGATAGCTCACGTGGGGAATATTATTTGAGATGCGAGACATTAGAAGGCGGCTCGTTATAGTAGATTTTGAAAGAAAGCCGGGTTGTGGCTTTGAAGTTTTTGGGATAATATGTATTAGAATTGTAAATTTTAATGTATTTGTATTAAGAGTAATGTATAACTCTTGAACCATGTAATATAATTGGTTGAATGTATTTGGATGAGTATGACATGGCAAAGCCCAATGGCCATTTACTCATGTGTGTCTCGTAATCTGAGAGCGTATAGATTTTCCTGTGAGGTTGACGGTAGTCCATGAACTTTTGATTTTAAGGCGTCCACGGCTTAATTATCAGGCTTAGGTACCGCGAGTACCTAGGGCTTGGGGGACTTGGGCTTAGGCCATGGTCAATGAGGTGTAAGAACATCACCACTTGGTGTGGCTCGATGTAGGTTTAGGTATGTGATTACCTAGGAAGTCATAGGACGAGGGATAGAATCTTGCATCTGGTGTTTGATGTGTGATGGTGTGTATAACATGGGTTGTATGTTATGTGATAGTTTGATAAATTGTGGTGTATGTATGTGTGAATGATGAGCATAACACGGATCGTTATGTGTTGTGTGATTGTGTGCTTAGTGAGTAGCACATAGGAATTTTTTTTTAATGTTGAACACTGAGGTTGAGTGTGAAAAAAAGGAGGTTGAAAATTTTGAATGGTGGTCGGGAAATAAAAACGAAAAAAAAAATGATGAAGAAATTTTCTAAGGTTTCTGATTAGTAATAAAATGAAGAAAATTAAATAAAATAAATTTTTATAAAATTATTTGAGTGTACTGGAGAATGAAAAAAAATGGATATATATTTTTTAGGTGACAAGAGTGAAGAAATGAAAAAAAAAAAAGTGTAACGAAAAAAAGGCGTGAAGAAACTAGAAAGGAGTATTGCTTTGGCCAAGTCACGATACAATGGAAATTGTATCGTGACATGGCAGTCATGAGGCTTGATTGACTGGGGAAGAGAGTGTGTCTGATCTGATCGTTGTATCGTGACGGGGGGCGATCTTGGGCGTCGGTTTAATGCAGGGCGTGCCAGTGGCGATCACACTTGGTTGTATCGTGGCCAGGGCGATGTGGTGATTGGCTGAGGGTGTCCGCGATCTGATCGTTTGTATCGTGATGACGAAGAAGGCGGCATTGGGGACGTGTGTCCTGGCTACGGTGTTGTATCGTGACAAATGGGTAGCCTAGTTATGGGCGTGTCACAATACAATTGAGTGTATCGTGAGGGGGCGATAGGCGGTTGGTTGTGTTAACGTCTGACACGGCCCGGGGCTGCGATGCGTGCTGCAACGCGCCGGGAGTTCGCGAGAGCCGCAGCCACTCTGCGTTGCCTGCGTGCAATGGGCCTGCGGCCACGACACGTGCGGTCTTTGGGCCATGACACGAGCCAGCGTCTTGCGTTGCACAGGTGCGATGCGGGCCCGGTTTGTGAGTCTTGACCCTAGTCGGATTTGGGTCCAACCGAGTTTTGGACTGATTAACCCCATTTCGATCCGCATTTGGGACCTTGTTCTGAGCATGTTCATAAGCACTGTTCATAAAAATTTTCAAACAAAAAAAAAAAAAAAAAAGAAATAATTTTTTTTGAAAAATAAAATAAAATAAAATGAAATAAAATTTTGTAAAAATGAAATTTTCAAAAAATGAAAATTTTGTTGTTAAAAATGATTTAATAAAATGAATTTATGTCTTGCATTACCTATAAATGCAAGGACATTGTGTATGAATGTTTTAAATTGTATGAATATGAATAGTGTATCGAGGTACGTGTTTATGTGAGATGCTGCGTTGAAATTAACCTGCCATTTGACTTGTGTATGATGGCTAGTCGACGGGCGTAGGGATCTTCCACGAGGTATTGGTCGAGGGCACCATCGGCACGGCCAGTGGGCTTTCTTTGGGGCGTAGGAGTTGCGGAGTCAAGCTATCGCACGGGCTTGTGCGATAGTGTGCGGGGCGGAGTCAGAGAAGCGACCTCCAAACGTTTAGAGCACATCATCCTCCAATGGTTATAGGGAGGAGTAGATGGCCTTACGAGGCATCTGAATATGGGTCTTGGTACTAAGAGGAAGGAAGATCCATCTTCTTCCAGCCGGGAAAAGCGAGAAAGACCACGTTTAGCAAGGATATCGGGACGGGGCCGAGGTCATCGGGACTAAGGCCGGGGATGGACATTTATTCGAGCCAGGGGCAGATAGTGTTGTTTCTAAACGGCACCGGACACTTCCGGCTGGATTGTCCATGGGGCGGGAATCCCAGGTTATAGGACACCTCGGTCTCGATCATCGGTGAGGCAGAGTTAGGGTTACCCCGGTGGGATGGGCGAGATGGTGTGCTACCATTGCCAACGGCCTGGAGGCTATATGAGGAGGATTGCCTAGAGACGGGGATCCTAGGGTTTTGAGACAATGTGATTGATCGGCGGTAGGACCGAGAGGACACGGGTTTGTTCCCTCCACTAGTATGGGTCGGGAACCGATATCAATCCCGAGATTTGCTCGGCCACTAGTACTTGTGAGCCCGGGTCCACATAGACCCGGGGAGGCGGGCGTAGGTCGAGGTCGACCCACGAGATTTGTAGGCGAGAGTTCGGGTGGGTTGGGCGGAGGACGTGTTAGCATTCTTTGCTAGCCGGGCATATGGGGCGAGATTGTCTAGGGGCGGAGGTCTCATGGTACAACGGTGACGTTCGGACTAATGGATGTAGGTTATGTTCCTACTCTTGCACTTGTTGACTAGAGTAGCGTTTGAATTGGATACATCATGTTCATTCATTAATGCATATTGTGTGATAGGTTTGGGCTTAGAGGTTGAGGCCTTTAGAAAAGCCATAATATGAGAGAATTCTTCCCTAGGATGTAGGGTGAGAATTGGTCAGATGTGTTGAGATTGTGAGTCAGGGATCTCAGTGATTTTGCTCATGGTGGACCTTAGGGTGGTAGACATATTGGATGTCGATGTCATTCTTGACATGGATGAGTTGACGGCCATCGGGTTGTCGATGGTGGGACCTTAAGCTAGGGTCATCATACCGACACGGTCTTGGGTTGGGTGAGATTACGTATGCACGTGGTTGGATGCGTATGTCGTGGAATTGAACGGAAATTCTTTTAGGAAGGAGAATGTGAAACCACAGAGAAAATTGAATTTTCTCGAAAAAGGCATAAAATCGTAATTTTGGTAAAAATCTGAAATTTTCTAGATCTCGGATGTGAAAGCGGACTTCTTGTTGGAATTGTCTGCAAATCTAGCTACCACGTCAAATTTTGTGAATTCACAGGAACGATTAGAAATTTTACGTTTTTTAGAGACAGTATCGGGTCTTGAGTAAGCGACATGTGATCTTGACCAAAGTCACCACTGCATGTACTCTTTGGCATTAACGTGTTAAGTAAAGATGAAGGGGATGGAAATGGATGGTCGATTATGCCAAGTGTCAAAATAAAAAAGGACACATTAGAATTATTGGAAAGAATAAATGAGAATAAGAACAAACTAGGAATGGTTGTCTTCTCAAAACAAAGGGAACCAAAACTGCGGGAAGGCCAGCCAGTGTTTGAGTTTTTATTTTAGAGAGAGAGTGTCGCGACTTCTCTCTAAGATCCGGTGATCGGACCAGTCGGTTCTTGGTAGAAGTTGTTCCTGCGCGGCGAGGGCAACATGTGGGCACTGGTTTCTTGGAGTTTAGACAAACTCCATGAGGTAGGGGTTTTATCCTACTTGTTTTTACCCCTTGTTTAAGTGTTTTGTAGATGGTTGAGTTGATTGAGGTCGTGAGGGGCCGTTTGATCTGTCCAAAAACTTGGGACCGAATTGTTGGAATTTTTAGAGCTCATTTGGACAGTCCACAGACTATTATTTGTTCACTTTAATGTTGAATTATTCAACCATTATGTTGTGGTGTGCATGAGCCGGAAAATGGCCATGGATTTCGGGTTCACAAAGTGGAATCGATGTTGGGTGAGTGGGCTGCCCATGGACAACCCACTGTTATGTTTTGGGACGGTTAAAATCAGTCTTGGGTTGTGTGAATTGGACAAAAAAATCATCCATGTGTTGTGGCTTGAATTGTGATGAGCTCAAGTGAGCTAATTTGCATGTTGGTTGATTAAAATTGAAAAACATGTGGTATGCCTGATAATTTGAGAATATATGCATACCAACAGATCATTTCGGATAAGGACTATGACTGTTTCGGAAAGTTCCCTAACCAATTCGCCTCGGAGGGTAGTCCAATGCTTTTACTGAAACTCGGTAGTTTGTTTTCGAGAACAACAAGTTTTGTTTTATTTTTCTCATACATGGCTTAGCGGTGCCAGGAGGACTTCGAGAACATGGGAGTGGGCATGTAGACATTCAAATAGGACCACGGTACTTGAGGATGTGTGTTTACTATTCGGAGCATTGCATATGCACTTAAGGTAGGAGTATAACCCATTTAGGTGATTCCTTCTTGCGGGTGATAACTCACCACAATCAGAGATATTATTCCAGTGCAGGGAGCATTCGAGAACGGTAGTTATAGAGGCCGATTTGAAGAAAGTCGGGTTGTGGCTTGATGTTTTGGGATAATATGTATTAGAATTCTACAATTTTAATATGTATTTGTATTAAGAGTAATGTATAACTCTTGAACCATGTAATATAATTGGTTGAATGTATTTGGATGAGTATGACATGTAGGCCCAAGTGGCCATTTTACTCATGTGTGTGTCTCGTGATACGAGATGTATATATTTTCCACAGGTTGACGGGTAGTCAACGGACACCCCGGTTTTGGGGCGTCACAGCTTCATGCTTCTCCAAGACACGACTCCACCTACTAACATAAAAATGTAACATGATGTGGACTTTCACGGGTCCACGTGCTTGATGAAGTCGGTGTCGAGATGTGATCACTTCGAATAACGGAATTCAGTTTGTGCTTGATATGAATGCATTGTACCTTGAAGGTAACACATTACCTTCTTTGTAGCTTTCTAGTGGTCTACCCCTATATTACTTTGATATCTACCTAACGCTCCAACAACATAGGCAATGTCATGTCTGGTACAAACTTGTGCAGACATGAGACTTCTAACGATTAGAGGCATATGTTATCATCTACTCATCTGTTAGGCTCGATATCTGGTTCTTGAAGAACATTGTTTAGTGAACTTGTCACCCTTCACAATGGAAGTTGGATTGGGTGAGCAATATTTCATCCGAAATCTTTCTAAGATTTTGTTGATATAGGCCTCTTGAGACAAACCCAAAATGCCTCGAAATCTTTCTCTATGGATCTTAATGCCAATGACATAATATGCCTCATCCATGTCCTTAATGTCAAAATTCTTATAGAGGAATTGTTTCACCTCGTATAATGTTCCCATATCATTAGTTGCTAGCAAAATATCATCCACATATAAGATAAGAAAGCATATCTTACTCCCACTAACCTTCTGGTTTATGCAATTATCCATGACATTCTCTTCGAAACCGAAAGAAGAGATGACCTCATGGAACTTTAAATACCATTGTCGGGATGCTTGTCTTAAACTGTAAATGGATTTATTAAGCTTGCAAACTAAATGCTCACTAGCACTAGAGAAGCATCCTTTAGGTTGTTTCATGTAAACCTCTTCTTCTAGCTCACCATTAAGAAAGGTAGTTTTCACATCCATTTGATGCAGCTTTAGATCAAAATGAGCTACTAGAGCCATGATCACGTGAAGGTAATCCTTTCTAGATGCAAGAGAAAAGGTCTCCGTATAGTCGATTCCTTCTTCTTGAGTGAACCCTTTGGCCACGAGTCTTGCCTTATGTCTCTCAATATTGCCTTGTGAGTCCTTCTTAGTCTTAAAGACCCACTTAGACCCTATGGTTTTTATACTGCAAGGCAACTCGACGAGATCCCAGACTCGATTAAAGGCCATGGAGTCCATCTCCACTTTCATGGCTTCATACCATAAGTTAGATTCTTTAGAATTCATAGATTGTGAAAACGTTTCTAGATCATGTTCGGCTCCAATATTGTAATTTGATTATTGCAAGTACACGACATAATCACTCGGAATAGCTGAATTACTAACACCATTAGATCTCCTTAATGTTGTTTCTTCACGAGGAACTTATTGTTCAATCAGATGCTCAATAGGTTGTTCAACATTTAGTGGATTCTCAATGACTGGTTGTCTTAAACCCGTTTCTACCCCATGGGTATGTATGACAGTCAGTCTATGACTTGAACCAGAGGTCTAACCTTGATAGTGATCTTTTTCAGACAAAGTGCCATGAAATTGACTACTCCCACCGATAAGTCATTCTTAAGAAATTTTGCGTTTCTTGACTCCACAATCCTAGTGATGTGAGAAGGACAAAAAATCTATAACCCTTGGATTTTTTAGCATATCCGATGAAATGCCCACTAATAGTCCTTAGGTATAGTTTCTTTTCTTATGGATTATAAATCCTTACTTCATACGGGCATCCCCATATGCTTATATGTCCTGAAGTGGGTTTTCCGACCTTTGAATATGCAAAATGGCGTCTTTGGACAACCTTAGTTTGGAACTTGATTTAATATATACGTGTTGTCTTTAATTACTCAATCTGAGAGTGAAAGGTACTGTGCTTCATATATCTTACCACTTGTCCATTAAGGTTTGGTTTCTTCTTTACGCCGCTCGATGCAGTATAGAACCCGGGGCATGGTGTATTAGCTCAACAATCCCATGCTCTTAAAGAAACCTAGCAAATGGACTCGGTGCTTATCCATTCTCAGTAAACCTACCATATTACTCTCCACCTCTATCTGGCCTCACTATCTTTATTCCCTTCTCGCATTGTTTCTCTACTTTAACCTTGAATACCTTAAAGGCTTCCAGCGCTTTGTCCTTAGAACGAAGCATGTAGAGATATATGTAACGTGAGTAGTAATCAATGAAGGTGATGAAATATTTCGGATCACACCCACCCATATCAGGACAACAAATGTCTGTATGTTTGATTTTTAACAAATATTTACTCCTTGTTGCACCCCTTTTTGACTTGTTGGTTTTCTTTCCTTTAATGCAATCAAACATGTCTCAAAGTCATTAAAGTCTAGGGCATTAGGTACCTCTTCATTCACTAACCTTTTAATTCTTTGAATGGAGATGTGTCCTAATCTTCGGTGCCATAGTAAGGATGATTCTTCATTCATAACACTTCTTTAAATTCCAACATTTAAACTTAATGAGTTATAAGCATTATTATCTTGCAAATGTATTGAATAGAGACTATCACATAAAGTACCATATCCAATAACTTCTGATTTTATTAAAAATTTAAAACCAGTATTCGAAAAGTTATAGGAGATTCCAAAGATGCAGTCTTTGTCTTTGAAATTAAATTCCTAGAAAACTAGGAACATAGAAGGTCTTCTCGATTGCAAATAAGGCCGTAACAGCTCCAGGTACAAGTGTGATGGCTTTGACGTAGTAGGCTTGACACCCTCTGAATGGATGTACCGCTCATTGCCCACTGGCTTCCTAAGGTTTCGCATTCCCTATAAGGTATTTGAAACATGGATTGTTGAACTAGAGTCAATTAACCAAGTGTTATGATTAACATTTGTGAAATTTGATTCATAACATATGAATGAAAATGAAGTACCTTTATTTTCAAGCTGAACTTTATGCTTTGTGTAGTCTTTCTTGACGTATCCTTTTTTTTTATAGAAGAAACACGTGGACTCCTTCTTGATGTCTTTCTTGGATTGGACCTTGCCCTTTCCCTTGTTTTGAGCCTTATTCTTCCTTTTATTACGAGGAAGAGAAAAAGCACCTTCTCCCCTTGTTCCATGAGTAGTCGTTCCTCCTCTTGTACACACATGGTCAGGAGTTCGCTAATTGACCATTTCTCCTTATGCGTGTTGTAGGAGATCTTAAATGGGCTATACTAGGGAGGAAGAGTTCATAGAATGTAATGAACAAGAAAGGACTCCGACATGGTCACTTCAAGGTTTTTTAGTTGAGCCGCTATGTCCATCATGCACATTATGTGATCGCGCACACTTCCACTCTAGTGAGCCTAAGGGTGGAGAACTTTATTATAAGGGTACTAGCGAGAGATTTTTTGGACTTGGTGAATTGTTCATCAATTTCCTTTAACAAGTCCCGAACGTTATCGTTCTTCTCAACAGAACCACGTATACCAATAGAAATATGAGTTTTAATGGACATAACAAAGAGGCGGTTAGACCTCTCCCACCATTCATACATGATTAATGCCCAAAAAGTGCTATTTTGAACCCTATATTAGATAGGTTTTGAGTGCTTTTTGCGCATTAATCATGTCATTCTCTGAATTGATGTTAGTCTTCTTGGTAGCACTTATGCTAGTTTAGAGAGTATTTTTGGGCATTTTGCGGGTTTTGCGCACTTTAGAAGTTCAATATCGCGGGATGTATGATGAATCATGAAGTTTGAACTCAAGTGTCGACCATCAACTAATGAGAATCAATGAAAAAGCGAGGCAAGTGAAGAAAAATTGATGCGATTGAAGACGAGAGGATGAAATGCGGTGGGGGTGACAAAGCACGGAATTTTAAGCTAGAGTTGAAATTTTCGCTAGAATGAAATTTCGCAACCTTAAGCTGAAAATTGCTAACATAGCGAAATCTCCAAATTTAAGCTAGACCTTGATTTAATTTAGGCCTTTGTTCTTAGCGAAAATTCATGATTTAAGCTACTCACATAAATTTATTTAAGTAGCGAAATTTAATAATAAGCGAGAATTGCGAGCCTGCAGAACACTCTTTCGCTATGCGCTGTGATTTCCTACCTAGCGAAATTCTTCAGCCTAGCGAAATTCACTGCCTCGTCATGCTTTTGTATTTAATCTTGCTGAGCTCCAAGATTTGGTGTGTGCTCCTTGTCCTTTAACTTAGCGGAATTGTAGGCTTTTGGTATTTTCATGTATTGAGGTGCTTTATATAAACCCCTCCTTTTTATGCAACCACTAGCAAGAATTTGGGGAAAGAAATTTTGTAAGTTTTCATTTTTTTATGTAAATAAAGTCTCGTTTTTAATTAGGTTTTCTTTTCTCTCTTCTCTCTCCTCTTTCTGCCTCCTCTCTTAGGTACCAAACACCCTCTTGAGGATAATGACTCGAGAGATGCTTGGCTAAGCCTGCTCTTTGAGAGGAAGAAGCTAGCTTGGTAGTGGGGCATGTGCATGTTGTCCTCTTGTCATTCAAAAAGCTACCGAGTCTTTGTGTTATGGCCCTCATCTTCTCAAATTAGGGTTGAATAGCTTTGAATGTTATTGGTTGGCAATACTCTCCATGCTTTGGATCTGATGCATACTTATTGCTAGATGCCTTTGTGGTTCATTAGATAGTCTTCCCGAGCCTCACGAAATGATATTTAATGTTAGGGTTTCAAACTGAAAAGGGCCATAGCTGCATGCTACCTGTGTTGACTCAAATAGGAGTTGTTGTTAGGGTGAGGTTTGCTAGTTAAACACTAGATCTGAGTTATGCGGGGACTATAGGTTGCCCAATCGTACTTGAGGATAAAACCAGAGACACTTTTTGCCTAAGTTACCAAGTTAGTGACCTAAATCTTCAAAGTTAACTTTTCACACTTCATTTTCAGTTTTTACAATTTCTCAGCTTTTAAACTCATCACACTGTTTTGAAACAAATCCAAAAAGTCCAAATAGAAAGCCTTACCTTCTTGCACTTATGCAAATCATTCTAGGATGGCTCCCGTCCGGGTGTTCGACCACTAGACCATTATCTTGCCATTAGCTTGACTACGGCGTGGTAGAAACAGGTGTTTATAAATTTTGTTGATTTTAGCTCAGCTGCGTGGCCACGAATCAAATGGCGCCGTTCTTAGGGATGGTTACTTAAGCTACTAATGGTAAGTTGAAGTGTACTTGTGATCAACATCACAGAGTGAAGGTAGCTAACTTTTTACCTCTTTTTGTCACTCGATTCTGCGAGGAGCTTGCAGTTTCAACATAGCGATACGCTATATTCATTTGATTTTATTATTCAGTTAGTTTTAATTTTTGTTAGCTAATCTTAACCTTTTACCCAGAAAACTCTACGTAGTTTGCTCTTTGTTGTCTCTAAATTTTTGTAACAGTGTTTATCTGCCAGTGGGATAGAGACACATCGAGTGAGTGCATAGAATCGATTACCCCAACTGACCCGGTCGGTGAAGTCGGTGTACATACGATACCATGGATCCCGTACTTGAGGAGCAGCGAGCTGACCCGGGAACCCAGTGAATCAAATGCCTATAGAACCATGAGGATCCACATCCACCCTCTAGAGTTAGTACCCCATCTTGTATCATTCCTCTGAGATATAGCGAGTGAGGCCTTATTTATTACCCCTACTCCCCACATATCCTTAGGTATGGAAAATGAAAATCCATACGCTCATATTGGGGATTTTGAAGAGGTTTGCACTACCTTTAAGGAGAGTATGATGGACATGAATTTTGCTAAGGTGAAAGCATTTCATTGACTCTGAGGACAAGGCCAGATTTGGCTAATCACGAGGCCTAGAGCATTTAGTGGGATGAGCTGCGGGCGAACTCAGAAGAATTCTTCGGTACTCCTTAAGACTAATAATTTGAAGAGACAAATTTACACCTTTCTTGACTCGGGATGGTGAGAGGTTTTATATCCGGTGTTAGAAGGGGAGAGATTTGTAAATCATCGATTGCATGCCCACACCATGGGTTTGATACATGGATGTTGGTAAACCATTTCTATGATGGAATGTCCCCACCTATGAAACAATTGTTGGAAACCATGTGTGGGGGTAACTTTATGAGTAAGCATCCTGATGAAGCTATGGATTTTATGAACTATGTAGCTGAAACCTCCAAAACTTGGGATGAACCTAGTCCTAGAAGCCGAAAGAGTAAGGCCATTGAACCACCAAAGGGAGACAAGTATGCATTTCACGAAGACCACGGAGATGAAGCGAAATTGACCAGTTTAACCAAGGGTGGATGATGCGGAAATGAAAAACCAGCATGAAATACAAGCGATAAATGAGTTATCTTCGTCCCGATTTCTTGCTTCAATTTTGGGTCAAATAATTGCGAGAGCAACGCGAGAGCATGCCCATGCCATAAGTCAAAATAAATCACCCATAGTGCCCTTATGGTATGCAAGCAACCTGGTGGAGAAATTGTCCAAATTGGTCATGAAATCAAACCCCTTGCATACGCGCTTAGGGAGCACAGCCCAGCGAGTTTCATTCCACTTCAATACAACAGATGCCTCCACTATCTTGCTCGCGTGAACGAGGGCAATCCTGAATTTAAGTAAGGTGGTAGGCATATTTGTAGAAGAACAGAAGGTACTGAATGTCCAAACTAGTCAGAAAATTGAAGCAGTAGAAAGTTCACTCAACAGGATATTGGACAGCATGTATTTGGAGATTTCAAAATTGTCTAATCAGCAGTTGCAGAGTTCAGAAAAAGGGAAGGCTCCCTTCCAGGCACAACAATATCAGAAAGTGGTGAATGAAGCTTGGGGCGTAGGGACTTAAATGCAAAAGCGGTAAAAGTTAAGGCGGGTTGTAACTTTCACGAAGTGGTAGGGAATTAAAGCGACGGTATCGAAGCCCGGTCGAGTCGACTCCATTATTGGTGAGCCGCCCGGGAAGAGCGGTCGGTGGACAAGGAAGAGGTAGGATTAGAATACCTGGTTTCGCGAGTTCTCGAGAAGAAACATTACATTAACTGACGAGAATCTGTTGGAGTATTCGACTAGTGAAGATCAATGTTATATCCACCAGTGTGGTCCGAAGGTTCTGTATGGATCTTAAGGGTTTGTGCACGGTGAGGTCTTAATGTAAATAAAAGGCCTTTTTAGCGAGCAAGTTAGTGCCATTATGAAGACTCCGGTGAAGTATAAGGGACCCGGGATGTCACGATTTCGGTGAATATTGGAGACATCGGCGTCGACTTATTAGACACAGGAGCTAGTGTGAAATGCGTTGTTGCCGTATTCTATGTTGCAAGCAATTGGGTTTGGGTGAGCCGAAACCCACTTCCGTCACACTTTCGCTCGATGGAATTACATTAAAATACTACCAAAGGAACCGTGGGGCGTTCTTATACAAGTGGGCTGATTTTACTATCCGGTAGATTTTGTTGTATTTGATACGAGAACCCGGTTGCAATAGGACCTGTCAGTGCCCACATCATAATGGGAGGCAGTTTTGGCTACTTCAAATCACGATCATCAATTCTTAGGAATGGAGTCATGCGACTCACATTTGAAATATGACCTTGGAACTCAATATTTTCATTTGGGTAAAGAGGCATATGCACTCTCGGAGGAGGATGACTTTGAAGAAATCGTATTTTAAGATACCAGGTGTACGGAAGAAGCAGGCTAACCAACATGACAAAGTGCAAGAGATATTAACTTGAGTTATCAAGTTGCCTTGTAGAGCAACAATTTCAAGAAATGAGCTTAGTACAGGGGTATTGGAGAAGAAGAATAGAAATTTTGCCTCTATTGACTGGTAATGAACCCAAGGAACCTCAACGACTAGAGGCACAAACCCCTCATTGAGTTTAAAGTATATGCATTTTTGGAAGTAAATGGCTTGGTGCCAGTTGTGATTTCTTGGCCTTACCCTTGCCGCAAGAGCATAATCTCCTGCACCTTCTCAAAAAGAATAAGCAAGCATTGGGATGGAAAATTTCTGATCTGAAAGGCATAAACCCGTCCATTTGCACTCATCACATCTATTTAGAAGAGGAGTCTAAAGGCATTGAGCGGTGACGGAGGTTGGAGAATCCCATCCTGAGGAAGTAGTTCGTGTGGAGGTCTTGAAATTGCTCCAGTGGTATCATTTATCCATTTACGATAGCTGTAGGTTAGCCCGACTCAGGTGGTGCCTAAAAAATCGGGAGTAACAAGCGCGAAAAGCGAAGGGTGAAGAATTGTCTGCAGGCTTCTGACCGAGTTGGAGTGTGTATAGATTATAGAAACCGATGAGGTGACCACGAAAGACCACTTTCCATTCTGGATTCATCGATCGGCTCTGGAAAGAGTTTAGGACATCCAGCCTGTGCTTTTGGATGGGTGTCGAGGTGCTCGGATAGAAATTGCCTCGAGAAGATCAGGAAAGACTACTTTTACTTGTCACATTTGCGCGTATGCTTATGGGAGGATGCCTTTTGGGCTGTAACGCCCGACCACTTTTCGACGATGTTTGTGCTCGGTATGTTCGGTGACATGAGTAGAGCGTATAATGGAGCTAATACATGGATGATATTATAGTATGGGGCGATTTTGAAGAATGTAACGATTTACTTGGAAGCCATTTTGCAGAGGTGCATAGATAAGAATTTGGTGCTTAACTGGGAGAAATGCCATTTTATGGTAAACCAAGGAATTGTATTGGGGCACATTATTTCTAGCAGGGGAATTGAAGTTGATAAAGCCAAGATCGACATTATTTCCAAATTGCCGCCCCCAAAAAATGTGAAAACAATTAGACAATTCCTTGGTCATGCGAGCTCTGAAGCGGTTCATTAAAGATTTTTCCAAAATTGCTAAACCCTGTACAAGCTTCTTGAAGGATGCCAAATTCGTTTGGGAGAAAAATTGCCGAAAGTTTTGAAGCTGAAATTCAATTTGACTCTTGCCACAAATAGTTCGAGCACCTAATTGCGATTCTGGATTTGAAAGTGATGTGTGCGTCAAGGTGATCTTGCTATAGGAGCGATGCCCAGCCCAAAGAAGATGGAAACCTCATGTGGTGTATTATGCAAGCAAAACCACAGATGAAGCCTGAGGAGAAATTATACCACTACGGAGAAAGAGTTAACGCGTGAGTATGCCTTAGATAAATTCCGAGCATACTTGGTTGGGGCTGATATAGTCATTTTTACAGATCATTCTGCTTTGAAATATCTCTTAACCAAACAAAATCTGTGAGAACTCATCAGATTGGGTTGTTACTTCCGGAGTTCAACTGCAAATTAGAGATAAGAAAGGGAGTGGAAAATGTGGTGTGAGATCATGCCGAGGTTAACTATATAGCCCACGACACTCACGATCCACCTAATATTAGTGAATTTCCTAAAGAATCCCTAATGCAATTGGGAGAAAAGCTCCACTGGTATTGTGCTCACAGTACGATTTCCTCACTACGGGAGAAATCGGTGAGTGGAAAGGACGGGATAGGAAATATTTCTTTGCTAAAATCCATTCCCTATTATTGGGAAGAGCCTTTCACATTGAATCTTGTGCAGATCAAATCATCCCGGGGAGATGTGTACGAGGGAGGAGCAATGAGGAATTTAAACCATTGCCATGAGAGTGCTTGTGGTGGTCATTTTGCTTCCCAAAGGCGGCAATGAAGATCTTTGTGATCGAGTTTCCTATTGGCCTTCATTGTTCAAGAAGCATACGGAAATGTCGCAGTGTATGTGACGGTCTACGGAGCTCGGGAAATTGTCTCGTATTATGATGCCATTGAACCCGATTTGGTGGTGGCTTGTTCGATGTTTGGGGTATGATTTTATGGACCTTTCCCACCTCATATGGTCATACATACATTTTGGTGGGGAGTGGACTATGTCTCCAAATGGGTTGAAGCGATCCTATTGAAATGATGACCATAGGGTGGTACTCAAATTCTTGAAAGCCAATATCTTTTCTAGGTTTGGTGTACCGAAAGCCATTATTAGCGATGGAGGTTCGCATTTATGTAACAAACCATTTGAAAACCTCATGGCTAAATATGGTGTGAAACACAAAGTGGCTACTCCTTACCATCCTCAAACAGAGTGGCGGGTGGAACTTCGCTAGCAGGAAATTAAGACCATCTTGAGTGAAGGTGGTTATGCAGCGGGAAGGGCTGGTCCATGAGCTTCTTGATTCGTTATGGCCTATAGAAACGCTTTCAAGACAATCTGGGATATCACCAACGGTTGGTCCTATGGTAGGAGCATGTCACCTTCGAGTAGAGATTGAGTACAAGCATGGTGGCGTCGAGAAGCTAAATATGGACCTAAGCGTGAAGTGGAGAAAAGATTTCTTGATCTTGAATTGGAAGAAATACGGAATAATGCCTACTTGAATACCAAGATTGCAAAAGAAAGGTCAAAGAAATGGCACTGACCAAATGATAACTAGGAGAGTTTCAATGAGAGACCAAGTCCTCTTATATGACTCCGAGCTCCATTTGTTTCAGTGACTCGAATCTCGATGGATGAGGGTCCATTCATTGTCAACAAGCATACCCAAATGGTTCGGTTGACTTACATGATCAAATGAGTAATGAGGTATTTAAAGTCAATGGACGGAGGGTTAAACTTCATATGTGGTGCAGACAAGTCGTAAAGGAAGAAATTCTCTGTGGACCCCACTGAATCCCAGCGTTTTGTAAATTTCGAGGTGGGCTCTTTGTAGTTCAGCTGACCAACATTTCATTTTTAGTTATTTAAACTTTTCGTGTGTTTAAAAATAGTGATATCGGTTAGAGCTTAATGATTGATTTTTGGGGCGATACTTGATGCGATTGCGAGGTAGAAGTATGCCCATCTTTATCTGGTGTGAAGTACTTTTTGTATTTCCATATTGGGTAATGGTTTTTCTTTTCAATTGAACAATTGAATTGCTACAATTGGACAATTGAATTGCTTATGTTGGGAAATTGAAGCACTGTTTGTCACCTCTATGCTAGAACAAATTCCATGCCCAGATAATTTTGATCGATCCTGATTCGACATCTTCGACTTGAAAATTTCCTCCCTTATGCTAATTCACACACTGCACTCCAGATTATTTCAATAAGCTGTGAATTTGTTCTTCCTTTCGCTTTGCATAGCCGGCCTTAAGCATGTTGGCAACCTAGGATAGGTTTGTGTTACCCATGCCCAGAGAGACCAATGTTGTCTTCCAAAGAAAAAAGAAAAAGAAAAGCCCGAAAAGAAAAAGAAAAGAAAAAGAAGAAAAGAAAAATAAAGTCGTGAAGTTTTGCCTTGAAACACGGTCACGAGGGTGTATGGCGAAAAGCGCTGAAGCAGATGCCCTAAACCTTAATTGGTTGGGAGTCATCGATTTAGTGTTCGTTACATGGGTGGATAGGTAGAGTCTAACGATTTGTAGGTGCTTGATTTTCGAAGTCATTCGAAGTCCGGGGTGAAGCCTTTAGAGTTAGTGGTCATTGATCCTTTTGGCTTGATGCCCTAAACCTTAATTGGTTGGGAGTCATCGGTGAATCCCCGTTACACGGACTTTGATGAAGTCGAATTTTAAGCATTGCATCCTACGGTGTAGTTGGAATAAAGAAAGAAATCGTAACTATCCTTATCTAGGTTGTTCAGCTTAAGGCCATGTCGGTCTTGGGATTTGGGGAGGGACAAATTTTGCAATTTATTGGGCGTAATCACGGTTATATAAAGAACCATTAGACTTAGGTGGAAATTCAAGTTGAGAATCGTGGATCTAAGATTGACCTAAATTGTTCTTGTATGGATTTAGTTCTTTCATATCGATTTACTTTGATGTCAATTTTAGTTAAGCAAATATTTATATGTACATATACCTTTTGAATCATAACCTTTTTGAAAATCACCACATGCATCTCCTTTTTATTTTTGCATTGCTAAGGGACTAGCAACGTTTGGTTGGGGGTGTGATTAATGCCCAAACAGTGCTATTTTGAACCCTATATTAGATATAGGTTTTGAGTGCTTTCTGCATTAAATCATGTCATTATACCGATTGAAGTGTTCAAGTCTTCTTAGTAGCACTTATGTAGTTTAGAGAGTATTTTGGCTGTTTGCGAGGTTTTGCACACTTTAAGTTCAATATCGGGATGTATGATGAATCATGAAGTTTGAACTCAAGTGTCGACCATCGACTAGCCTAAGAATCAATGAAGCGAAGCGAAATTAGAAGAAAAATTGATGCAGTTGAAGACAGGATGAAATGCAGTGGAGATCAACAAAGCCTGGAATTTTCGCTAGAGTTGCGAAAATTTTCGCTAGGATTGCGAAAATTTCGCAACCTTAGAAAGAGTATTCACACAACCTGAAATCTCAAATTTCGGCTAGACCAAGAGCTTCGATTTAGCTAGGCGTTCTTGCGAGAATTCATGATTCGCTACTCACCTGAGATTTCGCTGGTTAGAAATTTCGCTATGCGAAATTGCCGCAAGCGAAATTTCCTATTTTCGCTACACTTGCCTTGTGATTCGCTGCGAGATTCTTGACCAATGAAATTCAACGCCTCGTCATGCTTTTGTATTTAGTAACTACTTGAGCTCAAGGAATTTGGTGTATTACTTTCTATTGTCCTTTAGCAAGCAGATTTGTAGGCTTTTAATTATTTTCATGTATTGAGGTGGCTATATAAACCCTCCCTTTACGTAACCCTAAGCGAGAATTTGGGGGAGAGAAATTTTGTAAGTTTTCATTTTTGTAAATAAAGAGTCTAGTTTTTTTAATTAGGTTTTGCTTTTCTCTCTTCTCTCTCTTTCTCTTACTCTCTTGGTGCATGAGCACCCTCTTGGGGATGACAGCTCGAGAGATGCTTGGCTAAGCCTCCTTTCTTTGAAGGAAGGAAGCTGAAAGCAGTAGTGGGGCATATGTTGTCCTCTTGTGTTCAAACTAAGTCTTGTGTTGGCCCTCGTCTTCTCAATTAGGGTTGAATGGCTTTGGATATTTGTTGGATTTGTGGCAATACTCTCCATGCTTTAGGATATAGTGCATACTTATTGCTAGATGCACTGTGGTTCATTAGATGGTCTTTACGAGCCTCTGAAATGATATTTAATGCTAGGGTTTCAAGCGAAAAACGACCATGGTATGCTACGTGTTGACTCAAATAGGAGTTTTTGTTAGGGTGAGGTTGCTAGTTAAACATAGATCAGGTTTATACCGGGGACTATAGGTTGCTTGTCATAACGTGAGGATAAAACCCGAGGACACTTGTTTGCCCTAAGTTACCAAGTTAGTGACCTAAATCTTCAAAGTTAACTTTTCACACTTCATTTTCAGTTTTTACAATTTCTCAGCTTTTAAACTCATCACACTGTTTTGAAACAAATCCAAAAAGTCCAAATAGAAAGCCTTACCATTCTTGCACTTATACCGTCATTCCTAGGATGAAAACCCATCCCTAGTGTTCGACCACACTGAGCCACTATCTTTGCGGTAACCCGACTACGGCGGTAGTAGAACAGGTGTATATAAATTTGTTGATTTTAGCTCGGCTACTTTGTGGCACGAATCATTACATCTCAATAGTAACTTTAGTCTTTGGTATTTGAGATAGCCTAGGGCCTAAATCTTTCCTAATGTGAGTGAAATCCATAGATCCTGAATGAAGTTAGACTCTCTCTCTCCAAACCTTATAGTTATCTCCCTTAAGCTTAGGAATTTCCAACTTAATATTAGAGTAAGTTGAGGTTTGGGTAATTGCAATATTTAAAAAAATTATTATCATAAATTGTTTTGAGGCTATGAGCTTAATGTATGTTTACAAATGTAAAACATACTTAAGATTAATTTATAGACATAACACTTTCCTGTGGGCTAAAGTCCTTCTCAAATAAATTTATCTCTAGATTTTATTAGGGAAGGACCTAGAGACATAAGACTTGCTTGTGGGCTAAAGTCCTACTCAATTAGGTTTAACCCTATTATTCCTTATGATAAAACTATTGGACTATGTTCCTATTGTAAATTCATATGGGTAGATTAAGAATTATAATCCAATATTTTATCCTACTTATTCAGGAAAATATAACTAAAGATTTTCCTAAATTAATTACAATTATGTTATATAGTGATCCTACCTAATGAATAATTTTATTAGTCAAGATACTATGATTGTGACACCCCCAAATCAGGGGTCCCATTAATGACTTAGTCAACTCAAGATTCACAGCTAGTTCGGATGACTCGATACTACCTTTGTTGTTATTATTTATTGGGATCCATATTTTTATAAAAATCAGGCGGAGTCTCCTTTGTTGAGCTACACTTGATATACAACATGTATAGCAGGTATAATCGCCTCAGGGTCTCAACAAAAGTAGTATTATTGCGAGTCCCATCTGTCTATATCCCGATATACATCCAGCTAGGGATCCATTCATTCACATTTAAATCTAAAATATGAGAATAAAACGTTTAATTACAGTCCGTAAGAGTCTAATCATGATCCTCTTACCATAATTACATGCCTAGACTATTTATCCCCAGTAATCTTAAAGAATTTAATGCAATTATTTTTATACAAAATATTTTACAAAAATGTTACTCAAAGGAGTAATATCAGGCCGCACATCGGCCTTCTTCATAATCACGAGCCTTGTCGGGTGCGAGTCTCCACATACACCCCACAGCCACGAGGGTCCTAGCACAATTGGCTTGATACCGATTAGAAAAATTCTCCACAAGGGCTATTCCTTGCCCCTAAATGCATGAAATGGCATTGCATAAAACATCAAATCATATTCCATATAAATAATGCAATCTATATGGAATGTTCGGGTATCATGCATGAGATGAGACTCCTGTACCACAACCGGTCAGGCCAGAGCTCCTCACACTGCTGACTCAAGTGTGAAAACCAATCATTGGTGTTTTACCCAATGACTTAACCCATTGGACAACTCTTATTCATTTGAATTTTATCAAATCCCGTGTGTTTATTCATGGGCCACGTCTTTTTCGGGGTCACACCGCAGGATCGACGCATGCCTTTCGACATTTTTACTGGCTTTCACCGCCGGTGATAATGTCTAACCGCATATAAATTTGGGTCTTTCACCGCACAGGGATCTACTCTATCTTCATGCCCCGAACACACGTGATTTATATTTATTATTATTTTATACCGCCATTGAATCTCGATTTTTTGGACGTGGTCCATTTAGGGAGCTCACCATGCATTCACCAAGAATGGTGAATAACAGTACCATGCACAAACACCTGACTCCACGCGATGTGACCGTGCATATGAAATGCAATCATGCAATTTCATGCGATGTCATGCTACATGCATAATAAGAGCTACATGCAACATTTATAAATTTTGGATAATTATATTTCTGACATATAATTTCTATTTATCACAATTTCCAAGTTAATACATCAAGCAAGTATACATAAACATGATTTTTACACACAACATCATGTTATTTATTTTTCCAACAATAACACACAAAATGTCCTAATTCTCAGACCCATATAAAATAGGGTCCCTCTCGGTCCCTTCCGACTATGAACCATTTTTTGGTTCCATTCATCAACAAATTACTTGTGATGTCGAAAAACTCAACAAAACCGAAACACTTCGGTCACCGAGTTAAAGCCAAGCCTGGCCAGTTCGAGGTACTTGCAGTGATTCAGAAAATCCTGTTGAATATCAAAGCTTGATCCCTAAAATTCAGCACAGATTGTCCAAAACGATCCCAAAAATTTAGTCCCGACTATACGAAAACAATCCCAAAAATTTAGCCTGAATTGTCCGAAAACAATCCCAAAAATTTAGCTCGAACTTTCCAAAAATAGTCCTAAAAATTTGGAACTGAAATTTAAGGCCTCTCACGGCCTCTAAGAAAAACCCTAAGCCATTAAATGGCCTTTAGGATAGAAATAACCAAAGTAGGAAAATTTCCTACCTCGTGGAGTTTGACGAAACTCCAAGATTTTGGTACCCACGTGTAGCTCTCGATGCGTGTATCGACTTTGCATTTTGCTCCGACGAAAACCTACGGTCCAATTTTCATAGATCTTAGAGAGAAACAAATTTTTTTTCCCTTTCTCTTTCTCTCTCTCTCTTCTCCTTTCTTCCTTGCTCACCACTGCCCTTTTTTTTTTCCTTTGTTTTCCTTTTGACTTTTATCCTTTTCTTTCCTTTTTTTTTTAAATTTTGAATACATGACTCACATTGCACCATGTGTCCATATCTCATTCAGGGCCGTTTCTGCCTTGAAACAATTTATTTCTTTTCAGTTCAATTTATTTTAAATAGCTTAGCTAAACTCATTTCGACTTAGAATTTTTGTAAAAATCTAGTCCTTGGAATCCTTTATGGAGCTTATCACCCGAAATCGTAAAAATATTCCATTTCTTAGAATTGATGAAACTTTTATGTGTCAGATTTGTGAGCCAATTTAACATAGTGTAGTCCGTTTTATCATCCGAGGTCTAGAGAATTTTCTAGGCTTCCCTGAACCATTATGGTAATTTATAATTTTTTTTTTATCATTTTTCCATTTTTGAAAATTTCTAATTTTCCTGGGTTTTACATTCTTCCCCCCTTAAAAGAATTTCATCCTCGAAATTCACACAAACACATGCATATGCAGTAATATTCTAATGCCAAATATTAGACTACGCACCTTTGTCCTCAAATAGGAAAGGATAGGTGGCCCACATCGTTTCCTCGCGTTCCCAAGTTGCCTCCTCCACTCCACAGTGTCGCTACAACACTTTCAATAGTAGCACAGTCTTGTGTTGCAAAACCTGATCCCGGCTATCCAAGATACCCATTGGTCCCTCCTCGAAGGTCCCATAAGTATCAATAGTAATCTCTCCCCAATCCATTACATGAGTTGGATTTGGAGTATACTTCC
Organism: Tetrastigma voinierianum; assembly: GCA_016808115.1. Classification (NCBI taxonomy): domain Eukaryota; kingdom Viridiplantae; phylum Streptophyta; class Magnoliopsida; order Vitales; family Vitaceae; genus Tetrastigma; species Tetrastigma voinierianum. Next base: position 690,754 of record JAEQBH010000143.1, read on the forward strand.
GGAGCATGGAGACGTGGAACACCTCATGCACACCTGATAAACTTGGTGGTAAGCGTAGCGGAGTAATACAACCATCGCAGGCCCTTTCAAGTACCTCAGAGGGGCTCAATATACCTCGGCGCTAGCTTCCTTAACTTCTTAGGAATCGACCACTCCTCTCTTAGGCATCATCTTGAAGGCGTATTGATCACCCACCTCGAACTCTAGAGGTCGGCGCCGTCTGTCGATTAGCTCTTGATCGACTACGGCGTAGAAGATGCTTCGAATCAAATCCACGCTTCTCAAATTATCGCCTGTCGGTCTGGACGGTGATGGAACTCTCTCCACTACACGTCCAACAAATCGAGGGAATCGACACTTGTCTCTATATAAAGCCTCATAGAGGTACCATCTATATACTACTTTGACTTAAAGCCCATTGTTGTAGCAGAATTCCACTAAGGGTAAGTGCTCTTCCCAGCTACCCTTAAGATCTAGGATGCATGCTCGTAGCATGTCCTCTAAAACCTGTATGGTCCTCTCCGACTGACCATCTATCTACGGATAAAACGTCGTGCTCATCGTCAGCTGTGTCCCCATAGCCTTTTGGAAACTCTTCCAAAGAAGTGTCTTTGTAAGCTTCAGGATCCACTGTCGGGAATACGATATGAAATGGCACTCCATGTGTCGGACAATCTCACTTGAATATACAACGGTGGAATTTACTCGTGTGAACGTCATCGCACCGCTAGAAGATGTCAGCGACTTGGTAGGTCGGTCCGCGCTAGCCCATGCGACATCATGCGGCCGTTGTGTGCATTGGCGAGTGGGTAACAAAATCCATCGTGACATGCTCCCAATTTCCACTTTCGGCTTCCTCCCGAAGGATGGGTAGCCTGTTTTGAATTCTAGTGCTTTCGGCTTTTACTTGTTGACACGTGAGACGCGTCGAGAGACAAAATCTCAACGTGTCGCCGTCCAGCTCGATATGTGGTGGCGAAGATCTCGGTACATCTTCGTTACCACTTGGATGTCTGGCCAGCGAGTAGTGGAACTTCGGCGAGGATCTCCTCTCTGGCCGGAAATACGTCGAATTTTACGGGGAACCACGACCGTCCCTATCCCAGAAGACTACCATCTATGTGGATAGCTTAGCCTTAGTCACCCGTACCTGACAGTATTCGGTCCCTGATGGATGATGTCTCTACTTCTTGTCCTTGGGACTCAATCACACCACCTTTACGATAGGGATGGCGTATCTGAAACTCTAACGTTCCTTAGGCACGATCAGCATGTCTGGAGTCTAAGCGCCATGCAGTCTCGAGGCATACGCGGCTCTGGGAAACTACACTAGCTTGTACTCCTCTTGACTTCCGATTGAGTGCATAAACCATTACATTTGCCTTACTAGGATGGTAATGCAAAGTGAAGTCATAGTCCTCCAGATACTCCATCCATCTGCGTTTGCCTGTATTTGAGGTCATTGTGTGAAAATATACCTCGGACTCTTGTGAGTGCGAAAATGCCTCAGGCTTCTTACTATACGAGGATAGTGGCGCCCGAATCTTTTAAGGAAAAGACTATGGCCGCTAACTCAGGATCTCATGTAGGGTGGTTAAGCTCATGATTCTTTAGGTATGTGCGGAACCACTAAGCCACAACCCTCCGGTTGCATCAAGACACACATCAGTCAGGTCCACAGAGGCATCCGCAGATTGCAGGTGGCCACCTGTCTGTTAGGGACTATGTCGTAATAGGAGGTGAAGTAAGCCTCATTTTCAACTCTTGGAATGCCTTCTCACACATGTCATCCCAATCAAACTTGACCCTTAGAATTGATCTAGTCATTAGTCTGCTAGCTAGGGAGAAATCCTCGATAAACCTCTGTAATACCACATCAATCTAAGCTAGCGTATCTACGAAGATTGACCCATTTCTCCCGACTCATAACGGCCTCTACCTTCTGAGGGTCTTATTTCACCTGAGAAGCCAACACGACATGTCCCAAGAATCTCACCTTAGTAAGCCAAAACTCACAATTACTGAACTTGGCATACAATTGATGGTCCTTGAGTGCCTGGAGAATAATCTGAAAATGATCCTCATGCTTGCCATCGGATTTGGGAGTAAATCGAGATGTAAATCAGCCAAAGACTATAACTCGTGATCGAATAAAAATTTGGAATACCTATGCATGAGATCCATGAATGCCGCTGGAGCATTCGTCAACCCAAAGGGTATCACTTTGAATTCGAAATGTCCATACCGCGTCCTAAATGCTGTCTTAGGGATATCAACTTCCTTAACTCTCAACTGGTGGTAACCGGTGCGAAGGTCTATCTTGGAGTAGACTTGCGCTCCTCTCAGCTGATAAAATAAATCATCAATCCTCGGTAAGGGATACCGATTCTTAATCGTAACCCTGTTCAACTGTCGGTAGTCAATGCACAGTCGAAGAGTCTTGTCCTTCTTCTTAGGAAGCAAAACCGAAGCGCCCCATGGTGAAGTGCTCGATTACAATAAAACTCCCCTTGTCCAGCAGTTCTGCGGTTGGACCTTGAAAGTTCTTTATATGCTCAATTAGTGCCATCCTATGAGGAGTCATAAATATGGGTGACGTACTAGGGTGTAACTCTATGACAAAGTCCACATCCCTGTGTGGAGTGATGCAAAGTTGGGACCGTGATGGATGATCCAGAAGTTTAGGTAAGTCAAAATATGGGTTTGGGGTAGTTTTCTTGGGTCAAAATAGGTTATGGACGAATTTTGGAGATTTTCTAAGTTAAGAAAGGTAAATTTATGGTATATAAGGGGAAAAAGGGGTATTTAGGAAGGTTTTAGTAGTATGGAACAAGATTTGGAAAGGATTTTGGTTGAGGTTGAAAATTTAGTTATGGAAAGTTTAGAGAAGATGAGATGGTGAGGATAGTAGAGTTGCACAAGAGTGGTTACTTAAAGTTAATGAAGCGATCCACACAAGATAGATGACGGAGTGAAGCTGCACAATCAACTATGGTGCAGGGTTGATTGATAAGCCGGACAACAAAGGCTCGCCACGAATCCACTGGAGCCTTGAAGCCACGAACTCGTCCCCAAGGGAATCCGCTGAGATAAGGGAACAAGAGAACTCTTAAAGAAATAAATATTATTAAGAAGCAGGCGATTGTCAAAAGACTACATTAAGAAAGGGGTATATATGGCCCCATACTTTCCTAAATCGAAAAAGCAACTTCTACTTTAACTAGGGAAAGCTTTCTTAAGTACAAAAACAACTTCTACTTTAACTAGGAAAAAAACTTTCTAAGAAATTACAAGCAACTCCTAAGAAAACTTTCTAAAATAAATAAAGCAAATCTTCCCCAAAATAAATATGAGAAACTTTTCTAAAATAAATAAAGCAAAAAATAAATAAATGGCTTAAAATAAATATGGCGCTCATCGGGGTTTGTCGAGTCGACCCGTTTTTGCCTTCCAAGGGCTGAATGAGGTCCCAGGAGTTTTCACATGTATTCCGATGCGTCTTGACCTCCCCAATCCAATTCTTCAATAATTAGTCTTTGAATTCCCAATGTTTGGTGTGTTTATAGATTATCTGCATCAGCCCCTATAGTTGGGAAAAAAAAGACTTGTCACCGAGTCTTCACCATGATAAGACCTCGAATCCTTAACCTTGAATGTAGACAATATATTGCACTCAGAGACAATTTAACCTTGTAAGCATTCTTTATGATCTTCTTAATAATCTTGGAAGAACCATCTATTCTTGTGCACAACTTGGAACACCTCTTTTTTATCATGTGTAACCGAATCCATCCTCCTGGATCAAATACCAGCCGTTGATAACCTTCCTATGCTTGTCTTTCATATTGTTCCACTCTTTGCCCTTTGTTGAATCTTGCTTCCTCATGAATAAAAATGTTGTTGAAAGCTTGGCAATCAAAACACATTCTCTAAGATCCATCTTTTTCATGCACCAACACAATAGGAACCACATAAGAACTTTCACTCTCTTGAACAAGCCCTTTGTCAACCAAATCATCAACTTGTTTTTTAAACTCTTCATGCTCCTTAGGGCTCATTATAGAGGCTAGCTTATTGGAAAAACCGACTGTATGAGGTCTATTTGATGTTGAATACCCTGCGTAGGTGGAAAGCTAGTGGTATTTCTTGGGCATTACATCAACAAATTTTATAATCGATTTTATTTCTAGTGAGTATTGCTTTTTCACTTTCGGTTTCTTGACAACGAAATTAAGTCGCATCTGAAACATCTTTGATTTCTAAATCAAAATTTGTGATAGTGAACTCTTCTCCTCATCTTCTTAGATATGGTTAAGTTGACTACTTCTTCAATATCGACTTAGATTTTGGCGATGATTTATTCTCATCATCTTCGGACATGGATTTGGGTCGATCACTTGTTCAACATCTTCATCCTTAGCCATCATCTCGATTAAAATGACGCTTTTTGGTTAGGACATTCGAATCAATATGCTGCTAACCCTTTAGCACTTAAAACCGTCTTTGACTTAGAAGCCAATTCTTGTTATTGCTTCACTCCTTTGAGTATTAGGTAGTTTTTCCCTACCACTAGGATTCAAATTAGAACCCTCGACAAACCACATTAGCCACACTCTTAGTTGTAGTAGGTTTCCATACACTTTTTTGTCCCCAATCTTCAAAGCAAGTTTCTGTCACACATCTTGAAGACTATTATGGTTGCAAAAAAATAACTCTATGATAGGATCTCAAACCGACAATGTAGTGGTGGGCTATGCATATTTCCTCGGCCCTCTTGCAGTCTCTGGCTGATAATCAGTTTACAAACTTGTGGGAATGCTCCTCGCACTCGAATCTCTCGTTGCTTAAAGTTAAGATTTTGAGGTAGATGTCTTGGCAATAGTTAAAGGGAAGGTACTTCCTTTTTTGTTCTTTCTTCATCTTTTCCCAAGTTTGAATCTTCCTTTTACCATCTCTTTCACGCTGCCTCTTCAAGTTTTCCCACCAAAATGAAACATTCTGCATCTTTGTAGCCACCAGCACTTTTCCAGTTAGGAGATGTAATACTTTTCAGACATGCTCCACCATATTAAGCCAATCCAAAAATTCATGAGTCCATCCTTCCATGTGAATTACGGAATGTTAAATTTTGGATTGAATCTAAAGCCTTCATCATAGTTACCATGCCTCTTATAGTAATCTTCGACGGTAGTACTTGATCGCCGTACCTCATGTGTCCCATAGTCTCGTACGCTTCATACCTTTAGCTTTCTTGTTCCCCCCGAGAAACTTTCAAGTTGACTAGAATTTGCAAAAAGCTCTTCATAAAATCATATTTTTCTTCCTTGGCTAGTGAGCGACTCAAGCCGTATCTAGAGATCTTGTCTTTTAGCATCAAGCCGTAGCCAGGTTAGTTTATGATCGGCCCGTCGATCATGGGCTCGATACCACTTTGATGCAAAGTTGGGGACATTGGTTGATCCGGAAGTTCAGTCAAAAAGTCAAAATATGGGTTTGGGGTAGTTTTCTTGGAGTCAAAATAGGTTATGGGCAATTTGGAGATTTTCTAAGTTAAGAAAGGTAAATTTATGGTATATAAGGGAAAAGGGGTATTTAGGAAGGTTTTTTTAGTAGTATGGAACAAAAAAAAAAAAAAGTTTCAGAGAGTTTTTGGTTGAGGTTGAAAATTTGGTTATGGAAAGTTTAGAGAAAGATGAGATGGTGAGGATAGTAGAGTTTGCACAAGAGTGGTTACTTCTGGGGATTAATGAAACGATCCGCACAAGATAGATGACGAATTATGAGAGAGCCCTGATCGACTATGGGCGGGTTGATTGATGGCCCAGGATAAAGACTTCGCCACCAAGGAATCCACCTAGGTATGAAGCCACGAACTACGTCCCCAGGAATCACGAGATAAGAGAACAAGAAGAACTCTTAAAAGAGAAATCTGAAAATATTATTAAACTTGAACTGATTGTCAAAAGACTACATTAGGGGGGTATATATAGCCCCATACTTTCTAAATCAAAAAAAGCAAACTTTCTAAAATAAATATGGCAGCTCCACTTCAGGGGTTTGTCCAAGTCTGACCACGTTTTTTGCCTTCCAAGGCCCAAATGAGGTCCAAAAAAGGAGTTTTCACATGTATTCAATGCGTCTTGACCTCCCCAATCCAATTCTTCAATAATTAGTGCTGAATTCCCAATGTTTGGTGTGTTTATAGATGCTCCTGCATCACGGAGGTAATCCGGATAGCTCATCAGAAAAAATGTCCTCATACTCACAAACCACCCGAGGTAGACTCAAATCCAGTCTCCCCTCATCCTCTAGGGTTAGGCTTGCTAGCCAACCCGTCTTGATCCACTCACGGAGTTGTGCGGTGCGGGGTAAGCGTCATGCTTATCCCTAGGCATAACACTGACACCATCACATTATTGTAGGGCGGTAGTCCTCCTACTATCATAGTCAATGATGACTCGGTGTCTTTGTTAACTAATCCGTACGAGAATGACATCAAACTCAGAATTATGTCCATCAGCGGAGATACGCTGGCGAGAATCCACTGAGATCTACGATGAGCTTAAAAGTCATCTCTTTTTTAGTCCGTTTTTGCATTTTATTTTTCGGTTAAAATGAAATATTTAATATCTGAGAATTATATGAAGAAACTCACCAATTTGTCATTAGCGGGAAGGAAGCAAGAAAGAAGAAAAGCAACAGAGAAAAATACGAGAAATAAGTGAATCAAGGTGCAGCCAATTGGCGAGCCAGAAAGGAAAGAAATGGCTAAAGTCATTGATGCGGTTTTAGAGGGTTACGACCAGTTGAAGTCGCGACGGGGATAACAAGCTATAGTAGCGACATGGGCGCATGAGAAAGGCCCGAAAGAAATGAGCGTGTGCGACATCAAGAACAACCCGATTAGAAGCGGCCCAAATTGATGTCGCGACACGGACACCTTTCGGTTGAAAGGAAAAAGCTTCGCGTTGAAGTCCGCGACCAATGGCTCGAAGTCATGACGGTGAGGGCAAGTTAAGCGCCGTGACTCAAGTTTGGCGATATGACGAGAAGAGGCGAGGAAATCGCGCGACAGGAAGCTCAACAGGAAGGAGTCTCAAAGGATCTAAAGATTGATATCACGGTGGAGGCTGAAGTCCGACGCCGAAAGCCATCAGTGAAGGCTATGACCGCATAAGTTGATGTGGCGACATGAGATCGAAGTCGACATGAGGGCTGTTTGCCAGTCAGATGTAGGCCGCAAAGGATGTCGCGACAAGACATTCGATCTTCGCGACAACATGAAGCGACCAGTTGGAAGCCTACAGTTCCATAAGATGATGTGACATGGTCCGAGAAATCGCGACATCGGGCTATCGATTAGCGAAGATTACCCAAGGCGCCGTGAGGTGCGCGGCAAAGGAATATCGGCAATCGCGACATCGGGAAGAGGGCTGAGTGAAACCTGCTAAGGCGTGAGAAGATGTCGAGCAAGATGATGATGTCGCGACATCAAGAATATTAATCAAGGCTATATAGTGTCTGTTGAAGTCGCGGCGTGGGATCGAGTCGCGACCGCCGATGATGTCACGGCGAGGGCGAAGTCGGCGTGAGCGACAACGGGCACGGATGCTCCTACGGTCCACGAGGCTACATTGGGATTAGGGCCCAATTTAGGAACCCTATAAATACACAGCTATCCAGCTCAGTAAAGTAGCTTGGCGGCCACGGGCGAAGTGCGGATGGGTACGCGTGCTCGATACCAGCACTTTGCTTTTGTTTTTTCTTTCTTTATTTTATGTTTAAGTCGTTTTTTAGAGTAGATTAGTTTTCATACCATTTATTTTTGCTTCATTTTACGGAATTGGATGTAATCGTTTAGAAAGAAGGCCCGAATCTGAGAATTTAATTTTGCTTTCAAGTCTTGCTGGAAAGTTGAAGTTCGAGACAAATTTACGGAATTCGGTTTACCAGGTTTTCGAAATGCATGTATTCTTATGATCGGAGGAATCTTTGCGTGTAATTGATAATCAAAGGAACCCGGCTTCCATTATATGAATGCTATTGTTAGAACTTATCTTTCCTATTGTTATTTCCGACAAATGCGAAATTTCAGTTTATGAATTTATTTCTGATTTGAGTTTAAAGTTCCCCGTCCCGAATATCGGTTTCTTATACCGTCTAAGATTTGTTTCATTGTTACGGAGCTTTGGGGAGGTCCTCACGAGTGACACGGAAGACATTCTGGGAGCTATAGAACATCTCTTTAAGGTGTATTAACTTTCTTATTTTGATCATTGTGCTTTAATGAGTTTTTCTTGGATAAATCCTCTTCTCGCTTGAAATCAAGACCGAGGTCGAGCAGGTTATCCATTACAAACAAGCTTGAAGGGAGTTCACCTCAATTCGGATAGTGATGCCATTCGTGTTAGGCGAGATCTAATCCAAGGAAAGGAGTGATCTATTCTAATTTAGAGGAAGCAGCTTTGGAAATTGTATATCCTTGCTTGTGGCCAAATAACTTAGGAGCTAAGGTTTCTGATCCACCAAAATGGGTATGAAGTATTGCAGAAAAATACCGAGGGTTAGGATGTCCTTGTTAAAAGTAGTTATCCTAATTCCACTGTATTCGAGAGAATCGGGTCAAAGTGGTAATGAAGGTGGTTGGAGAATCCAGCTGAACTACTTTAGCCTTAGACACGGTCGGCGAAAATTCACGAGAAAAATTTACAAATTTCACGACGGGAATTGATTCTTCCATGATAGCATTGATCTTAATGTGTTCTGCAGCGTTACTATTCAATTGATGATCATTTTCCTAACTATCACTTAATTTTTTATTCTTTATATTCAAGTTTATTTTTCATACCAGTTATTTCCTTATGTTCATTTAATTTTCTCAGCACCTTAATGCTGGATTCCACTATCATTTTATGGTCCAAATAGTATGGAGCTTGAGTAGTAAATTAGTTGATTTAAAATTCTTGAGATCTCTGTGGGATCGATACGGACTTAAATCATTTATTACTAGTTGACCTGTGCACTTGCGAGAATAGCAAATCAAAGCCCAGAGGCTTTGAAAATGACTCATTCTAGAGATTTTGTTTACATATTATAATTTCAACGAGTTTTTATGGCGAGGTTAGGGGACAGTGTAGTCTTGGATAGCCGGTGTTGTAAATTTTGTGTGTGTGCTTTGATTTGTCAACAATCTCTAACTCACAATCCTGATATATCTGATTAATCCTCACCCTAATCCCTAGGGGAGAACTCACATGTAGCGGCTCATCCAAAGTCTTCACCTCTAAGCCCAAAACATCCACACTTTAGATCACGGCCAACCGAGAATGTGATACTAGAGTAAGCGTACATCTTTTTGCCCATAGGTGAGATAACATAGAAACATACCTTATCATTATTTAGTCAACTAGCTCAATACGTGGTGTGATCGTGAACAAGTTGCCATGGGTCACGATGTCTCGGCCCATGAACGCTTGTCCTGCGACCTGCGACCCACATACCACGAGTCTCTCACGGCCCCTATCTTTGTAGAAGGCGCTGTCGCGGCACCACTGAGACTAACACTAGTCCCTACGGCCCTTGATAGGGTAGAAGGAACAAGCTGGCGTCCTTTGTCCGCCTGATGATTTGGGATGAGGTGTCTCGTATCCTGGAATCCACGCGCTGCGGGAAATCTGCGTCTCACATGTCGGTGATGGCGATGAAACATGTCATCGGTCTGCGACTAATTGAAGCCTTAGTACGGCCTTGGCCTAATAGGCTGCGACCTAGTCGCGAAATCTCGGGAGTATGAAGTCTTTTCTGAGGCCCAGAAGAGGGGTGATCCTTCTTCCTCTTGCCACTAGCACCTGTATCTCGGATGCTCCGTGCATCTTCTACTTCTCTTTTAATGGCGATATCTGCGACCATTGAGTCCCCTCACTCCAGTAGCATGTCAAAGGATGATGTGCGCAGGCCCCTAAAGTTCGCCCCGGTCCCTCACGGCCCACCGTTGCACTAGTCGTGTAGTGGTAGTAGCCACAACGCTTACCTGCACAATGATGGCAACTGCAGCGCCTATAGCCTCTACAAAGGCCTGTTGGTCAAAGCCGGTGGTTGGCCTCTTTGCCCGTCGGGCGGGCACAGCGTTCGCGCCGTCGACTTACCATCTACACAAGTTAAAGATAACAGTTGAGATTCTCTCTTTTCATGTATCACATTAGTGGTGCATAATACTTGACACCTAATAAATAACAATTCCACCTGCATTAATCCGTAACATTCGTTTCCAAACCCCTAAAGGTTAAGTTTGCTAACCCTAGTGTTCTTTGAGATTTTCTATTCACATTCTATCATGCATATATTCACATAACCACATATCACCGCGACATGTTAAGCACAAAACCTGCTGACACACAACCGGTATGATCCTAGACCCAAAGATATTGTATGCCTAAATTCTATTACCAGGTGGCCTTCCGAAGTGCCCATGGATACCCACATTTTAAACCCACTGGTAATGCTGGGCTCGTCTGACTATGACGCCACGAATGCGGGGTCAGGTTGACTAACCCATCAACACCCAGATTCCTGTGGTTTTTGGGTGACCCGATACCACACTGTTGTGTCGTTTACTCCCGGATCCATGTTTTATAAAATTGGTGAGTCTTCTTTGTTGGAGCTCCCCAACACTAACATCATATAACGATCATGTAAATCATACCCCGGCCCGAGTCTTAATAGGGGCTATTAGTGACCCTACAGGTCCATGCAATATATCCTAATATACATCCCTTTCACAGGGATCATTCTATTTCATTTAAATCTAAAATATGAGAATAAACGATTCTGATTAAAGTAAGAGTCCGATCTGGCATGACCACTCTTGCCATAATTACATATCAGGCTAATTTGTAGTAGTCCCAAAAGAATTTAGTTGCAATTATTTTATACAAAATATTTTTACAAAAATGTTATTCAAAAGGAATATCAAGGCCACACATCGACCTTCTTCATAATCACGGCCTCGTCGAATGTGTCTCCTTGTACGCCTTGTACCTAAAGGGGGTCCCCTGTGGTAGACGATACCCGATAGAAAAATTCTCCCTCTGAGGGCTACTTTTCCGTACACACATGAAATAGCGTACATAAAAACATCAAATCATATTCCATATAAATAATGCAATCCTAGATGAATGTTTCATGTCATGTATGAGATGAGATTTCCTCGTACCCATAACGATCGGAATGACTCCTCGCGGCAAGCATGGGTGTGAAAACCAGTCATTGGTGTTTTACCTAATGACTTAACCCATTGGACAACTCTCCACTATTCATTTGAATTTTATCAAATCCCGTGTGTTTATTCATGGGCCATGTCTTTTTTGGGGTCACACCGCAGGATCGACGCACGCCTTCCAAATTTTACCGGCTTTCTACCAACTGGTGATCATACCAACCCATATAAATTTGGGTCTTTCATCCCAGTGGGGATCATTCCATCTCTACTAAACATTAATGCTGATTTTATATTTATAATTGTTTATACCACCGTGAGTCTCACTCTTGACGTGGTCCCATTTCCGAAGCTCACCACACATCACCGAGCACGACAATACTACCATGCACATACACCACTGGACGCTGACAGGACTCATGATATTAAATGACCGCGTAATTTTCAAAGTTATGTCATGCTATATGCATAATAAGAGCTATGTAACATTTGTAAATCTCCTGATAATTATATTTTTGACATATAATTTCCATTTATCACACTCCTAAGTTAAGACAGAAGGGGCATATATAAACATGATTTACATACAACATGTTATTTATTTTCCAACAATAAACACAAACTACCAAAACTTTACCTATATAAATACCGTGTGGCCCTCTTGGCCCTTCATCATATGAACAAATTTTGGGTTCCATCTATCAACAAATTACTGTGATACCGAAAAACTCAACAAAACTCAAGACATCGGGTCCCTGATTGAAACCAAACCTAACCCACCGGACTTCGAAAATTTATGTTTGACCATCCAAAGAATGTCCCGGGGGTTCAGCTCTGACTCGTTCAAAATACCCAAAATTCAATTCGACTGTCCGAAAATAAATTTAAAATTATTCAACTGATCTGAACAAATTTTAAAATTCAAATTTCAGACTATCCGAAAAACAAATCAAAATTCTAAAAATTCCTTGCCACCCATTCCTTTGAAAATTGGGATCGAAATTTACTACTTCACGTAATTCCTCTAAGAAAAATCCTAAGCCATTAAATGACAGATTGAAGAAATAACTCAAGTAGGAAAATTTCCTACCGTGGAGTTTGACGAAACCAAAGATTTGTTACCCGCGCGTAGCTCTCATGCGTGAACTCCACGGTTTTACTACGAAACCACTATCCGATTTTTGTAGATCTTAGAGAAAAGTGAAAAATTTCTTTTCATTCCCTCTCTCTTTTCTCCTTTCTCCCCCGCTCACCACTGCCCCCTTTTTCTTTTTCCTTTGTTTCCCTTTTGACTTTTTATCCTTTTCTTTCCTTCTTCTTTTTATTTATTTTTATTTATTTTATTTTTTATTATTATTTTTTTAAATTTTGGATACATGGCTTACATTGCGCCATATGTCCATCTCTCATTCAGATTCGTTTCTTCCCCGAAACAATTTATTTCTTTTCAGTTCAATTTATTTTAAATGAACTTAGCTCAAACCATTTCCTGACTTCCAAGATTTTCGTAAAAATCTCGTCTCTGGAGTCATTAGTGACTTATCACATAGAAAATCGTAAAAATATTCCGATTGTCTCAGAATTCTACGAAACTTTTCTGGGTTACTAGATTTCACGAGATGAATTTAATGGCGCGGTCCGTTTCATCATCCAGGATCTAGAGAATTTTTTAGGCTTCCCTGAACCATTATGATAATTTATTATTATTTTTTATCATTTTACCATTTTTGAAAATTTTTAATTTTTCCGGATTTTATAATGATTACTCTTAATCAATAAAATTACAGATCACCTAACATTATCGCTCATACTGAACCCATTGTGTGTCGACTTGAAGCCTTGGCATAAACCAGTTGGGTTTTGTTTCCAAGAGAATGGTTGTTTTTTGTTTACTTCCTATCTCATATGAAAATAGAGCGATTTTTCCTTTCTTATTCCCATTCTACATCAATTATATGGCTACTAGGAACACTCTTATTTCCAAACATAGAATCTCTCTCCGTGGAGATACATTCTCAAGAAACACAGTCAACAGACCAAGCACTACTCAATGTCTCATTCTTTAGTCTAAGTGTGTTTCTCTACTGACAGAATTTGAAATTGAATGGGCAACTCAAAATATTGATGGACCATTTCAGTATTAAAGTGTAAGTTGTCAACCCCCCTCAAAAATAAAAATAAAAATAAAAATAAAAATGAAAATAAAAATAAAAATGAAGAGGTGTTCAACGGAGTCTGCACACTAGGATAGGAAAAATTTGATTATACCCAACTAAAGATTTATCTTATTCATGTATTCCTAATACATATGCATACAAACAGAGAAAAAACCATGCATAATATACTTTTATATATATATATATATATATATATATATATATATATATCCCCGTGAAAAAAAAAATTCTATTTACGATATTCTCAAAGGCTGAAAATTTGGCCGGGCCCATGGCTGATAAGTTGGTCGGCCTGCAAATCTCCATTTTTGTTTTGTTTTAGAAGATACGAAAGGTCCATAACACATAACCAAGGGTCAAATGCAAGGTAGAGGCGTTAAAGGTTTTGACACCAAATGAAAGATTTTTTTTTTTAATATGCTGGTAGATTTAAGAACGAAGGCGGAAGTGTAATTACTGCAAAACAAAAAGAACGTTGTTTGGGAATTCTGTGTTCTGGCTCCTTCAGATCACGATGGTGCCAGCTCCTTGAGAGAGGAGAGAACAGAGGGTGACCCAAATAATAAATAAATTTAACTTTATAAGGAATTTCCATCATAATTCCAATAAAAATAAATTTAATTTTATAAGGAATTTCCATAATAATTCCTTTTAATGGCTGAAGACTGTTATGGCATAACGTTAGAACGTTAAGGCCTGAATCGTAAATCAAGTGTATGGATTATATTTATATCTTAAATTTTATTTAATGAGTATGGCCAAAACAGAAATGAGAATTAACCGCAATATGTTTGAGCAGCCGATATCATACTTCCACCCTTCTGCAGGAAAGAGCATTGACTTGCTTACCATAATTGTGTGTTTAGTAATAGTTTAAATTGTTGGTTGGACTTGGTCTTTTGGGTGAAGCAGAAAACCAGGCCGGTAGTAAGAGTAGGTGTTAAGTATCGGGGAAAGTCCAGACCAGTAGTGTGCAATGATCAAATTCTACCTTAAGCTCTATCGCTTTATTAATGGACCTTTCCTAAGCATAGCACTAACAAGTTACCATACTTTAGCTAGTTTTAATACCACTGTTAAAAGGTCTTTAAGAAAAGAGATTACAGAGTTTGAGCAACAAACAAACCAAACAAGACAATTGAAGGTAAGGAAGGTGACATAGGTTGGATGGTTTGAGGTGTGCAATAACATTGTTCTTAAGTGAGGTCTCCTCCTTGGTTTGTAACCTTAGTGGAGTGAGAGGAGCTTGAGTGCTACCTCTGGATTCAACATCGGATCATACCTGGGTTATCACAGTGAACCAGCCTGTAACTAGAACAATAATGTTCATCGAGGAAATGTGTGGTGTAAACACTTTGAGAAATTAAAGAGAGTGGCAGGACCACTTGAGAGAGGAAAAGAACTTGAGTAGAAGATCTCTCACAAAGTAAATAGTGTGAATAGAAGGCACCTATTATTTATAGGTAAAGCCTGATGAACTCTCTCAAAGTGGAAGAAAAAACATTAAAATAAATTGAAGAAAAGTGGTAAGCAATGAAGTAATAAGTAAACTTCATTATAGACTTGGTTGGAGCTATTTAAAGGAAAGGAGTAAATTTAAGAATTTTGTTGATAAGTAGACAAATAATTTATTTATTATATAAAATATAAATCAAAGACTTTGTCAATTGGATATCAAAAATATGTATTGCTTTTGCACACATGATATCTAACAATCCACTTGGAGAATAAGTGTGTATGTAGAGAAAGAGAGAAGAATGAGAATGGAGGAATACTAGAATCCAGTACATCAAATCTGGTACCATGAAGCCTCTGTTCAGTCTTAGGATAAATAATGCTGAATCACAAAACATGATGAATTAAAATTCTATGTAGTGATATTTCTTTTGAAACTCAAGGGAACTATAATACACAGTGCTGATTTCTGACTATGGATTTTTGGCTATTTATAGGTTGTTGGCAGCTAATAGGCCATGCGTATATAGGATATTCATGAGGCAGAGAATATGCCTACGTTCTTATAAGAAGCAGCTCTACTCCCACTCTCATGGTGAGCCAATAAGTTTGTTCATCTGGCACGATCATAAGAATATGATGTTCATTGAGTGCTATAAACACAAATCTGCTGAGGAATATATAAGCTTTATTTACACCATATGGATGAACTCTCAATAAATATAAATGATAGAGTAGCTCACGATCCAGCAGGATGACTTGTTGTGCCGTGAATCACCTTCTGGATACTCCCATTCTCAACAGGATTTAGGTTACCACTCATCTTTAGCTGTATCAATAGCCCACCACTTGATGTTTGTTCCACTAGTTTTCTATTTATGATGGTTTAGTTGGATCAAACTAAATTCCAACAAACCTCTACAGAATCTGGGATGGCCTCTACTCTCAAACATTTGTTGCATAATATTGTGCCTTGAGGGGCGTGTATGCAGCTATTCAGTGGCATTTTGTTTCTTGGGTGCATTACAGCTTAAGCTGTCACAATGCATGAAACCACAGAAACGATGGTTGTTACATAGTGAGATATCGGAGGCAATGGATTTCTAAGCCACTCTGGCACAGAGCACCTGCTCTGGGGCTATAAGCTAGAGCCTCAATAGTAGATACAGTATCTGTTGAGATGATCTCAAAACTACACCTTTATAGAGTAGCAGTACCAGTGGATTCTGCTCTCATACGAATGAGAGATCGGTGGCAAATCACTAAGATAATAAGGGTTGTTTGAAGTCACATAGCACA
Organism: Tetrastigma voinierianum; assembly: GCA_016808115.1. Classification (NCBI taxonomy): domain Eukaryota; kingdom Viridiplantae; phylum Streptophyta; class Magnoliopsida; order Vitales; family Vitaceae; genus Tetrastigma; species Tetrastigma voinierianum. The sequence goes on from JAEQBH010000143.1 coordinate 706,900, forward strand.
ACGATAGTCTTGTGCCTCTGGTATTTTAATACTCTGAATGTCAACTGTTGAGGTGATTGGGCTTTGAGTTGTGTGGCTCAGTCTTGGTGCGTGGGCAGTAACACACGAGTGCAGTATGGTGCCCAGGGTACACATTGGGCTGCAGTTATGAGCATGTGGTTTGGGCAATGAACATATTTTTCTTGATTGAGTTGGCAGGATCATAAGGAGTTGACACTAGTTTAATCAAATTGTTCAAACCTCTTTAAATTTTCTCGACATAGTGTTCTTGAAAGGTTAAGCAGACAAGATGTTCTACATATTTGATTCGAATCACCTCTGCTTCTCTGATCTTTCATGTGTGGACTTGAATGCAGGAAGCTGATATAAAATGCCAACTTAGATTCAGTCCCAAATATAAGCATATTGTCAACATATAAGCAAATGATAATACATGGATTCTTTTCAACTTTGCTATAAATGCATTTATCAAAGCATCATTAATGGAAAATAAAATTAAATCAACACAGGTACTGCAACAATACGATATTTGGATTGCTTGTTTTTAACCCATAAAGAGATTGCTGGCTTCACAAAGTGCACTCATCTCATGGAATCATGCCAGCAGAGGGTTGGACCCATATAAATTACCTCTTCCGAGTTCCATTCAAAGGTGGTCTTAACATCCATTTAGTATATCAAGTTTATAGAGCAATGCTTAAATGTGCTGCTACTAGTGAGCTCTGATATGGGAATTGCAAAGCTATAAAGTAATCTACACATTCCCTTTTATTGTAGAAAACCTTTGTAACTAACGTGCCTTATATTTCACTCTGACTAGACTCATTTAAGGACTTGTTTCCTTTTGAAGATCATTTTACAACCTATAGTTTTTATTACTAGGAGGCAGAAGATTCACTATCCCATTGGTTATGCATTATTGATTCTATTTCACTATTAATGGCCTCTTTCCATAACATTAAAATGAAGTTGAAATCATAATTTTCCATATCAGGATCTGAGTTCATCATAATGGAAAAATGAGAGAGTGATCACCAAGACCTAGTTTCTTTCCTTTTTCTTTTACTTCTTCTTAGTTCTGGTTTAGAAGGATCACAAACTCAATTTATTATTTGAACTTATTTATGTATAACTATTTAAGAAAAATATTTACAAAATTAATTCTGTCTAATTACTAAATTTTCACTAAACCATTTAAATTTGATGATAAGAAACCTATAGGCATTCTGCATATCAGATGCATCAAAAGGTTTGGACTAATTTTCTTTTCTTTTGTTGAAGAAGTAGTTTGCTAACACCCCACTTTTGGTATCTAATGTTGGGTGTATCCTTTATACTCATAGGAGTCTTACTAGTTTTCATGTAGGGCATTCTATTTTTAAATATCATTGAGTAAAGGATATTTATCTAAGTTCAGGATCTTTTGAACTTACTAACACTAGCATTCATATCTTTTGGTTCTATTTTTTTCTTTCGATACTCCATTAGATTAAAGGCAGAGAGTAGTTTCATGTATAGTATGTCCTCTGAGTGCCAGAAAGGTTGGACTCTGTTACTCACACTTGTGTATCTAGAATCTCTTGATTTTTAGTAGCTTAGTTGGTTCTCTACTTCATTTTTGTGTGATGAGGAGCATCCCATTTAACTATATATTTGTTTCTTAAAGATACACTCTTATGTATTTTGAGTACTCATCACATGAAGGTAATATAAAACCTTTTGCAGCCTCACAGTCATGGTGTTTTCAAGTCTCTAGGTCATTGTTGAGTGTGTTTGGAGATGGCATGCCTAACATTTTGTTCCCATTTTCCCATTCAGATAAATGGTGGAGTCATCTACGTTTGAGTACATCGAATGTACACTTACAGATTCCAAACATCAGCCGTAGGAATAAAGCACTGCATGTCTTAAGAATGTCTCCTTCAAGGTCAATCTTGAAAGATGTCAGGATAGGTGTGAACTAAGGGGTCTCCATGTTAAGAGAGTGAGATCTCTTTAAGATTGTTGGTTAGACTTGGTCTTTTGGGTGAATAGAAGCAAAACGGTATTGAACATTGGCCACAGGAGAGACCACATATAAGTAAGTAGAGGGGTCACAAGATCTGCTATACCCCACTTGCCTTAAGCTCTTATCGCCTTGTTGACAAGCCTTTCCTAAACATGTACTAACAAATTACCACCTATTGCCTTAAGTTCTAATACCATTATTATAAGGTCTTTAAGAAAGAGATGATGGAATTGGTTGCTAAATAATTAAAACATAGAAACAATTGAAAGTAAATGGCTGTTGATTGGATGGATTAAAAGTACACCTTTCTTTGTGCAAAATGATTCTCTCTATAGTTTATAACTAGTAAGTAGAAACCAACGCTCTACCTCTAGATTCAACATCCAGATCTTACATGAACACTCCCCTTGGTAAGATCTGATGCAACTTAATGAACAATGTTCTCTAAGGAAATGTGGCAGTATGAAAGCATGAGAATTAGAGAAAGTGTTTGAGGACACTTGAGAGAGAGGAGGTGCTTGGAAGCACTTAGGCAAGAAGAGAAGAGCAGAGTGAGAGATCTCAAAGGTGAAAGTGTGAATGAGAAAGGAGGGGGCCTGTTGCCAGGTGAAGCCCGAAACGGATCTCCTCTAGATTAATTAGCAGTGAAAATGTTATTATATCCTCCTAATCTAAAATTAGACCTTAAAAAAGAATTAATTTAAAATTTGATTGACCAAAAGGAATAAACAATTTATTTATTATATAAAATAACAAATCAAGACTTGGTAAAATTGGATATAAAAAATATCTTCTTTATTTTCGTTTTACACTTATATTCTCCAACATAAACAAATTAAATGAACTTATTTTCAAAAAAAAAAAAAAATTTATATGAACTTTTTTGTTTTGTCAATTATTTACTACATTCACATCATAAATACTCATGAAATTTATTCCTATTAGAGTTAGAACTTGAACCTACTCACCTCACATGTCATCTGCTCTTAACCATATGATTCAGATCTTATTGACTATAAACATTTTATTAAATTTTGTTCTAATTATAAAATGGGATCATGTTTATTTTTAATTGAATGGGCAATATTCATTTAAGCCTTTGTTTACAAACACCTATTCATACATACAACTCATATCTAGGTATTCTTAAGAGACTGAACCTTGTATCCTTCCTCCTGTATACATGAGCTCTTAACCATAGGTTGAATTAATGGAGGTTCACATCAACACCAAAAAACTTTATAAGTATTTTTACATAAAAAAAAAAAACTAAGGCCTCACTTTCTAAACCAACACAATTATTTTTAAATGTTAGTATTGATGCTGTTGTAAATGGTTTCCAAAATATAAGAAAACCATGAGAATAGTGTAAGCAATTTTTTAATATTTTTTTCTTTGTAGTAGGATGTGATTTTGAATTTTTATGACTTGTCAAATGACAAATGTGATAACTTATGAATTATGTATTTTTTTCTCTTTGTATACTATTAGACTATTATACACTAACACCCCAAATATAAAATCTTGGATCCACCCTTACTTGAGTTAGATCTTATTGGCATCTAAAAGTAACTTTGTTGAGATAAACCAATTTAGCTAAAATTAATTGGTATATTATTGGACGAAACACAAATATATAATTAAGAAACCAAAATAGTCAGGATAATAACTGAGTCATTAATCGTTGTGCTTAATTATTCTCTAATCTTATTTTAAATAATTTTTATTACCCTCCCTTACCGGTAAAGGTTATATATATATATATATATATATATAAACCTTACATTGCTTAAATTTATTCCTATATTTCCCTTAAAAAAATCCAATATGTGTTAAGAAGAAAACCTAATAACCTTTCTTAATATATGTAACAATAATAATATGTTTAATATTTAGCAACTGCTTTTTCTTTTAACCGTGATTCAATGCATAAAAACCAAATGTTTATCATATGTAATAAAAAATTAATTGTAAATTTAGCTGAATAATTATTAAGAACTTTATTTTAACTCTATTTGATTATAAAACTATTACTAATAGAGTTCATAAATAAGTACTATTTGAAAACAAATGATGATAACATAATGATATTGTTTAAAACCGTAAAGCAAATTAAACATGTCAACTTGAGCATATATGGATCAGGGTGCTGGTTTTTATTTAAAAATAAAATCTGAAATAAATATGGAAGCAAAAAAGCCAAAATACAAATATACAAAAAGTTTTCACTATAAAGTTATATTCAGTGATATTTTTAACTAATGAATTAGCTAACCTCGAATATTCAATAGATGAAAGATGATCAGATGATGATAGTTGCAATTCAAAACAGGATTTTCAATCCGAAGCCAATGAATCGAAAAGATGTGTGAGTGGGCACAAGAATGGAGAAAATAAATTTTGATTTCTTCATTTCTTTTCTCTTTCACTTATTTTCAACTCTTAAAAATGTTGAAATGTTTTGTTGAAAAAATAGAAGAAAATCTAAATCATGTTGAGAAAAAGGAAACTTATAAGATCAAAATAATAACTGTAAGACTTTCTAGCCTTTATGCAACAGATTTGTGGTTGTTGTCATGCCATAAAATTAAGTACTAAAGTCTCATGTTGAACTGAAACTCAGAGTATCTCATATAGAATTAATTCAAAATTTGAATTAATTTTTATTTAAGTGATACAAAACTATTTTCTCCCTTGTTTAATCGGCGGAGTCTTGGTCGGATTGGGGACTTATGGACCCATAATTGTAAATAAATAAAGACGTTATTCAGTAAATCTTTGATGAGTATCTGCAGATGCAGACGATATCATTACTAAATAAGTGAGTTGTTCATATGATTTAGTCATTCATATATATTGTCCCATATAAATAATTCATAGTAGGTTGGGTAAAATATGCTTAACTACAAATATGCAAATCTTAAAATGCAAACATAATGAATGATGAAATATATAAATTTGTTAACAATTTGGGGGTGCAGTTAGGCGTGGTCTGTGGTAGGTTGATAGCAGAATCAGCAGGGTTTATAGGCTAAGCCTCCTCACTGGTAGCACGACTCTTTGCAGTATGGTGGCTCTAGATTAGAACACTAAGGATGGAGTTTTCTTCGCACAAATGATTTGCTGATTGGCACTAAAATGGTTCATTTGGTTAGGGGTTTTGTAAAAGCAGTGAGGGTTGGTGATTTACAAATGAAAATAAGCTAAAGTAAAATATGAAAAGAACTCCTTGCGACATAGACCTCTTGAGGTTGAAATCCTAAGGTCAATATGAGGACTATAGAGGTCATTTTCTTTCGTGGTGGGAGGATGACCTACAAAATGTTTATTGAACGGATCTTCAATTAGCTATAAAAGTGAACCTAATAATTTTCATTTTGAAAATATAGCATTTTATTGGACATTGTGTTCCCAGCAGTGAAAACATGTCTCCTTGATCTACCTAGGTGAGCAAATAGATGGCAACCGCGGATACCGGTGGATCTGCAATAAGCATTCACTTTGAACCTAGTTTACGAGAATGCGGGGCCCAGTCAAGGTAGATGAGATTTAGGCCTGGAGAGATGAGATAGAGACATTAACAATGGAAATAAGTAGCATTGGAGGAGTCATCATTTACCTTAAGCGCCGGGCAAACTCTTCAAAAAGTTTGTGCTCCTCCTGAGTTGTATCTCAGCTGTTTAAGCAATAGTGAATTCATGACTAGAACACTCATGATGCCTACGTATACAATAAATAGAGAATGAAAAGTCCCATTACAAGATTTGCTTTGACTTATATAATAGTGCTCAAATAATAAAAATACAAAATATATATTACCTGTGCATGAAGGGTGGAAATGGTAAAAATGCAAAAAGTGGGTCAACCAGAAGTCAAAAGGGCCAAAAATCACAAATGCAGGGTGTGAAAATTTCGTAGGGTGCGAAATCTTCACTGCTTCATTTTCTTGCCTCATTTGCTCTTCTCTTATTCCGATACCTGTCTTGAGGTTCACTTCCAATTCTTTAGGTGGCAGATCGACTCAACAAATTTGACATAAATGACTTGCAAGAACTAAGGTGACACAAAATGGAAGTGGGTGAAAAAAGCAGGGACAGTAACATGCAAATCTGGGTTGAGTGGGTTGATTAATTTTAAAAGTGCTGAAACCAATAATAAATAGAGACTGAAATAGCACTTTTTGGCACAAATGCTCCCCAGCAGCACATTCTTGTCCTTGCTTGACTGAAGAAAGAAAGAGGAGGAAGCGAATAAATATAACAAAAGGTGCGTTCTCAAAAAATGGTATTTCAAAAGTATGTGGATGAATGCCAGATTAACCTCAATGAGAATACAGAAACCACCTTGATAACCTGAAGAGTGAATCCTCTAGTCGGTATCAAAAGTTTCCTTCTTTAGAGAATCAACACATTTCACTAAAATCTAGTGTTTATATGAATTAGTTTTCAAATAAAGCATAACGCACCTCCCCTATAAACCTCTTGAAACCTAGTACACTAAGCGACTAAATAGATGGGACACCGCTCTTATTCCATTCTTTTTTTGTGTTGAGGTGCAATCGCTGAGAATCGAGCTTACCAGTCCATGTAACAGGGATCCTGACCAGCCAGATTGGAGAAGCTTAGGGCATCAGGGTCATTAGGATTTTTCAACCCACAAAACTCTTCGAGTTTCACCTGGTTTAGACCCGGCAGGACTCAGCACCTGTATGCCTCAAGCCTCCCACCCATTCCACCAATATACGTAAACACCAGTGATTCACTTATTGCCAATTAACAAAACACAAACTTCAAGAGCTATAATACTCTTATAAATAAATCTCAGGTTTCAAGGTAAACATTTACCATTTTCTACCTTTTTTCTTTTTCTTTTTCTTTTTATTTTTGTTTTAAAAACTCATTGGCCTTCTTTTCTGAGGTCCTTAACTTTATTGAGGCTAAATAAATGAAACTAGGATAGGCTTTTTAATTTAGGAGGTTAGACGTTTTCATCTTATTATTTGAAGCATGTTGCATGTGGTTAGATTTGAGGTGGAAAGAAGGTTGAAAGCAGAATTTATTTGATGTCCTTGCATACGCATTAATCAATCTAACATCAATAACATTGGACCAATGTTTCAATTTTATTTGCAAGTTAGGCCAAAAAACTACAAAAAAAAAAGTGTAATTTTAGCGTGAGTGTGGTAGCGTGATGTGTATAAAAAGATATATTGCTATATTTTCAGATTTACAAAAAAAAACTGGTAGCTTCACAACCAAAGCAGAAACTTCTACCTGACGAAACTATGACAAGTCATTGTCTTCACGAAAAAACTTTCGAAAATGGCAACAAAACATAAATGTAAACGCTTTATTATAACTCTCCCCGACTATAAATGTCATTGTCTGATGGAACAGGATTGAAGAAGGATTAGAGAGGAAGTACTACTGCTTACTAAATGTTGACATTTGGTGGTTTGTCATCCTCTTGTGACATTGGGAGCTACTAATGAAGGCTGGAGGAATGCTGCTCTTTATTCTTTGCTTTGGAGGATGATCTGAGGAACTGGGTAATGATGGAAAGATAGGAGGCAGGCCCAAGTGACTCTGAATCTGCACGAGGATGGCGTGGTTATGTCTGCGAAGCGGAGGTGTGGTTTGATATTGGCCTCGTCGTGTCATCATCTCTGACTATAAAATTTGTATGGGCGTATGAAGATCTTGATTTGGTTGAGAAGGTCTGGATTGCATCCACCAACCTATAAAGAAGAAATCAAAGGTGGATATGGAATGTTGATGGAGCGTGTGTACTAGGTCAAGCGTGCATGGGAGAAATTTAGATCTGCTGGAGGTGCGAGGATCTGCACCGATGGCAGTAGGTAATGGAGTAGTAATTGTTGGAGGCTGCGATGGTCTGGAAATATGAACTCCTCTGTATCCTCTGAGGATGGTCAGCTACTATATCCTCGGTATGTCTTGAGTGGGAAGGTTTAAGGCATAGAGTGAAGATGCCATATCGACGATAAGGATGGCCTCCTTGATGTTGGCGCTCAATCGGGACTCGTGAACCAAATATCTCCTTTTTGACATAGTAGCCATAGAAAATAGGAGGTAATGGTGCCGGAATTAGGGTTCTGCCGGTGATGTAATCTCAAAGTGGAATAAGGATGTCATGAAAAAAGCTTATGTTTGGAACGAAAACCTTCGGATATGCGATACTAGAGCCTTGATAAACTCACTCTCCCTTTTATGCAGGTATGTTGGAGTTGAAAGAGATGGATCGTGTATATAGGTCAATAAGACTTTTCGGGGAGAATCATGAAAAGTATAGATACCAACATTACGTCTTTGGATAATGTGAACCATCTCCTTAGGCATAGGGTGGGCCTTTGCTGTCGTCGAAGCCAGGAGTTAGCTAGATGACAGGAAATGGAATGTGGGTTGCAATATTGGCTTGAAGTGTCCCCTAAGTGACCATCAGATGAGAAATGGATATGATGGGATGAGTGCTCTCACGGATGTCATGGTGTAGTGAACTGATGACCACCCAGAATTAGAAAGGCTCTAGGTATCATTTTGCCTGACCTCGTAGAATCTCTGAGCTTGGGATCGTGTGAATTTGAAAATCATAATACTATCAAATTCTACTTCCTTAATCTTTTAATCCCAGTTACTGTAATGGGCACTTGATGGAAGAAAGAGGCGTTGGATAAACAAGAAATGGGAGAATCAGAGTGATCATCAAGTGAATCTGGAGATGGGTGAAGTGGGGCTCATGTGTTTCTGAGCTAGATGACTCATGGTTTGAAGTCCAGGGCTGATTAGAAGTGGGGCCGCCAGGATGGCGCGGGTGAGCCAAGAGATGGCTGATCATTCGCTACTGCTCTAACTAGAGGTGTAGGGCTTGATAGAGCAGGAGCATGAGATTCGATGTGTTTCAGCGGAGGAGTGCTGCAGGGGTGAAGGAAGGTGCTTTAGGGGCCTAAGTGTCATACTCAAGGGTCTTGGCCATGGATTAGGGAAAGAGAGATACAGGAGAAGATGGAGGGTTCTTCTCACCTTGTAAATAAAATGTCTGAAATTATGAGAATAACGATTGAAAATGAGAAAAATTATAAGAATCAAATCTAAATTAAGAAAATTATGTAAAACTAAATTAAACTAAAGTAAAGCAAATAAAAGTCTAACAAAAATTGGGTGGCTTCTTTGTTCACTGCGAAACCACTCTTTTCGGGTAGCCCTTCGGGTTCGTGACTGGATCGAGGAGAAGTCCCTCGTGCGTTGGGAGGTGATCTATGATGATTTTAACCACGCCCTTTGTTTAAACACTCACGCCTTAGATCTTGGAGATGGTTATGGGGTGATTAAGGCCTTTGGATTCTCCATTAAACATTTCGCTGTTCATCATCAGACCTCTGAGTTTGTGAGTACTTTGTGTTTTCTACTAACTTTTCGACTAATCAGAGACACTGTCAGCTCTCGCTCTTCCATTGATTTGTGCTTGTTGCTTAGATGGAAGATGTTGAGCTAGAATGTCATGTTGCTAAATGTGAGTTGCATGACTCCATTCTGGCAATTGATAATGGCATTTGATGTGGCCAAGAATGGCCTCCCAAGTATGATAGGTACATGATTAGTACTACTTTACGCTTGCGGCTGCATGTCGAATGACGAAGTCTCTGGATAGTAAATTTATCCACATTCTGCAAACATCTTCAAATATGCCTTTGGGTGTTTTCCGGATCGCTCATTAAGATAAAGGTAACAATTGGTAGGCTTTAATTCCCTAAACCTGGCCTTGTACACTTGAGTATGAGTAGCGAGTTGACACGTATGGAAATCGATTGTGCACCATCACCTGAGTTTATCGATGTTCCCTTTGAAATGGTAGGGGATCTTTTGGATCCTTGTATTTCCATAAGGTGCATTGAATGATGGAGGCTCATGATTTGTTGGGAAGGCCTTCTTATCGACATTGACCCTCTCTTAGCGTACCGGGGTCCTTTAAAAATTTGGCATATGTTGGGACTTGTTTAATCATGTCTAGTAGTGGTATGTTGACTTTCACCTGCCTCAGCACCTCTAAAATTTCAGTCTGATTGGAGGCCTTTTTCTTGCTCCTTAATGCTTGAGGAAATGGAGGGGGCATGCTCTTCTCCATTGAATCTTCTTTTATAATTATCCGTTCTGGCTCCACTTCCTTTTCTTCATTGTCTCAGGTTTGTGCGGCTACTCGACTTTTTACACTTCTATAAAGTGATAATGGCGCTGCTAAATCCATGTTGAGGCGGGTTTGATGGCGAGAGGCTATCTCATGGATCCCAAGTTGTTTTATGTGAGAGAATTTCACTTTTCTTGTACTTATATTTAGTTTAAACAACCTTGAAATTGAACTCTTGATTGTTAAATTTTGACCATTTCATTTGAAACCCATCATTATCTTTGTAAAGTGCTCTCCACGGTATTAATTTTAGATTAGTTACATGTTGGTCTTGCTCCTCTAAAATTTCACCACCTTGCTAGATTTAGAATATTGCTCAGCGGAGATGAGGATAGTGGCATTTGTCAGTTGAATGAGGAACCACATTGTTCTTTGTTCTTGTGCGATGGGGGAACATATCTTTGGAGGTTTGGCTTCTAGGAGGGAGAAGGTTGGATGGTTCCTCCGATTGGGATTATATGTATTGTTGTATTGGGCGTTGGTTGATGGCTATTGGCCCCTGACATTGTGGCCTGCCATCAATCCTATTTGAAGGAGCGATTGTGTTGTCTCTCCTTGGTGATCGGTGGGTAGCCAAATGGCAATTTGAATCTGTCTGAGAGGCTCATTCTGCGATATCTCATGTGATTTCATTTCAACTCTTACCAGTCTTCTAGCGAGTGAATGGCTTTGCCTTCATCTCAGTGTCCTCTTGGGGTAGTATACCTCCCAACGATTGGATAGACTACCACTTCTGCTTACAGGTTGGGTTTATCCATGCGCACGATGTATCGACCACATAATTCAGGGTCCATGGATTCCTCTGGATGTTTGCTCTTATACAGTCCCCACACATAGTTTTTAACAAGCGCTTCATAGTAGAGACATTCCATTCTGAAAGTGATTCTTAACATCCAGTACTCAAAGCCATGGGCGAGACAGGCATTGATATGAATATACAAAATTTTCTTGCTGGTAGCGATTTCTCATTTTCTTGAAAGACATGAGGTGTAAATACGCCTCTTAATTATTGGTTTTATGGAGTCTTTGAAGAATTTCTTCAAAAATTCGGCACGCATATCTCCTAATTCTGTGGTTCTTGGCCTGAAGTTGACTAATTTAGCCTTGTCCTTCGAGTTAGAGGAAAGAACTTGGTCACTTATCGGATCCATTTGGAGATGTCCTCTTTGAAGGTATTCTGTACTTCTCGAATTCGGATGTGTGGTATGGATTTTCCTCACCATTTCCATGAAGAAAGTGGGGGCTTGAGGGCACTATGTAGAAACGATAATTATGTCTCTGGAGGAGGTACGTGCAGGAGAATTCTTTTCTGTCAGAGTGTATATGATCCCTCTGTTTGTAATTGGGATTTACAGCTGAACCTGGCCAAACTCTTTGCTCCTTGGTGGGCTCCTGTCTGACCAGCGTGCATGCGCAAAGCTTTGTTCTTGTGGAACTCTTGTTCCTTAATCTTACTGTGTGTTCTATCCGGTGGTCAGTAACTTACATGAAAGCAACGCAAAACGCGACCCAAAGGAATACAAAAACAAGCGGAAGCTACCAAAAAAGAGTTGTCGTGTAAAATAAAAATAGAAATTGTATATGGATAGTATAAAAATTGAATCAGCCTAACGTTCTGACTGCTAGGAAATAGGTAAAAATAAAGGTTGAAAATTCCACTAACCTGCTATGTGATGTGGATCTGAGTTCAACAACTCGTCACTTGCACTTGTTTCATCATAAACGGCAGCCATTTGATTCGTGGTGTAGTGGGTTGTCTTGGAATCAACAAATTTATAAACCTAAACACCTGCTAGTAGCTTTGGCTACTGTAGTATAGTGGCTCTAAGGTCGAACACAAGGATGAGTTTTCTTCGCACAAATGATTTGCAGTTAAGGCTAAAATGGTGAATTCCAATTTGGATTAGGGGTTTTGTAAAAACAGTGAGGGTTGGTGATTTACTGCAGCTAATAAACTAAGTAAATCTAAAAACTCTGCAAACATCAAACTTTGAAGGTTGAGATCTAGGTCAATGAGAGGTTCAGATTCCTTTTCCTCAGCGGTGGGCGGATGACTTATAGTCATTTTCCTTGGATCTTTATTTGTATTCTGAAGTGAACCACAATAATTTTCCTTTTGAAATAGCATTTATTGGACATTAATGTTCCTCGACGGTGAAAACTTCCTCTATGATCACCTAGTGACAAATAATTAAGCGACTAAGCTGAATCTCGAGTGGATCTAGCAATAAGCATCATTGAACCCTAAAGATTACCAAATACTAGTCGATCAAGGTAGATATAAAGGATTTAAACCTAGAATGAAGATAAAGACATTAATGAAATAAATGCTTTGTTTAAACTAGAATCATGTTTACCTCAAAATCGTAGCCCCGTAGCCCTCCTCTTCAAAGGAAAAGAGGTTTATGTATCATCCCTTGAGTTTGTCATCCTCGAGGATTGCATGATGAAAGTGGAAAGAAAGAAAAATAGAGAAAAGAAAAATGGCGAAAACTCACACATTACTCATGTATTAATCACGGGAATGAAAAAGTCCCTTCTGAAGATTTGCTTTAGGCTTATATGGTCTCAAATAGCAAAAATACAAAAATACCCTCAATATCCATAATACATGAAGGTAAAATGGTAAAAATGCAAAAATGGTCAGCTGAGTCAAAGGGCCAATCACATTTTGGTAATTCTTGAAATCTTCACTACTTATTTCTTGCCTCTTATATACTTTCCCTTGATTTATGATCTAAATCTTGCCCAGGGATTCTGATTTCGAATTCTTAGGTGCTTGGATAGACTCAACAAATTGGCATAAATAGCTTGCAAAACTACAAAATTAACCTAATCGATCGAGTAGCGGGACCTTAGCGATATGAATCGGGTTAATTTGGTTGATTAGTACACAAAAAGTGCTCGAAACCTATAATAAATAGGGCTCAAAGTAGCACTTTTTGGGCACTAATCAGTGCTCATACCATTCAAGACTTGAGTAATCATTTAAGAGAGAATTATTTATCTACTTTTTAAATAAGAAAGAATGGATTGTATCTTATTTGTTAGTATTTCCTGCTATTTAATCATTTTATTTTGTGACAATGAAAATTAGTTGGCATTGGTCGACGCGAAAATACTCGTGAATGTGGGTAAACATACACCTCACTAAAATCGGTGACTCTCCTTTGTAGAGAGCTCTACCAAATACAAACTGTCCAACAAGTTTACAATGACCACCACGGGGTCCATATGTGGTAAAATAATAATGCCTTGATTTATATTCATCACTCACATAAAAATATCATCATCCCGACCAAATGCTATAATTACACTTGGTTTAAAGTTTTTACATTACTCTTAATTCAACATATATTAAAATTTACAATTCTAATACAGCGTATACAAAATCCAATAACCAAAACCACAAAGGTATTTCTTCTAATGACCTCAGTGGTCTTAAACCATCTGCCGCTCCTGTACAGTGAGTGGTCCCTTCAGTAGGAATTGGCAAAAGCCCGAGTAGTGATAATTTTACAGGTTGCCCGTCTAAGTGCACATGTCGCGACAAACATTACATTCAAGCGATTTATGAACCACCTCAGATGTCTGTGTACTGAACCCGTGTCGGTCCTCTACTGAAGCTCCTCATACTAAAGCCCAGAATGAAGAGTAAAATCAGTTTTCAAAACAGCTTTTTGTTCTCGAAAACTCACTAAATTCGGTAAAATATTTGACTACCCTGGCCAGATGTGTTGGAGGGCAGCCAGAAGCAAATTCATAGGAACCATAGGCGTTAGCAATTGTTGGACCCATTCTCCCAGCCTTGATTAACGAAAAATCATCGTTGAAATTCCTTTTCCACAAACATATTCGTTTTTCTTTCATTTCATATCATGCCTCCTCTAATATCTAAGATTGCCTCATTATATGGAATGCATGATGCGATTCAACACATTCATGCTAATATATTCTGTATGTATTAACATAATTAAATCACATAAAGCATGTTATGTAAATTCTCGATAATTACACCAAAATTGATATATGAGCTGATCAATATTTAAATCAATTCATTTTGAATCACTCAACATAAAATTCTTTGAAATATTCCATCACTATTCGTGAGCGATGGAAACCTCGATTCACGCTAATTCCATTACTAAAATAGGAATTTTTCTCCACTGTGATTAAAGCTTTTTTGAAGAATAGAGTTTGCAACTAAAACAAGCCTTAGAGCGTTCCTAACCATTTACATGGTTTACAACAAAATGAGATTAACACCGATGGAAAAAGATCCTACCTCTTGTGATTGTGGAATTCCACCAAGTGGTGCCGCGGCGTAGTCTCGCCGCGTGAAGCTAGCTTTCCTTCTTGCTCGGAAATCAGCAAGCCCGGTGGTGCAAATGGAATCCTGACACACCTTCTCTCTGAAATACCATCTCTAACCATTGCCATTTTCCCGACTCTTGCATCGTTTGATTATTCAAAGGAAGAAGATCTGCTATTCCTTTGTCCTTTATTCCATCATTAAACATTCTCATAATTCCCTATGCCCTTCTTGCGTTTTGACGCTGACTATCCAGTGTGTTTCATTCTGTACAACATGTGTCACGCGGTACATGTTATAGATTGATTTTTGTCTATATCATGTCGTTTCTTTTGGGCTTCACCCAGGTGCCCCTCAGCTTTGTTAGAATTAAATTAATCTCGAAATTCGACAAAGTCGTGGTAGCTAGATTTTCTTGAGACAATTCCAACAGTAAGTTTGTTTATCATGGGGATCAGAAAAATTTGGATTTTTACCGAAATGACCGTTTGCCCTTTTCATTGGAATTTTCTCGAGTCTTACATTCTCCCTCCTTAAAGATTCGTCCGAAAAATTTGAAATCTGATCATATGACAACTCACGTGCGTATCATCTTATTTATGCGTACGTAGTAAACCCAGTCATTTAGGTATTAAGCATTCAAACCGCATTGCCTTCATCCCCAAATGAAGGATGGGCCATCCGTCCTCGGCGCTCGCGTTGAGCTCTCATCTGCTGGTCTTCCATAACACCCTTACTAGCCTCCACGATCTTGTGTAAAACACGATCCGTCGCTCGCATAATGGCGGTCCATATCAAGGTCCCATCGCGTCCTTTTTCAATCTCCCGATCCTTACGCTGTTTGGATCGGGTGTACCTCAGGAGCATGGAGCGTGAAATATCTTGTGGTTTGACATCATGCGGCGTCGCGCTGTGCCGATCTGTCTGATTGCTACCATCTGGTATCAGAGGGCTTGTAAACCTACGGTAGCTTCCACCGCTTCTTAGAACGGCCCATCCTCTTTTAGATCTTGAGAAGTGGTCTGACCTTGAACTCCTGAAGTTCGCGTGGTACATACGCATAACTCTTCTGGAAGCCACGGTGTGAAGGTATTTGTCGTATCAAGCTCGCCTTCTCGGAGGTGTCACCACAACTAGGACCGAGACCCGTTTGGTGAGCTCTCCACCTCGATTGTTTCTGCGATGGATCATGGCCTCCATACAACGCCTCATATGGTACCATCGTATACTACGCTAATAACTATCGTTGTGGCGAGTCTAGGCAGACCGCTCTTCAGCTTCCCTTATGATCCGGGCCGCATGCTCGCGGCATGTCCTCCCCCTTTGTATGTAATCCACCTGACATGTAACCTACCTGACTACTGCTTGAGTGTACAACCTTATTCTTCCCAGGTCACAATCATGACAACTCAATGGGCGTCAGCAATCCATGTCGCGAATGACATCCTTATCTAGAGCGCCGTCGACGGCACCGTCTACGTCTGAAGGTATCGAATCTCGGTCGCCGACTCATCCTCAAACTCTAGAAATCTCAGTAGTGCCGAGTCACTCCCGACTTCATCATCACCCAACCCTAAGTCTTCGTGATAACATGACCGTGTGTTTTCCCTTCCTCGGGCAACATAACTCTCGTCTACACTCACGTAGCCTCTCCTATAGTTGTTTCATGAAAGAGCATCTTTGAGAATCGATTTTTAGCATAGTCTGCACTATCAGATATTTTGTTTCGGGTAGTGAAAGTCTCCAATTCCATGTGATAAAAGGTCTTGGCAACGAGTTCTTGACTTTTACTCAAATGTGGTGACTGGGCGCTGCTCATTGTCGGAATTGCTTGGAATTAAGGTAATTCTTGTGGTTCATTTTGATTAATTTCTATTTCATAATTTTGTTGTGCAATAATTTTTAGCTTTTCTTTGTCAGAATCTAGATTTTCGTGGAGATTTATGGGAATGAAATTAATACATGAGCAATCTGCATCTTCTGAACCGTTTGGAAAGAAAGAAACCGGAATGGGAGAGATAAATGCCGATATATCGACCATTTTGTGTGTTTTTGATAAATTTTTCAAAAAAAAAAAAAAACAATATTTAAAGTGAGTGTCTCGTTATAAAGCAAATATATAGTAGATGAAAAGATGTGAGAAGAACACAAAGTCTTTTCTTAATAATTAATATTATTTATCAAGATCTCTTCCTTTAATAATTACTATCACTATTTAGAAAAGGAAAGAAGATCAAGAAACGGTTGGAATTATTATGTCTTCTATTATTAATTATTTGCAGAAAAGAGAAGAAGATCAAGGGACCGTTGGAATTCTTATATCTTATATTATTAATTGCTATCATTAATTATTATAAAAAATTGGGGAAAACCAAGACGGTAGGAGAGGAAATGAAATGTCTTCATTTCATATAACTTCAAACTAATTTTGATATATAAATTGAATATATATTTAAATTTTGAATAATTTATAAATACAGATATATCTCCGATATATCCGATATATCCGTAAAATTCAAGTATTGATATATCCGTAAAAACCGATATTTTTATTCTTGGTTAAGTCAAAATAACAATTTTACTAATTTTCATAGACTATTTAAATTATTATCTTTAAATAATATCCTCAGTATATAACACATATATTTTTTTAGGTTACATCGATAATTATGAATTTTTTTTGTGATATTCATAAAGTATTTAAATAATACATATAAATATTTATTTATTAAAAAAATAATATTTATTTACATTATATGCTTAGGGCATTTATCCTAACAATGCCACGAGATCCACCACGTTGGAAGGGTTTGAGGTGTAGTAACTACGAATAATTCTAAATGGTTTTAAGGTGCCTAGCTAACAATTCAAAAACTCATTCAATCAATGTCTAAGTTTGACTCTAATCCTTCACTAATAGTGATAGACTGGTTTTACCTTTTATTATGAATATTTAAATTAAAAAACTAGGACAAGAATTCCAATAGCCTTAATATTTTAAAATCCAAACTTGTCACCAGTCAAACTTAAAATTAGACATACCTATGACTTTCCATTAACTGATCTAAGAAGGATTTTAAGCTAGTTTACTAGAAAACAAAATTACCAATCATAAAACGGATAGATTGTCCTAAAATGTTTCCTTTCAACGTTAAGTGAAGTGAAAACGAAAGTTGGAAATAAATAGATCGACAACAAACTCCATTCATATAGTTTAAAATAATATATATATTTTTTTCATTTTTTGAAACTCTTATATTATTGTGGAAATTCATTTTTTTATTTTTATTTGAAAAAGTATTTTTTATATATCTTTTGCTAAAAAACTATGTGCCATTGTAATCTAAAAACAAAATTGCTTACAATATTATTTTAGCTCATTTGATTTTTAGTTGCTACTTTAAATTAATTGGATTTATTTTAATTCATCAATATAAAAATTAATAACTTAAAAGATATAAATTCTAAACTAAATTTAATTATATTTAATTTTCTTTATCATTTTAATATAAGAACCAAGAATGATTACATAATTTTATTTATTATTATTTATTTAAAAAAAAACTTTTAATGACAACCTAAATTTAGTATAATCTACATTCATATCTTAAAAAATCAATTTATATTAATTATTTGTTCTTCCTCTTCTTACAATGTGCTAATTTAGGTTTCAATACCAAACAGGTACATGCTAATAGTAATAATCAATCATTAATCCAAAAAAGTTACATATATAACAGGACATTGATATTTTAACATCACACTATACAAAATCTAACAAAGAAATTAGTTGACATAGCATAAACTATAAAACATAAGAGATAATAATTTTAGTTAGATCAAACCACACTATATAATGAAAAATAAAACCGTTTTTTTTACAATGATTTATCATGGTTAATCTGTCATTTAATTTACTATTAGATTGCGGTGGATTTGACAGAAATAAGGATACAAAATTAAGCCAGCATACATGCATAAACATAAGAGATTGGTCATGCGGTTCAACCAAGCCTACATCCATGAGGCTGAGCCCATATGCAAAGGATTTTTTACTATTTTCAATCAAGTTACAAGTTAGTCTTGTTGGGTTTAGAATTGGCACTATCTTCGCCTCGCGCTTCACAAGGTTATCTACCAAACTCTGTGTTTGATGAAGATTTGAAGGTTTAAAACTTCAGTCCCTAGAGAGAGCTCCGGATCATGTTCTAACGAGTCGATCAAACCAGCTCAGACTCTCGGTTCGGCTGTAACTGAAGGAAGAAATCAAGAGGTTAGGATCGTCAGATCCTATGTGGATAATGTTAAAGGTTGCAGAAAATTCAATTTAGAGATAAATCCCTCGATGAAGTTTGAAATACAAGCAGGATTCTACCTAAAGAGGATCGCTGCAGCCCAAGTATACTAATTTCCATCAAGGACAAATTAAGACAATCTCAAAGAAATAGATAAATGCTGAAATTCACTGGGAGCAATGTGAGGATTTGTCACATGCCAAGGTCACGTGATCTAGTGCAACAAGAAGTAGCCTACTTAGTCTAGCACTATGCCACTTGGTTTGATATCATGATAGGTGAAGATTTCATTTCGGAACAGATTTAGTCCTCAGACTCGCGTTCTAACTGCAGTTAGAACGTGTAGACTCTACTTAAGAGAGGACTCCTTTGGTCTCTTAACTTATGGGAAGAAGCATCAGGGTAAACTAGGATTTATCAACATCCTACAAATAATGGAAATTCATCTAATATGATCATCAAAACTATAAAACTAGATTTGGAACTTATTGGGTTTAAAATTGTCAATATCTTCGTCTCAAATATTCAACAAGAAGATGGCTACTTTGAAGATGAAGTTTGATGAAGTTTTGATGGGTTAAACATCACGTCCCTACAAGAACCTAAAAGAAGTCTCTACTTTGTGACGCCCATCCCTGGTCCCGCGACAACCCGCCACCACAGATGATTTTTGCACACGTAACCCGACACCACTAGTCAAAATCAGAGCTCCCCACAGGAGCTCCTACCTAAAATACAACCCGTCCTAATCATATGGCAACCTATCCTAATATTTTTAAGGTAAAGATTCACATCAATCCATATACAATTAAATGAGTAAAACAATACGCTGCCCATACATCACTCACTAATATATCCTAACCAACTATATTACATGGTTCAAGAGTTAATAAATCATTTAAATTCAAATGATATATTAAGATTTACAATTTTAATACATGTTATATGGGTATTAACACTAAAGCCACAACCCGGCTTTATTCTAAAATGCGGCCTCTAGTGAGCACGTCCCTCGTACACCTCGGTACCGAAATAGTGATCCCCGACAAGTGAAAGCAACGCCCAGAGGAGATAATTTCCTACATGGGTTACCTCACCTGGGCGCACATGTCATGGCAAACAATCACACTCACAAAATACATGATCCTACGGAATGTCTTCTTTCTGTCTACATTCCCAAACCCATGTCTCGAGTCCTCACCGACCCTCACACATGCCCAGTTTCGTAAACACGAGTAAAATACAATTTTCAAAACAAAATCTTGTTGTTCAAACTTACTACCAGTTTCAGAAATTTATCAGACAACCTTCCGAGGCGACCTGATAACCCTCCTAAACAATTCATGGCCCTTCCGACGTAAAATTGTTGGACAATCTTTCCAACATACCGAAAATCTTCCAATGAATTCCTTCACACAAACATTTTTCTTTTATTTTCCTTCATGTCTCAGACTCACTCCTAATATTCTGTGAGTGCCCCAAAGGCATATGGAATGCATTATGCCAATTCCAAATATCCATGCTAATATATTTTCATGTATATATTAACATAATTAAATTCACAATTCATGTTATTCAATTCACAACACACACCAAAATTAGCTCAGTTACGCCTAACAATGACATCAAACAATTCATTTTGAATCACCCAAACCACACAAAATCACACCACAAAATCATGTGAATAGTGAAACCCTCGGGTCGACACTGTTCACGGCCACACAATAGGGATTTTCTCCCCTCGGTTCAAATGTTTTGAGACCGAAATTACGACTAAATCAAGCCTCAAAATATCCCTAACCATTCACATGGCTCTAGCCAAAGAATAACACAAGTAGGAAAAGATCCCTACCTCTCGAGTTGCCTGAATCACCAATCGGTGTCCATGCTGCAGTCTCCGCCGCAGATCGACTTCTTGTTTGTCTGGCCGAGAACCAACGGTCCGAACGACGGGAAATCTAGAGAGAAGTCACACACTCTCTCTCTAGAAATCTGATTTCCCACCCTACTACACGTTCTCTTCTCAAAATGGAGAAGAAAACTATTCCATTCTTGTCTTATACTCATTTAAACTTTTCTAATAATTCCATCCTTGTCTCCTTTAAGTGACTTTTGACACATGGCTTAATCTAAGCCATTAATCTCCATCCCCTCTCTAATCATACAACATGTGTCACATGGGTACATGTAGTAGGTGACTCATTACATCACATGTCTTCACAAGTCGTTTATCGCACTACACCCTACCTTGAAAAAACGTGGAAATTATAACCTGCTCTTAATCTTTACCAAATTCGATACATGGTAGCTAGATTTTTAGAGACGATTCAACGTAAGAAGTCCTCGTTTCATCATTCGAGATCTAGAAAAATTTTTGATTTTGACCTAAATTACTATTTTACCATTTTTTTAAAATTAGAATTTTCTGGTTTTATATTTCCCTTCCTAAAAGGAATTCCCATCCCGAAATTTCAGACAATCACTACTAATCACATGCATATGCAACGCGGCAGCACTATACCATGCATGTAAAACCAGTCATTTAAATATTAAACGACTACAAACCACGGCCTCATCCCGCAAACAAGAAGGCGTGTCCGATCGTGTCCTCGCGCTCCCACGTTGACTCCTCCACTCCACGGTGCCACCATAGCACCCTCACTAGCCTCACGGTCTTGCCTCGCAAAACCTGATCCCGGCTATCCATAATGCACACTGGTCCCTCCTCGAGGGTCCCATCCGTGTCAACCTCAATCTCTCCCCAACCACCATGAGCCGGATCCGGAGCACCGGAGCATGGAGACGTGAAATACCCCTCCCTCTCGACACCCGACATGCCGGGCGGAAGCCAAGCGGCACGCCGATAAAGGCCTACCTCCTCTCGCGGTGCATCTCGAAGGGCCTAATGAACTCCTGAGGAAGCCCTATGTCACGAACCCCGACCACTCCTTCCCCTTAGGCATCACCTTCAAGAAGATGTGATCTCAATCTCAACTCTATGGTCGACGCAGGCATCGCATAGCTCTTCCGCCGGCTTGAGCCATGAGAAGATGTCGCGTATCAAGGTCACCTTCCTGAGGTGTCTCTAATCGTAACGCACGATGGAGCTCTTCCACCTCGGTCCAACATATCGATGATCCGTATGGCCTCCTGCTACACGCCCTCATATGGTGCCATCCGTGATACTCGCCTCTCGGAGCACTGTTGCCATAGGCGCACTCCACTAAGGGCAAATGCCTTCCCAACTACCCTATGATCCAGAAGCATGCTCGCAGCTGTCTCTCTAACACCCATATGGTCCTCTCCACCACCATCCGTCTACGGGTGGAAAGTCGACTCATGGTCGTACCATGGTAGCCCATAAATTCCTTTGGGAAACTCTCTTCCAAAAGTGGGTGTCAGAACCTTGGGGTCTCTATTTGACACTATGGATATTGGTACTCCATGTAGCCGGACTATCTCTCAACATACAACCCATAATCTCTCCAATGTGAAGGTCATCCGCACTGGCTAGAAAAATGTGGCCGACCAGAGCCGGTCCACTATCACCCATACCGCATCATGTCCCATGTGTTCGTGGGAAAGTGGGTCACAAATCCATCGTGACGTGCTCCCACTCCCCACTCACCACCTCCAATGGCTAAAGTAGCCCCGTCGGGCTTCCGTGCTCAGGCCTTAACCTCGTCGACACGTGAGACATCATCAAACAAAGTCCCCTACGTGACTCTTCATCCGCCTCCAAAGAGTATCGCGCATTTGTATCCTCGTGGTATTAATTCGCCACTTGGATGCACTGCAAATCGAGACAGTGAAACCCCCGAGAATCTCCTCTCTAAATTCCTGGCTAACCTGGGGAACTACTACTGTCTCTTCTATATCAAGACTACCATCTGAATGGATGGTCCACCCATTTTAAAGCCAAGTCATTCATTTAGAGTTCATTTTTCAATGATTTTAATAAAAGTAACACTGAGATAAAAATATTAAAACCCCACCACTTGTTATTGGTATGATATAAGAAAGTGAAGAAAATATAAGAAAAAAGAATCAGTAGTAAATGTGCTAAGGGTAAAAATACAAGAAAGGGTAAAATGAAAGCAACCTGTTAATTAATGTCAAGTAGCTGGGTTGTATGTACCCAAGATGAGGTCGCGACATCAAGAAAATTGAAGGAATTGTAATGCAGGTCGCGACAGGGATCACAAGATAGGCAGCTGAAGATTGAGCAGAAGACTTAATTTGATGTCGCGACATCCTAAGACATCAGTTGAAGACTGCAGATGACTTAAGCTGAGGTCGCGACATAAGGAATACCAGTCCAAAGCTGCAGAGCCATAAAGTGATGTCGCGACAAGAGATTGATGTCGCGACATCAAATGAACTACCAGCTGAGACTGCGGGAGAGTAGAGTGATGTCGCGATAAAGGAATTGATGTCGCCAATGTAACAGGAACCATCATGAAAACTCCGTGAGCCATAAGTCGATGTCGCGACGCGAGATTGATGTCGCCGACACTAAGAGCAATCAGCGGGAAGCTTGTGTCTTTGCCGATGTCGCGACAAGAGATTAATGTCACGACAACAGCCTTGTATAACAGCTGAAGGTCGCAAACACATGAGATGTCATCATGACAAAGAATTGATGTCGCGACATCAAGTACAAACTGTATTGAAAGAAACGCGGCAAATAAGATTGAAGCATGCGTTGACGTTTGATGTCACGACACAAAGGTCAAGCCGCAACATCAGAAAAACTCATGGAAAGTTACAAGAAATACGAGCCGCCACGCGACATCGAAACTACCACGGGAACCCGCAGTTGTACGCAAGCGATGTCGCGATAAGGATCATGGTCGCAACATCCAAAGACACGCTTGAAGGCAAGATTTAGTCGATGTCGCGACGTGAGATCGATGTCGCTACACGGACGGCGTCACGGGCCAGAGATTGATGGCTTCACATCGCGAACGCTCGCCAAAAGCTACAAGAATTGGAGTCGATGTCGCTGATAAAGCGACATCGATGTCGCCACATCGGAGAACCCAGGCTGAAGCCTTCTCGCAGTTAGAGAAAGTGACAGCTCACAAGGGACCGAGGTCGCGGCTACATCGGGGCGAGACACTCAAGACATCGCCCAAGGCCAGATTCTGTCGAAGGTCACTGGCGATGAGATCTATGGTCGACATGGATGGATGCCTGCGACATGTACTGAAGTCGACCGAATATTACACACACCCACTCTGAATCCACAAAGACTATACTGATTAGGGCCCAACCGAGAAAACCCTATAAATACGCAATACCTGTGTTCTTCATGGTCAAAGAAATTCATGGCGGTTACGCACGAGAAACTGGTAGTCAAGGCTCATTTTCTTTATTTTTCTTTTTTAATTTTCTTTTCTTTTCTTCAATGTTGATAGTTAAAGAGATTAGATTAGATTTATCGTTTTTAGTTTCGCTTTATTTTCTGAACTGGATTATCGCTTTGAGCAGAAGCTGAATGCACTCAATTCTTTCAAATTACTACCGGGAATGTTTGAAGTTCGCATAAATTTCGAATTCGGCCTCCGCTCATAATGCGTTATTCTTATGATCAGGAATGTCAGAGTGTGTAATTCAAGAATTGAGGAACCCAAATGCCCATTAAGGGGATGCTATTGTCGTAAATTATCTTTCCCCGTAGTTGCTGTTTCAAAGAATTGCGATCGTTTTTTATGAATTTACTTTCGTTATGGGTTTAATGTTTTGGACCAATATCGCTTCTTATACCCATTATGAATTGTTTCTATTGTTCGATTCAAGGAGGTCCTCCGAGTGACACAGATGACAACTCGGGAGTTATGAACATTTCTTTGAAGGTATATTAACCCGCTATTAGAGATCTAATGAGCTTTGAGTTTCATTTGATAAATCTCTCTCTTCTCACTTGAAATCAAGAATGAGCTCGAATGAGCTATCAATTTAAACAAGGCAGAGTTCACCTCAATTCGAATAGTGAAGCTGTTAATCCGTGTTAATGAGATCTAATCATGAGAGGGTGACCACAATTTTGGCCTCCCAGGAAGAAAAATCTCCAAAGTCAAGCATCCGGTCGACCGATAACTCAGAGCTGGAGGTTTATACCATAAACGGGTAAGGAAGTATCGCAAAAGAAAATACCTGCACTAGGGAAGTCCCTCGTTAAAAGTAGTTATCTCATTCCCCGTATTCAGAGGATCGTAAAAAATTAGATAATGAAATGTGGAGTGTGGAGAGATCCAAATTATCTACTAAACGCCTCGGGATGTGATTTTAAAACCTCAAATACACAAGCAAATTACCGCAGCACAATGTGAATCGATACTTCACAATAGCACGACTTAATGTGTACTCTAAACTTTATAATTACTCGCTTCCATTTATTTTCTTAACTATTCAGATTTCATTATTCTTTAGATTCGCTTTAAATTCCGATTGTTCTATTCTTTTATTATATACTTGTATAATTTATGCTTCTTAAGTCGGAACACAAATGTCATTTTATACCAAATATGGAGCTTGAGTAGTCGTGGTAGTTGATCTAGAATTCTTGAGATCTCTGTATGGATCGATATCATCCGGACTTAAATCCAATTTATTTACTTTGTCTAATTGCACTTGCATATTAGTGCCAAAACCAATATTGAAAATGATTTACTTCCTTAGGGAGATGTTTTTGGCCCAGTCAACACCAAATTTCTCGTCACTCCCCTCGTACCTGACTATACTCTCATCCCCACGGACACCATCTCCACTCTCTCGCCCTAGGACTCGATCACCGCTCACGCAGACTTGCAGGTCAACAGTCCCTTAACGTACTTTGCTCGCTTCTCACTTCGCGATACTATAGCCCAACCGTCCCACGCACGAAAGATCCGCCACTCCCGAGTTATACTAGCCACGCTCCCGTGACTTCCGATCGAGCGATTAGCCACCACATTTGCCTTACCAGGATGGCAATGCAAAGTGAAGTCATAATCCTCTAGGAACTCCATCCATCTGCGTTGCCTTATATTGAGGTCTCGCTGCGTGAAGATATACTTGAGACTTTTATGGTCTGAGTACACCTCGAACTCCTCGCCATATAAGTAGTGGCGCCAAATCTTCAAGGCGAAGACTACGGCCGCCAACTCCATGTCGTGTGTGGGGTAATTCTGCTCATGATTCTTCAACTGACGGGAACCATAAGCTACTACCCTCCCGGACTGCATCAAACACATCCCAATCCGGCCCTCGAGGCATCACAATACATTGTGTACCCCTGTCCCCTATCTGGGACTATCAAGATAGGAGCAGTAGTGAGCCTCCTTTTCAACTCCTAGAATGCCTCCTCGCATCGGTCATCCAAATTAAACTTGACCTCCTTCCGGGTCAATCTCGTAATAGGTGCCTCTAATAAGGAGAAATCCTCACGAATCTCCGTAGTACCCAAATTAATCCCAAGAAAAACCTGCAGATTCGAAGACCGATTCGTCTCCCAACTCATCATGGCCTCGACCTTCTCTGGGTCCACTGACACGCTTGATGCTGACACCACGTGTCCCAAAAATCTTACCTCAGTAAGCCAAAACTCGTACTTACTAAACTTGGCGTACAACTGATGGTCTCTCAACAATTGTAAAACAATCCTCAAGTGATAGTCATGCTACCACTCTGACTAGGAGTAGATCAAAATGTCATCCATGAAGACTACGACAAAATTGATTCGCATGGCCGGGAATACGGCGCATGAGGTCCGTGAACAAGCGTCGGCGCATACGTCAATCCAAAGGTGTCACCCAAACTCAAAGTGCCCACCGTGGTCCCGAACCCGTCTTTAGAGATATCTCGTCTCCCTAATCCTCACCGATGGTAACCGCTAAGGTTCAGTCTGAGTAGACTCGCGTTCTCTAACCCATCAAACAAATCGCCAATCGCATCGGTACCGATTTCAACGAATCGCAGAACTTTGTTCAACTGCCTGTAATCAATGCACAGTTGAAGGGTCTTGTCCTTCTTCTTCGTAAATAGAACCGGAGCGCCCCATGGTGAAGTGCTCGGTTTAATGAACCCCTTGTCCAATAGCTCCTGTAGCTGGACTCTGAGTTCATGCAACTCAACCGGTGCCATCCTATGCGGAGTCATAGAGATGGGCGAAGTACCAGGGTGTAACTCGATACTAAGTCTACAACCCTTTGTAGAGGCAATCCCGGTAGCTCATCCGGAAAAACATCCTCATACTCGCAAACTACTCGAGGTAGATCTAAGTCTGGTCTCACCTCGTCCTCTAAGGTAAGGCTTGCTAGCCAACCCGCTTTGCTAATTGTCCCCGACACCGGACTCGCATAATCGCCTAGGGCAAAATATCATGCTTGTCCCCGAAATACAACACGAGTACCATCCCGCGGGTAGGCGGTAACCTCCTACTCTCAATCGATGACTCCACCCCGTAAGCCGTCAACCAATCCATCCCTGATGACGTCGAACTGCATGTCCATGACCCTCAGTCTACCGTGAGTAGAATCCCGAGATCTCTCACCGAACCACGACATATCATCCTTTATCCTCGCTCTCTAATCCATGGGAGAACTCACATACAAAGCGGCCCTCCAAGGCCTCAACCTCTGCCCAACTATATCACAACCGATGCAACAATGAATGAATGCGCGCACCAGAATCAAATAACACTCCTCGCCTACGTGAGATAGCAAAATGTACCCCCGAGGAACCTGGGTCGATTCACCGAGTCGGCCGCAGGTATGATGGCGCACGCCCGAAACCCCGACGCCCCACTGTGGCCTCGCTCTTCGCTCGCCCATAACCTGGCCTCTCCGGGCCTACCCGTAATCGCGTGCCCTCAGCCCCCCAACCGACATCGCTCCTCCGTCTCGTGACTGGCCGTGAGGAATATACCGGATCCTCTCCCCGCCCCATCGCTGACCGGGACGCGCTGTCTCAAACCCTGGGGATCCTCGCCTGTGGGCAACCTCCTCATATGTCCGGTCAAGGCAATGGTAGCACACCATCTGGTCCACTCGACCGGCAACCTCGATCCGTCCTAGCTTCTCGGATGGTCAGGTCTCTAGAACCCGCGTGAACTAGAAGCCCTCTACTTCTTTCCCGAACTGGAAGAAGACTGATTCTCCTTCCTCTTGCTACTAACACCCGCATCCCGAGTGTTACGAGCATTCTCGATCTCTCTCTCTATGGTCATGGTTGTCCCAACCATGGAGTCCATGTCTTGTAGGAGAAATCCTACAATCCTGCCCCGAATAGACAACTTTAACCCATTCTCGAATCTCCTAACCTTGGCCATGTCCGTGGCTATGTAGTCATTAGCAAAACGGGCTAGCTCCGTGAATCTAGCCACATACTCCATCACTGTCATCGTCCCTTGCTTCAGCTCTAGGAACTCCTGATCCTTCGCATGACGAGCGGTGTTCGGAAAATACTTGACCATGAGCAGCTCCTGGAACTCTGTCCATGTCATTGCCTCTAGATCTCTAGAGGTCTTCGCCTAGTTCCACCATACTTGGGCCTCACCATCTAGCTGGAATGCAGCTAGTTTGATCCTGGTCGTATCAGAGGCGATCTCCATATCCTCCAACACTTTCTCAATCTGCATGAACCAATGGTTTGCCACCATCGAATCTCCTCCCCCTGTGAATGTTAGAGGATGATGTGCCCTAAACCTCTGGAGGTTACTCGGACCTCCCTGGCTACCTGCTGCACTAGCCCGTGCAATAGTAGCAACCGCAATCCCTACAGCCGTAAAAGCCTCGTCGGTCAAAACACCGTGGTGCCGGGTTACACCTCGTGACACCTCACGCCCGCCTCGATTAGCCATCTACACATGTCAAATGGCAAGTTAAGATTCAATGCAGTATCTCTAAGGCATAAACACAACCCCGAGACACTATACACATACAGAAAACATTTCATACACAATGTCCATGCATTCATAGGTAATGCAAGACAATAATTCCATATATTAAATCATATGCAACAAAAAAAAATTTTTTTATTTTATTTTATTTTAAAAAAAATTTATTTTATTTTATTTTTTTTTGAAAACCTCGTGAACAATGCTCATGAACAATGTCCCAAACAAAGGACTCAAAACAAAGGTCCTCGAGTCAAAATCGGGCCGGGTGCACAAGGTGCACACATTGAACCTGGCTACGCCAAGATGTCGCGCGGTACGCTTTTAGCCGCGCGGCACGCCATGTCGCAAAGGTCCGCCGTGTCACGGCCTGCCGGGCAGCGCAGCATCGGCCGTGACGCGCCTCCTCTACCGCGGTCGCAGGCATGTCCCCGCCGTGTCACGCGTACGCGGCGCCGTAGCTTTGCCGCAAATTTCTGGCCAAGACATATAAAATTGTAGCGCAACACGCCTCTCGCTCAGGCGTTGCGCGCCGCGGTCGCGCCTATTCGATACAACCAAGTGGCCGCCTCGCCGCACGCTTTCCCGCAAGACACCCTTACCGCTGGCAGGCCGTGGTCGTACGCCTAGGCCATATCGTGGCCGCCCAAAGATGCATCGTCGCACAGATCGTGGCCTGGTGTCTCGTTGTCACGATACATGCATTGTATCATGACTGTGCTAGAAACGGGCGTATCTGTTCCAAATTCTTTCACTAGTTTTTTTTTCACTAAATTTTTTTTTTTCATTCCAAATACCGGAAAATCACTAATATATATATATATATATATATATATATATATATATATATATATATATATATATATATATATATATATATATATATATATATATATATATTTTTTTTTTTTTTTTTTTTCATTCTTTCCAAAGAGGAACCAAAAAATATTTATTTCAAATATTTTTATTTATTTTTTCTCCCTGCTTTACACACCGTAAATTGTAAAAAAAAAAAAAAAAAAATCCTCAACAAACATTTTTTTTTTTTTTTTGTCCAGTTGCCTCCTTGCTACTCCTAAATGCAGTAGCTTAAACCACTGGAATTCATATAACTCAAAAATTTTCAAGAGTTTAATTACAACTCTTTTTCTTGTGCAAAGACTGGAATAATTTTCCAGGATTTCACAAAACCGTTCTGTTCTTGTTCAAAACTGGAACTACTGTCTAGAAAATATATATATATATATTTTTCCTATGTGCGATTCACTAAGCACACAAACCACACAATTCACACACAACACATGATCACACAATTCATACACAACAACTCATGTTATGCACACTATTCACACATAAGACACAATGCATGCAATGTTCTAACTCATTCCGTGGATCGCCAGGTAATCACATACCCAAACTCTAACATCGTGTCACCAAGTGGTGATGTTCTTACACCTATGACCATGGCCTGCCCAAGTCCCTCAAGCCCTGTGTGCGTCAGATGGCCTAAGCTGATACCAAGCTGTGAAGCTGGTATCAGGACTAAACTTATGGGTACCCAAGCTCGAGCTCTCTAGGTAATCGTTTATCTAAGCTCTGATACTAAGCTGTGACGCCCCATTCCCCGGGCATCCGTTGACAACCCGTCAACCTGCGGAATATTCGTGGATGTTGGGTAACCCGACACCACTCATGAAAATCAGGTAGAGTCTCCTTTGTACAGGGAGCTCTACCCAAAATACAACCTGTCCCAATCATATGGCAACCTATCCCAATATTTACAAACACTACAACTGTGTCCATATACAATTAAATTTAGTAAAAACGGCCAATGCGGCCCATACATAAATACTCACTAATATATCCCAAACTAACTATATTACATGGTTCAAGGAGTATTAAATCACTTTAAATTCAAACATATATTAAGATTTACAATTTTAATACATGTTATACAAAATGAATAAATTTAAAGCCACAACCCGCTTTGAGAGTTCTAAAATGCGGCTCAGTGAGCGCCACCCCGTACACCTCAGACTCTGAAATAGTGATCCCTCGACAGTGTGAGCAATGCTCAGTAGAGAATTTCCTACATGGGTTACTCCCCACCTAAGTGCACATGTCATGGCAAACAATCACACTCAAGCAAATACATGATCCTACTTGAATGTCTACATTCCCAAACCCATGTCTCGAGTCCTCACCGACTCCCTCACACATGCCTAAGCCAAATGCGGTAAAATTACGCTTTCAAAACAAAAAGCTTTGTTCTCGAAAAACTTACTACCGAAGCCTCGTAAAATTCTATCGATCCCTCCGAGGCGACCGCTGGATAACCCGAAACAATTCATGGCCCCTCCGACGTGAATTGTCGACAATCTTCCAACACAATTCTCCTAAAATCTTCCGCTGAAATCTTTCACAAAACATTTTTATTTTCCTTCATGTCATGCACTCACTCCTAATATTCTAGAGTGCCCAAGTGCATATGGAATGCATTATGAATATTTCAAAATATCCATGCTAATATATTTTTCATGTATATATTAACATAATTAAATTCATACAATTCATGTCATTCAATTCACAACAATAACACCAAAATTAGCTCACATGGGCTAATTAACACATCAAGCAATTCATTTTGAATCACCCAAACCACACAAAATCACACCACAAAATCACGTGAATAGTGAAACCCTGGCTCAAGACCGCTCACTCCACCACACAATGTGATTTTCCTCCCTGCCTCAAATGTTTTGAGACCTAAATTATGGCTAAATCAAGACCTCGTAATATCCCTAACCATTCACATGGCTCTTAGCCAAAGAAAAACACAAGTACGAAAAGATCCCTACCTCTTGGAGTTGTCGGAACTCCACCAAATCGGTGTCCACGTAGCCCTCGCCGCGTAGATCTACTTTGCTTCTTGCTCCGTCGAGAACCGACGGTCCGAACGGCGGGAAATCTAGAGAGAAGTCACACACTCTGTCTCTAGAAATCTGATTTCCCACCCTACTGCACGTTCTCTTCTCAAAATAGAGATTAAAACTATTCCATTTTTGTCTTATACTCATTTAAACTTTTCTAATAATTCCATCCTTGTCCCCTTTAAGTGACTTTTGACACATGGCTTAATCTAAGCCATTAATCTCCATCCTCTCTCTAATCATGCAACATGTGTTACATGGGTATATGTAGTAGGTGACATTTGTCACATCACATGTCTCTCACAAGCCGTTTTACGGCACCCGACACCCGGTGCCTCGAAAAATGTGAAATTCTGACTGTGTCGGAATTCGACGAAATTCGACGTGGTAGCTAGATTTCGCAAGACGATTCCAACGGTGAAGTCCGTTTTGTCATCCGAGATCTAGAAAAATTTCGGATTTTGACCAAAATTACCATTTTACCCTTTTTCAGAGAATTTTCTCAGGTTTTACATACTTAGTCTGTTTAGTGTAAGGATGTGAGAGTCTGGATTAGGGACAGAGCAGACGTGGAACGAAAGTTAGTTTTGGAATCTAGGAGGCCAAGGTACTTAGGGAGCAAGGTACCAATGGGTCTAGGGTCGTTTTTTGCAAGTGGATAAAGATCAAATCAAGAAGATCCGATCATCCATGCCATCAAACTAGAATCAGAAACAAATTAGATTTCTATTTTGAAGAGGATACTTGGTCAGCAAGTTTCCTAATTCCATTGTGATAGCATAAAGGAAAAAGCAGAAAATAGAAGGTAAGGTTGGAGTCTTATTAAGAAAATGATCAAATCGTATCAAGACTTCCAAGACCGATTAGCAAGGTTATAAATTTAGGGCGTTGGAAGGTCTCATCATAGATTTCAAAAGCAGAGCTTCAGGAAGATTAAGCAAAGTCCGAACGTGTTGAAGAGTGCAGAGTGTAGATAATCGATTGAGGTATTACACGTTAAAAAGCCTTTCACCTTTGGTGAAAGATGATGTTCTTTATTTCCTTCATCTTATATTTATGTAATGTGGGTTATGGGTGTGCGATGCTTTTGAGAAGGGAATGGAGGGAGTTCATTATGAATTCCACTAGGAGTGATTAGGTTTCAAGAAGGGTCATAGGTAGAGAGGGAGTCTCATACCACATAAGACTAATTGTAACTTTGAATCAGATTAAACAAAATCCTTGAATGTGGGCACAACCTTGTGGATGTAGGCAATAGCCGAATCACGTAAAATATTGTGTGCGCTTTTGTTTTTACTACATATATTTTATATCTTCTGTAAACACAGAACGCCCCATAGGAGCATTTGGACTCACTACACAACATCCAAACGTGAACACAGTCCCTACATTTGGAACTGTGTTCAAGAACGCACACTTATTTTTTACAAGTGGTATTAGAGCAGGTCACTCTAAGTTATCGAGTGAGATCCATGTCTACTCTAATGGATTGTGTGTAAGTTTGAGATGGATTTGATGAAAGAAGGTGAATCTAAAAGTCGTTATTCCCTACTTGATGGGACAAACTACGGATATTTGAATGTTTAGATGTGTGTCTTTATTACATCTCTTGATATGAAAGCATGTAGATCAGTATTGATAGGATGGTGTCCTCCTACCAAGATAGATGATGATGGGAAAACGATGGTCAAGTCTAAGTCAAATTAGACTAGTGAAAAAGACAAATCAACAACTAGCAATTGGATGGCTCTTAATGTTATTGATTATGGTGTGGATTCTAGACAGTTTAAGCTCATTGCAACTTCTAAATCGGCAAAGGAGGCTTGGGAAACTTTGCAAGTAATCCATGAAGGAAGCAAGGAAGGGGAAGACTAAATTAGTGAACTAGTTGCACTCTTCACCCACTTGAAAATTGCAGAAGGTCAAAAGGAGGAAGTTCCAGAAGAAGTCTCAATAGATGTTCTGACTTATCCAGTCCTTGCTCAAGTTTATGAGGATGTTAGGACTCTCTATGGTAGTGATGAAGAAGAGGATGAAATCTCTGATGAAGGTCTAGCACAATCCTATAAGGTGCTATATGAAAACTGGATTGATGTAGTAAAACTTAATAAGTCTCTTTAAGCCCAAATCTTGCAACTTAGAAAAGACAAAGAAGCTCTTGAGAAAAAAGTGGTTGCTCTCAAAAGGGAAATTTCCAAGAATGGTATTTCACAATCAGAACTAGAACTAGTCAAGAAAAGGGTAAAAATGTTGAACTCTAGAACCACGTCCTTAGATCACTTCCTCTGTATGGAGAGAATGTCTAAAGCATATGGAGGTCTAGGTTACAAAAGGGGATCATCTAGGACTAAATCTATCGTTCGGATGGATGCATAAGCTAAACGCTTTGGTTCCAAGAATTTTATTTGGACTAACCTAGTCTTAACTAATTTTGAGACTGGCTCATCCAGTTCGAACAAGAGGAGACTAAAGGGCATCCGATGCTACTATTGGAGGAAGATGGGGCACATCCGACGTCAATGAAGGCACTATAGAGTTGATGAAAAGAAGCCATTGAAGGAAAACCAGCCGATAGTTAAGAAAAAGTGGGTGGAAAAAGGAAAGACAAAAAGCTTTGTGGCATTTACCTCATTAAAGGTAGAAGCTGAACAAAGATGATATTTTGACAGTGGGAGCTCACGACACATGCTGGAAACAAGTGTCTCTTGACTAACCTCCAACCATCCAGTTTGGACTTTATGACCTTTAGAGATGGTTCCAAAGGAAGTGTTATGGGATCAAGCTAGCCTGAACATTGTCAGAATGCCCAAATTAGGAGATGTTTTGCTTGTTGAAGGACTTAAAGCCAACCTTATCAGCATTGGCCAATTATGCGACCAAAATCTCTTTGAAAAATTTACAAAAGATAGGTGCACTGTCCTTGATCAGAATCGATGTCATATCATGGAAGGGAATAGGTTCTCAAGAAATTACTACCTGCTAGCCGGTCTCAGCACCTGTCTGAACATAATGTAGAGCAACCATAATCACAAGGACCGGAGGTTGGGACACTTTAGCCACAATAGTCTCAAAGACACTATTCATGCGGAGCCAATCCAGGGTGTTCCTGATATGAGGGCTGAACCTAAAAGGATGTGCGGACCATGCCAATCGGGCAAACAAACCAGATCGCCTCACACAAAGTCCCAACAGGCTCTTGTGACTTAAGTTGATTGGATCCATGCAATTGGAAAGCACTGTTGGAAAAAGGTACATATATGTAGAAGCCATAAATATGACATGCTACATCTTGAATCAGGTTTACCTACGACGTGGAACTATCATGACTCCTTATGAGATCTAGAAAGGTAAGCAATAAAATCTAAAACACTTTCATAAATTTGGTAGTCCCTCTTATACCTTGAATTCCATGGAAACTAGAGAGAGGTTTGTTCCTATGAGCAATGGAGATAAGATCATTGATCTAAGGTACATATAAATTGAAAATTAATTGGCAGATATATTTACCAAGGGCTTGGATGTGACACGTTTTGAGACCCTCAGATTCTTAGTGGGTCTATATGTTCTTTGATACCTTTCTCTTCTTTTATAAAAATGAAGGAGAAAAAATGGTGAGTTAAGGAATAGTTTTTTCTTAGGCATTCTTATACAGAGCTTGTTTCACAAGTTGCTCCAACTGATGTTCCTCAACCTGTTCAAGACGAAGTTCTACCTTGATAAGACGATGTTCAAACACATCTTGAGACATGTTGAAGCAGATGCTAACAAAATGGCTTTAGGATTCCCATCTTTGATCTTTGGGTTCCTAGTTAAGTAGCAAAAGGGGATAGTAAATGCACCTGACATTCTTAGCCCTCCTCAGAAAACGTCCAGTTTGATTCAAAGGACTATTAGGGAGCATGAGAAGATTCTCCAACATCTCCATGGACAACAACATCTAGTGGAGTCCCTACTTCATAGTATTCAGAAGAAAAAGAGAGGAAGACCCAACCTTTCTTGAAAGAGTCCCACCTTCTAGACCTACTCTTCCAGATTATTAAGGATGACGATGCAGTGGATTCAAGGGGAAAATACTGACGATCTACCTATTCCTATCCTAATAAACCCTAAGACTACCACACCGAAGGTAACAATTCCGAACCATGGTTAGTCTAGCTTGGAGACCAGTCGAGTTTCGACTTCAGAGTGTACGAAAGAGAAAAGTCCCTATCATGGCCCTTTTGTATGAGCTCAATGGTACACATGTGTTCGACCTAATATTTCATAATGTCAGGGATGACGACACTGTGGAATCTAGGGGTCTTACTGAAGGACGTTCCTGACCTAGTCCTAACTGGTCCTGAGATTAGCACCTAAAGGATGCAGTTCCTGACCAGGTTCAGGTGGGGACATTGAGCCTCTCAACCTGGCAAAGTATGCTCATTCCCCTTAGTTTTGATCTTCAACAAAAAAAAAAAAAAAAAAGGAGATATAGAAGAATGAAACAAGATGGGGGGTAAAATTTTTTTTCCTTCTATTATATGTTGGGTTGTAAGGTAGTACATGGAATGAATGGCTGGTGGTATCTTCATCAAAGGTGTCAAATGTCACTTGCCTATTTTCCATTGCATCTTCTTGATTCATTTTTGATAATGAATTTTTTACGAAGACAAAGCCAAAGGGGGGGATTGTTGGGTTTAGAATTGGCACTATCTTTGTCCCTACTGCTTCACAAGAAGATATCTACTTCAAAGTTCAATTTTGATGAAAATTTGAAGGTTTAAACTTGAAGTCCCTTAAGAGAGTCAGGACTATGTTCAGAATTGAGTTGGTACTTGAATCGGTTCTAGACTCTTGGAGCCCAAGGTAACTAGAAGGAAGAAATTGGAGAGTGTAGGATTGCTCTGGATCCTATGGATATGTTAAAGGTCAGAAAATCCTCCTAGGAGATAATCTTTTAGATGAAGTTGGAACACAAGTAGGACTCCACTCTAAAGAGGATTGCTTGATGCCCAAGTATACTATTTTTTTTTTGTGACAACCAGGAGATAATCTCAGTAAAGAGATAATGCTGAAATCCATAATTATATAATGCGAGGCTTTGTCAGATGCCAAAGTTACGTGATCTAGTGCAATAAGAAGGAGCCTACTAAGTCTAGGACTATGTCACGTGGTTTAATGCAACAAGAATCATGATGGGTGAAGGATTCTACTTAGAATAGGACTCAATCCCTAGACCAATTTCAAACTAGAGGTAGGATGGGCATATGACTCTACTCAAGAGAGGAATCCTCTTGTCTCTTGACTTCTAGGAAGAAGCGTCAAGATAAACTAGGATTTATCAGCATTCTACAGATAATGGAAAGTCCTCCAATCTGATTATCCAAACTATAAAACTAGATTTGGAACCTATTGGGTTTAGAATTGTCAATATCTTCGTCTCAAATATTAAATAAGAAGATTACTACTTCGAGGATGAAGTTTGATGAAATTTTGATGGGTTAGACATCATGTCCTTGGAAGAACCTAAAAGAAGTCCTGACTTAGGCCGTCTAGTGCAGGGATGTGAGAGTCCGGACTAGGGATAGAGCTGACATGGGATATAAGTCAGTTCTGGAATCTTGGACGCCAAGGTACTTAGGGAGCAAGGTACCAATGGGCTTAGGATCATTTTTGGAAAGTAGATAAAGATCAAATTAAGAAGATCCGATCATCTAAGCTATGAAACTGGAATTAAAAATAGATTAGATTTCTATTCTTGTGACGCCCCTAATCCCGGGGGTCCGTTGACAGTCCGTCAACCCGCGGAAGATTCGCGGATGTCGGGTAACCCGACACCACACCATTGAGTCCTTTTTTTTTTTTTTTGGGACCCAAGATTTAACGAAAAATTGGGCAAAGTCTCCTTTGTACAGGGAGCTCCCAAAATACAACCTGTGCAATTAAATGGCAACATGGTCCAATATTATACAACGACCTCACTGGGTCCACATACGAGTAAAAATGGCCACGTAAGGCCCATTTATCCATACTCAAACATGTCACTATAAAACCATGTCCATAAGAGTTTAAATTACATCGCTATTATACAAAACATATATCAAAATTAAGCATTCTAATACATATTTTACAAAATATAAATAAAAGCCAAAATCCGATTTTCTACTCAATATCGGCCTCTAGTGAGCGTTGTCTCCCTGCACATTCCTTGTACCTAAAAGGGGGTCCCACGACGGGGTGAGCCATGCCCAGTAGGGTAAACTCCTACAGGGGCTACTCCCTACCTAAGTGCACATGCAATGCCATGTTCACACAATCAAACATTCCATGTAAAATGCAGTTTCTACTTTAGAATGCCTACATGCCATGAATGAAGTATCACTCACCAAGCCTTTTAACACTAGTCCCTCACCGACTTCACACATGCTTATGCCAAGTGTAAAAACTTGTCATTGGTGTTTCACCTAATGACCCTTTATCCAAAACAAAAGCTTTTTGTTTTTAAAACTCATTGGACATCCTCCGATAAAATGCTTTATTCAAAGCCATTGGATAATCTCTAATAAACCCCTTTAATCAAAAGCATTGGATAGTCTCCGATAAACCGCTAACTGTTAAGATTTGATTGGTCTCCAAAATCGCTTTAAACAAAAGCATCGATATCTTTCAAACCGTCAATTTCTTTAGACTTTGTTCATGGGATCAATCCACCATCAACACCTACACAAAGGTTATTGGATTTACAACTGTTAAGACCGTGGAACTCTATTAGATGTCGTCCAATGTATCGGGTCCAACACCCGTTCACCAAGAATGGTGAATGACAACAACCATGCACACCCACCCGTTTTACGCGATGTCCTCGTGCATATGAAATGCAATGCAAATGTGCCATTGCCTATTCATACCATGCTACATATATAATGAGTGCTATATGCACATATGCCTACTCATGCATATTAACCTATAAAAACACTGGGATTATCAGTATCGCTAACATTTGTATCATTTAAATTGCACCATGCCAACATACTTAACACACATACATTGACATCTACAAGTCATCAC
Source organism: Tetrastigma voinierianum (assembly GCA_016808115.1). Lineage (NCBI taxonomy): Eukaryota > Viridiplantae > Streptophyta > Magnoliopsida > Vitales > Vitaceae > Tetrastigma > Tetrastigma voinierianum. Next base: position 745,571 of record JAEQBH010000143.1, read on the forward strand.
CAATCGAGTAATAACTTACATTTTCCACCAGGTCCAATTGTGACACCATGTCCACAAGTAGCCTACAACCAAGCCATGCAATGGCCTCAATCATACAAAAACTCATGCATTTCCCTAAGCCTCATGGATAATTATATCAACATGAATATAATTACCAAACAACATACACCAAATTCAAGGTATTAGACCGCGCATATAATCACAACCAAGTAATTTGCACACTTGGTGCTACAATCAAATTTTCAAAAACTATGTGGGCACAAAATTCCATTCACAGACATATGACCAGATTCTAGACTCAATGATATTTCCATAGAGTCTAAGAACACCAAATTTGGAGTCTTAACACAGGAGTTATGCAAGTTTCAAGCCATGAAGAAAATCAGCAGCATTGCAGCACTTGTAGCAGCAAAGGCTACTTTATTTCGTCCTTTTCAAACATAATATGAGATCAAATTGTATTAAGCTATATATGGATGAATTCTAGACTCAAAGAGTCCAAGAACATGCAAATCGGAGTTCGGACGAGAAACTTATTGTCGTCTAAAGTTGGAGGCTTCACGTGAACCACTAGTGACCCACGTGAAGAAATGTGGAACCCACGCAATCAAGGGCCCGAGGCATCTTCGAGCTCCCGTGATTTGAGCCTTTTCGACCCGTAAACTCATCTCGTAAAACAAATCTCTCAATCGACAAAAACCCTGGCCCAATTGAGAACATAAATCGACCATAAACATGGCATAAAACCCGTCCTAAACTAAGCCCAAAATCAACTTCAAAACAACCCAAAAAACTGGACATCATAGCGAAGAACTAGAAAAAAAATCATTTATTTTCCTTCCTTTTGGTGCTTAAGAGCACCATCCAAACAGCCCTAGGGCTCAACTAAGACCAAAATGACTCCTAGATGGAAAATGCACCCAATTAGAAGGTCTCTAAGAGCCTGGAGTGAAGACGAAGCTTTCGCAGACCCAAAAGCCTAAACCCACGACCCTCCTCGAACTTTCGTCGAATCTTCACGAAAAACTCCTGGTTTGGTGTCCACGCATTGCCCCTATCTAGTACCCGACCTTTGTCTCGCCCGATGCGACAATCCACCTGAGTTCGTAGGTCTTAGAGAGAAGTCAGAGGTTCTCTCTCTACACCCTCTTGATGAGCTTAAAAGTCATCCATTTTCAGTCCATTTTTCTGATTGATTTCTTTCTAAAAAAGGACTGATTTATATGCAGAAATGTGGAATAACTCACCAAACTGCTATACAGCAAGAAATTCAAGAGAAAGAGGATATTGGCAAAGAGAAGGAGCAGAAGTGGTCGAGCAGAATGACACTAATCGGCTGAATGATGTCGCAGAACAGAGAGGTGCACGAGGAAGAAAGGACTGATGTCGCGACGCCGATGCAATGAAGAATCACACTCGTCGCAACCACAAAACTCCGGGGCCGACATGCGGCAATTGGAAGGGCAGAACGAGCGGTGTCAATTGTAAACTCCAAGTCGCAAACTATAAATTAATGAAGAATGTATTGATGATGTCACACACCATTTCGAGGTCAGCGACACAATTGGAAGGCCGAGCAAGAGACATAGAAGTCAATACAAAAGATTTTCAAGATCAACATCGGCCGCACATTTAGAAGAGGTCACATATCAACACCGAATCAGGAATTGTTCCTAGAGCGGGTATCGGTGACAACTTGTAAGGAATTCAAGGTCGCGACGTCATTTAGAGGTCGCGACTAAGATGAACCTTCAGTTAATGGATGAGTGGATTAGGACAACCTGAGCGTCGCGACTAAATAAAAGCTTCTGCGACGTATGCTGAGTAACTGAGGTCGTGACAAAGAATCGAGGTCATGACATAGGAAGGTTTCAAGGGGATGCTAGCGTGTCGCGACCAAATAAAAGCTTCTCATGATAAATGCTCAGATGAACCCATGCTCGCGACAAAGAACCGAGGTCGCTAGCACAACAAACCAAACGGGCCGCTAATCCGAAATCCACAAGGAGGCGCAGATCAAAGTTAGCCCAAATTCAACTCCTATAAACAAGCGTAGCCGCACTAAGGAAAGTAGCTCGCTACTTAACGAGATCCGCAGCCTAAGGCCATGTATTTTAATTTTCTTTTCTTCGTTGTTATTTTAGATTAGATTGTTATTTCTTTCAAATTTTGGATTTGACGTTAGTCTAAAGTAGAAGCCGAATTTAATTCTATTTCTTTCAAATTATCGCTTAGGGATCAGTTCGAATTCCAAACAAATTTGGAATTGATTTGTCCATCTATAGTGGTTCTCTTGATCGAAAGCCATCATAGGTGTAATAAAGTAATTTAGAAACCCAATTTTCCATTGAATAGACTCGTTGTTAGAATTTATCTTTCCCGTAGAAATTTATCGTAAGCCACCGAACTCGCTTTATAAATCTACTTGTCGGGTTCCTCAATATTCTCAGGATCTAATCCCCAACACGTTGTCCTATACCCGGGCAATAGGATTGCTCATGATCCGAGCTTCTGTGGAGGCCCGAGTGACACAGAGAAGGCAATCCCGCGGTGAGTAGGTAGAACAATTTCAAAGGTATGCGAACCTGATAATGGAGATCTAATGAGCTTTGTGAATGTAAGCCCATAAACGGCCTTCTCACTTGAAATCGAAGATTGAGTTGTACATTTATCAATTTAAAAGTGCAGAGTTCACCTCGATTCGGTCAAAGAAGTTCAATCCCGTGTTAGCAAGGATCTAATCAAGGAAAGGATGAATTGTTCCAATTCTTGAGGAAGAAACCAAAGAAAGTGTAAACCATATACCTATGTCTTAGGAGCTGGGAGGTTTACAAATTCATGTTCAGGTAAGGAAGTATTGAAAAAGAAAATATCCAACAAGGCAACCCAGACAGTGGTAGTTATCTTAACTTTGGTCTCGAAAGAATCAGGGAAGATTAGATGATGAATAGTTCCGTAAGGAGAGATCCAACTGCACTACCCTATTCCTTGGACAGGTTTTAAATCTGTGGTTCATGAAGCAAAGTTACAGAGTAGTCAGTAGGAATTGATGTTTCACACAGCGCAAAGATTTTCAATGCTCCCTTTAAAAGATAACCGATCACCGAATTTGTTATTTTAGATTTTCGCTTTAATTCATTTTGTTATTAAATCACTTTTCTTAGTTTTTATTATTTTAAGGTTTGCTAAGAATATTTCAATTCGTTTCATCAAAGTCCAAATAGTATATAGAGTTCGAAAGAATGTGGTAGTTGATTGAGAAATTCTCGAGATCTCGTGTGGGGAACGATATCCGACTTAAATCCAATTTACTACTTGTTCGACCTATACACTTGCAAGATCCTCGGATCAAACCGTAAAGAAAATGATTTACTTTAAGGAAATAAATAGCTTTTAATCAAGATAATAGATAAGGAACACAACAAAAAGTTTCATGGCATTATTGTCAGATTGATAATAACCTCGGGTAATAACGCTTATAAATTCTCAGAGCAGGTATTTTCTGTCCATCACAAAAAGAGGTGAACAAGTTTTTGGCGCCGTTGCCGAGGATCGAAAGAATTTGGTGAATCAATATTCGACAAAAAAAGCCGAAATAATTAGTTTGAACATAATTTATAAAAGAAAATAGAAAATTTGCAAAATATGATTCAACAGCAGTAGTTTAGCAAGCTAATGAAATTTTTGTAGAGCTTTTCATGTTAAATACAATTTGGTATCATTGATCTATTTGATCTCGTGATATTATAATTTTCAGAGTTAATCTTGCTGCACAGAGCGTGGGAAGCCGACCAGTCGCCACTAGACATTGAGATCGAAAGAACACTCAGAGGGCTAAGAAAAGTTAAGAGTGCGTAAATAGCGTAGATGGCGCATCTAAAGATTGACCTGGCAAATAACTTGGAATTCGCAGCAGAAGTACCTCAAGAGCGAGACACTATGGAGGACTTCTCTCGAGACCACGCTTATCCAGATGAATACTCGGGCAGCCAGACAACCAATGATGATGCTAACAATTCAGCCTGCCACCCGCTGATCACCATGGTTCAACGTAACCACCACGTGTCACCCTCCGAAGATCCCAACGAACACTTGGGACGGTTCAGAATGGCACATCACAAATTGAATGGTGCGAGACCGTATTATTAAGTCAGCAGCTTGTTTCCGCATTCTCTTTGCAGAGATATAACAGATCACGGCTCGACTCCACTACCATATGGATCCGTTTAATACATGGGAAGAGCCGATGGAAGCTTACTCCGAGCAGATTCTTTTCCTCCATCCTCACTAACTAAGCAGGGAAATTACTACTTTCAAACAAGCGGGAAGATGAGAGTCCTGTGACCGTGAAGAGATGTGTCCCATGCAACTGATAATCAGACAATAAATGGACATCTGCCCACTCCATGAATTATACCCTCAAAAGGTAAAATAGATGCAAATTATGTGAGCATCTCGTAAGAAATAGTTATTAAGAAGCAAGACACCGATCGAGGATCTCATAGGTGCAACATGAGACCTCCTTCAACTCGTGAAAGCAAAGAAATGAGCTAAAGGAATGCAATGATTGAGTCAACAAGATGTCTTCCATGGAGGCTGCCGGATGGTGCATTGATGATCGGGTTGGATAAAAGAATGCACTCGCAAATGAGATAGGAGTGTTGAAAGAGAAGTGAAGAGTAACAATGCCGAGGGGCGCAATAAGAGGGTTCCTATGCAGTGGAGGAGGCTAACTATTTGAACGAGCACAGAGCATATCATTTCAAGCCTAACCCCAACCTGCCAACCCATTATACCCCAGCATTAAGGAACCATGAGAATTTCTCTTATGGTGGAGGAGCACAACACGTCCCAAGACATAGGCAAAACTTTCAGCAAGGGTATGCTCCACCAAGGTTCCAGCAGCAACAACAGGGAGAGGGTAGAAATTAATATTAGAGTCAAGAAAGGGCTCACCTTGAAGACCCGTATGCTACGGGGCTCATGGGGAAAATAAAAGTCAAGTAAACTTCCATGAACAAAGGTTAGCACTGGGAAGCTTCAAAAACCAATTCTCAAATTTTTCGGGACAACCACCAACGCTCAAGAACCCGGAAACGCAAATGGGGCAACCGGGATTCACCGCGTAATCAAATTAGAGATGCTTTTCCCAATGACACGAAGAAAAATCCCAAAGACTCATGGATGCACGAAGTGGAAAAGAATTAAAGAAGGAAAAGTCGAGAAAGACGAAGCAAATGTGCGGAGAAGCGGATCCTGGAAAATGTCGAGTCACCTGGGAAAGAAAGGAAGAAAGAGCAGCAGAAGAAGAAGAAAAAAGCAAGAAAAAAGCCTAGAACTCTATGCCTGTAGTTCCATTCCCGCAGAGACTGCAAAAGTCAAGGATAGAGGAGCAGTTGGCAAAGTTTTGAAAACTTTCTAGAAGTTGGAGATATGCATGCCATTCATAGAAGTGGTAACTCAAATGCCACTTTATGCCAAATTCTTGAAATAAATTTTAAGCAAGAAGAGAAGATTTGCGTGAGGAAGGAGTAGTGAATTGATCACATTTGCAAAGTAAGTGTGCTGATAAAGAAGAATTTACTCGTAGAAGATTTAAAGACCTGTGAGTTTCACCATTCCTTGCACCATTGGAGGATTTGAAATTAAAAAGGCTCTTTGTGACTCCGGTGCAAGTATTAACTTAATGCCATTATCTGTTGTAAGGAAATTAAGTTTGGGGGAGCTTACTCCCACCATCAAGTATTTCCAAATGGCGCATGTAACAATGGCGAAACCCGAAGGAGTCATTGAAGATGTGCTTGTTAAGGTGGGAAAATTTGTTTTCCCGTCGACTTTATCATCCCGGGACATTGAAGAAGATTCAAGTCCCTCACGCTAGGAAGGCCATTCCAGCAACCAGGAGCCGCTTTAATGTGATATGCGTAAAGGAGTTCTCACTTCTCGTGGTCGAGAAGAAGCAAACACTTCAATCAGCTCCAAAGTTTGAAGAATTTAGAATACTGATAGGTATCATGTTAGTAGATGATGTCTTATCTCAACAACTCGATTGTTATTATGGGATTGTAATGCTCAACTTCCTATCAATGAAAATGAGATGAATTTCCAAGATTCAAGGTGTTAATTTGACTTCAGACTTCGCCAGACTTCACCGAAAAGGTGTTGAGTCTTGAACAAAAACAGTACGGACAATGGAGACAATAATGAAGAGAAGGAATTTCATCAAGAGACTAGTGCAGACGGGCTAGTTTTAAAAGAGTTGCCAAGTCATCTGAAGTATGCTTACTTGGAGCTACCAAAGAGTAAGCCAGTGATTATCTCTGCTAGACTCAAATAGACGGCCAAGAACGTCGCTGAAAATTTTGAAGAATTATCGTGAGTCGATTGCTTGGTCCATGGGATGAATTAAAGGGTATCACCCGTCAATATGCATGCACAAAATACCATTGAGGAAATGCAAACCATCTCGGCTGAATCTCAAAGAAGACTGAACCCATCATGAAAGAAGTAGTCGAAAGGAAGCGCCTAAATGGTTGAATGCCACGGTTTTATATATGCAATCTCGCATACCCTGGTTAGCCCAGTCCATGTGGTTCCCAAGAAAGGTGGGTTCACTGTGATCCGAAATGAAAAAAATGAGTTAATTCCAACAAGAACGGTGACAGGATGGAGAGTATGTATCGATTACCGAAAACTGAACACAGCAACCAGGAAGGATCATTTCCCGTTGCCCTTCATTGATAAGATGTTGGACAGGTTAGCAGGACACCCTCATTTTTGTTTCCTAGATGGATATTCAGGCTATAACCAGATTGCCATTGCACCCGAGGACCAAGGAGAAAACCATTCACATGCCCCATGGCACCTTTGCCTCGAAGGATGCCATTTGGGTCAGTAGCAGTTGTTCCCGCTACTTTTCGCAGGTGTATGATGTCCATGTTCTCGATTTGGCTGAGGAGGTCATGAGATTTTTACGGATGACTTCATAAGATATGGATCCATGAGTATCAAGCCTAAACAACTCCGGAAACAAGGTTTCAAAGATGCAAGGACAAATCAGCACAACCTGGGAAAAGTGCCATTTCATGGTAACATAAGGTATTGTTCGTCATACTATGCTACGGACTGCAAGTAGACCAATCAAAGGTTTCGATTATCAAGACTCTTGCACCGCCCACAACAAAGAAAAGGGATAAGGAGTTTCAGGGACATGCCGGATTCTATAGAGATTCATCAAAGACTTCAAAAATAGCAAGACCATTATGCGCCATCGGAGAAAGACACAAGGTTTAATTTTTAATGACTCCTCGCAGTTCTTTGAAGAAATCAAGATCAGATTAGTTCAAGCACCTATCATGGCTACACCGTAACGGATCGTGGATCGTTAATGTGTGATGCCGTTGATTTCGCAATGGAGTCAGATTGGGGCAAAGAAAAGAGAAGATATTCAGAGCCATATACTATGATAGCAGAACCTTCAATGAAGCCCAAGAAAACTATTCAACTACTGAAAAGGAGATGCTAGCCATAGTTTTTTCTTGTGAGAAATTCAGGCCATACATTTTAGGATCCCATATTATCGTTCACACTGACCATGCAACAATCAAATATTTGATGTCGAAAAAGGAAGCCAAACTAAGACTGATATAAAGTGGTGGGTTGGCACAAGAGTTTGATCCGGGAAATTAAAGATAAGAAGGGTTGTGACAATGTGATACCGATCACTCTGTTCAGAGTAAAAACAAAGTAGAAGAGGAGGAGGCAGAATTAACAGAGAACTTTCCAGATGAGCAACTGTTTAAATTGTCATTCCAACTCCCATGGTATGCTGATATCGTACCATTTTAGTCAGGAGTAGTACCCGAATTCAGCTACCAAATGCAACAGTGCTCAAATCGATGCCAGGTATTACATCCTGATGACCCATTGCTATTTAAAAGAGGTGCTGACATGATTATAAAGAAGATGTGTACCTGTAGAGTGAACAATGCAAAATTTTGAATGAATGCTATGCACCATATTGGGACATTTTTCTCCGAGAAAAATGGCTCATAAGATACCCAATTTGATTTTATTGGCTCACCAATTTTAGAGACTGCGTTTAATGGGTCAAATTATGTGATAGATGCCAAAAGATTAAAATAATAAGAGTTAAATGAAATGCCCCTTACAAGGCATATTAGCCGGGTGCAAATTACGATGGGAATAGATTTTATGGGACCCTTCCCACCATCATTTGGAAACTTGTACATACTGCTGGCGTGGATTATGTGTCCAAGTGGGTGGAAGCAATAGCTTGTCCAAGGAATGACGCTAACACAGTAGTGAGTTTCTTGCAAAGGAACATTTGAGCAGACTGAACACCCAGACCATCATTACGACGAAGCCACTTTCAAACAAAATATTTTCAAAGCCTGAGCGTATGAGATCAAACATATAATGAGCCTAGCTTATCACCCCAGACTAATGGACAAGCGTAAATTTCCAATGTGAGATTAAAAGGATCCCAAAGACCGTAGTCACGTGAAAGATTGGTCTTCCAATGCACTTTGGGCTTACAAGACTGCATTCAAAACTCCCATTGGGATGTCCCCATATAGAGTGGTCTTTGGCAAACCATGTCACCTCCCTCTTGAACTGGAATACAAAGCCATGTGGGCCATCAGAAAGGCCCGAACCGATTTCAAAATTGCAAAAGAGGTACTTCAAATTGAATGAACTAGAAGAACTGAGAAACGAAGCCTATGATAATGCTAGAATATACAAGGACAAGACAAAGAAATGGCATGATCAAAGTTACGAGGAAAGTTGAGAGCGGATCGAGGTTTTTCTATTTAACTCCAGATTAGATTATTTCGGGGAAGTTGAAATCCAAAATGGAGTGGGCCATGTCTGATGGTGTCGAAGTACTACCTTTGGGGCAGTAACACTGGGACGATCTTTGAGGAAAAATTCAAGGTTAATGGTCAAAGAAGCTGAAGTAATATCTCGAAGAAAAGGAAGAACTCCATTTGGTGAATTGAGAGAGAGAAGGCTTAAAGCATTAGTCCAACTAGGACTCAGCAGAGCCTTCACAGGGCGACCCATATAGATTTTGCTTCTTTATATAGATTTTGATTTTTTAATTACTACGTTTTGATTTTTTATTCTTGTAATGATTTTTTAGGACACTAAGTTAGTATTTGATCAATTAACCTTTTTGAAATTGTTGAGTGTGCCTACATAGAATCGCGAGGCTCGGAGAAAGAACCAGCTACAGGGCGGCTCAGGCACTTCACGAATCGGGCGACTTGAAAAGGGTATTTTTCTCCCTAAACAAATGCATGGAAAATAAGTGATGCATGTTTTTGAATTGTTGTTTGGGAGTACTTTATTGGATGTTAAGAATTTGCAAAATTAATAAGGAGTGCAAAGCTGTCGATCATCAAATTTAGAGCAAGTACAGACTAAGTTGCAAATTGGTTTGCAACTTGAAAGTGAAATCTTGAGGAGAACAAGAGCCTGGTCGCAGCGGAAAAGTTATGTGTGACAGGAACATTTGGTCGCTGACGAACATTTGGGTCGCGACAGAACATTCCTTGAAGAGATAGTGAGGTCGCGACAACTCAATTATGTACATTGAAATTACTTGTTATTGAGGGTAGAAATGCGGATGTACATGGCTGATGATATATTGTCCTCCCACAACTTACTTATGTCGCGACAAACAATAATAAGTCGCGACATAAGAGAAAAGTGTGCCAGCAGGGCAACTTTTAAATTTGCCCTTTATTTAATGATAGCACACAATTGCGGCCTGAAATTTAAGTTGCGACAAGCGCAATTAAATGAAGTAATAAAGAGTCCACAATAATGATTGAATTGCAAATGTTGAAACTCCCACTCCACCACTATTTCATTCCTTGAAGCAAATACAACTCTTCATCTTAGCCTACTCTGGTTTTATTCTTGCAAACCACTGAATCGAAATTCTTCCTAAAACATTCACATTTCTCAAATGGCCGGAGCGTCGATATAAATCCCAAATCTAAAAATGAGATCATTGGAAGAATATCCTAGGACCGGGGAAGTTACGTCGAGGAACCAACAAGGGAGGAACCTGTAGTCGGAACCATCGAAGTTCCAACGATTTCAAATGGCAGAGAAAAGGGGAAAAGAAGCAGCGAAGAAGAGGAAAGGCAATTTGTATCGAGAAGAAGCTTTCTCCATTTGGAAGAAGTACTATGCCGTTAAGGGGTTTGTCGGAGAAGAACCCCGGCAGAAACTCATCTCCCCTTTCAAGGAACTAATAGAACAAAGAGGTTGGGGAAACACGCCAAGCATCAAAGTCGGGATCTGCATCGATGGTTCGAAATTACACTCTGACACGGTGGGGAGGAAGGATAACTCTGTTTATGTCAAAGGAGTTTGGGTGCCTTATGGAGCGAAAACCATCAATGAAATGTACGGAATAGAAGGGCAGAAGCATGGATCCAAATTTAAGAAGATGATAGACAACCTCAACCGTGAGAATATTGCAAGAAAATGGACAGACGGTAAAGGGAAGTGGGGTCAAGGAAAAGGAGAGCAAAAGACCATAAACATAGGAGGTTTGACAGAAGAGGCAAAGTAGTTTCTTTTACGGCCTCGTTATGGTTCCGACCAAGCATGTGTCTGCAGTACGGGAACAGAAACGTCATTCTTTATGCTATGCTGAAGGGGTACAATTAATGTAGAATGATCATTGAAAACTCGATAATGAGATACCGTGAAGAATAAAGGGTTTTGATCCTACTTTAGCAACTATCACGAGGCTATGTTTGAAATTTGGGTGTGAAAGGAACTTGGGGTGAAGAAGAATGCCCCAAGGTTCACCTAACTCGACGGGAGTAAGCAAGGGCACAGTCGAAAAGGGTTATAATAGAGCGGATTCAAAGAGAAGAAAATGAGAATGCAAGGCAGAAGAGGACACCCATGCAGTTTGCGGATCAAGAAGAAGAGATCCGAAGCACATCGAGAAGAGAACACCTTTATGTTTGCGGAAGAGGGTGAGAACAAGATGATGGAAGCCCTATAAATTTCTCGACCCAACGACGGCTCTCCCCTATCGAGAACCGGAGATTTAGGAACGGTGGCTCAGGGGAGCTCGGGGAATAATCAAATGTGGTCTTTCAGTTCCATTCGAGAAGAGAATGGAAGAAAGGGAAAGGGAATGGAGCCTCTAACAAAATTCAGAAGAGAAGTATAGACGGCTGAAAAGAAAAGATCGTGATGGGAAGAAGAAATGAACAGAGGAAGCGAGATGAAGGAGATCTGGAGCATCAAGAGGAAAAATTCAAGAAATGGAGGAAAGAGATCACGATCTTGAAGAAATTCTTGGTGAGCCATGAGTCATTTACAACAATCGGTATGATCGTGATTCTCGCTCCTAACAATCCCATAAAAGAAAAAGAGGAATCGGATCGGGAGGCGAAACTATGGACGGTCGAGGGATTCAAATTCCTCTACATGTCAATGTTCAAGGACTTAGAGAAGAGGATGAAGGAAAGAGATAAAGAGCTTCATGACAAAGATGCCTTCAGAAGAAAAGTCTGGCTTGAAAATTTAGATTTGATCAACAATAATCTTTCCAAATTTTTAGAAGTCATAGCGAAATGAAATTTCTGATAGACACATTGGGGAAAAGACAAGATGATCTGAACAAAAATTTGATCTCTGCAATTCAATCTGAGATAGAGAGGAGAATGACAAAGAAGAAGAGAAGCTGATGAAGTTCCCAAATTCTCTCCTAATTTAGCTACCATGATGGATCCTCCCATTACTAGATTTTAATTTAGATCTATAGAGAATTTCTAGGCTGCTGACATACAAGAAATTTTACTATTCTTGTCATTTTTTCAGAAAATTTTAAATTTTCCCAGGTTTTACATTCTCTCCTCCTTAAAGGAATTTCGTCCCAAAATTCACATACACATGCACATCAAATCACATGCATATGCAACCATACACAATCACATGCATATAAACTAGTCATTTAATCACCAAACGACTAAACCACGTACCTTCATCCTTAAACAAGAAGGATACATGGCGCGCATCGTGTCCTTGCGTTCTCATCATTACTATCCTCAAGTCTCCAGTGTACTTGCAGCACCTTCACTAGCCTCTGATTGTCTTGGCTTGATCTCATTATCCGTGATAGCACCGATCCACTCCTCGAGGTCCATCATATCTTCGCCCCAATCCACTACGCAGGTCGAGTTTGGAGTGTATTTCTGGAGCATGGAGACATGGAATCCCTCATGGACACTTGGAGATAAGTCGGCGGTAATGCGATTGATGCATGCTTGTGCCCCACCCTCTCTAGTATCTCAAAGGGCCCGATGTATCTTGATGATAACTTCCTTCGCTTACCGAACCTGACCACTCCTCTCTTAGGCATCACCTTCAAGAAGACGTGATCACTTACCTCAAACTCTAGAGGTTGACGCCGTTTGTTGGCTTAGCTCTTCTTTTGGCTTTGAGCCTTGAGAAGACGCTTCCGTATCAAATCCACCTTCTCAGAGGTGTCTCTAATCAAATCCGAACCCATGATGGACCTCTCTCCCACCTCCGTCCAATAAATCGGAGATCGACATGGCCTCTCATACAAAGCCTCATAGGGTGCCATCCATATACTCGCCTGAAAACTGTTGTTGTAGGCGAACTTCACTAAGGGCAAATGCTCATCATTCCCTTAAGATCCCGGGGACACACACTTTCCTTGACATGTCCCTCTGAAACCTATATAGTCCTCAAAATTTGGCCATCTACGTGGATGAAAAGTAGTGCTCATCATCACCTGTGTTCCCATGGCTCTTTTGAAACTCTTCTAAAAGTGAGCCGTAAACCTGGGATTCCGGTCCGATACGATAGAGACTAACACTCCATGTAACCAGAAAATCTTCGTATATATTTCTCGTAGAATTCCTCTAGTATGAAGGTCATTCGCACAGCCAGAAAATGTGCCGACTTGGTGAGCCGGTCCACAATCACCCACACTATGTCTTGCTTTCACGACGTATGTGGCAAGTAAGTCATAAGGTCCATCGTGATATGCTCCCACTTCCACTTTACTACCTCAGCGGCTGGGTAGCCATTGGTCTCACAGTGCTGACGCTACGCTAACATGAGGCATCGTTGGGCCAAAGTCTCAACTGTCTCTTCATCCCACTCTAGTAAAGGCCCGGCGGCCAGATCTCGTTTGTCTTCGTGCCCACCTGGATAAATGCAAAGCGAGGCGAGTGAAACTCATGAGGATCTCCTCTACAAAAATTTGTCAAGCGGGGAACTCTGACTGTCCCTTATACTGAAGACTACCATCTACGTGCATGGCCTATCCTTGATCTTGCTTTTTGAATTATGCCTTGTCACGATGTTGATATCTCGTCCTGCCTTGGGACTCAATCAACTGCTCGGAGTAGGGATCAGGCGTAGCCACCTAACTCCTAAAACACTCACAGTATTCATTACCACTATAGTATAGTATCGACACCTTGAGCATCCTATCATTCTCGGAAGCTACACAGCGATTACTCATGACCAGATTGAGTGCCTTACCGGGATGATAATGCAAGGTGGAGATCATAATCCTCTGAATGCTCCATCCACCGTTTGTATGTTGAGGTCCAGGCCTTAGGTATACTTCAGACTTTTGTAGTGCGAGAATACCTCAGCCCATTCGCTATCTGAGTAGTGGCGCTAAATCTGCAAGGCAAAGACTATGGCACCAACTCCATGTCATGCATATGATGCGGGACATACAAGCGTATCTGGTCAGATCCTTGGAGGCATCCTGATACACATGTACCTCTGTTCTTGTTTTTAGGGACTATCGGGAATGGGAGGGAGTGGTAATCATTTTAATCCTGGAATGCCTCACACGGTTGTCCCTCATCACATACCTAGCTTAGGGTCAATCTGATCATAGTAGCGATAGCCGGGAGAAGTCATAATGAATCTCTGTAGTACCACAGCAATCCCAGAGCGTGGATCTCAAAGACTAACTTCTGTCTCTCCCAACTCATAACTCCCTCAACCTTCTCTGGGTCCACTAACACACTTGAAGCTAACAACACGTGCCCCAAGAATCTCACCTCAGTAAGCCAAAACTCGCACTTATTGAACTTGGCGTAAAACCGATGTTCTCTCAGGGCTTGGAAAACAATCCTCAAACGATCCTCATGCTTCTCCTTGAACCTAGAGTAGATCAAGATGTCGTCAAAAAAAACACAACAAGTTGATCTAGATAGGGTTTGAATACCACATGCATGACTATCATGGATATCATTTGGCGCGTGCATTGATCAAGGCATCATTGTGAACTCAAAATGCCCATACGTCTGAGTGTTTGTCTTAGGATCAGCCTCCTAACTCTCAGCGATGATGCCAGTGCAGTCCATCTTGGGAGTGGGCCAGGTACCCCTCTCGGTTGATCAAGCAATCATGAAATCCTTAGTAAAGGATGCGATTCTTGATTATGCTTGCAGCTATTCAGCACATCGATGGTCTATGCATAATCGAAGCGTCTTGTCGTTTTTCTTTGCAAATAGAACCGGAGCGCCCCAAGGTGAAGTGCTCGGTCTAAAAAAAACCCTTCTCTAACAATTCTTGCATCTAGACCTTGAGTTCCTGCAACTCAATCAATCCCATCCTATGCGAAGTCATAGAAACAGGCGACGTACTAGGGTGTAGTTCAATGATGAAGTCTACATCCCTCTGAGGAGGTAATCCCGGTAGCTTGTCTAAAAAAACATCCTCGTACTCGCAAAATACCCAAGGTAGACTCAAATCCTATCTCACCTTGTCCTCCAGGATAAGGCTTGCTAGCTAACCCATCAACTGCCCATGCCATCTAAAGTCATACATGGCCTGGGGTAACGCATCGTGCTTATCCCCCTTGAAATGTAAGACAAGTACCATCTTGTGTGCAGGCGGTAACACTTTTACGATCACAATCAATGATGACTCGGTGTGCCGTCAACCAATCCATCCCAAGGATGACTTCAAACTCCGACATGTCCATGACCCTTAAGTCCACAGTTAGAAGAATCCCGGAGATCTCCAACTCACAATCTCGACATATATGATCAACACTCACCCTTCTCCCTAGGGGAGAATTCACATTCAACGGCTTTTCCAAGGTTCCAACCTCTAAGCCCATATCGAGATTTCTCTCCTTGTTTATTTAGCAGTGCACATGCCAACCACTAATAGACATCAACATCCTGAACTATTCCGTTCATCCATTTTCCGAACTCTTAAGGTTATGTTTTCTAACCCTAGTGTTCTTCTTTTCCTATATACATTCTACCATGTATATAATTCACGCAATTTGTAACACATAATCATGCAACCACAATCATGTAGCACACAACATGAAAATGTACAATGCATGCAATGGTCTAAACCCCATGCCCATCCTTTTCCCAGGTAATCACATACCTATTTCCTGATACTAAGCTATGACGCTAATATCAGACACCGAGCTCTAGGCATTCACAATCTAAGCTCTATACTATAACTGCATGTCCTAGACCTATGCCCATTGAGCCCTAGGTATTCGTATACTTACGCTCTGATACTAAGCTATGACACCCTAAATCTCAGGGGTCCGTTAATAGCCTGTCAACCTGTGGAAGATTTATGGATGTCGGGTGTTTGAGCACACACCGATAAGTCCCTTTTTTGAGACCTAAGATTTAATGAAAAGGTGGTGAGTCTCAGCTATACGGGAGCACTACCCAAAATACAACTTGTGCAATGACATGCAACATGGCCCAATATTATACAACGACCTCCACTTAGGGTCCACGTACGAGTAAAAATGGCGCGTCAGGCCCGTTTATCCATACTCAAACATATAAGCACATGAATATAAAACCATGTCCATAAGAGTTTAAATTACATCACCCTTATACAAAACATATATCAAAATTAAGCATTCTAATACATATTTTACAAAATATAAATCAAAGCCACAATTCGACTTTCTTCGCAATATCGGCCTCTAGTGAGCGTCGTCTCCCTGCACATTCCCTGTACCTGAAAGGGGGTCCTACGACGGGGTAAGCAATGCCCAGTAGGGTAAACTCCTACAAGGGCTACTCCCCACCTAAGTACACATGCAATGCCATGTTCACACAATCAAACATTCCAAGTAAAATGTAGTTTCTACTCTGGAATGCCTACATGCCATGAATGAAGTGTCACTCACCAAGCCTTTGCTCTGGTGCTCACCGACTCCCTCACACATGCTTATGCCAAGTGTAAAAACTTGTCATCGGTGTTTCACCCAATGAACCTTTATCTAAAACAAAATCTTTTTGTTTTTAAAACTCATTGCACATTCTCCAATTAATCACTTTATTTAAAGCCATTGGACAGTCTCCGATAAAAAAATTTATTCAAAAACATTGGACAGTCTCCGATAAATAGCTTTATTCAAAACCATTGGACAGTCTCCGATAAACCCCTTTAATAAAAAGCATTGGACAGTCTCCGATAAATTGTTTTAATAAAAAGCATTGGACAATCTCAGAAACCGCTTTAAAACAAAAGCATTGGACAATCTCCGAAACCGCTTGACTCTTTAGGACATTGTCCCTAGACCGAGCCCGCACCATCAACACCATACATAATTTTGATTTACAATCATGAAGACCATGGCGCTCATTAGGCGATGATCGATGTAATGGAGTCCACCTTTGATTTCACGAGAATGGTGAATGACAACAACTATGCACATCCACCGTTTCACGCGATGTCCGTGCATATGAAATGCAATGCAAATGTGCCGTGTGGCTATTCATGCCAGATGCTATATATTTTAATGAGTCTTTATATGCACATATGCCTACTCATGCATATTAACCCATGCATCAATTGGACATTTATATCACTGAACACATAAATTCCAATTTAAATCATACAATTCATGCCAACATACTTAACACATACATTGACATTTACAAGTCATATGTCGGGTAATGACACTTTATCCTACAGATACAATTGTGACACACCATGTCCTGGCATTCTGACAAAGCCATGCAATGGCCTCAATCATACACAAACTCATGCATTTCCCTAAGCTCATGGATAATTATATCAACATGCATATAATTACCAAACAACATACACCAATTTCAAGGTATTAGACCGCGCATATCATCACAACCAAGTAATTTGCACACTTGGTGCTACAATCAAATTTTCGAAAAATATGTGGTCACCAAATGCCATTAAAAGGTAGATTTCCAGATTCTAGACTCAAGGATCTATCCATAGAGTCCAAGAACACCAAATTTGGAGTCCTAACGAAGGAGTTATCCAAGTTGCAAGTCATGAAGAAAATCGGCAGCATTGCAGCACCTACAGCAGCAGAGACTACTTTATTTCGTCATTTTAGGATATAATATGAGATCAAATTGAATTAAGCTATATATGGATGGATTCTAGACTCAAAGAGATTTCCATAGAGTCCAAGAACGTGCGAATCAGAGTTCGGACAAGAAAGTTATGGTAGATCCCAAGGTTGAGCTTCACATGAACCCTACCTATGTAAGCGATTAATGGAATATATGTAGTAGCGTGGAACCTGTGAAGCGTGGAACCTACAGAAATTGTTTGGAGGCACTTTGGGCTCGTGATGCGGGTTTTAGGCCAAACTCATCTCGGAAACAACCCTTTCAACCGGCGAAAAACCCGCCCTAATTGAGACCACAAATCGGCCATAAACATGACACAAAACCCGTTCCAAACTAAGCCCAAAATCAACTTCAAAACAACCTTGAAAACTAGACATCATAGCGAAGAACTAGAAAAAAAAATCATTTTTTTCCTTCCTTTTGGTGCTCAAGAGTGGTGGGCATATTTTGTGATGTGTATATAAAATTATGTAGAAAAATATAAAAGAGCGCCACAATGCAGCATGAAGTATGCGCTTGTCAGTATCTGATATATGAGATGTACAAAGATCGATCCACAGGGAAAATGGGATGCTAAGTACCAAAATTATAATGCCTCTCTAATATTCAAACGATCAAAGATGGTTTAAACAACAGTTAAAATAAGTTATTGAAATCTAAATCTAACTAATTAAACTATGCAAGTAAGGGATGCCAAGAGCTAATAAAATCCTAGAGTATTTGGTGCAAGTGAACAATCCTCTTATATATAAATCAAAATTCTACTCTATTGTCTCTTGAAAAAGCTTCCAAGGCGACTCTTGCCTAATTTAATTACAAGCCTCTCTCGAGGTCAAATAACCTACCAACTAACACTAGGTCTTTTGCTTCTCAGCTAAACCCCAAGCATTAGAGATGCTTTAAGACCCAAGAATCTTTCACGCTTCCTAATTACTGATGATTTCTACACCACCTAGCTAATTAGGTTTATTCACCTATGTCTAATTCTCTACTCCCTTCTCATATATTGTAGATAATCGCTCACTATATTGAGATTATCTAGAAATCAATATGTAAATAAAAAAAAGTATGAATCAATAGATAGGCAATCACAATCAGATGATAGAAATAAGAAATTCAACTTTTAAATATAAGATTCATATCCAAAATCCATCAACCCTAGACTATGAAATTAAAGCATAATAAAGGTTTGGTACATCACAAATCTAGGATAAAACATGAGAAAAGAGAAAGAAGAAACTCTAATGATCAAAATGATGGTGATTCTTGGACTTTCTTCCACAAATCTCATGATCTTCTCCAAAATCTTCAAAAACAGCTCCCAACCTTCTCTTTGTTCCCCAAAGTGTGGACAAAGTCCCTTTCTCCGAGCCCTAGCCGCCTCTCTTTTGTTTTCTTGGGGTTTGAGCTTTAAAACCCTCAATTCTAGGCTCCAAATTGGCTGAAAATTGACCCAAGCCAACACTAACGTCGCCAGCGTCATTTAAGCGTGTCGCGGCGTCGGGATCTTGTTTGTAACTCTTTGCAGCGTCGCGACATTCTTGTAGCTTTCTGTTTTCTCCAACCATTAAGGCCATAACTTTGTCATCCGAACTTCGATTTGGGTGTTCTTGGTACCGTTGGAAATATATTGAAGTGTAGAATCTAGATATGGCCAGGAAAAACAATTTAGTAATTATTATAAAGACTGAATGTACAAGATGCTCCAACTGGTCACTTTTGAGCTCTCTTCTCTTCTTCCTTCAACTACCAAGAGTCATAACTTGATCATTTGAATTCCAAATAGAGTGAATAAGGCCTCTTTGGAAAGTGTGAGGAGTCTCATAATAATACCATCAATATTAGCCATTGGGGATCATTGTAGAAGCTTAAAACATCAAAATCGATGAAGTATTATTGCATCAGCCTGTTCTTGAGTTTTGGGCTTTATCTCTTTGTTTTTTCTCCATATTGGCTCATGGTTGACCTAATCACAAATTGAACATTTAGAAAATTAGATCACTTATTTATATAATAAACTACTAAAAATATAAGTAAAGCACAGAGATAAAATGAGTATAAAGTATACTCATCATGCCCCCAAACTTAAATCTTTGCTTGTCTCCAAGCAAAGGAAACACAAACATAAAACAAAAACACTAAGATAGATATGAGTATTAGTATGGTGCTAGTACAAGTTAAGAGAAAGCATGGGTACCTGAAAACATGTGTTAGCTAAATGGGATTCTAAACATTTATCATCTTTAAAAAGGCAGGGCATTGAATGGTATGTTGATCCAAGGCAAGTTTTTATGAGCCCTCAATAGATCTTTCCTAAAGGGACTCGATTGTAAATAATGTTTTAGGTCTCAAATGTAGACTAAGAGTTCAAAAACTCTTCAACCAAACCCAACTCACTCTATTTGAAAGAAAATTAACCAAAACAGGATAAGAACGTACCTTTTATCATACAACTAAAACTAAAAAGTAGGAAACAATGCTAAGGAGTTTTAGAAAGTGTCCGGGACGCCCTGATTCCCGGGGGTCCCATTGACCACCGTTAACCTGCAGAAAGCCTGTGTGTCTCATATCATGAGACCCATACATGAGTAAAAATGACCACATTGGGCCCATACATCAATACTCACCAAAAATTTAACTTATTTATATTACATGGATTCAAGGTTAATTACCTCTTATTACAAAACATAAATTAAAACTACTTTGTTCGATATATACATAAACGTGAATCGAGGCCCTGATCGACGGCTTCATAATCTCGGCCTCTAAGGAGCATATCTTTGAACACACGAAGAGGATCCCACGGCGGGGTGAAGCGATACTTGATGGTTGAATTCTCTACGGATACTCCCACCTAAAATGCACATGCAATGGCACATCACAATATCCACATTCCATACAATTTACAATGCACACATGGAATGATTTACATCATGCATGAAATGTTTCCATGCTCGTATCCCGAGTCACCCACCAACTCCCTCACACATGCCTATGCCAAGTGTGAAAATGGAATCATGGCAATGCGATGACGCGAAACCTCTGAGGCCCTTGTCATTTCGCTGACCCCGATACAATTTGCCAATGGTAACCCCATCGAGGTCAACCAGGCTCTATCCTTAACTCTAAGTCTAAGTTATGAACATGACCGTGTGTTTTCTCTTAGGCAATAAAACTTTTCGGATTACATTAAGAGTCTCTAACACCCATACAGAACTTTTCGGATAATACCGCGGGTCTCTCACACCCGTGTAAAACATTTTCGAATAGTACCATTCGGGTCTTTTACACCCATGTATGACCTTTTGGATGTACGCGGGTCTCTACCGGATTCAAAAGGGCGCCCACCACGGTAATTATATCTCATTTATAATTTGAACTATAAGTGTGTGGACTTGATCACGAACAAAGCTTCAGCCACATTAACTAGTGGTGAATAACCATCACAGATGCACCCACGCCCCGACTTCGTAGCGATGTCGCCGTGCACATGAATCTGTGATGCAAATTCATATAATCCAAGTCCTGGTTTATACGATTATATTTCATATAGATTCAATCACTCATGTTAACACATCAATTTAGCATGCATCGACATGTCATTTCCACAATCCATGCCATCCAATTCAACCAATTCCACATGGACATTTCGGTCAACCAAGCACATCGGGACATTTTTGCAGTCCACATCGATCAGATGGGTTGTCCATAGACAACCCCCTTCATCAAAATGGCCCTAACCACCTAACATATAACATGTTATTCATTTTCCAACATAACATTAAGCAATTTCTCATGGACCACATTTTGGTGGCTTCTGATCTATTTGTTTTAACGAGTCCCTGACGAGCTTGATGGGGTGTGCGTGGCGACTCTCTCCGCAACATCGGTTCACTTTGTGGAGCAGAGAATATGGCCATTTAGGCCTCCACACCAAACCATTATCATGCCTTTTTTAAAAACCGGGAATATCAAGTAGGAAAACCACTTGCCTCTCGGAGTTTGTCGAAACTCCACAAAACCGGTGTCCACGCGTAGCTCTTGCCATGGGGAGCAACTTTGCTTCTTGGCTCACCTGGATTTGATGGTCCGATCGCCGAGAAATTTAGAGAGAAGTTGGAGCCTCTCTCTAAAATCCCTTCCTTTCTCTCTCTTTCCTTTTCTCTCTCTAATTTTCCCTCCCAAACAGTTTGGGAGAAGAGAGGAGTCAAGATTTGGTCCTCTCACTTGCCACATGTCAACCTTCCATTGGTTGATAGGATTACACCTTATCCCATTATCCACCTACTTTGGATTTTCATCGATGGCATCATCTTAAGTATGTCACACCATATTACACTTGAGCTATTGTTTGACTAATCACGCACATGACATGTGGCACCTCTTGAGCCCTCAAAAATGTGCCAAGTGTCACTAACCTCGTTGCCTCGAAACGTGATGAAATTATTGTCTGAAATTAAGCGAATTCGATGTGGTAATAGATTCGCGAGACGATTCCAACGGTGAAGTCCATTTCATCATCCGAGATCTAGAAAAATTTCGGATTTTGACCGAAATTACCATTTTACCCTTGTCAGAAAATTAGAATTTTCTCGGGGTTTCACATTCTCTCCCCCTTAAAAGAATTTCGTCTCGAAATTCCACACACATACGCATCACTCACATGCATATGCAGCCTTATGCAACCCCAAGACCGTGTCGGGTATGATAACTCGCCTAAGGTCACGATTCTTGACAACTTGGAAGTAGGCTGTCGACTCATCCATGTCGAGAATGACATCAAACGATATGTCAGCTTAGAAGGTCCACCATGAGCAAAATCCTTGAGATCTACGACTCCATGACTCGACTGTAAATTCGACTCTCACCCACACATCCCTAGGGGAGAACATCCGCACGCAAAAGCTACTCGAGCCTCGACCTCTAGCCCGAATCTATCACCTGGTCACCTTGATGAATGAGTATGATCATCAATTTAAACGCTACTCACAGTCAACAAGTCTTGAGTAGAAACATGCATCTTGGGCGATCGGTAAGTTCCGCTTGCGGTACCTCGGAGACCTACGCCTCTGCTGGGCAGTCGAGTCTCATGTCTTAGGAGCTGGCGGCAGGTAGTAACATATCGTGCGCTATACCGGTGAGAGAAGTCTCGAAACACCACGAGCCACATCCTAGACCTCAGCCTCTACCCATCCCTGGTCCTCGACTGCTGTGTAGAAGGCGCAGAGTGTAGCACCTTAGGACTATCTTTGGTTCCTCGAGCCCGTACTAGAGGTGGAGAGTACCCACCTTATGCAATGCTTTGTCATGGATGGCCCCGGGAGTGTGCTATCCGAAACCACAGGATCCACACCCCTTTGAGGCAATCCCATCTCATATGTCCAGGCGGTCGGTAGAAATAATATATCTCCTGTCCTGCCCGACCAAATGCCTCATCTTGGCCTTTGCCCTGATAACCTCGGCCCTGTTCCTGAAATCCTTGAGAAGTAGAAGCCTTCTGCCTCTTTCTTGAACTAGAGGAAGACTGACTTTCCTTCCTCTTGCCACTGACACCAGCATCCCAAGTGCTCCGTGTTTCCTCTATCTCTCTCTCTATGGTTAGAGTAGTCCCAACCATAAGTCACGTGTCACGTAGGAGGAGTCTGATCCTGCCTTACAGATGGACAATCGGCCCATTCACCAATCTCACGACCTTGGCATTTGGCCACATAATCATCAGCAAAGTGAACTAACTTTGTGAACCTGACCACATACTCTATCACTGTCATAGCTCCCTACTTCAGCTCTAGGAACTCTTGGGCCTTTTCATGTCTAGTAGTGGCCGAAAAATACTTGCCCATGAACAACTCATGGAACTCTACCCATGTCATTGCCTCTAGGTCTCTAGAGGTCTTCACCCAGTTCCACCACACTTAGGCCTCGCCTCACAGGCGGAATGCGGCTAGTCGACCACTGGTCGTATCGGGAGTGTCTCATCGCCTCCAATATCTTCTCAACCTGCATAAACCAATGGTTCGCCACAATAAGATCTCTTCTACCTATGAACGTAGGTGGATGATGGGACCTGAATCTCTGGAGGTGACTTAGACCTCCACATCTGACTGCGCTAGCACAATGCAAAACCATATTTCTGACCCCCTCTGACTGACAAGGCCTGTTGGTCAAAAGTCGGGTGGTGCGGCTAGCTACCTCGTGGGCGACCTCGTCCTCTCGCGACTAGCCATCTACATGTCAATGGCAAGTTAGAAGTTTTCAATGAGTATCTCCTAAGATTATCATCTGGCCGAGACACTATCCACATCTTAGAAAAATAAAATAAAATTTTCATACACAACGTCAATGCATTCTTAGGTAATGCAAGATAATAATTCCATATATTAAATCACACACAAACAAACATTTTATTTTTTTGTACTCTTTATTTATTTATTTTACCAGAACAATGTTCCAGAACAAAGGTCCATGATCCAAACAGCGGACTTTAAACAAAGGTAATCGAGTAAAAATAGTTGAGTACACAGAGTGCACAACTTGGAACCTGTGTCGCTGCATACGCCATGTCGCAGTCGCGCACGTAATAGCACGCAGGCGCCGGCGCCGGTGGTTTAGCCGCTGCCGCCACCAGCCAAGGCTGCCAGTTGGGGGCAGCGTCGCTAGCCTCGCGGTCGCGCCGGGTCGATGCCAAGAAGGCCGCGGTCGCACGCGGCCGCCGCCAGGTTGCAACCCCCTCGGCCGCGACACAAAATTTGTATCACGATACAAAGGCCATGTCCCGCCGTGCGCCGTCGCTCGCGTCGCGCTCTCCCGTGCCCCGTGTCATGATACATACCTGCCGTATCAGCGAGCAAGATCGGAAAATCAAAGCAAAGAAATTTCATCCCGCCTTCTCTCGCATTTTTTTTTTCATTCATTTTTTTGGCTCGATCTACTCACCGGTAAAACCACAACCTTTTTTTTTTTTTTTTTTCAAATCTTCGAGTAGAACCAAAAAATTTATTATAATTTATTTATTTATTTATTTCCTATTTACACACTGTAAGACCACAGGAAAAAAAATTTCCTAAATATTTTTTTATTCCTCTAAGAGTTCTCCCCAAGTATTTCTAAGATGCGTGAGCTTCAAACAACGCTATTTATACCATTCAAAATTTTATGAGCGACCATAAACTTTTTTCTTGTGCAAAATCGGAATAATTTTTCCAGTAATTTCACAAAACCCACCCTGCTCATGTTCAAAACTCGGGAGCAACTGGGTCTTAAATTTTTTTTTTTCATTTATTCCTGGACCATTTTGCCCAAATTTCCTCAAACCTCAAACCTCAAGGGTTATATTTTCTCACCCTAGTGTTCAACATCTTTCCTATATGCTATTCACCAAGCACAATTTCGCACAACAAATACAACACATAACCAAGCATCAATCATCAGAATGCATAATGAATGCATGATCTAAACCCGCACCCACGGGAGTCCTGTAAATCGTGATACCTGTCCATCGACATCGAGCTATAACTCTAGTATCCGACACTGCTCATACCAAGCCGTGATGCTCTTACACCCAATGACCATGGCCACCCAAGCCCAAGTCCTCAAGCCCTAGGGTACTTGTGTACCTAAGCCCGATACCAAGCCATGATGCTCCCGACTCCTCAAATTCCACAATAAACGCCAACCTATGGAGCCCTGTGGTGTCTCCATATCATGAGACTCATACATGAGTAAACAGACCGTGCCGGGCCCAAATCATCAATACTCACCAAAATTTAAATCAACACAGTATTACAATAGTTCAAGAGTTAATTACACTCTTAATACAAAAAAATATATTAAAACTAGTGTCTTATTCCAATATACATAAACGTGAATCAAGGCACAACCCGCCCGCTTCATAATCTCTAGCCTCTAAGGAGCGTGTTCGTCGAACACCGAAAAGTGGGATCCTACGACGAGGCGAGCAGCAATGCCCGCAGGTCAATTCTCATACGAGGGCTACTCCCACCTAAAATGCATGCAACGGCACATCACAACATCCACATTACATACAATTTACAATGTATACATGGAATGATTTTTACATCATGATGAAATGCTTCCATGCCCATACCTCGAGTCACCCAATCTAATTTCACATTCTATGCCAGTGTGAAAATCGCCACCGAAATGCCAATGACACCAACTATCGAGCCCTTTGCTCCAGCCACCACCCAATGCAATTTGCCAATGGGTAACCCATCCCGAGTCAACCCTACTTCATCACTCAACTCTCTGTGTCTAAGATGAACACACCGTGTGCTTTCCAAAGTACGTAACTTTTCGGATTACACCGCGGGTCTCTAACACCCATACAGAACTTTTCAAATAATACTGCAGGTCTCACACACCCGTGCAAAACCTTTTCGGATAGTACCGCGGGTCTTTTACACTCATTTGGGTCTTTTACACCCATGTATGCATCTTTCTGACATTACTACTCTGCCCCCACAATCTGCCTCCAAGGATGCCCAACACACTTTAATTATATCTCATTTTATAATCTGAACTATGAGTCCTTATTGGACTTAGTCCCAAAGACAAACTCAACCCACATTCACCAAGAGTGGTGAATAACCATACCGTGCACCCACACTCGACTCGACGCGATGTCGCCGTGCACATGAATGCAATGATGCCAATTCATATAATCAAGTCCTATGGTTTACACACAATTATATTTCATATAATTCAACCACTCATGTTAACACATCAATTTAGCATGCATCAACATGTCATTTTCCACACAATCCATGCCATCCAATTCAAGCAATTCCATGGATTACTTTCTCGGTCCAACAGAAAGCACATTCCGGATCGCTTTTTGGGCAAATTCCCAACAGTCCGTGGGTTGTCCATAGACAACCCCTTTCATCAAAATGGCCCTAACCACCTAACACATAACATGTTATTCATTTTCCAACATAACATTAAGCAATTTCTCATGGACCATTTTGGTCAAACTACAATCCTGACTGTTTTTAGCAGTCCCAAACCGAGCAGTGGGCTGTCTGTGGGCAACCCTCTCACCAAGCATCGGTTCCACTTTGTGGAACCGAGAACCCATGGCCATTTCCGGCCTCACACACACCCAAAACCATTATCATGCCTTTTTAAACAAGGAATATCCAAGTAGGAGAAAACCCCTACCTCCCGGAGTTTGTTGAAACTCCACAAAACCTGTCCAATGATAGCTCTCTGGCTGGTGGGAGTAATCCTCGTTTCGACTTCCAACGATCTCGACGATCCGATCGCCGTGAAATTTAGAGAGAAGTTGGTTCCTCTCTCTAAAATCCCTTCGCTGCCTTTCCTTTTCTCTCTAATTTTCCCTCCCAAACCGCTTGGGAGAAGAGAGAAGCCTCTGGCACGGTCCTCTCACTAGCCACATGACAACCTTCCATCGGGTCGATGTGGATTACACCTTTATCCCATTATCCACCTACTTGATTTTCATCCACGACATCATGCCATGTGTCCACCTAAGGCTTCACACTTTAGCTCATGTTTGACACTCGCACATGACACATGGCACCTCTTGAGACACTTAAAATGTGCCAAGTGTTTGGCACTCACCGCTGTCTTCATTAAAACGTGAAATTCTCACTATCTCTGACCGAAAAATTCGAACACGTAAGAGCTGATTTCACGAGACCCATTCTGGAACCCGGAAGTCCGTTTCATCATCCGAGATCTTGAAAAATCCAGATTTTGATCGAAATGACCATTTTACCATTTTTCAGAAAATTATAATTTTCTTGGGGTTTCACAGTGTCCATGTAGCGGGGATCCATTGGTGACTCCCCACCAATTTGTTAAAGGCTCGGGGCATTTTTTTCCCCTCGAACTTCACCCCGATCACTCAACTAAAAACCAAAGCACCTACTTGTGAATAAATTCACTTATTTGTTTAGTTTCTTTATTTTTCTCTTTTTGCTTTTTTTTCTTTTCGCCAGTGGCACACGGCAATCCTCTTATTGAGGTCCCATCACTATAGAAGTAAGGTCTCTACAAGTTCAATTTGAGAAAAGAGGTTGGAGCCAAAGTGTATAAATGAGACCTAGTGTGTGTGTTTCCTTAAGTAATGATTTCTCGAGAAACAATGGAGCGACAAGCCAAGTCTCCTGCCAACCAAAAATATACACTGCTTCTAAATCAAAAAAATGCAAAGGTATCTCAAATTTGATTTAAGAACAATTTAAATGACAAAACCAATGCATTCTCAAAACCATTACTAAGCACCAACCTAACTCATGTGAGACACAAAAAAAAAACAAAAGAAAGAAAGAAAACTCATGCAAACGAAAACCAAACAACTAAAAAGAAATAACTAAACAGGTAAGGAGATACAAAAAGTCAGGATTTTTGAAAAACAGTTTATTCTACCTCTAATTTAGCGGCCCAAATAGTGCTATTTCAGCCCCGTATTATGTGCTCTTGAGCACTTTTTCAGGTAAATTAATCAACCTAGTTAACTTAAATTCGGCACATTAAGGTCTCGACTTTACTACTTATCGCATTTTGTGGCTATTTTTGTAGTTATACAAGCTAAATACTCCAACATCATCGAGCCGACTCAGACACCAAGAATCCAAGCTGAACTCGGAGATGCGTGTCATAAGTCGAAAGGAAATTGGAGCCATAAACTGAAGGAAATTGGACCACTATTGCAAATTTTTGCAGGCTGCGACTTTCAGCTTAACTCGCACTTCTTACAGTTGCTAAATTTCGTGAACCCGCTTGCTCCACTTTGACTTCCATTTGATCACCTTTTTTGTGATTTTTTCCTAAACTACCCCTTATGTATTTTTGGTAGTTCAACATTTTTGTAATTTCCTTGACCGGAAAGCAGATATGTTCTACCAAGACCTAGACAGATAACTTTGGATAATAAACTTTTATGAATTTTCTGGCCTCGCTTCTTATTTTCTCTCCCTTTCTCACTCGCCAAACACTTGGCTGAGAGGATGACAACTCAAGGGATGTTTACAAACCCCCATCCTTGAAGAGAAGGCACACAGCCAAGGTTTTAAAGTAAATCAGTCATTCTTCAAGCTAACGCATGCTATTGTCATTTGAGGTCTCTCGATCTCCTCAAAGTAAACTTTGATGTACCTTGATTAGCCAAGACTGAAAGCTGTGGCTTCCAAGATGCTTACCGCTGCATCCACCGAGGCTCGCTTAGTTTCCATTTATTCAAGCCTCGTAGGTTAGGTCAAAGATCTTGCTTATCGCTTGAAATGATGAATGACCAATAAATGCTGTCTCTCAAGAGAAAACTTTTAGGATAGCTAAACGAAGATCCGGTTCGGGAAATGACTATAGGTCATCCTCCCCAATGCGAGGAAAAGGAACCGAGGACCTCTCAGTCACCTTAAAACCTCAAGCCTAGTGGCCTGAGACTTTAAGGAGTTCTTTTTACATTCTATTTCATTTTGTTGTAGTTTTCAAACCACCAATCACACTGTTTTTACAAAAACCCCAAATCCAAAGTGAAATCACCATTTTACATCAATTGTAACCATTTTGTACCTAAGAAAACCCATCCCGGAGTTCACTCTAGAGCCACACAGATTAGTTAGCTACCGCAGTATAGCTGCATAGCTTACAAATTTTTTGCTGGGTTCTGAGTCGCTCGGGCTACACCCAAGCATGCGCGAATCACTCCCCCAAACTTGAATTAAACGCTATTCCTCAATGTGAACAAAAGCAAGAACGGATAATGAGTACCCCCGAAGGTTGATCAAGTCTCCGGAAGTCAGCTTCCAATGAATGTGGCTCGCTTTGAGGCAAAGATGTTAAGAGGGATTAAACTTTAGTTCAAAATGAGAAAGGAGGCTTGAAAATAGGAAGCATATATGGAATGAAATGAGGAGGATGTTGAATTCGATTTTGTTCAAATTTTTTGTTCGACTCCAAGATACTATATAACTTACACTTTTCAAGATTCTCCACTCCATACCAACTTTAACTCCAAAACTCGAAAAACACTAAGAAACATGATCAAGCAAGAACATTTATTCAAACACAAACATAAAAGTAACTAAAAAAAGAAAAGGGCAAAGGAAACTTTTGAACTCGTCGCTTCCCAAGAAGTCAGCCCGCTTTCTTCGAGTCTATTGACTCTACCAACTACGGATATGTTGGTAATTTTGGCCACCATCCTTTTCTAAGAGGTGATAATTGTGCTCAATTAGCAACTTGAGCACATAATCTTCCAAGATCATTATTATTATTTTTTTCTATTTTTTTTTCATTTTCTTCTTCACAAAGGTTCTTTTCATTTCGTTGTTCAATTGAATGATGTAGTCATCCACCTCTGAAGTTGGGGTCATCTTCTCATTTTTCAATCCCTCATGCATCTCACCCCATAGAGTCATCTCCGTATAGTCTTGCTAACTTCATCTTACCTTTTCATATGATTCAAGAAATCAATCTTTTTCCTACTTTGTATTCAAGTCTTCAAGTTTCTGCATCATTCTCCACTTTGAAGCTTCTCTAGTTCTTCATTACCTCTCGGGGGCGGATTTCTTCATTAGCTCCAGCTTTTCTTCTTCCGTATTCACTCTAAGAGTAGATGTCGAACTCTCATGTTGACCTTCAAAGGGCATTGTAGCCATATTCTCTTGTTCTTTCATATATTTTGCCACTAATTCTTCAATATTCATACTCTCCTCTTCTTTAGGTTGTTCTTTCTCAAATGTAAGTTGAGTACCAGAAGTGGTCATTGGAGCCATCTATTCTTTCAAGCTCTTGAATGTCGTAGGCTAAATTTGAACATTAGCCCTTGTCAATTCCATGGATTGAACTTGAGATGTTGCACATTCAGCATGAACTCTTTTCAATTTAGCCATGGATGCTCCCAACTCCAGTCCATTCTTCATGGAGGTTGGATCTATCTCGCTTAGATCAAGAAACCCAACCCAACTTGAGAGTGTCCAGTTTCAGCCATTGACTTTGAAAATTTAGGTTTGTGGCATGGTAGATTCACTTTCAGCTCTTTCTAATTCATCCATAGCTTCTTCTAGGCTTGATTTTTGAACTTGTGGAGATTGAAGTGTGGTATAACTTGTATTCCATGAGGTGTTTGGGTGGTGGCTCTATCCAAAATTATGATTGCTTAAATATGGGGTACCTCTATATTAAGCATAATCCATTGATGCATATGGTTGCCACACTTGACTCCTTACTTGAGTTGTCACTCTTTTTTGATGCTCATCGGCCAATTGCCGCATTCTTAGTTGCTGCTTAAGGTGGTGAGCCAATGCATTTGTCAACTCGCTAATCGGATCCATTGTGATTTTAACCTGATAATTTCTTCAAAAAGAAAACAAAAAGTATCAAAAACTCAGGAAACCACACAAATATATACATAAAAAAAATGTTTGAAGTACTAAAGAAGCACTTAGTATTGATATTAGCATAAAACATCGATTTTTCCCGGCAACGACGCCAAAAACTTGGTAGGTTTATTCGTGTT
Source organism: Tetrastigma voinierianum (assembly GCA_016808115.1). Lineage (NCBI taxonomy): Eukaryota > Viridiplantae > Streptophyta > Magnoliopsida > Vitales > Vitaceae > Tetrastigma > Tetrastigma voinierianum. The sequence continues at coordinate 776,525 of JAEQBH010000143.1, forward strand.
TTGTATTAAGAATATGCAGAAAAATATAAAAAGAATGCCTATTTTGCGCAAGTATACACTTGTCAAGTAATAAAGTGTACCTAAGTACGGATATCGATCCACATGGAAAATGGGGATGCTAAGTACCAAAATTATAATACTTCTTAATATCCAAACTTAACAATTGTGATAAGAAACATAATTTAAAACTAAATCCAATGAAATTTCAATCTAACTAATGAAATTTGCAACTAAGGATACTAAGAGATGATAAATCTTGTGTGGTACTTGGTGCACTGACAATCCTCTTAAATCTAAGCCGTAATTCTACTTCTATTGTTTCATGAAAATGCTTTCCAAGCGCGACTCTTGTCTAATTTAATTATAAGCCTCTTCGAGGTCGAATAACTCACCAACCAATACTAGGTCTTTGCTTCAGCTCAACCCTACATTAGAGATGCTTCAGATCCAAAGTCTCACACGCCTCCTAATTACCGATAATTTCTACACTACTAGGCTAATTAGGTTGATTCATCTATGTCTAGTTCTTTACTTCCTTCTTAGATCTTGCAAAGAACCACTTACCATATTGAGATTAGCTAGAAATCAATATGTAAATAGAACCAAGTATGAATCAATAGAGGTGCATTCATAAGAAACAACTGAAAATGGAACATTAACAAATAGATATAAAACCCATGTTCAATATACAACCAAAACCCTAGATCTACGAATTTAAAGCATGATAGAGGTTTGATACATCATAAACTTAGGATAAAACATGAGAAAAGAGGAAGAAGAAACTATAATGATCAAATGATGGTGAGTCTCATATTTTCTTCCACAATTCTCATGATCTTATCTCAAATCTTCAAAAATAGCTCCAAACCTCCTCCTTGGTTCCAAAGTGTGGACAAAGTCCCCTTTTTCGAGCCCTAGCTGCCTTCCTTTTTGTTTCCTTGGGGTTAGAGCTTCAAAACCCCCAATTTTAGGCTCAAAATGGGCTGAAAATCGACCCAAAACCAACCCCGAACGTCGCGACATCGTTGGGCAATGTTGCGACGTCGGGATGCTTTGTTTTTGCACTCTCTGCAACATCGCTGACAGCCGAGAACTCACTCAACTTTGTATGTTAGTCATAACTTGTCATTCGAACTTCATTTTGGGTGTTCTTGGTACTATCGAAAGCTCTCAAGTGTAAAATCTAGATAGACTAGGAAAATACTCCTTTTAGAAATGATTATAAATACTGAATGTACAAAATGCTCCAACTGGTTACTTTTGAGCTCTCTTCTCTTCTTCCTTCAACTATCAAGAGTCATAACTTGATCGTTTGAAGTCCAAATGGAGTGAATAAGGTCTCTTTGGAAAGCATGAGAAGTCTCCTATCCATCCATATCAATATTGTAGCCATTGGGGATCTTTGTACAACTTAAAACATCGGGTAAAAACATAGAAGCATCACAGCATGTGTCGCTTAAGTTAATTTTTGGGCTTTATCTCTTTGTTTTTGCTCCATATTGGCTCATCAAACTACTAAAAATATAATAAAACTACTAAAAATATAAGTAAAATATAGGGATAAAATGAGTATAAAGTATACTCATCAGAGAGCACCATCCAAACAGCCCTTAGGGCTCAACCAAGACCAAAACGACTCCTAGATGGAAAATAAACCCGAGTAGGAAGGTTCCCTACATCTTGGAGTGATGAGGAAGCTTTTCAAAGACTTGGGAGCTCGAAACCCACGGCCTCCCAGACCTTTCCACTGGAATATCTAACGAAAACTCTTGGTTTTGGTGTCCACGCGTTGCCCTCGACGAGTAATCCGACTTTAAGTCTTGGCCCGACGCGAGACGACCACCTGAGCTTCTTAGATCTTAGAGTGAAGTCAGAGCTTCTCTCTCTACACCCTCTCTTCTCCCTCTCCCGTGCGTGAAAGACTAAGAAGAAATGGGCTTTTTCCCCTTTTACCCTCATTTTATTCCAATTAACTTAAATTTGTTAAGTGGCCCTCGTCGTGCCACATGTCCACTCCGGTCTCGGGTTTGTTTATGTCCCAAAATGATTCATTTCTTTTCAGTTCAATTTATTTTAAATGAACTTAGCTCAAGCCATTTCATGACTTCCGAGATTTTCGTAAAAATCTTGTCCCTGGAGTCACTGGCGACTTCACCACCTAGAAAATCGTAAAAATTACGACTGTCTTAGAATTCGACGAAACTTTTTTGGGTCACTAAATTTCTTGAGACTAATCCAATGGCATAGTCCGTTTTGTCATCCGAGATCTAGAGAATTTTCTAGGCTTCCCTGAGCCATTCCAGCAATTTTACTATTCTTGTCATTTTTTGGAAAATTTTAAATTTTCCCGGGTTTTACAATTATGAAGAGGATACTTGATCAACAAGTTTTCTAATTCTGTTGTGATAGCTTAAAGGAAAAAACATAAAATAAAAGTTAGGGTTAGAGTCATATTAGGATAATGATCTAACCATATCAAAATTGATTAGCAAGGCTATAAATTCAAGGCATTGGAAAGTCTCATCATGGATTTCAGGAGCAGATCTTGAGGAAGAACAAGCGAAGTCCGGACGTGTTGAAGAGTGCAGAATGCAGATACTCGGTTGAGGTATTGCACGTTAAAAGTCTTTCACCTTTGGTGAAAGATGATATTCTTTATTTTCTTCATCTTATATTGATGTAATGTGGGTTATGGGTGTGTGATGCTTTTAAGAGGGGAATGGTGGGAGTTCATTATAAATTCTACTAGGAATGATTAGGTTTCAAGAAGGGCTGTGGGTAGAAAGGGAGTCTCGTACCATATAAGACTAATTGTAACTTTGAATCATATTAGTGGAAATCCTTGCATATGGGTATAGCCTCGTGGACATAGGTAGTTTCCGAACCACATAAAATATTGTGTGTGCTTTTGTTTTTTCTACATATATTTATATTTGATATGAACACAAAGCATCCCACAGGAGCATTCAGACTCATTGCACAACCGGTTCGAACATGAACACAGTCCCTACATCAGGAACCGTGTTCAAGAACACACAATTATTTTTCATAGGTCTTATATGAGGCAAGTCTCTCCCTTTCTCCAATGCCTTCTTAACCTAATTCTCTTAGAATGAAACATAATTTGAACTCTCATCATTTCCCCTAAAACATCTAGACTCCCACAAGCCTAAAAAACATTATTCAACTAGGTATATAAAACCTCACAATATTGAGAGAGTTGGGTAATACGTGCAATAGGTATTCAGCCCCCCACAACCACCTTCTTCTTCTACATTTTTGCTTCAAGACCGTGTCCCCTATTTAATATCATGTAGGGGATCCTTAGTCAATATTCTAGATCTTCATGCTTCCTAATTTGTTCCAACATGACAGTTGGAATATTATGATTTCATTCCATATTAATCTTAATGGAATATCTTCTTCCAATAGAAATCTCACCAAATATGATCCAATTTTCCAGATTTGAACATCACCCTCTAGTATTCATTATTCATCTTAGAGAATATTATCTCCCGATCTTCAGAATATTCACTCAAGAATCAAATTTGGCTGAATATGGTAAGTTGTGTAACATAGCTTGATCTACCAACTCACGCAACAACAGTTGTAAAATCAAATTTTACTGTAGGAAAATATGCGATTTATTTTTGCCTAAGATTATGACAAGAAATATCTCTAACATATAACATGTGAGAGAAAATACGAGGGAAATAAAATCATATACTAAAGTCATGATCTTCAGATAGAATAAGATATGACATGATTCAAACCATATCAAAATACCTATTTACAGAATTTTATGCTTAGTGAGATTTTCACTAATTACTTGTCTTAGTTATTAGTAATGTATCATATAACTTTAATGAGACATGCAATAATTAAACAAAAATAAAAACAAGTTTAGTATTGACATCATTTTATTTAGAATGAGAGCAGTTGGTCCCATCAACCTCTCCCTAAAAGAAGTCAAAAGTTTATATTCATTTCCCTAGATTGTACTTTAAAAACCAAAAGAACAAAGTTCTTTTTTGCTTTTAAATTAAATAAAATGAAATTAGTTATTTAGTCATAATATTGACCTTTTCCTTTTCCGCTTTGAGTGGTTGAAGGCTTTTAAGCGTTCAGACTGTATGATGCTGATGATCTATATTGGGCATCCCTTTCGGTTTTAGCTTATTGGTTGGTCCTCTTACAAAATTAGTTGGGATGCTTTTACCATTAAGATAATGCCAATCTTGCCTTTCTTCGCTTTCTTGAAAAGGAAACAAACCATTCTTTGACTCAATTGTTTGGCTCTCAAAGCATTTGAGTTTCCATTGTTCACAAACATGCTTATTCTTTTCCTTTGTGTCCGTTTGAAACCAAAGAACTAAAAAAGCAAAAAAAAACTAAGAAAAATGATTTTTTCATATTTGGTTTTATCTTAAAAAGTATATAAAAAAAATCAAATATAATAATTTTTTTTCAAAAGTTTACATATTTTTTAGTCTTTATATAATTGAGATAAACAAATAAAACGAGTTTAAATAAATATATAAAATTAATTTATTAAATTTAAACTTATTTTTTATTTTCTTCCAAAGTATCTTTCCTTTAATTTTTCTTCTCTATTTTCTTTTCTTATTACTTTCTAGGTTTCAAACCTTGCTTTTATATTTGGGGGCAAATTAATTTATACAGATGAAAAAAAAAAAAAAAAAACCTATTTTATTTGTTATTTATGAACACGAATTGAATTTAGAAGTAGTTTAAAAAAAAAAAAAAAAATTCAGAATCCATTTTTGTTATCATTTTGGTTTTCTTCATTAACTAAAATATTGTGATTTGTTTTCTTTAATTCTCATATTTTATGTTCATTTTTTTTATATCCAAAAGTGCCAAACCACTCGGAATTGATCCTTTTCTTTTTAGGGCTAGCTTATTCTTTGCTTAGTCTTCCCTTTTGTGACAATAAAATACTTATGCAGTCAAATATTTTTGGCATTAGGATTCCAATTCCGGAAGAAATCAATTCTCACTACTTGCACAACCTGGCCAACCTTTGGAATGGAAAGGAATGGAAAGGAAAGGAAGTTTACGAGTCAATGATGATGAGAAACATATTTCAAATTTCTTAACTACCCGGATACCTCACAAAGTCATTCTTATCTCTCCTTTTTTTAATGTAACGGCCTCTCAACAACTTTATCTTTACTCAATGTACTTCTTGTGTGGACTCGCATATCAGCTACATTATTATGATGAAAAGACGTAAAGAGATTTACTAGGTGTAGGGGCCATGTGTGCGGACCCAACCTCTTCGGCTGCAAGGCCGATCGAGCGGATGTTTCCAAAACATAATAAGTTTGAAAACTAAGCCTAAGTATTAGAGAAATTCTATTTACACCCTCATCAATCTTTCTATACACCCCCATTTTGTATTTGAGAAAAAATTGGAATGTAATATATATGGGGTGTATAGAGAAATTGGGGTAAATAGAATCTCTCTAAATATAGTGTAATTTTCTCTATATAAGTTTGACATGTAGGATAAAGTTTTAAAATATGGGTTTTGATAGTCAAAAAGTCGAGAAAAAGCCATTAGTGCCGCTTTAAGCAGACACTTTCGCTAAATTTTAGAAAAATGTTTTTTCAAAAGACACTTTCAGTATAACATTTCAACAATTTAGAAAATGTCCCTTCAAGATACATTTTTAGTTTTTCAAATTTTTAGAAAGTATCTCTTTAAAAGACACTTTCAATATAAATTCAAAAATTTTAAAATTATAAAGGTGCTTATTTAAAAGACACTTTTAGTATAACATTTCAAAAATTTATAACATTTTAAAATACACTTTTAGTTTCAATTCAAAAATTTCAAAATTATGAAGGTGTCTCTTTAAAAGACACTTTCAATATAAATTCAAAATTTTCTAAATTATGAAAGTGTATATTCAAGGGACACTTTCAGCTTACATTAAAAAAATTTAAAAATAGAGAAAATGTCTTTTCAATGTAAAAAGTGTCTTTTCAAAAGACGTTTTTAGAAAGTGTATTTTCAAAAGACGTTTTTAAAAAGTGTTTCTTAAAAAAACACTTTTAAATCCACATGGCAAAAACTACAATAGATTTAAGAATATTTTTTTGAGGAATATTTTTTCTTTTTATAGAGCCCCAATTACATTGGTCACTTGTCCAGAGCCCGTTGAGGATGGCCCATAAGCGGCCCGCTCCCGTGAGCTCGATCTAATTCCCTTAGAGGCGGGCAGCTGGCTTGTCCTCTATACCGAACGGAGGTACCCTGTTTAAGCCGTGTTCGGAGGTGGAGGTGGCAAGGGACGATAGCTTGGCCGAAGGATGGTAGCCTATGCTGTCACCCAATTGCCCTACACATGCTTTGCTTGACTTGTGGTTGTCATTTTCAAAAATCCAATCCTCCAGCTCCGGGAATAGCAGGATTATCTCTCCATCAACCTCTCCTCAAGTTCCGGGAATAACAAAATTATCTCCTCCAAAGGCAACAAAATTATCTCATCGGAAGCTTTATCCTCAAGCTTAAGAGAACTTTATCTATCCAATAGCCCTATCTTGAAGTTTTGGAAACTATGAGATTATCTTCATCTCAACAACCATTGTATTCAAAATTCAAAATATAGATAAAATATTCCTTTTACATGTTTATATATATCCTATTTTAGAAACACATTTTTTAATCATCAAACGAAAGAAATATATTCAGTTTATTGTTCCTTGGATGGTATCAGAGCAAAATCTCCAGCTAGTTTGATCATGCTTCTCTTTCACTTGTTTTTGTCTTCCTTTGATTCCCGAAATGGCCTCAAACTCCACTACTAATGATTCTTCTACTGTCGCTATTGTTGCTCCAAATTCTACTCAAAATTTGATCACCATCAATGTCGTTGCTCAACTTCCTCTGAAACTCACCCCCCTCAACTATTTCTCCTGGCGGCTCAGTTCAATGCCCTCTTTTATGGTCTTGACTTATTTGGATTTATTGATGGACCTCATCCGCTTCCTCCTAAAACTATCATTCAGAATTATCAATCTGCTCCCAATCTCACTTAAACACTTAGGCATCATCAAGATCAACTTATTCTTCACGCCATTCTAGCCTTAGTTAGTGATGACATCATTCCCTTGATCTCTTCTACGTCATTCCCCTTATCTCTTATGCAACATCTAGCTGTGACGCTTGGGATCGTCTATCTCACCTTTATTCCAAGCGCTCCAAGCTGTGACGCTTGGGATCGTCTATCTCACCTTTATTCCAAGCGCTCCAACCAACATATCCTTCATTTGAAGGACAAACTCTCCATGCTTACTTATGGCTCATCGTATCTTGTGTCCATTAAAAGCATTGCCGATGAATTAACGGGTCTTGGTGATCCCCCAAGGGATGTTGATTTGCTTCTTTATAACACTCGTGGCCTTGGTCCTACCTATAAAGAACTCATCATGACCTTAGAACAAGAGACTCTATAGTAACTTTTGAAGAACTGTGTGATAAAATCATCAATCATGAAACTTTTTTCCTCCATAGTGAAAAACATAACCCGAATCCCATCCCATCCTACCCACTACACATCACCAGAAGCCCTCGACCACTTTTTCACCCCCTTAAATCCAATTTTCCCTCTTCTACCTTTAGTCTACTCCCTGATCCTACTTTTTGTTAGATGTCAGTACTATAAAAACAATGCAGAACATAACGAGATGAGCATAAAACACGTTTAATGGAAAACAGTTTTACAGAACCTTAAGCAATATGTGGAGATGCAATTAACACGCTATAGAAAACCAGTAAGAACCCCGGCTTGCGCATCAAGTCTCAGGTTGGACACAATCTCCTTAAGACAAGTATTGCCCTCGCAGTGGTGATTCGAGAATAATGGCAATTTGTCTCCCAGGATGAAATGATCTCCCAACAGAAGAAAGCACTTCCTATGTTGGCTATCGAACCCAAACTGTTTGCAGAACTCAATCTCTCTCTCAAACGTATGAAATGAAATGAATATGTATGTGAATATTTATGTCAAATGAGATAAAGGGTGGCCTTTATATAGATCGCCAGATCGCTTGGTACAACCATGAAGCTTAGCTGGCCGCGACTGCTCAGCGGCGCATACCATGAAGTTTAGTACCGTGGTCTGTTCATGGCGAACGTGGCATAGTCAGCGCTCGTTTGAGAAGACGACTGTCCATAACGTAACCTACGCAAAAACGCATAACGCTTTGATGCCGTGCTGCGAGCTTAAGCTATTCCTCAACCCAACCCGCCGGCTCGGCATGCAGCGGGCGTGATGCCACGCAAGGCACTTCCAACTAAAGGTGGGTGTATTTATACCCTTAAAAGTCTTGTTCTATCCGATGACACAAGCTTTTCCACAAGCTTAAACCTTAGTTATCAGCTGTGGTGATGTTTAAGGCAATTTCTAATTCAATTCCTTAATGGTTTTTTGAGCAACTCAACATATAATCTTCATCTCCTCATGGAGGAGAACACATTCCCCATGTGGACCCACCAAAAAGCTTTAGGGAACGAATGTAATTTTAGCTCAAAGATAGCCAAATTATTGTACTGAACCCATTTTTTCCAAATGTCCCCACATGAATGAAATTGATCGAGATTAATGCCAATGACATGCTTGATACTTTTTCAAGAGAGAGAGTTTAGGTGGAAATTCTTTCAGAGAGGAAGGTAGCTTCAGCCTTTGAACCATCCTCGTGAAATGCCAGCCAGGGTTACCGATTGATCATGAACATGATGTCTTGAACCGTCAATCACGAAACCAAGACAACAACATCCACGCGTAATCTTCCCGAATACGCTGGTTCTCACGCTTGTGTTCATTGGGTCCCGAACAATCTTCTTGGTTTCCCATGAGTGTCTTGTAGAGTAATGTAGCCTTTATCATTCCTCATAGCAATCGCCCAGTTCTCACCATGTTATATGACTTCATTGAAGGTGCCCCATATACTCCACTCAGTTCTTTAACCCGTATATAAGAATTATTAAAAGCGTGGCTTAATTTGCTCAACGCCGCCATAGACATCACTATTCGATTATAGGAATGAGTAGGAGACGGTTCTCCTGTAGTGATTTTCAATGAGTCACACAAAATTCGTTATCCCTCGAATCTAGATCTTAGATCTCCAAATACCTAGTTTGGGCTGATGCACTCAGCGACTCTTTAGTGCACAAAGCTTTAAACCCATTCCTCTGATGATTTACTTACTTCGCCTTCGGGCTTCAAACTCAATAACTTAGATCAGCAATGTTCTCTTTGACCTTGTGAGTTCACGGTCATAATACCATTAGAGTAGTTATGTCTAATGGTATTATGTCTTCAACGAATATGTCAAGACTTACCGCTATATATATGACCTGCTCTTTCCACCATCGATCGACTATCGCAGAATGTGAGATAAGAGTAATGTGTTTGCGCCATATTGGAATATCTGTAAGAAATGACGGTTTCACTCGCTTCTTCACCAACTTTATCCAGTTGGCAATAAACTACATTCCATTGCAATCTAGTAATGCACGTTGCTAGAAGATTTCAAGACACACCCACCAATTAAGGTGAATAGATAGCCACTAGGACCTGCCTTGGTGTTTGGATATCCACTGCATTACAAGATCCTTCAAGTACTTATTGATATTTCTGAGAGTAATCCACAGTTTTGTATGTAAAAAAAAAATACACAATGCACCTAAATGTGAGCAGAAAGGTTATGGTTTCATAAGAATTATGTAAAAAAGGAAAAAACAAAAGAAAATACTTGTCTTAAGATTGTTAGATGTCAGTACTATAAAAACAATGCATAACACAACGAGATGAGCATAAAACACGTTATTGAAAATGGGGCCATGTAACCTTAAGCAATATGGAGATGCAATTAATGTTTAGGAAAAACTGAAAAGAACCTGCTTGTGATCAAGTCTCAGGTCAGACACAATCTCCTTACAGTATTGCCTCGCAAGGGTGCTTCTGAGAATACGGCAATTTGTCTCCTAGGATGAAATGATCTCCCAAACGTAGTTGAAAGCACTTCCGTGTTAGTCAGTTGAATCCTGAACTTAACTCACTCTTTTCAAACGTATGAAATGAAATGAATATGTATGTGAATATTTATGTCAAATGAGATAAAGGGTGGCTTTGAGGATTTCGCCCGGCGATCTGCTTGCGCGCCATGAAGCTTGAAGGGTTTGGTCTGCTCATGGTGAACAAAACGACGCTTTGATGCCAAAAGGTGAGTTTAAGCCACCAACTCGAACTCGGCCTTGCCTCTGCGTCAAGGGCGACACAAGGTGTGTGGTGAACCAAGCATGAGCTAGGTCCTCCTTCATTTAAATCAAAAGCCTCTTGGGGCCCAAACCCAACTACATGTGGGGATGATATTCCTTTTAAAAGTCTCTGCTCCCATCCACGGACACAAGCTGCCAAGCTAAACCTTAGTTACCGCTTTCAAGGCGATGTTCGAGGAATTTTAATTCACCTAATGGTTTTGAGCAACTCAATAGATAAATTTTCTATCTCCCTACGGAGGAGAACACATTCCCATGTGGACCCACCAAAAGCTTTGTGACCCAATGTACTTTAGCTCAAAGATAGCAACATTGGTGTCAACCATTTTTTCTCAATTACTTTTGTCCAGGTTGCCCAAACCATAGTTGACTCTTCTCCAATCCTATTTATTTTCCTGGGTGACAGACAAACGAGGTCATGATGTTAAGAAGTGCTTCAAATTGTTCCATCGCCTCCGTACCCATCGTCCTTCTGCTAATCATGTCACAACCTTTTCCCCTTATCAAAATCCATGGATTGTTGACTCTGGTGCCTTTCATCGTGACAACACAACTCTCCAACTTGTCTCTCTCTCAATCTTATGAGGGCCTTAATGACATTTTCATTGGTGATGGTTTAGGTTTGCAGATTACACATACCGGTTCTATGCCCTTTTCTCATTTTACTTTAACTAATGTTCTATGTGTTCCTTCCATACATCAAAATCTTACTTTAGTTTCAAAATTTTGTCATTCAAATAGCACCTCTATTAAATTCTTTCCTTCTTATTTTATTGTCAATGATTTACACACCGGGAAGCCTCTACTCCAAGGAAGAACATGCATGATCTATATGAGTGGCCAAATGCTAGCACTTCCAATAACAACTCTACCATGGCTTTCTCTACCAACATCTTTGTTCAAGCATCTCCGGACGTATAACATAGCCGCTTAGGTCATCCATCTTTCAAAATAATGAAGTCTCTTATCACCTCTGGTCTAGTTTCTTTTTCATCATATTTTTCTCCTGATTTTACTTGTCAATATTGTCTATGCAATAAAAGCCAACGCCTTCCATTTGTTGAGTCAACTTTAAAGAGTCGTGGACCGCTTGATCTCATCTATACTAATGTTTGGGGGCTTGCCCCAATTCAATCTATCCATGGTTTCCTTTATTATGTTATCTTTGTCAATCCCTTTATGAAATATGTTTGTCTTTATCCTTTATGATTGAAATATGATGTCTTTACTATATTTCGTCAATACAAAGTTGTTGAAAATTTTTTTAGTCGTCCCATTATTTCGGTTTATTCCGATGGAGGTAGAGAATACACTGGCCTTAAAATTTTCTTATGTCAATTGAGTATTTGATGAGTCTTAAACTCATTTATTTTTAATCCATTTTTCTGGCTTATTTTTAGTATATTCAGATATGTTTTAATGCCAAATTATGGATTATTCACCAACTTTGTGTTTTCAGGATTTAATTCAAAAGGAAAATTTTAGCAAGAAAGAAGAGAAAATAAAGAATTGCATAAGCTTATGTCGCGGCTGCACTTCGGTCTGGCGTTACAAACGCCCAAGCAAATGGCTAAGGAAATCACATGACAATATTTCTCCGCTGCAACACAAAGGATCGAATATAGAAGGAAGAGCTATGTCGCGACAAAAGATAGTGTCACATTAACATGGGAATAATGTAACCAGCCACCAGACAGCAAAGTTAATGTTATGTATAAGGTTTGTCACCGGATGTCAACACCAAGAAGAACCTGTCGCGACATATGCTCATGTCATTTAATAATCGAACAGAAGAAGTATAAATTCACTGCAACAAGGCATTCTTATGTCGATAAGAAAATTAAAGAGTACACAGAAGAATATCGCTGATAAATCATTTATGTCATACATAATGAAAAAATAGAAGGCGTAATCTATAAATGTGATTGTAATCTTTCTCCGTCAGCGAAGACCGACGGCAACATGGAAAAGCTTATTGAGACAGAAGAAGAGCTTTAGAGACATACCGATGTCTCGATAGAGATCTTAAGGTCGCGACATTGAAAGATAAGGTTTCTGGTCTTGACAAAGAAACAAAGTCGCGACAAGTGATGCTAACTTAGTGAACTGACCTGGTTGCAACAAAATAATTCAATGTTGCGACATACTTCAAGCTGAAGAGAGGGTTCGATGTCACGACAGGGATCCTAAGGTTATGACACAGAAATAAGATGAACACAGATAAACAAGGTCGCGACAGACTTTTTCATGTCGTGACAAAGATTCCAAAAGATAAGGGAAGAGAGGTCTGGTCGCTATTACAAAACTCATCTCAAAGAAAACAACTACAACACCAAGAGATTATGTCGCAACATCATGTCGGTTCCAACAAGAAATTAGGTTACGTATGATAAGTATCTCTCATTACACAGACTTTCCCGGTCGCGATAGGAATGTCGAAGACAATACCGTAAAACATCATGGTAACAAGAACCAACAAAATGTCGGCCGCGATATAAAATTACGTGAGCAACACAAATTGAAGAAGTTACGAGAAACAATGTCGCATCACAATTCATTGTGAATGTCGCAACATATCAGTTCCAAAGAACACATGGCAGATTGTCGCGACATAAAATGGATAGAATGGATGTATCTTTGCAGACAAATTGTTAAAGAGCCAGTGAAAGATTTCACAATAAAACTCTATCGCGACCGAATCCAAGAAGGATGCATTAGCTGGAGCAGTCGCATAGACTACTACATGCTACACACAGAGACTCAGTTAATTAAAACTCCGGTTTGAACAATGCTTTAGGTCACGACAGTGGAACGTAATTCGGGCTAGAATTCGGGATCCAATGTAACCCTAATTTAGGCCCAAACTTCCTGGCTCCTATAAATAGAAACAATCTGAGGAAAGTGAGGCAGTCGGTCGGCGGAAAAACCAGAGAATTTGGGGAGCTGAGGACTCTTTTGTATTATATTTTTCTTTTATTTTCTTTCATTTTTCTTTTCTTTATAGATTAGATTTAGCGTAGAATTTCAATTTGTTTAATGACTTGAAACAAGTGGAATTGTCTTAAGTTTCAAGTTGAGCTTAAAGTATATAAGATCAATTTCGACACGTTTTAACCTAATGAAGTCTAGATAAAGCTGAATTCATTTCTTTCTACTGACATAGCTGTATCGTAAATTTCGATCGCATTTCGTTCATCGGGATCTGGCGAGTAAACACAACTTCGCCGAAAGATATGATGTTAGTTATGGTCTTTCTTGCGCAATTAGAAAGAGATCTCTTGGATTGAGAATTTTGAATTTATTGAATGTTGTTGTTCATGAAGTAAACTGTTCCTAATATTAGTAACTTATACCCATTTAAGGACCGTTGTCTAGCTCTGATTTCCAGGAGGCCCACTGAGTGACACAGACATGAAGATTCCTAAGAGTACGGGTGCAAGCATTGGGGGCATGCTAGATCATCATTGGAAGAACTCATGAGCTTCCGAAGATTACTAGATAAATCATAAATTTAATACTCATGGTTTGAGAATTAATTTAGTGATCTATCAATTTAATTAATTGGGAGATCTCTCGACCGAGGAATACCCTGATCCTGTTAGCTTAGATCTAATCATGAAAGCAGAGAACTTTTCGCATCTTAAGGATTTAGATATCATTCATCTTGTAGAAATTGAAATATTCTGTCTGGAAGCAAGAAATTCGCCGCTTATGCAAGAAATGGGTATGAAGTATTGGAAAAGAAAAATACTCATATCTTATAAAGAAAATCTGACTACAAGTAATTGGTTAGATACATGTTTCAAAAATGAACATGACTATCTAATTAGTGAAATGTATGGTTAAGGGAGAAATCCATACTATACTACCTTGCCTCTTTGACAATTTCAGATTCCAATTCATGATAGAATAGACTGAGATCATGTTACAGGAATTGATAATTTCATAGCAGTGAAATCCTAGTGTCTACTTCCAGCAATAATCTGGTTCAGTCCAGTTTAGGTTTAGGATTTTAAATTTTCCTTTTACTATAGATGTAGAAATTTAGATAGTAGAATTCTTAGTTAGGTTACTGAAAATTTTACAAAAATAGGAGTTCAAATAGTGTAGAACTTGAGTAGTTAGGGTAGTTGAACTTTAAATTCTTTTCAATCTCTGTGGGAACGATATCCGGACTTATAGGTCCACTTTTTTTACTTGTATGACCTGTGCACTTGCAGCATTATGACCAAACTAAATCTTAAATAAATTCATTGACAAATCCATTTTTATTATGAGCATACATGTTCTATTTAGTCAACAAGTTTTTTGTGCTTTTACTAGGGATTAGTTAATAGTCCTTTGGTAAGAGTGGCATAAATTTGATTTATACACAAAAATTGGTCAACAAGTTTTTGGCGCCGTTGCCGGGGATCAAAGGAATTTAAAAATCAACATTCTGACAAAAGAGAGAAATGCTAATTTAGACAATTTTCTTTGTTTTTACAATAATTTCAGAAAAATAGCAAAACAGCTTAATGTTGAAGGGTTGAATAAGTTCATCGATATTTTTTGAAGCCTAAATAGATATATATATATATATATATATATATATATTTTTATGCGATTGACTCCATTTAATCTCAGTTTATTTCTACTTTCAAGAAGAATTTAAATGCATAGAAGACCGTACAGATCTATTGCCTTAGATTAACGAAATTGAGAGAACTCTGGCTTAATTTGAGATTTAATCACTAGTGCGTAACTTAAATAAGGGTTGGCTAATCAAAGAGAAAGATTGCAAACTATTCCAGAAGAAGAAGAAGAAGTAGAGAGAAATAAGAGGTCTAATACCATGGAGGACTTTTGGAGGCCTATTATCCAAGAGGAATACTCGCAAAGAAGACAACCTATAATCAAGCAAACACTTGGAAATAAACCAAGATTGATTACTATGGTGCAGCAACACCAGTTCATAGGTCACCCCTTTGAAGATCCAAATGAGCATATGAGATGATTCATGAAGATGGCAACACAAATGTCGAATCGAGGAGACCGTGAAGTAACTGCCGCAAACTCTTCCCTTTTCATCGAGACGTACAAAGAACATGGTTTGATTCTTGCTGCTGACTAGTGAATACTTGGGGAAGAATCGTGAGTTTATATGAGATATTCTTCCTCCACCTCCTCACCGGCGAGAAGAGGAGAAATTATTATTCTGCCAAGGTGAAGATGAGAGCCTCTACACTGCATGGGAGAGATTAAAAAGATTGCTAAAAAGATGTCCTATGCATGGAATAGATCTAACCACTCAGATGAATATTTTCTATCATGCTATGAATTATGCCTCTAAGGGTATTATTGATGCATCCTACTATAGAGCTTTTAAAAGAAGAAATGCAGAGGAGGCATGACAACTGATTGAAGACCTAGCCAAATGCAACTATAAGGCCCCATCCTAAGCTTCGTGAGCAAGAAACAGTTGAAAGGAAATGGTCTTATTGGGCTTGATAGAATGACAACCATAGAAGCAAAGCTGGATGCAGTGATGAACAAACTGGGAAACAATGAAAGAAGAATGCACATTGCACATGAAGTGGGCAGTAGAAGAAAGAATTAGAAAAAGTGATGAGGAACTAGTAGGAGAAGAGCCCTATCAAGTTGAGGCGACCAAGTATATGAATGAGCAAAGAAGTTATCACTTCAAGCCTAACCCTAACTTGCCCACACTATACACTGAAGATCGAGGAACCATGAAAACTTTTCATATGGCTGAGGAGCACACAGAAGCACTAGATCTCGACACCAATAGCAAGCTTTTATGCTCACCCCAAGTTCCAAGAATAATACACAGAGGATAATCATGAGATTATTCCTAGTCAGAAAGGACTCCAAACTCTTTGAAGATTAGATTTACTTCCATGTCGAAACAAAAGGATTTTGAATCTGCATGAGAATAAATTTTTTAACCTTGAAAACTTCTAAGCAAATACAGCTATGTTTCAAACAAACACCAATGCCTCTTTGAAGAATCTTGAGATATAGATAGGCAACCGACCTAAGTCGTGCAAAAAGCTCTAAGGATTCATTTCTGCCGACAATTGTATGCTGAATTCAAAGGACTGCATGACAAGAATTATGAGAAGTGCAGAGCTGATGAAAGGAGAGGAAGGTGACTCGTGAGGAAGAGAAATAAGGAATGAGAGGAACCGGAGCAGCAGCGCGAGGGAAACCATATCAGAAAAAAGAAAACAACAAAATGTAGCCCAATCACAGGGAAGAAGAAAGCCAAAGCTAACTCTCCAGCCCATTCCTCAAAGCTGTAGAAAGCAAAGCTAGAGGAGCAGTTTCTCTCGCATTCTTGAACATGTTCAAGATAGAGATCAACATTCTTTCTCGCAGGCATTAACTCGACGCCTCAATACGCAAAATTCATGAAAGATATATTGAGCAAAGAGAAAATTAACAGGAAGGGATAGTGAGTCATCAAAGAACCTGTAGGCAAAGGATTCGAAGACCTACTGTGTGGAAAATGTAGGGATCCGTGCAGGCCAATTATACCCTCGCTAAAATCGGGGATGCCGATGGGAAAAGAACAGGTGATTCTGTAGCTAGCATCAACTTGATGCCTTTATCTGTTGCTCAAAGATTAAGTTTGGGGAAGCTCACTCCCACAGCCATTACCATGCAGATTGCATACAAAACATTAGCTAATCTTGAGGGCATCCTTGAAGATGTGCTGATCAAAGTGGGAAATTTGTCTTTCCAGTGGACTTTGTGGTCATTAATATGTAGGAAGACAAACAAGTCCCACTGCTGTTAGGAAGGCCATTCTTAGCAACAGGGGTAGCATTGATTAATGTGAAAACGAACCGACTGTGGTTGGTATTTAGCGCACTTCAATCTCAATCACGCGAAACAACCGTAACTCGCAAAGAGGTTTCATCATGAAATTATAGAAACAAAAATTCCGTAAGTTCCGATTTGAATTCAATCGCTTCAGAATTTTTAGAATTCAATGAATGAGAATGAGATGAATTTCCAGTATCTTGAGCATCTTGAAGTTGAAATTCTGAACTCCAATTTTAAATTAAAAGATTTAGTATTCAGTGTTGGAGAAAATAGTGCAGAAAGGTCCAACAATTATGAAGAAAAAGTTGCAGAAGAAAACAAAAGCTCAGAGGTGTTTAATACTCAAGGAATTGCCTGAACAGTTAAAGTATGCCTTCTTGCAACCAGAAAAAGGAAAGCCAGTTATCATTTCACGGATTAACTAGGTCGAAGATTTAAACCATTGAGACTCTCAAAAAATATAAAGAAGCATGGCTTAGTCTATAGAAGATTCAGCGAATCGCCCCCTAACTATGCACAAGATCCTGTTCGAGGAGAATGCTAGAACTTCTGTAGAACATTAGAGAAGGTTGAATCTAGTAATGAAAGAAGTAGTGAGAAAAGAAGTGCTGAAATGGCTAAATGCAAGCTTCATATATGCAATCTCAGTACATGTGGTTCCAAAGAAGGGAGGATTCACTGTGATCATAAATGAGAAGAATGAATTGATTCCTACAAGAACTATGACAGGATGGAGAGTATGTATAGACTACATGAAACTTAACATTGCTACCAGAAAGGACCATTATCCTCTACCTTTTATTGACCAAATGCCGACAGTTAAGGCACTCCCATCAAGCTTTCGATGGATATTCGGTTATAAAACTAGATTACAATAGCTCCTAGAGGATTAAGAGAAATCAACATTTACAAGTCCTTATGGCACCTATGCCTTAGAAGGATGCCATTTGGATTATGTAATGCTCCTGCCACCTTTCAAAGATGTATGATGTCTATATTTTCCTACTTGATGGAAGAGGTTATGGAAATATTCATGGATGAATTCTTAGTATATGGATCTAGTTTTGAAGATTGTTTGAAGAACTTGGAAACAGTACTTGAGAGGTGCCAAGACAAAAACCTAGCTTTAAATTAGGAAAAAGGCCATTTCATGGTAATTGAAGGTATTGTTTTGGGGCATAAGATTTATGCTGATGGATTGGAAGTAGACCAAGCAAAGTTTGCTATTATAAAAACTCTCATGTTACCTACAACAGTGAAAGGAATAAGAAGCTTCCTGGGATATATTGGATTTGACAGAAGATTCATCAAAGATTTTTCAAAAATCTCCAGACCATTGTGTAGATCATAGGGAAAGATGCAATTTGAAGCCTTTGGAGTGAATATGCCAATATGCATTTGAGGAAATCAAATCCGCATTAATATCAGGCTCTATTATGTTGACACCAGATTGGAACAATGAGTTTGAAATTATGTGCAGAGATGCTAGTGATTATGCAATGGGAGCTGCATTGGGACAGAGAACTGAAAAGATATTCAAGGCCATATACTATGCCAGCAAAACATTCAATGAGGCACAAGAGAATTACTCCACCATAGAGAAGGAGATGCTAGCAATGGTATTTGCTTGTGAAAAATTCAGGCCTTATATATTAGGATCCCATGTTGTAATACACACTGATCATGCTGCAATCAAATATCTAATGTCAAAGAAGGATGCCAAGCCAAGACTGATCAGATGGGAGCTATTGCTCCAAGAGTTTGATCTTGAAATCAAGGATAAGAAGGGTAGTAACAATGTGATAGCAGATCATTTTTTTAAATTGGAGAGAATTGCTGGAACAGAAAAGGGGATAGAGATAGTAGAAATTTTTCCTGATGAGCAGCTATTTATGTTATCAGTACAAACACCTGATATGCAAATATTGTGAATTACTTAGCTTATGGAGTCATGCCATTTGAATTCAGCTAACAATAGAGGAGGAAATTGAGAACTGATTGCAGATTGTATATATGGGATGACCCACTACTGTATAGAAGATGAGTAGATATGATCATAAGGAGATGTGTCCCAGAACCAGAACAAGGTGGCATTATGGAAAAATGTCATGCATCACCATATGGAGGACACTTTGCAGGAGACAAGACAACCTAGAAAATTCTAATCGTGATTTTATTGGCCTACTCTATTCAAGGACTGTTTTGAATGGGTAAAACATTGTGATGCTTGTCAGAGAATGGGCAACTTAAGCAGAAGAAATGAAATGCCATTGCAAGGAATTCTTATAGTGGAGATTTTTTATGTATGGAGAATAGATTTTATGGGACCTTTCCCATCATCATTTGACAATATGTACATTCTTCTAGCTGTTGATTATGTATCCAAATGGGTGGAAGCAACAGCTTGTCCCATAAATGATGCTATCGCAATGGTTGGGTTTATACCAAGAAACATATTGAGCAGATTTGGAGCACCTGCACAATCATCGCGATTTAGGAAGCCATTTTGCAAATAAAGTTTTGTAGTCGATGAGTAGATATGGAATCAAACATCTAATGGGATTGGCTTATCACCTCAATCAAATGGACAAGCTGAAATTTCAATAGAGATCATCAAGAAATTCTAGAAAAACAAGCACAAGTAGGAAGGACCGGTTTATAAAACTCGGATGATGCACTATGGGCTTTTATAGGAATCATATAAATTCCCATTGGAATGTCCCCATATAGATTATATATCAAAACCTTGTCATCTCCCCTAGGAACTGAATATAAAGCTATGTGGGCTAAACAAGAAACCGACCTAGACTTTCTAAGTCGCAAAGGAAGGAGACTACTCTAAATGAATGAATCGGGAAGAGCAGAGAAATGGGGCCAGAAGCATTAAATGCCGTGACCCACAAAGAAAATACTAAGAAGTGTACGAACAAAATATTTTATGAGAGACTCGCTGCAAGAGAACAAGTTCCTCTTATACAATCCCAGCAAGCTATTTTGAAACTGGTCAAGATGGAGTGGTCCATACATAGTAGAAATAACACCCTTTTGGAGCAAAGAATACTGAAGACTCGAACTGAGGTGAATTCAAAGTAAACGGTTAGAGATTAAAGCATTATCTCGAGGAAGCATGAAGGAGGCAAGATCCAGATTGGAAAAGAGGAGAAAGAAATTGATCGAAATCAAGACACTCAGCCTGTGTCTGAAGGCCATGACATTAAATCGAGCAGCCTTCTCGTGGGAGGCAACCCAAACAGAGTCTTTATTTTTGTTAACTTTGATTGATTGAGATTAATTTTATGATTTTGAAGTTTTACTTTTGATTTTGTTAGATTGTTAGGAAATTTGATCATTTGCTTAATTGTTTTCTATTTTGGACAGAAAACATGAACTGGAATAAGAAGTTATAATAAAGCACACTGCCTTAAACTGAATTGTGTAAAAATTAGCTACAAGGGGGAGTATTTCTATTTCCCTAAATTTGTTTTCGATAATAATGCATAGTTGAAGTTTGAGAAATTTGATGATTTTAAAGCCTAATTAATTAGACAACTTTCAAGTGCTAAGTGCTTAAATTCTTTGATTGAGTGTTTTGATACTAATGAGTTGTTCATAATTTAATTGAGAAATTTTGTTGCTATATATGTTTTCACAAGCCTAATTGCATAATTGGACTGAAATGTGGGTGATTAACTGAATTGGAAGGTAGTTTAAACTTGTAGACATTTGAGGAATCAAATCTTTGTCGCGACATTTGAAAATTAGGTCGCGACATCGCTTACTACAACAAGATGAAAAGCTTGTCGTGACCCTGATTTGCATGTTGCAACAAACTTTTAGGCACAATATTGAAAAAGAATGTTGCAACATAATTCCTTTATGCAGCAACAAAAATAATTTTGGACTCAATTTGAAAAAGCAATTTTATGTCATGACACAAAGTTAGAATGTTGCGACACAATCTCAAATTGAATGACTAAAAAGAATGTCGCGACATTCTTCTTAATGTCACGACATTTAATTGGTCCACTTTCCAATTGATCGAAAACTGTCGCGACAATTGCTCAATCGCGGTCGCGATATCAGATAAAATGGAACAAACATTAAGGTAGTTACTGTCGTGACATACCTTCTCTGCTTCACAAGAAACTTTTCTATCGAACAATATTTCTTTTAGAGTGACAGATTGTAACCTCAGAGGATAGTCTTAAAGTTTATGAAAGATATGGATGTTTTTTGATTGGTGCAAATTTTAATTTGAAGAGTCACAAGATAAATTCCACAGTTAAGTCTAAAGGTTATTGTTGTGACCTGATCATTAATTGTCGCGACAAATGAAGAGAAACATTGATTTATTGAGCAATTAATTGAAGAGTGTTTAAAAAACTGAAAGGTCACCTCCTACCAATTGCCTCACATCATTCATACTGTCACCAAATTTCTGTTCTCTTCATCTCTTCGACATCTCAAAACCCTAGAATTCAAAGACCTTAAACCCCAAACTCAGATCTCATCCATGGCAGAACCCCAAAACCCGGTCCCAAATCTCAATGAGATGATAATAGAATATGCAGCAGGTGAAGTAGAGGTTCATCCGAACCTAGACAGGAACAATCCTCGTTGCGAACTAAGGTGAAGAGGAACAAAACCCAACTCCGTAAGGAAGAAAGTAGAAAGCCGAACAAAGTAGAAATGGAAAGTGTCGAAGAGCTTGAAGACGATAGCGCTTCATTTTGTATTTAAGCCTACTCCTATGGGAGAAGAACTGAGCACAAAGGGTTTCAGAGAAAGGGGGTTTGGCAAACCATCTCACCCTTGTAGATAATCGAAAAAAAGGGGTCGGAGTCAGCTCGCAAGCACAAAACCACCTAGGTTCACTGCAAAGAGTTGGGAATTCTATGCCAACATGGTAGAGATGAAAGAAGACTAAGTATACGTCAGGGGAATATGGGTTCCCATGGGCCATGAAAGGATTAATGAGGTTCTACAAGAGGTAGGGATTATTCCTACTTTGGTTTATTTTCCACCCTAAGGAATGTTTGGTTGTGTTTTATGCCTTAAGGGGTTGTTTGGCTGTGTTTTATGCCATAAAGGGTTGTTTAGGTTGGATTTTGGGACTTTTTGGAATGCTGTTTTGACCCTACACACCGTCTAGAATCTCTAGACTCTGCTCGTCGAGAAATCGAGAGGAATTTGATTCAGGTTCTTCATAGTTGTAGTCAGATTTGTGAACTTGATGTTAGACTTTTGAATTACCCAAATTGGGCCTCTACAACTCAAGTTATGGTCCATCTCATTCTCGAGATTCCCACAAATTCTTGCCGTTTATTTAGTTCCAGTCCATTTTAGACGAATCTCAAAGGTTTCTATGGGATCAATTTGGCATCGTTTTCACGCCCTATTAGGCATGATTGAGGCCTATGGATGGCTTGTCTCGAGGCCGTTTTGTGGACTGTTTTGTGGTCATATTATATGTCACACTTGGCCTCAAGGATCAAGGGCGTTGTTACTTGGTTTTGAATAACATGCTTGGTGGTAGTTGTGTGATAAGATGTTGATATATGTGTGTATAATTATATTGACATGGAATGTGTGATTATATGGAAATTATATGCAATTGTAAGAGCACTGTCCAGACATGATGAATTGTGTGGTTTGAGTTGTCCGTGTAGCATTCATTATACATGTGGCATGATATAACATGTAGTGGCATATTGAATTGCATATGCACGGGGACATTGCATTGAATGGGTGTGAGTGCATGGTTGAAAAACCAACACCGCATTTGGTGTTTGATTGGGTGGGCTTGGTTAAGTGGGATGAATTCCAATGGAGTTGTACGGTTGAATAATGTCGTAAAGAAAACTTGTGTTGGGTAATAGCAAGCAGGGATAAACACCCTCTCGGGTGAAAGACCCGTTAGTTATGGTTAGACATAATTCTAGTTGTGAAAGCTCGTAAAAGTGTCTAGGTGTGAGAAGCCTGCGGTGTGACACCAAAAATTCGCTACCCACAAAAAGACACATGAGTTTTGTATACAAATGATCATTGAGGTTTAACATCTAAAAAGATTTTGGTTTGAAAACAAATGATTTTTTTTTTGTAAAATGATCATTGGATGGAATCCAGAAATGATGGATTTTATCATGCATGGGCCAAAGGCATTGTGTGATAGGAGTTGATAGGTGTGATGGGAGTTGTACATTGACCTTTTCTATATACTCAACTGAGGTTACCGCTCAGGACTATCTGGGCCCCGCAGTGGTGCCAAAACTCGAGTATTGATTGATTCTACTGTAGACCATAAGATTGTAACCAGATTCTAATATGACCATCAAGGGCTATTCAATCCTTCGCAGGAATGTCAAAAACTTGTTGCTAGCTAAAAATGATAAGAAAATGTTTTCTAATGTGGATGTAATAATGAAAATTTATTATTAGTCTAATTCTCCGCAAGTGCACAGATCATACATGTAATACAATGGATTTTAAGTCCAGATATCATTCCTATGAGGATTGATTAGAAAAATTTAAAGATTAACTACCCTCACTACTAAAGATCCTTACTATTTAATTTCCAAATTTTCAGGATAGATTTATCTTCTTAAGTAAAAGAAATCAAACAATAATGAAATTTCTAAAATACATGATTAGAGAGTTCACTGGACTAAAATACAATGGACGAAAAACAGTGTTGTGACCATAACTTTGCAAGTTCCAAATAATATTAAGTAATGGATATGAACCTTGGAAATGTCCAAGAGTAGACTAGTGTAGAAATGGATTTCTCCTAACTCTACACATTTCACTCTCCAGCTTACCACACTTCTATCTCTATACAATGGGTCTGAAGGGCTACTTATAGGATTTGTTTCTCTTTTAAGATCTAACTATTTTTCCTTCTCAATACTTCACATCCATTTCTTAGGACTGGAAATTGATTGCTCCTATGGACAGGATATTGCAAGCCCTCCCCAAAATAAAAGGTATATCAACCATCAATTAGACAAGAATTCCTCTTCCTGGATTAGAACTAACTCAACATGTGGTCGGGGTTATTTCCTCCAATTGGAGGTGAAACCTCTTAGAATTAAGTTGTTAGATCAAGAAGTGACTTTATGCCTTAAGCACACACTCTTGTTACTCTCTAAAAGGAGCCTTAAAGCAGAGGTTGTGATCATCACTAAGTCACTAGTGATACATCAAAGTGGTCCCAGTGCGCATTAAAGGTTCAAAATAATATACAGTAATTATAATTACAGTTACCGTCATTACTCCGAGGTAGTCTCACTTATGTCACTGTAGGATTCCCGGGACACGAACAATGATACAACTCTTTCTAGGTACCAAACATTGATATTCAAAACAACTCAATGTAGAAGTAATACCAGTTAAACCACTTTAATTTTCTTACCCAAAACAACATTGACTATTACAATCAATAATCCCAACAAAAGATTCTTCCCTGAGGGAGCTTAGTGATGAGTGTAAAACTCATCTATGTTTTGAGTTCATTTCACATGCTATTTTGAGCATTTTATATCCATATTCATTTAAAACTCATAACATTTCCTCTAAACTTGGTTTTGCAAAAGATTTTGATGGAAAATAAGCACTTAGTAAGAAAAGATGCAAAATGTTTCCAAAAAGAGAGCTAACCGGATGTCTCACAGTGTGTCACTGAGAAGATAATTTTTTCTGTATCTGGAGCATCAAATGGTTCAAATCTACTTATGTTTACATTCTACATTCAAAGAGCTTTCCAACGACACCTCACATGCCCTAATTCGAGTTAAAACGAAGAAGCAGCTCTAAGAAGTTGGACAAAGTTTTCTATCGCATTGTCGTAAAACTATGTCATGACAGCTTTTTCACAAGAATAGAGAAACTATGTCATGACATAGAAAAACTATGTCGCGATTAAAAAATTGTGTTTGCGATTAAAATCCATTTAGAAAAACAAAAAGCCAAAATTGATATTTTTGTTTGTTTTGCTTCTCCATTTCACCAGACTATAAATACTCACTTTTTTTTAGGGTTTCGTATAACGGAAGGGAGAACACCTCTTATGGGGTTTCTCTCAAACTGCCCATTTTCTAGTTTTGCCGCAGATTTTTATTATCTTTGTGAGTGCTTTAGAGCATATTTTTATTTCTATCAAGAGATTTGCCGCATAACATAGATTCAGATTTCATTATCGTCGTGACAAAGATTGGAAGCTAAACTGGATTTTTTCTCTCACCCTTGTCTCTTGATTTCTTTCTTCATTTTCTTACTTTTGCTTGATCATGGCGTACTGAAATCCAAGAATGGAACATTAAACACCCTCTGTGAGGTGGGGATTAATTGTTAAACATCTCAGATTTGCATTTTCTCGGCTTATTTTGTGGGTTTGAAAATTGAATTTATATAATTAAAATTTGCCTATATAATGAACTGTTGGGAATATTAATAAAGTTATACCTTAAAAGAGCCATATCTTGCTTTGATTTCCAGGAGGCCCTCTGAGTGACACATAGATGGGAGATTCTGAGAAGAAGAGCAAGAATCTCAGTATATAGACTAATATTATGGAACTAATGAATCCTAGATTATTTGATAGATCCATCATTCATATGATATACCTTCATCAGATGATGTCATATAATGTTATGTCTCACCAAATTGATAGAATGATCTTTGGATCCCGTGTTACACAATCTAATCAAGGAGATAGAAAATTTTATTAGATTTAAAGGACGAGATACCACTAGCTTCGGAAGGCTTCGTATAATTTATCTATGGGGCAAGAATTTCATTCTAAGAAATGGTCATGGTATCGAAAAAACAATCAAATCTTTAAAGAGGATCGCTTTGTGCAACTAATTAGATCATGGTCTCAGTGAACATGGACTTCTAAATTTCAAAGTGAAATGTATGGTGTATGGAGAAACTAAGCACTACATCGCTTCCCTGACAAATCACATTCAACTCCACAAATGTCAGGCTTTCAAGGAAATGCAAACCTGCTTTATAAATAATTATCCCCATCCCTAGTGCCTCTCTTCATACCTTTAGAATTATAGGTTTTATTTGGTAGATTTTAGGATTAGTTTTGTAACTCAGTTTTTATTTCAATTAAATTTATTTTATTCCCACATCCTATTTGGTCGCCTAAATAATAAGAGCCCTTGTAATTTGGGCGATCACCCAATTAGAGAACTCCTCCAATCCTCGTGGGTACGATATCCGGACTTTTAGAGCCCACTTTATTACTTGTATGACCCGTGCACTAGGGACTTTAGTTTAGTCCTTGGTAATCGTGTCTGAAAATTGGTCAACACTTAGCCTTTCAAATATGGATCACAAATCACAATGACTAGTTAATCAAACAAATTAATTTAGATTGCAATCATAACTGAAGAAAAATGAATTCTAGAATAATTTCGAGATTTTATTGAAGTTCAGACATAAATGAAACCTAATTTACATGAATACCAGCTTGGAATTCCAGTTCAGATCACTGCTCTAATCCTAAAAGGAAACTAAATCCAGAAATAACTAAAGGAAAATAAAAAAAAATAAAAAGAAAAATATTTATGCCACAATGAGACCCGCCTCTCCCAAAAGCTTAATAAAGACTTCATGAAAGTCGCTGTATTACTCCCCAGAGCTTCATTTATGTGCTCAAGGTCTGGCCCTAAAACGAGGTGAGAATCATGCACTTCAAAAATCCCATAATTGTTGCCCTAGTTGCTAATGTCAAGGTGATGTCGCGACATCAGAATTGTCAATGTTGTGGGTTGCATCTGATGTCGCGATTACTGAAAATCAGCTGGCAATTTCTATACTTCCCGGGCGATAAGTCGAGCGTCATGACATCAAGTTGAGTGTTTCAAATTAGATGCTCGTGTCCGATGTCGCAATGCATTGCTGTAGTTCTTTATTCATGTTACACCGCTAATTGATGTTGCCACATCAGCTCGATGTCGAGACATAACTTATCGAAGCCTGTTCTTACATTTTCCTTGATGCTGACATCGCTTTCTGTGGCTCACTTTAATCGCTACCACATTGCCTCTACAAGTATGATCTTTCCAACTGATGTTGCGACATTGTTGTTTCGATGTCGCGACATTGAATCTCGTTGCTCTAAAATCTTTGCCAATGTTTTTGGTTGATGTCATGACATTTATTCTATGTCGCTACATTTGACTTGTCTCATCAGCCAGGCTGCTTTGATTAGATGTCGCGACATTACTTATCTGATGTTGCGACATTGGATGTTTAGGTCTCCATTGTTCAAGCTTTGGCTAATGTCGCGACATTGTTTTGATGTCATGACATTTAAACAATTCAGTCCTTCCCACTATAAGCAATGTCGTAGCCATGTTGGTGTGATGTCATGGCATTTCATGGCTGCCATAATTTGACTTATGGAGTTGTTTATGATGTCGCGACATTGTTGTATCTTTGCTTTCCTTTCCTTAGCTGCTGTTGCGATATCGTCATAGTATTAAGACATTCTCCACATAATGTTGCGACATTGGAAATTTTCTGAAGCAATGTCGTGACATTGGCCCTTTCTTTGGACCATGCTGACTTTTGCTCATTTTTATGCTGAATTCTACTTATTTTCTTTAAGTTTCTACAAAACAAAAATCTGGGTCAAAGCTCCATAATTTTGCATTAAACTGAACTTTTAAGCTTGAAATATACTCAAAAAATTGGCTTAAAAATAGATGATTTTTAGACTCATTAGGAGTCGGTAAGGACTCAAGTGTGATGGGAGTCGGTAAGGGCTCATGGCATGGTACATGTTTGAGTCTCATCTCATTTCATGGCATGTAGGATTCCATAGTAGAAATTACATTTTTGCTTGGAATGTGAGTGTAAATTGTGAACATGACCATTGCATGTGCACTTAGGTGAGGAGTAGCCCTTGTAAGAGTTTTCTCTACTGGGCGTGGCTCACTCTATATGGGAAACATTTTAGGTGCAGGACATAAATGAAGGACGGTGCTCATTCAATTGTGTAGAAACGGGTTGTGGCTTTGATGGTTATTTTGTAAAATATATTGGAACAAACTCAAATGGATATATATATTTATAAGAGTGTTAGATTAAACCTTATGACTATTGTGATATAGCCTTGTATATTTTCTAGTATGGATAAAGGAGCAGATAGGGGCTACTTTTTAATTAAGCAAACGGACTTGGTGCTATTATTGTATATCATTCTATGGGCTATGTGATTATACATTGTACAGTCATTTCAGATAGAGTCGCTTCTCGTACAAAGGAGACTCGTCCTACTTTTACTAAATTATGGATCCTAGTAAATGGGTAATAACAGTACGGTATCGGGTCACTCGATATCCATGAGTTTTTTGTAGGTTAATGGTTGGTCAATGGACCCTCGGGTTTTAGGGCGTCACAGAAACAATATCTAGGTTAATAACATAATGAATCGACTCAAAGCCTATATATTTAATAGTTGAGCCTACATATTTAATAGTTGAGCCTACACATTTGATATTACTATTGTAACTAGAATACATATGACTCCAGTTCTACAACATATTGACGACCATTAATTTGATTTCTTGTCTCTAATCGTGGATATACTTTGCTCGGTTTGAATCGCCTAAACACAAATGCCGCACTACGACGACGAAGAACCAAAACGTTGTACCAAGACAATAGAACTACCTGCTACATCAAGACAACGATAACCACATGTGCACCATGGTGACAACAATCACACGTGCACCAAGTTGACGACAATTACTCAAGCACCAAGGCAACTACAATCACATGAGCACTAAGGCGATGACTAAAGCACGAAAAAATAAATAAAAACCTTGATATGTGTGGAATAACCACTTTATTGAGTAAGATAAAGAGGGAAAAAGGTGTAGATGGGTGATTTTAGGCCAACAATGGAAAAAAAATCACCCCTTCTTACTTGACAAAAGAGGATAGGAAAGAAAAAGTTGAGAAAAAAAATAAATCTCACATGGAAAAAATAAATTTCATCTTCTAAATACATCTTTTGTTATCTTATTACAAAAATACATCTTGCAAGACGTATGAACTAGGGTTGCTAACGATGCTCATTACGAAGATGAAGATGATGTTGGTGTTGCCGGATCTTGAAGAGTGTCATCGGAGATGGGAAATAGAGAAGCTGCGGTGAGAGGAGGCTCAAGAGAGGGATCTAAGAGAAAGGCAAGCAAAATTGGTCACTTTATACACCCAATCGACATCATTTCGGTTTAAAAAGCATCAAAACGATGCCATTTCAACTCAAAATAACCAAAAAAAAGTGGAGTGAACCGTTCGATTCACTAGGAACCGGTCGGTTTAGCCGGTTCACCGATTTGACCGCTGGTTCGTCCTATTTTTATAACAATTTGAAGTTAAACGCTTTTTGCATTGAATCAGATTAGCTTCCTGGCTAGTCGATGACCGGACTGGCTGGTCCGATTTTTTAAAACATCATGTAAACTGAACAAAATAAATCAACAAATTTTTAAAAAATTAACAATTAACAGATTTAAAGTAAGGGTGAAATAATTGTGAGCGTAATCAAGCTAAATAGCTAAAATTGTGAAAGCTTTTCAACTAACTAAAATGAAGTAAATAAAATTAAAATAAATTTGATTTTTTTATTTTTTGACATGGAATCAAATAACTTAATCTACACTACTCTTAAAAGTACGAATTGTTTTACATTTTTCAATTTCAATACTATCCTTAAATTTTATTTTTATTTAAATTAAATAAAACAATATATTTTCATTAATATTTGAATACCCTCAATATAATAATATGATACCATATTAATCCTTTTTTAATTTCACCAGTTTCACTGTATTTATTATTTTTCTATATTTATGTTCTTTGGATAGGATAAGAGTTTCAAAACTTAAAGTCTAATGTTTTACACTTTTCAATTTCCAAAACTATCTTTGATTTTAATTTTTAACCCTTAGTAATATTGATAATGACGTTAAATAAAAAATGAAATCTTTTTATTAACATTTAATACCTCAACATAATAATAATATGATACCATATTTATCCAATCAGTTTCAACAGATTTATTATCATTTATTTACTTTACTTTTTTATATTTATGTTTTTGCGTGGGCCAATGGTTAAGAAACTTAAAGTTTTATGTTTATGGTTTGA
The DNA here is from genome assembly GCA_016808115.1 of Tetrastigma voinierianum. NCBI lineage: Eukaryota > Viridiplantae > Streptophyta > Magnoliopsida > Vitales > Vitaceae > Tetrastigma > Tetrastigma voinierianum. Next base: position 806,841 of record JAEQBH010000143.1, read on the forward strand.
ATATTTATGTTCTTGGTAGGGCAAGAGTTTTTCGAAATTAAAGTTTAATGTGTTGTTGTGACTTTTGCTTTATCCTTATTCTCATATCTGTTATTACCTTGATCGTTTGACCTTTAGGGCATCAACGACGCAATGTAAACTTGCAAAAAAGGGCGATCTGGTGATTAAGTTAGCAAAAATACGGAGAAAAGGAATTTCACATAGTTTGGATTGCACACCTCTCATCGTGGAGATTCTTCAGATTTATAGAGGGTGGTTTGGAGAGTCCCTCCCTTTTCCTCCAGAAAGAATCTCATTTTTTAGAAACAAAATTTCTCTTTTCTTTTCAAAAACTAATTTTTCCTTATCAGGGATTAGTCTTTCGGAAAGTAAGAGATTTTGGAGCTGGGAAATTTTGGGGATAAATACCTTTTGCGGATTTTTTTGCTTCTAGGTGCTTATTCGTAACAAACTTCCCATATGGAGTATAATGGCTGGGAGACTTGAAATCCTAGACGGACCTCCTCAAGAAAGCCTTGGAAAAGTTTGACCTTGCTTTCCCAGACGGTCTCTTTAGACTCTCCCGTTTGGGAAGTATCCGCCTGGTTTTGGTGAGGAGAATGAAATCGGGTCGTTTCATAACACAGGCCAAATGGGTCCTGAAGCGGATCTTAAAGATCATGGTACTCACAATGCCCCCTTTGTTCTCTAGTTAGAGTTTTTGTGTTATTTTAGTCGAGAGAAAATATTGTTGTTTCAAATGTAGGATGTTGAGAGTTGAAAGTTTTGGGAGAAATGATTAGTGCATTTAATGCGTCCAGAGGCGATGCTCATGTGTGTTTAAGGCGCATAGGAGATGCATGCCTCCTAATATGCATCCTGCGCATCTCGTTCGATGACGCCCCACCCTTTTAAATAGGGGTATTGGTTTTAAGAGTGATTTCTTTTACGTCTTCTCAAGAATTTTTTTATTTCTATATTTCACCTTCCTCTGTGCTTCTACGAACTTCTCTTTCAAAGAAGCCATCAGAGACTCTTGATGCTTCGACGAATTTTGATTTTCCAGTGAGTGTTTACAACTCAAACCTTTTTCGCATCACTGGTTCGCTTGAGTGTCTTTGTTGTTGAAGGCGTCCTACTAGTTTTTGCAAAGGTTTTTGGGTTTTTGGTTTATGTTCTTTGGGTTTTGTCCCTGGTGGGTTGTAAAATCTCCAAGGGAGATTTCTTTTTCCTTTTGAGGGTTTTTTTTTTTTGCTTTATGGACCTTAAGCTAACCCCTTCTTTCTTATTTTTTATTTTATTTTTTATTTGCCTATAGAATGGCAAGAGGTCATGAAGAGGTTTCGACTAATCAGGTTGGGCGTAGGAGGGGTACTGCCCAAGAAATGCCTACTACAAGCAATTTAGTTGCTGCAATGTTTGTAGAGGAACTGAGGTTATATAGCTAAATTCCTACCAAAATCACCAGACGATGATGCGCTTACCTTAATCATAGGGGAGGTGCATAATGCCGTTTACTTGAGCACTAAGAGTGAATTTTCTCATGGTTTCGGGCTTCGGCCTTCCCCTGCTCTCGACCAAGAGCGGCAGCCTTTATTTCACCCGGCACCCCGTACTCATACATCCAAACATTTTTCGGATTTTGATGGGTCAGAGTGTCAGCCTCTCTACTAGCTGATATCTCTCACCGGTGAGATCTCTGTTTACTACACTCAGCTTTCTAGATCGGGACGCTTGTCCATGTCGGCCCCAAGTCCCTGACTGCTATTTGTAACTGTCAAGCTCCCTAACTCCCCCAAGATAGAGGCGAATGGGTTGCTAGGGATCACTTCAAAATACCCTAGAATTTTATAATAATTTTATTATATATTTCGTATAACAGCCAAACTGGGTTTTTCCAGAAAATTGATAAATTGTTAAATTACGAAAAGTGAAATGAATATATGAGCATATGATTAAATGTTATATGCTAAAGTGATTAAATTATTGAACCCAGAAATAACCCAAGTGAAGAAAGGCAAAAATGGAAATTTGTAAAATGAGAACCTAAGGGTCTAATGAGAATGAGCTTAAATGCCAAGTGAATTAAATGATAAATGAAAGTGAAATGAAGAGTTAAAATGCTAAAAATGAGAAATGAGATTTATTGTCTAAGCTAAACAAGGCTTTAAGGAAATAAAGGCTTAAAGACCAAAAGTGGTCTAAGGGCTCATTTGAGCAAAATGTTTTTGAGAGCAAAGAGAGAGAGGAGAAAGGTAGGGTTTTGGAAGGAAGTGGTTTTGGTGGGAGATCTTCATTTTGCATAAGGATCAAGAAGGAAGAAAAGGCTGTGGCTTCAAGTGCAAAGAGATTTCAAATGTAAGAATCAAACCTCTAGATTTCTTTAAATGATGTTTTGTTAGAAAACCCAACCATCCATGGGCTTTGCCTATGGTTGGTTTAGATGATATTGTGGAATGCCTTGGTGAGTGATTTTTAGAGTTTCATTTGATTTGGAGTGATTTTTTGAGAAAATCGCAAAGCAAAACCGGAAAATTTGGCATTTTCTATCGCCCTACCGCAGTCAGGAACCCACGCCGCGAGGCTCAGCCAAAATGGCCCCCTCGGGTACGCTACGACGTAGCTTTGCTATGCCGCAGTGGAGGGCCCGCAGCGTAGTAGTGTTACTCCGCGGCGTAGACACTGTTCACACAAGAAAACTTTTGAATTTTTGTTTCCGAAAGTCTCGTATTCCTACACCGATAGTTTAAGGACCCTAATAAATGATTAATGGGGGTTCAAATAAGGATAAAACAAAGTGAAAAATGTACCGTACCTCGTGATTAGTGCTAGTTCACTAAATGTGATGTGTGTGATTTGCTAGAGACCGGTGAGGATCACCTAACTTAGGACCGAGATTGAAGACAAGGCAAAAAGAAAGAGATAGATTGGTTTGTTCTATCTTCTCCTATTCTCGTTTCAAGATTTGAATGTTCTTTAATGTAAAAGAAAAGGATATTGATTTGTTTTAATTGATTTGAGACAATTGATTGTGAAATGTTTGCATATAAAAATTGCATGAGTATTGAAAATGAACTGTTTATACAAATGTACATATTGTACTGTATTTTGTTATAAAGGATTTGAATGCCTTTAATAGAGTGTTAACTGTAATTCGCATTAAGGATAGATTGGTATACCAAAAAAGGGTCAAATTAGCAGTACTGCAAACAAACGTATTGATGTGTCACACCAATCAACAGCCCAACGAGACAGTGTCAGTAGTGTTCACGAATTGATTTTTAATAACAAGTCAGCAGCCTAGCAGGACCAAACTGTGTTATAAAACAAATGTTTTTATACCAGCCTGCAGCCCAACGAGACCGTGTCGGTGAGTTCGATATCTTGTATATTGAAAACATAGGTTAAATTCGTTAAGGGCAGAACTAAATTGATTGAGATTATTGACATATTGGAATTGAAAAGCATGATTGCAAATTGAAATGAAAAGAGCATTCTGAAATGTATGAGTTTGTTATAAATGATTTATTGCATATGAAAGTGTATATTTGGGATGATCAATGAACCATAAATGATTGTATATGAAATAAGCATATGTATTGTATTGACATTGATCATCCAAAAAGATTTGAAAGTTTTGTTTAGTAAAACTTCATGATTTGACTTAAACTGAAACGAAAGAATGGAATTGTATAGAACCACTAAGCATAAAAATGCTTAGCGTATTGTTTTTAATCAATGCGCAGGTACCGATTGAACAGGAACGAAAGGCAAGATCGAGGAGCGTCAAGTCATAGAGAAAGAATTACGGAGTATGCTCCGACATATGCATTCACTCCATTTTTTTTAACATTGATATTTTGTAAAAACAATTTGAACTCTAAACATCTATTTTGTAAATAATTTTGAAAAGGCTTGATATGCCTTTATGGAAATTGTACTTTTGTATAAATTTAATGTTAATGGGCCTAGGAATTGCATTGAATTTGTAAATGTTTATGGGCTTACCCTAAATTGAAATCGCTTCTGCGCGTTTTTGATAAATGATTTTGATAAAGTGATTGATTGGTAATCGAGCATCCCCAATTAGGTTCGGACCCGCCGATCGGGTCGGATCAAAAAGGGGCGCTACAGTTGTCCTAGTTAAGGGCTTGTGGTATGAGACCCCGGGGTTTCAAGGCTTCGATGGCTTTGAAAATTAATTACATCGAGAAGGCTTGCATTATCCTGTCTATAGGGGTAAAAATTCTTCAGCCCTAAGACTTGGGTGTGAAGTACTGAAAAGGAAAAATATCCAAATCTTAGAAAGAGGATTACATTCTACAAGTAACTGATTAGACAGTGTATCTCAAAGGAACATGGATCTCTAATTAGTGAAATGTATGGTGTATGTAGAAATCCAAGCTATATTACAATGCTCTTGGACAAATCCAACATTTAACTCACAAATGTTGCACTTTCAAGGAAATGCAAACTGTTTTGTAAATAATTATCCCCATCCCTAGTGCCTCTTCACCTTTAGAATTAAGTAGTTGTTTATCTTTGCAGATTTGTGGGATTAGTTCTAAATCAGTTTTGTTTCCAATTAAATTGATTTTATTCCACATCCTAGTTTGGGCCGCCAAATATGCGAAGAGCCCTTGTAATCGTGGTTGATCAAATCTACCAGAGAACCTCCAATCCTCAGGTATAATATCCGGATTTTAGAGTCCTTTCACTTTATTACTCAGATGACCTGCACTTCATGGTAAAGTGGCCGAAAGTGTTGGTAATACTTTCATTTCGCTTGAGTAATACTTACTTTGTTTCAAATCATTTTTGAGTATTTACCACATGTACTCCCTTGGCCGTATTTTCATATATAATACATCATTTGGGCCTTACAAGTTTTTGGTGCCGTTGCTAGGGACTTTAGATAGTCTTTGCAGCCATGTCTAAAATTCTGGTCAATGTTTTTTCGCTGCACGGACTTTAGTTAGTCTTTGCAGCGCATGTTGAAAATCTGGGTCAGACTAGCTGTCTAACCTCCAAAAGGGAAATTTCTTTTGTCTCTCCAGGGTTTTGACTCCTTCACTGCTTTAAGATCCTAAAGCTGGTCCTCTTTTTTTTTTTTTTTTTTGCCTGTAGTATGGCGAAAGGTCAAGAAGAGACTTCTACCAGTCAAGTTGAGCGTAAGAGGGGGACCCCCTAGGAATCGCCCATTATAAGCAACTTGGTCGCTGCTATGTTTATAAAGGAGTTGAGATCCTTTTATCAGTCCCTACTGACATTAGTCTAGAGTTGTAAGATCTGTTTTAACGCCCCACCGTAGAGGGGCGTGTAATGCCGCCTACTTCACAGGAGTAGTATATCTGGGGATTTCGCTTCCCCATCCATTGCCGCAGCGCCTCGCACTTCACCCGGCACTTCCTATGCTCATACACATCCAAACATCTTTCTCGGATTCGATGGGCTGCAATGTGTGCTAAAATTTTTCTACCAATTGATATTTCACTCCGGCAGAGATTGTTTCTATTTACACTTTAAAGTCAGATTAGGGCCTAGCGCATCTATAGTTAGCCTATATGTACTCTACGCACTCTGTAAATCGAGCTCCCGACTCCCTAAGACCGAGGCAAAGCGCTGGTTTAGTGAGAGGTCATGGTATGAGACGCAGGGCCTCTTTGGGCTCCCATTTGACCCAACAAGTCCCCTCACTCCTAGGCTCGTCTCAAAGACTATGTATTTGTTATTTTCTAAATCGCCCACACTCTGACATGTCCCTTTTCGACTCTCAGGCAGCTCGCAGGCCTGCTAGTTAGCTTCTGGTGGAGAAAGCCACTAGAAGCCAGCGACTCCGCCAATCAAAGATTACTAGCGTAGAGTGTAATCAAGGAGCTCCTCATAGCGGCTAGAAATCTATGGTTGTGCACCAGCCCCTTTCAAGCATAGTCCCCGGGCCATCCTCGCTCGGTTACTTTCAGAAGAGCTCGCGGTGAACATTTTGTCCTTGTCAACCCTCTGAAGTCGATCCCGGGAAGCTCCTCACAAGAGGGGTCTGTTGAAGAGCCTTAGGCCGAGATTGCTGAAGGAGTCTTTGTAGTGCTCTTTTACCTTTTAAAGACCTATTCATTTAAATGCATTTCATATATCCATTTCTAATATGAATGATTAATATTCATTTAAAACATAATTATTTATGGGTATATGATATCAAGACCTAATCACATTCTTTGACATAAAAGAATATATATACATTCCTTAATTTAAATAGGGCCCATAATTGTTCTTGAATAACGCATTTATACAAATTGGCATTCCATGCCTTTTCAAATACATTTACAAATTGATATTCTTAGAGTTCCCTTCTCTTTAAAACACATTCCATAAATATCCAAAACAAAATGAGTCAAATATATATTCTTCTCATGAAGACTTTTACATCATTGAATTCAATGCAAAATAGTTACAAAATATCATGAATGGAATGTCATGATATGCATGGGACAGAGCATTTACTTATACTCCGCGTTTTTTGACGGTGACTCTGCACCCGACGATCTTCGATCCTACTATTTTCTACTTTGTATCTACGTGTTGATAAAAACAACACACTAAGCATTTTCATGCTTAGTGTTTCTATATGATTCTCTCTTTATTTCAATTTAAATCAAATCATGCAATTTCATAAGACAATACTTTCGTACTTTCTTAAATGACCAATGCAAGACACTACATACTTAAAGATATATTTCCATTCAATCAATTACAATATATTGGTCCTCTCAAACTAGGCATTTTCATGTGCAACAAATCATTCAGATCATAAATCATGTACTTTTTCATTCTCATTATCATTTTGCATTTTAGCCCTTATCAATTCTAACTTATGCTTTCTGGCACCTGATAACGACCATCTAAGACCTGCCCCGCCTAGGTCGCAGCCAATGTAAACACTGGGATCTTGAGTGTAAATATGTACTGGACAGTGTACACTCATCACATCACCTCCGTCGCATTGATTGGTATGCCACAATAGTACATTTGTTCGACTCTTATTGGTGTACCAATTTATCCTTAACTCGAATTATAACGGTTAACATTCTTTTAAGGGCATTAAAATCATTCAATATAATTTACAATAGTATATATATAAATTTGTATGCAAATAGAACATTTTCACATTCTTGCAATTTTTTATGCAAATTCATTTTACAAGCAATTGTCTCAAATCGCTTAAAAACAAATCATTTCAAACACAAATCAATATGCATTTTCTTGTCAATCATTTCCAAAATTCAAATCATTTTGTAATTATTCAAATATTTTAGAAATAGATAGAGAGTTTGAGAACAAACCAAAAATCATCTCTTTGATTCCACCTTCGTAATCTGACTTCAACAGTGGTTTTCTCCTCTGTCAGCCCCTATTCAAATACAATGAAAATCACATGTTAGCCTGCTATTCTAGGAGTTTGGTTGCTGATGTTCACCCACTACCCTCCACTTTCAAAATTTTCTCCTGGGACACATGAGCCTATTTTTCATGCTTCAAGAAAAATTCATTTCTATGAGTCTATTTTAGTAGGAATTGAATCATCTCATTTGATCACCCAAACTCCAAGGCTTACATTTTAATCTAAACTCGGCCTGGTATGCCCAAATTTCATTCGGTTACCTACTGTTATTCTCAATTTTAGGGGTCTTAACTCCATAAATTGGTAATGGTTCCTCCACTAATTTGAAGCTATAGTTCTAAGTTTTCTTCTCCAATTGGAATCATCAAATTTAGATCACCAAAACTCAAGTTATTACATTTTGTCTGCATTCACCCCGAATTTGCAGCGTAATCGACTGTTTCTTTTCACATATCTACCACAAATTTCAAGACTACAAGTAACACCTGTGTACACTTTCAAGAATTATTCCCTATAAGTATATTTTACTCAGAATTTTGAAGAACTCAATTTGGATGATTGAAACTCAACTTATGGCCAAAAGACCGTAACAACACCCAAAACAGAGCATACCCGTCAACTACCCGAACTCACCTTGCTTCTCCATATTCGAGAGAGCCTAGAGCTACAATTTGCTCCCTGTACCTTCTATACATTTGTATCCTTATCTCTATGGTTCTTTAACAATAAGGAATAACTCATTCGATGATTATAACTTAACCTATAGCCAAAACAAGAACAGGGTTTTGACAAATCTTTGACAAAGATTTCCCTTGAAACCCAACATCTCCCTCCTTTTGGCCAACCATTCCCTCAAAACTAATCCAAACTAATCAAACAATGCAAACAACCTCAAACTGAACTAAAAACATCCAATAACACTTTTATACCACATTTGGGGTTTTATTAAACCCAAACACAAGTAGAAAGGGGTTAGGGTTTGGTTTTTCATACCTTGAATCTCTTTGCACTTGAAGCCCTATCCCTTCTTCCTTCCTTCCTTCTTGCATGATCTTGCACCAAATCTCACTTTTTCCCAAAACCCTAGCTTTCTCCTCTCACTCCCTCTCAAATATGGTTTTTCCCAAATGGGCATTCTAAGACCAAATGTGGTCTTAAGTCATTAAATCTCATAAGGCTTTTTTTGGCCTACAAAATCCATTTTTGGACTTAAGTTCTCCCTAATTTACTATATAGCCCATACTTTTTTGTATTTGCACTTCAATCCCCATATTTACACCTAGACATGTATTCTTTATAACTTATGACCCTTATGTCCTCTTTTTCACAAATTTCCATTTTTTCCCTTTCTCACTTAAGCACTTAAAACTACTTCATTTGACATTTAGAATTATCACTCAATCACATATACTCATTTTCGATCATATAACATTTAACATTTTCATTTTATCATTTATTAATTCTCGAAAAATCCCCATTTGGCTCGATTTATATACTAAACATATAATAAAATTATTATAAAAATTCTAGGGTATTTTTGAGGCGTTACAACTCTCCCCCACTTAAGAAAATTTCATCCTTGAAATTACCTCTCATCAACAAATATGATATTGTTGTCGCACCGCTTCACTTTCCAAGTACCTTCCTTGGTCTTCAGGGTTCTCCACAACACTTTGACTAGTGAATCTTCTTGTTCCACAATCTCTTTCACCTCACGAGCTGCACCCTACTCGCTTCTTCCTCATAGGTCAAATATGGTCTCAAATTTCAATCAGTTCGAAGAGACTACATGTGTGACTCGGTCTTATCGATACTCCGTAGGGCATGGACATGAAACATTAATATGGATCTTTTCCAATTCCAGAGGTAATGCAAATGGTATGCCACCTGGATCCAATTTTTTCGATCACTATAGTAATAAATCTAGGGCTCCAACTTGTCTGCTTCCTAAATCTCACGCCTCTTTCCAAGGCGATACTTTCAAAAACACTTTTCGCCAACCTCATTGAATATATTTTCTTTCATGCCTGCATATGATTTCTATATTCATCGGTGGCTACTTTCAATCTTCTAATCATTTTCACTCTTTCTTCCATTTCAGATCAAGCTCCGTGGCCAATCACTTCTTCGTCAATTTCGCTCCAACACAACGGTGTTCTCTATTTTCTTTCCATATGTGCCCGTAAGGCGCCATTCCAATACTGACGAAACTGGTTGTTGTACATAACCAACTAAAGGGATATGTTTATCCCAACTACCCTCATAGTCATCATACAACTCTCAAGATGTCTTCCAGAATCAATTACCCTTCTCGATCGGCCCATCCATCTCAGGTGTAAACGCCGTATAAAATTTAGTTGAGTGCCTAAAGCCTCTGCAATTTTCCCCAAAATCCGAGGTAAACCTTTGATTCCGCCCTCGAGCCACTGGATATTGAAATCCCATGCAACCGAATCCATTTTAATGTATGTACCGTTAGCTTTTCGCGAATAGCCTGCTCATCGTAGGAAGTGAGCTGACTTGGTCAATCGATCTACTACGACCTAAATTGAGTCATACTTCCTCCTTGTTAATGGTAACCGAACCACAAAATCCATGGTGATTCAATCCCATTTCCACTATGGTATTCTGATAGGCTGCAATAATCCCGAAATAACTTGATGCTCTGCCTTCACTTTTTAACACACTAAACACTTGGTCACGAATTTTGAAACATCTCTTTTCATCCGGACCTCTAGTACGAAACCATTAAATCTTGATACATCTTTGTGCTACCTGAATGCATAGCAAAAGATCCATTGTGTGCCTCTTCTAGAATGGCTTTCTTCAATTCACTAATACTGTACACAAACTGACCTTTTATAATACAAGGATCCATCTCTTCACCTAAACTTGTTTCTTTTCCTTCCAATTAGTCTCCACTATGTAAATTTCTCATCATTGAAGCCACAAATTATTCAACAGTCCAAGATATAGTTTTCTAACTGGCCATTATTCACCCGGCCACCATTAATATATGACGATCATTGTTAAAGATCCTATCACATCTTTCTGTTCATGTGATCTGTTAACATATTTATTTTCCCAGATATACCAAATATACAACACATTGATCCACTCATCCACAGTGTTGGTCTCCAAATAAGCTCGTAGGGTACATTTAAGACTCACAGATCAGATAAACATTTCTTTCTCATATGATTGTTCTCATTTTTTCATGCAATACAGAAGTGCCAGAATTTCAAAACGCGCGCAGGGCTCTTTCGCCAGCCAACCGCCTACAGATAAAGCAACACTTTGGCCCAGAGTATGATATCCAAGTCCATCTCAGAATGAATAATCCCCAAATCATGAGAACATCAGAAGATATAAGGAACTGAGTCCCAATGAGGAATTTAATCTTTTCAAAACTGGATTGGCAATTTTTTCACTCACTCAGTCTACATTTTTTCTAGACACTTCACAACTTCCATGTGAACTACAAACTAGAAATTGATATCAATATATTTCTATTCATCAATATCCCACTTTGATCCACTGAATCCTTTCATATAATGTGTCTAATAAAAGTATAATATCTGGAACAAACATGATTGGTCATCTTAATAATCTTTTTCTATTATTTCTGAATATCACCAGCAGATCGCTGATTTTCCATCTTGAATACACATGATAGCTGCCAAACACTACAACGATTTGACATGTCTGAAATGACACTATTGGTCCATGAAAGTTTATTCATTTGTCACCAACGTATCTTATGGCAATCATAACTGGCAACAATGTTTCAATGTTGTTCAAAATACCATCTTAATCCCAATGATGATGTCCATTTAAGTTTGATCTTCTAAAAGATGTTTCGTCTTTCATCGGTCGGCACGTCGTCAATCCAAGAACACCCGATACTTGTTTCTTCTACTATCATCTGGTTTAATTACTTTTATAATCAACACACAACTCAAGCGCACTCATCTTTTCTTTCGGATAAAGAGCACCTGAGCTCCCCATGGTGATACACTCGGACGAACAAACTTTCTCTAATACCCCGCGATCGGCTTTCAATTCTTTAACCCACTAGAGCCATTCTATACGGCAATGGATGTCGGAGTGGCACCGAACAACGCTAATTGCAAACTCACTTCTCTGTGTGGAGGCAACCCTGAAACTCCTTCTAAACACATCCCGATAGTCACTAAATCGGTAGTGGATGTTCCGACAAACTAGGCTCGCCTTCATATCTATCACATACGCTAAGTAGGCTTCACACCCCTTTCGAACCATCGTTCAAGAAGAGCGCGGATATCTTCATATTAGATGTGTGGTTTGACCTCTCGCATAAAAGTCACTTCTCGCCACTCCTGTCTCAAGGTCACTCTTCATTCTACAATCAACTACCACTTGCTCCGACAACCAATCAACTTCACTATCACATCAAACTCTTCAATGATAACGAACAAGTCTCCCGAAACTCATACTCGTATCTCCCCCTGATGGACAATCTCGTAGAAACTCTATTCAAGAAGAACACCATGCCCAAAGTGCGGATTTGTCACCAAGATATCACTGTGCTTTCACTTTGGTAAACTACCCAAACTCGAATGGCAAAGATAACAAGAATGGGTTGAACCTGGATCAATTAATGGATATACATTAGTCTCAAAGATAGAAAATTATTAACTATCACATCCGGTGCATCTTTGTCTTCCACTGCCTTCATTGCATATGGTCTAGCCGGAACACGAGCATCCTGTCTACCCATAGTTTGTGTCGCTTGTCTCGATGCACTTGGTGATGCAATACTTTGTCGGCTCCCGCTTTCTTTTTGTACATCGAACTGCATTCCCCAGCTCGGTGATGTGGGAAGGAATAAGCTTTAGGACAGTCTTTTATCTTGTGCTCATTGGATCCACAAGCCAAACAAGCACCTATTAGTCTCCAACACTCTCCTTTATGTCTCCTCAAACAATGTGTGCAATAAGGAGGAGCTGACCCTCTAGAAGAACCTTCTGGTGCACTAGCAACTAACGGTGCCGGTAGAATAGTCTTATTACCGCACATGAGCTTCGGTCCTTGTGTTTCGAGGCTGATTATTAGAACCCCGTGGAACTCTAAACTTTATTCCGTGCCGATACGAACTCGACCGCCTAGGTTTTTCTTACCCGCCTCTTCTTTCTTCTTTCATTTTATTTCTTCACCCTTTCAACATTTAAAGCACATGTCATAATCTGAAAATCATCATGGCAGTGAATCCTGCCACATGGGCTCTGACATAATCATTGAGGCCATCCTCAAAATTACTGCGCACTTTCTTTCCGATCACAAGATTTCGGAGCATACTGCTTAACCAGTGGAATTCCTCCTCGATATCTCCGGGTCACACCCCATTTGCCTTGTTTCAGATTATGAAACCTCGTCCATATCAGCTCGATAAACGCGACCCACATATCAAGCTCCTAAATTCCGTCAAAGAAGAACTCCCATGTAATGGCCCTCCCGGTGCTGGCCCCGAGTCATAAAGCCACCACTAATAAGCCTCATCCTCAGAGTAAGGAGGCTCAGACTTAATTTCTTTCTCTCGTGTGCAATGCATTTGCCACAAAGATTCTTCGCTTCCTTTCTCGAGCTAATTCTTGCCATGGAAGGCTCATCATCTTTCTTCCCAAGGATGTTTTGTCATTCTCTATACTGATCGAGGAACAACTACAAATACAGTTATTCTTTGAGAATGCTTGAGCTATCTCATGAGAATATCCATAGCACTCCTATCGCGACTCGTCATTTATCGGTGATAGCTGATGTTTATCCACCATTCACACTAGCAGACTATTTCATGACTTCCCCGTAGTCACCTCCGAATTCTACTGGTCCTCGAACTATCCATGTTTGACGGTTACACCAACAAGATCCACGTTAGAGTCATGTCATCCTTTATATGCAAATGCAATGTATGTCATAAAAATTTTCAAAATCATTTACACACAATTTCAAAATCATTTTGTAGAACCGCCTAAACCTAGGCTTTGATACTACTAAATGTAGCGCTCTTTTACCTTTTAAAGACTTGTTCATTTAAACACATTTCATATACCCATTTCTAATTTGAATAATTAATATTCATTTAAAACATAATTATTTATGGATATATGATATCAAGACCTAATCACATTCTTGACATAAAAGAATATATATACATTCCTTAATTCAACAGTATTCATAACCTGCTTTTGAATAACACATTTATACAAATCAGCATTCCACCCAAATACATTTACAAAATGATATTCTTAGAGTTCACTTCTCTTTAAAACACATTCCATAAATATTTAAAACAAAATGAGTCAAATATATATTCTTCTCATGGAGACTTTAAAATCATTGAATTGAAAGCAAAATAGTTACAAAACATCATGAATGGAATGATATGCATTGGACTGAGACGCATTTATACTCCCGCTGGGTTGCTTCTGACTAAGTGACTCTGAGCCCTGATCTTCTTGGCCCTAACTTTCTACTTTGTACTGCTGCTGATGTAACAACAAGCTAAGCATTTTAATGCTTAGTGGTTCTATCTCTTTTTATTTCAGTTTAAATCAAATCATGGAATTTCATAAGACAATGCTTTCGTACTTTCTTAATTGACCAATGCAGTATAATACATACTTAAAGATATATTTCCATTTAATGAATTACAATTCATTGGTCATCTCAAACTATGCATTTTCATGTACAACAAATCATTCAGATCATAAATCATGCACTTGTCATTCTCATTATCATTTTGCATTTTAGCCCTTATCGAATTTAACCTATGCTCTGCAGTACGTGATAACGAATCACCGGTACTGGCCCCGCTCAGGTTGCAGGCCTAAGATAAATTACTTTGGTTTTATAAAAATATGTACTCGGCTCGTGTACACTACCATCACTTTATCCACGCTACGACGGCATGCCAATAGTATCGCTTGTTTGACTCCTTATTGGTGTACCACCCTATCCTTAACTCGACTATAACTAAGTAACATTCTTTTAAGGGCATTAAAATCATTCAATACAATTTATTAATAGTATATATATAAATCTGTCTCAGCAAATAGAACGTTTCACATTCATGCAATTTTCTTATGCAAATTCGTTTCACAAGCAATTGTCTCAAATCACTTAAAACAAATCATTTCAAACACAAATCAATATGCACTTTCTTGTCAATCATTTCAAAAATTCAAATCATTTCGTAATTATTCAAATATTTAGAAATAGATAGAGTTTGAGAACAAACCAAGAATCATCACTTTGATTCCAATCTTCAGAATCTCGACTTCAATGCTAGTTTTCCTCCTCGGTAGCCCCTATTCAAATACAATGAAAATCACATATTAGTTGGTTATTCTAGGAGTTTTTTGTTAGGGTTGATGTCTACCCAATATTCCTCCACTTTCAAAATTTTCTGGGGACACATGAGCCATATTTTTCTAATGCTTCCTTCAAGAAAATTATATCTCTATGATTCTATATTTATTAGGATTTGGAATCATCTCATTTGGATCACCTAAACTCATGTTACGTAATCTTAATGTTAAAATTGGCCTGCATATGCCTAAATTTCACTGTTACCTAATGTTATTCTCAATTTCGGTATTCACCCATACATTGGTAATGGTTACTTTAATTTTTCATTTGAAGCTATGGTTCAAGATTTCTTCTCTAATTGAATCATCAAATTTGGATCACCAAAACTGAAGTTATTGCATTTACATCCGTATCTACTCCACCTGCAGCGTATCAAGACCGCTCTACACATACCCACTTTGACAAATTTCGGCACCAAAATAATTTGCATGCACTTCATCCCAGTAAATTATTCTCCTAGAAGTCTATCTTACCCATAACTTTTAATCACTCAATTTTGATGATTGAAACTCAACTTATGGCCAAAACACCGTAACAACACCCAAAATAGAACATACCCGTCAACTACCAGAACTCACCTTTAAGCCCATATTCGGGAGCCTTAGAGCTACAATTTGCTCCTGGTACCTTCTATACATTTTTATCCCTATCTCTTATGGTTCTTTAACAATTGGAATCAATTCATTTGGATGATTATAGTCTCAATCCTAGAGCCAAACAAGAACAGGGTTTTGATAAATTCTTGACAAAGATTTCCTTTGAAAACCCAACATTCTCCTTTTTACAACGATTCCTCAAAACCAATCCAAACCAATCAAAACAATGCAAAACAACCTCAAAACAATGCACTTGAAGCCCTATCCCTTCTTCTTCCTTCCTTCTTGCAAGATCTTGCACCAAAGAGCTGGATTTTGCACCAAATCTCGCTTCTTCCCAAAACCCTAGCTTTCTCCTCTCACTCCCTCTCAAATACGGTTTTTTAGGCATTCTAAGACCAAATGTGGTCTTAAGTCATTAAATCTCATAAGGCTTTTTTTGGCCTACAAAATCCATTTTTGGACTTAAGTTCTCCCTAATTTACTATATAGCCCATACTTTTTTCTATATGCACTTCAATCCCTATATTTATACCTAGACATGTATTCTTTATAACTTATGCACTCTAGTCCTCTTTTTCACAAATTTCTATTTTTGCCCTTTCTCACTTGGGTTAATTCCGGTTCTATCATTTGACATTTAGCATTTATCACTAAATCACATATACTCATTTTCAATCATATAACATTTAACATTTTCATTTTATCATTTATCAATTCCTAGAAAATCCCCATTTGGCTCAATTTATACACTAAACATATAATAAAATTATTATAAAAATTCTAGGGTATTTTTGGGGCGTTACAACCTTGGTCAACTATGTTTGACCTGATCAATCACCTTTGGCCATATAGGACCTAGAGCTCGCCTCATTCGCCAAGAAGAAGTGGAAAGATAAAGGCCACCAAAAGTGTGGAAAAGAAGGCGGAAAGACTGGCAACTGCATGCATCAAGGCTCGGGGTTTGCCGTGGGATTTGATTTGAACCCTATTTTTAATAGGTTTTGAGCGCTTTTTGTGTACTAATTGTTGTAATTAACCCAATTTACATATTAAGGTCCTTGGCTATTCCACTGACGTATTTTTGTGGCAATTTTTGCAGCTTTAAGTAGATAATCATGCTAAAAGTGTTGAGTCGGTCCAAAGCTATCGGAAGCACTGAGTCAAACTCAACATCATAGATCGTAGACTAAGAGGAAAGAAGAGAAGAAAAGTGAAGAAAATATACAGAAGAAAATGGAAGAGAAGGCAGAACAAGGGGCCAATGGAACAAAGAGGCTTCAGGAGAAACCTCGACTTTCTAGGCCAGCTAAAATTCACCGTGGATATTAAATTCTCAATTTCGCTATCTTCAGGAATTTCGCTTAGCTAGCGAAATGTCACTATTCCTAGCTAAATTATGCATTTTCGCTATCACAAGAATTTCTGTTGGGGCGAAATTCTCGCTACAGCTTAAATTACACGCTCTAGTGAAATTCATGATTTCGCTATCTCTCGTGTTTCGCTAACTAGCTTAAATTTTTTGTAGCACAGTAGTCCACGCCTTGTCATGCTTTTGTAATTAATGCCAACCGACTTCATTTTTGGTGTATTACTCCTTGCCCTTGAATTTAGCCAAAATGTTAGGCTTTCTTGTATTTTCACACATTCGCTGGCAATATAAGCCACCTTATAAGCTCAGAACCCTAACTTTAACTTCAAATATTCAGTGCTACTTCATATTTTCTTTCTTCAGTTTTCTCTTCTCTCTCCTCTTTCTCTCTCCCTTTCTTGGTTGCCAAACACCTCCGTGATGACAACTGGAGGATGAGCTGGCTAAAACCACTTCCTTCAAGTAAAAGGCCGTCGTAAGGGAGATCTTTAGGTTGTCAGGTTCCCGTCTACAGCCAGGTTTTGTCATTTTTGGTTCCCAAATCTTCAACTCTAGGTTTTTAGCTTTTTTGATGACTTTCTTCTACTAATACTGCAAGCTTTCTTGTGTGGTTTGGGGTGTATACTAGCTTTAGATACACTAATATATCCATTAGTTGCCCCCTTTACGAGCCACCGAGGTAGGTTAAAGGGTTAGGATTTCAAACGATATTGAATAAACATTGAATGTCACACTGGGCTAATACTCTCCATGCTTTAGGATCCAAAGGTATATTCAAGGAGAGAGGTACCGTGGATTCTTAGATGGGTCTTACTAGCCTCTAAAATGATATTTATATGTTAGGTTTCTCAAATTAGGTTGCATACATTTAATGTTATTGATCGCCAATACTTCATGCTTTAGATCCAATAGTATCTGAGAGAGGTACTGTGATTCTTAGATGGTCTTACGGAGCCTCTCGAGATTATATTAAATGTTGTGGTTTTAAACAAAGAAGGGGCCAATCGCATGTTACCCTGTATTGACTAAATAGGAGTTGTTTCAAGGGTGAGGCTCATAGTTAAGATAGATCCTAAGCAGCGTGACTATAGTTGCATGTCATAACGCGAGGAAATTAACTCCTCTAGACCCCTCCTCAAGCAGCCTAGGACCTTAAACTCAGTGGCCCAATGCTTCAAGGAGTTCTTTGTCTTATTTTTCTTCATTTTATTTTCAAGCCAGTAAACCATCCACTTCCCTGCTTTTTTAACCAAACCCTAAAATCCAAATTTAATTCACTAGCTTTGATTCTCATTCAAATCATTCAGACAAGAAACCCATCCCCGTGTTCGAATTTAGACCGCTATAAGTGTCGCAGTGAGCTCGAATACAGTTAGGAGGAACCACGATACAATTTTGTTGATTCCGCCACCCTACCGTGGCACTAATCAAATGGCGCCAAGGTTTCCGGATGGTGCCCTAAAGGCAAGTGAGAAGTTTGTGAACACTTGTGATCTTCATCAAGGCACTGTGAACTTCTTTATATTTCATTGTCATTTTCTATTTCATTAAAAAAAAAAAAAAAAGTGTTATGAGAGTTCGTGTCCGCCTTTGTTTGTCAGAGGGAATCCATTTTAGTGGATTGAAATTTAAGGCAAAGGCTTCATTTAAGGTTATGGAAAACTGACTGATAAATGGAACCCCCACATGAAGAGCAATACAAATGTGAGGAGTAACCTCAGAACAGGCGACAATGAGGGACTATAGGAACCTCGCATGGCAAAATCAGCAACCCTGGGAGAGAAATCCAAACCCACCTAGGTCCATGAGGGACTACAGAGACCAATGGATGAGTTCACCATATGGTAGTACTTACAACCATAGTTGGGGGAATCACACAAATTCCTCATGGGAACCAAAACCTCCACAATACGCACTAACCTCTTTATTATGCCTCCATTCTCAGCCACAACAGCCACTACGCTTAATTTCCCCGCTGAACAAGCCATTTTTGACCTTACCCTTGATAGTGGATGACTTGTGGAAGAGAATAAGGAGATTAATGCTCATTCAATTGTCACCGGGAAGACACAATTTGAACAAGAAAATAGATGGGCTGAAAGATGACTTTCAGCATAAATGGGACAACCCAAAGATTCCATCATGACCTAATTAATCGCTACAGAATGTCCACCGTATGGTGAGGTCAAAAGGGCACTATGGTAGAGGAGCCGTGCCACTGTACCACACAAGAAATCCCGGTGGAAAATTTCAACCCTCGCAGGCCGCTATCCGCTCTTATGGGAGGAGAAGGAAGAAACCTTCCCATCGGGATCGAGAAGAGTAGTGACATGAAACAAGGGAAGGGACCCAAGAGCCTATCATTCAACCAAACCCCATAGATTTGGATCCTAATGCCACGCCCAACCCAAACAACCCACCGCTTAGTACTTCACCACCAAGTGTACATATCGGCTTCCACACCTCCGCAAAATCAAAACCAGCAACACCTGCTCCCAAAGGTAAGTCCAACCCATCACTGCATGCCATGCAGAACTTCAAGAGATTAGTGGCCTTCGCATACTAAGTTTGCCACTACATCAAAAGGCACAAGCAAATGGCTTACACAAAAGATGCATAGTGGTTGGTTCGTGCAAAGGTTCTGGTTTGGAGCACCCTAATCTAGGCATTTCTAAAGCTTCCCTCCCCACTTTTTGTTTAATTTTTTCCTTGTTTTGTTTTATCTATTTTAGTTATTTATGTTTTTAAATTAATTCTTGCTTTTCTCGCAATCTTTCCTAATTTTTCTTCAGGTTAATTTTTGCAAATAGTGCAAATTTTGAAGCATAAATGCAAATTTCAAAACCCGAACAGAAGAAATCAGAGCAAACAGAACTTTTCGCAATACTGCTTAAAAATTTCGCAATTGTAGCGACAAGAAAATTCGCTATATAGCGAAATTGGGCAAAAATTCTAGTTAGCTAATTCACATTAGCGAAATTCTCATTTGTTAGCGAAATTTCGCTAGTTTAGCTTAAATTTGTGTGAGAAATAAATGCAAAAATGCCAAGAATGTTGTCTAGCTTAAAATTGGTGAACATGGAAATTGAAAATTTCGTTTAAGATTACAAATTCGCATTCCCAGCTGAAATTTCTGCAATCCTAGCGAAAATCCCTACGCCTTTGACCTCCAATTTTGTTTCCTCACAGATAACTTTTTCATCCGAACTCCGTTTTAAGCTGCTTCGTACCGTTTGAAATCTTAGAGAGTGTAGAATCCAAATATGTCTAGGAAAGAATATTTTTGAGATTATTATGAAAGTGTAATTCTAAAATGGTCCAATTGGTCACTTTTTCCCCTTTCTTCTCATAACTTGTTTATTTAGTCCGAACTGAGTGAATAAGGTAAGGTCGATGGAAGCTTGTGAGGGTCTCCTATCCAGAAATGATCACATCTTATCATGGAGGTAACACTTCCTTCTCTCTAATTTTCCATTCGAGCCCCATTTCGACACCGAGATGTCTGTACGTAGGGGAGGAGTTATTAAATAAAGTGGATTTTGCATTTATGCTTGCAGTTATTATTTTGTAAGCTCATTTTGTGATGTTCAGTATCACGGGTCCTCTTATAAAGTCAAGATACTAATAGCTTATTTTTTCAAAATCGACCCATTTTGTAACCAAACTTTTTATGGTTTCGCTTAACCCGGTGGTTTGAAAATTGGAAGCTTTGTCTCAATTCTATTTATGTTGATTGGTTCCATGCTTAGTTGAGGAAAGATTATTACTATTGATTTAATTCTTTTTTTTCCACTCCCTTAGCTAACCACACACAAAGACATATTAGATTTCAATGGATAGTCGAAAACTGCGGCACCCTCCTTTAATTTGTATAATCCACTCCTGGGCCATCAATCGCCTTTAATAAAGTTAAGGACTCCGTGGAAAAGAAAAAGAAAAGAAAAAGAAATGAAAAAGGAAAAGAAAGAAAGAATAAGAATCATTTAACGCTTTGCCTCAAAACCCCGAGCACGGTCCGAGGGGGTATATGCGAAAGCCTTTAAAGCCCTAAGTGTCTCAAACCTTCACCGGCTGGGAGTCACTGACTTAGTGTTCGCCACGGGTGGATGGGGTGGAGTTTAGCAAGTTGTAGGTGCCGGAGTCTCGAAATCATTCTAGAGTCCGGTGAAACCCGAAGAGTTAGTGGTTGAAAGATCCTATGACTTCGTGCCCTAAACCTTAATCGGTCGGGAGTCATCTGGACTGCCACCTGACTTGATGAAGTCGTAGTTTTTAGCATTGCACCCTTACAACACAAAAGAATTGTGGAATAAGAGTGTGGGTCCCTGACTATTTAAAGTTGGTTAGCATGCTAGTCAGGTAGTAGCTAGGTCAGGGGAGAGTGCAATTTTAGCAAATTATTGTCGAGAGCTAGTTCAAATAAACACTTAGATTTTGGTGGAAGTTTCTAGTTGATTCACTGAGATGGAGACTCTTTTGATACTCAATTTTGTATGCATTTATTCCTTCATGATAGTTATTGATAATTTACTTTGATGATTCTTACTTAGGGTTAGCATTACTTTTCAACCTTTTCAAAATACAACCTTTGTGTACACATAATTTTGTTATCTTTTTTTAGATGCTTTTCTTTTTTCTTTCATCATAATATGACTAGCAATGTGTAGTTGGGGGTGTGATTAGTGCCTGCAAGTGCTATTTTGAACCCTATTTTTAATAGGTTTTCGGTGCGCTTTTGTGTACTAATTGTCAGAATTAACCCACTTACATATTAAGGTCCCTATTATTCCACTGATCGCATTTTGTGGCAATTTTTGTAGTTTTTGTGAGATAATCATGCCAAAAGTGTTTAGCCGATCCACGAAGAATTCGAAATAAACTCAACATCATAGATCGTAGACTAAGGAGGAAAGAAGAGAAGAAAAGTGAAGAAAATGAAGCTGTGAAGAAAATGGAAGAGGAAAATAGGAATGGGCAAATGGAGTCAAGAGTTTAGAGAAACCCTGACTTTTCAAGCAGTTAGCTTAAATTATCATGGATAATAAATTTCTCAATTTCCGCTATCTTCGTGAATTTCGCTAAATAGCTTAAAATGTCACTATTCCTAGCTAAATTATGCATTCACTCACAAAGAATCTCCGCTTAAGCTAGCTTAAATCTCGCTAGCTAGCGAAATCAAGCCACGCTCTAGCTTAAAATTCATGATTTCGCTTATCTCGTGGTTTCGCTAACTAGCGAAATTTCGAGCATTAGCGAAATCCACGCTTGTCATGCTTTTGTAATTAATGCCAACCGACTCATTTTTTGGTGTATTACTCTCATTCTCGAATTTAGCCAAAATGTTAGGCTTTCTTGTATTTTCACACATTCGTTGGCTATATAGTTTTCACCTTATAAGTTTGTAACCCTAACTTTAATCTTTCAAGAAATATCTTGCAGTTTTCATTTTCTTTCAGGCTTTTCTCTTCTCTCCTCTTTCTCTCTCCTTTCTTGAAGTTGTCAAACACCTCCAGGATGACAATCGAGGATGAGCTACTAAACCACTTCTTCTTGGAAGTAAAATACGCTGGGTGAGATCTTTAGGTTGCCGGTGGCTCCCGCTTCATGCAGCGTGCTCTTGTCATTTTTGGCTCCCAAATCTTCAACTCTAGGTTTTAGCTTTTTGATTTATTTTCTTTCTACTAATACTGCAAGCTTAGTGGTTTAGTGTATACTTAGCTTTAGATACACTAATATCCATTAGTTGCCCTTTTACGAGCCACCGAGAGGTAGGTTAAAGGGTTAGGATTAAACTGACAATAATAGCATCAATGTCACACTGGGCCAATACCTCCATGCTTGTAGATCCATGGCATATCCATGAGAGAGGTAATCGTGATTCTTTACATGGTCTTTACGAGCCTCTTAAAATGATATTTATATGTTAGGTTTCTCAAATTAGTGGTTGCATAGCATTTAATGCGCTGATTCGCACTACTTCCATGCCAGATCCAAAGGTATATTCAAAGTGAGAGAGGTACTTGGATTCTTTAGACGGTCTTTATGAGCCTCCGAGATGATATTAAATGTCAGGTTTTAAAACAAAGAAAAGTGGGCCACAACCGCATGTTACCTCAGATGACTCAAATAGAGTTGTTTCCAAGGGTGAGGTTTGCTAGTTAAAGATAGATCCTGCTATGCCATGGACTATGGGTTGTATGTCATAACGCGAGAAATTAACCCGGACCTCTCACAGCCTAGGACCTTAATCTAGTGGCCCAATGCTTCAAGGAGTTCTTTCTTATTTTTCTTCATTTTATTTTCAGTTGCAAACCATCCACTTCCCGTTTTTTAACCAAAACCCCAAAATCCAAATTGATCTACCAGCTTTGATTTCATTCAAATCATTCAGACGAAGAAAACCCATCCTCGTGTTCCTAATCTTGACCGCCATGCCCATAAGAAATTGACTACTACAAATAGAGGAACTACTGATACAAATTCCTTTGCTGACTCGTCACCCTACCGTGGCACGAATCAGGATTATAGGCTTTTTGGATTGGTTGAATCCAATCGCTAGTGACCCGGTTGAAGAGAGGGAGGAAGATATATCTAGCCTCATGTCGATCCACGCACTGATGCATAAGTGCACGCAGTTTACCGCGGAGACTACCCCTACCTCCAAGGAGCATGACGAAAAGCGCCCAAAGCGGTCTGGCCCAAATGAAGAGGCTCAGAAGAGCCCAACATTAATTACTATGGACTTCCCAAAATGAGCCTCCGGTGCTCCATCGTCTTTGGAGGGTGCCTCTTAAGATGCTTCTAGAGAGTCCTGTGCATCGCTAGAGGACGGGCCTCGGGCCGGGGGCCTCCCAATGCCGATGGAGCATGGGAGGCTCTATCAAGACAATCCATTCGCCGCTGCTTCGACTGTGCTTGTAAACGCTGCCCTCGCAGCTATTAAGGCTACCTTACCGACCGGTGCTAAGTCGTATGTTAGTGGATAGCCTCGTAAAGCATGAATTTGAATTATGTTTTATGAAATTAATAAAAGTGTCGTATTTATTACATTTAGCTATTTTTGCGTATAATGTATGAATGAAACGCCGTAGTAAATCCCGATTTATTAATAACCATAACCTCGCTGTATAACAGCTTATACACGAGGATCGAGGTTATGGATTATAAATCATATTGTTCTGTAATAAATTAATTGACGTTTGGGAATCTTCAAATTAAATATTACTTAGGGCGTCACATTTATTGAGAATGAAGGACCTAACTCGGCCACTAATGTGGCTGACATTAAAGGGAGGCTCCATATATAATAAGATTACATAGACAGACTGGTAAGGCCAGCTTTCTAATTCTTTAAATACGTTTTGTCTCAAGAATTCAACAAATGACGATCATATGCAGATCAGTCTCAAGAATTAAACTCTAAATTAAAGAGAGTTTAATTAATTATTTTAATTTATTAATTTCAGAGTTATTCCACTAAAAACTTGAAATTGAACTCTTGTCCTTACAAAGATTGATTTCTTATCTCAGAAATTCAGAGTGTCCATTGATTTAATCATTACATGCGCTACTACCAGGATTGAGACTGATATGCATATGATCATCTAGCGGCGCCGCTTAATTCTCAGACAAACGTATTTTAAAGAATTCAAAATCGCGCCTTGATCCCGTCCTATATAATCTTATTATATATGGAGCTCTCCACTTTAATGTCGCCACATTAGTGACCCTGGACATCACTTCATTCTCCATGATAGCTTTATCACTCTGCAATATTTAATTGAAGATTTAAACTTCAATTAATTCTTATTACGACCATATGATTTATAATCCATAACCTCGATCCTCTCAGCAATCAAGTATACAAAGGAGGTTATGGTTACATTAATAAATCTCAGATTTTCGACGTTTCATTCATACATATGCACAAAATAGCTAAATGTAATAAATAATGACACTTTTATTAATTTACAAACATAAATTCAAATTCATGCTTTACAGGCACTATCCCTACCACTCCCACTTGCTCTAAAGCATGTGAGACATGTCTTTAAATCATCCCAGATAAGTGACTCCTCAAACGATTTTGCTGTGTAACGCTCAGAACTGATCCAAGGTTGTCTTGCAATGCTATCTTCATATCGCCCACGCCAAATTCTCAAGTACCCATCTCTCTAATCGATGATACTTCTCTCTATGTTTCCCCTCTCAGGACTCCTGGTTCTTCGAGCTCACACAGCCTCCACCGGCTGTCAATAAAGAAAGTACTACGGGTTTATCCATATTTGGAACAACTTCCAGATCCGTACGAACTTCGAGCCAGACCGCTTTAGCCAGCTTTCCACAAGCCGCTATATATTCAGCCTCCATGGTAGAATATGCGATACCGGATTGCTCGACACTTCTCCATACTACGCCTCCACTACCAAGAGTGAATACCACCGTGAGTGTCGACTATCGTCCCACCGACATGAAGTCGAATCAAGATATCCTATGGATTCAGTCAAGACTCGAATAAATCAACATATAGTTTCGCTTCCTAAGGTACTGGTGAATGTGCTTACCACTATCCGCGCCTAACCTGTGGTCGATCGTAACTACGACACCCTTATCGTGATAGCGTATGTCTCGGGTTCAGACACAACATGTCATACATGAGGCTGCCCACTGCCGAGGGGCGTGAAGGACCCGTCTTTATGTCCTCTTCTTCCGAGGTGTCGTAGGACACGCTTCCTTAGAGAGGACACCTCCATGCCTGCCCAGAGGCCACCCTTCCCTGAATTCCGCACGAAACCGAGCCACATCTTATCAATATAAGACGACAGATGTAAAGTACAGAAAGTATGCTCTGCTGATCCCTTATGATTTGGATCCCAAGTACATTACTCTCTTATCCCAAATCTTTCATTTAAAACTTTTCGACTAGCCATTTCTTTACGTTAGACAATAATCCTATATCATTCTCAATGAGTAGGATATCATCTACGTAAAGCACCAAAAAAATCCACTCAGTTTCTCATGTACTTCAGAGACACAAGGTTCATCAACATTTTGTTCGAAACCAAAGTTTTGATCGCCCTCATCAAACCTTAGGTTCCAAGACCTGGTTCGCTTAAGCCCATAAATGGACCTAAGTAGCTTGTAGACTTTCCGCTTCGCCTCAACTATGAAACCCTCCGGTTGTACCATATAAATGCTTTCATCAAGATAACTATCTCGTGCCGTCTTGACGTCCATTCTTCATATCTCATAATCGAGCAAATGACAATGGAAAGAAGGATGCGAATGGATTTATGCATAGCTACTGGGGAGAAAGCCCTTCATAATCGATCCCTCCTTTTGTGTATAGCCTGCTACTAGCCATGCTTTCAAAGTCCTTACTTTCCCATCCACACCTCTCTTTTCTTATAGATCCATTTCAGACCCAATGGGCCTCGATCACTCAAAGGAAGATCTACGTTCTCAGACATAATTGGAATACATATAGATTCCATTTTCGCTCTATGGTCGTTAGCCATTTGTCTTGTACGTAGATCATCCATCGCATGCTTGTATGACAATGGATCACACTAGTATTGGTTACAACAACATTTGCTTCACTCGGCCCCTTCGTGTAGTGAAATTGGTTGTTTAGAAACCCTCCCACTACGTCGAGGTACGACATCCCCGTAGGACCAGGTCTCTTGTTACGCTCCCCGGGCAGAACTGCATCGGGTCGTGGTCCGATCCGACGCCTTGTAATTCCTCTAGCCAACCCTACTGAGGTTTGGCTCGGGCTATGTAGTCATTTTCAAGAAAGGTATCATTGATATAAATACTTTCTTATCTCGACTCCGAGAAACAAACCCCTGCTCGGGGGCAACCAACAAACGCATATACTCGCTCGCGCCCTACCTTCCCGCCTTCCTTTCAAAGACGTGTGTCAGACACCCCCATAGTTTCCGGATATGACGTGAACCGGGTTTACGAGCACTCCATAACCTAAGCGGCGTGTGTCGATATTCCCAGAGGAATTATCTCAAAAAATGCATCAAGTAGCTTTGCGCATATCCTGCACGATAGTGGCAATGAGGAGTAAATATCAGACCTAACTGATGTTAAGCATTGTTCGATTCTTCTTTCGCCACGCCGCTCGCTGTGGTATCTGCAGCTGAGCCGGGATACAATGCTATGTTTCACTGCGTGATCCTCGAACTCGTGATCAAGGTATTCACCTCCTCGATCCGATCACAAGCACAATACCGATTTACCTAAATTGCTCACCTTTCCACTAGGAATTCTTTTAAACTTTCCAAAAGTTTCAGATTTCCTCAGACAGTAAACATACTGCATCTAGAATAGTTTCACACGAAAGTGATGAAGTATTCAGAATCGCCTCTACTGACATTCGTAGGTCCTAAGACATCCGAATGTACAAGTTCAAGTGGTTCCTCACTCTAAAGCCCTCACGAAAGATCTCTTAGTCATTTTACCTTCCAGATAGGATTCACAGACTGGAAGATTGTTAACTTTTAGCTCTTTTAAAGGACCATCCTTACCAAATACCGTTAACTTATCTATAGGCTTATATGTCCTAACCTCCTCATGTGCCATGTGTACGTGTCATCATTATCAAGAATCTTTCGCTTTCAGCTTAGGATGTTCTACTCTAAATAGTTCAAGGTTAAGGAGCGTTCGCTTGTTTTCCTTAAAATGTAAAGCCCAGTCTATTATTTTCCAGATGACAAATGTTTAAACTATTTCTCGAAATAACAACTGATTATTATAAACTAAACAAGAAACAATTGTTCATACAACTTAGAAACGTAAATCAAATTTCTCCTCGAATCCAGAATGCAATAAACATTGCTCAAAAACAAGAAATTTATTCCCTAATTCTAAACGAATACCATCGAGAACTACCGACACGCTGCCCCATTTCCGATTACCATCGAAAGCACTCTATCAAGAAGCTCCTCGAAGAACTAAGCATCTTTAAAGAAGAACAAATATGGTTAGTGGACCTCGAATCAATTATCCAGAACGATCATCAACTTCCACTAAATTTGCTTCTAAACCAAAAGAATCAAATTCTATCTTTCTTTTTCTCCTTCCGGCCTGTGGAGAGATACTGCGCCTTCCAATGCCCATCGATTTCATGCTGGAAACATTTCTCTCAGGCTTTTCTCGAGCCCTTCTTCTTATCTGCCGCTTGGGAGCAGCCCCGCTTCTTCTTCGTCTTCCTCAAGTATAAGACTTTATAGTTTTTTCCTCTTCTTCTTATCGTTAGGAAGAGGATGAGGCCTGCTCAAAGAACATTTGCTTCACTTTTGAGTCCTTATCTCTCGAGATACCTCAAGGCTTAGTAATTCATTCAATACTGCTTATATCAGATTCCAGCCTTTGTTCATAACATAGTTGTTGGTGAATTGAAGGAAATCAGGAGTGAGTGAATCTAGTATTATACTCACTTGGGTGCGCTCATCTATTATGGCCCCGTATAAAATCATTTCATTTATATGATTAGCCATGTTCGTAATACGGTCACGGTCAGAGTACTTTTACTCATCTTCGCTCATGTACTTTCTAGTAGTTTGATGATGCGTACTGTTCTGGATGAGCCTAACATGTTTTGAGGGAATCCATAATCTCAATGGCGCTTCCATCCCCTCTATTAGCTTTAGCCTACACGTCTCGACATGTCATGAAGTATAAGCCCGGGCTTTGTTATTGGCTTGAATCCAACGTTCATATGGTTCTCGTACACTACGAGCGACATTGGCTGCAAGTTCTGCAAGACATTCCTCAGTGAGAACAAATCTATTGTTCTTGCAGACCAGCACAATATTAACATTACTTTTCCACTTTACAAAAATTATCGCTGGCATATCTATTCGCTTAGTAGCTAAATTACGGGGTTTCAGAGGGCATATTATTGGCCGAAATTAATTAAAATAAAATGTATTATTAAGCAACGTATAAAGATTAAATATATTTGAATAGTAAACGATACTGAATGCATAGAAATTAAAACATATGAAATAAGAAAAATACTAATCCAAGGTAAGTTAACCCACTAATATGCCGCCGTAGTAGGTCATACTAATTATAAATTAAATTTGAGACTGAGGTTCAAATTGACAAATTGAGACTGGTAATGATCTTATATTTTCCTCATTTATTAACTACCTTTTATTTTCGGCCAAGATACAATTAACCGCTTAACTAGCCTTTAAGTGTGACCCATCGCTTTCGTGTTCTAATAACTTAACCCAAGATCACACAGAAGGTAGCTTCACCTTGAATACATCATCCAAACCCTATCGCAGCTGAAGTGCAACGATGATATTAGCCTGTGTGACACCTCCTAGGGAGGACGAATCAAGGCGCCACTGTGCGCCCACCTAAACCTCACCAAGTGTTGACTAACGATGGAGACTCGTAGGGCACATCGTCACATGCCCCTCCCACTCAATATTTTAAACTTATGTGTTTTCTAGTTATAAAAAAATCATATGTTTTATAATCCTTGTAAAAATTATTATATCCTATATAATTAATTACTAGGTTATAAGAATCTAATTCTATTAAATTAAATAGGCGTATAGAGTTCAATTGACCAGATTCCAGTTTATTAGTTAAACTAACTCAATCTAATCGTGGGTCAACTAGTTTAGTAAAACTTTAGCTCTATAGCAAAGGGCCTAATTAACTAACTTTAAGTCCAAACATTGGTTTGGGCTCATTGTTTATTTACCATCTTTTAACAAAATCAATCATTTTATTAAAATTGAATAATCTAGGTTAAACCCGCCTAACTATTAACCACGTTGAAGCCCAAATTAAATTAAATCTGAAATTTTACTTAAGTTAATCTATTAAACTATATCCATGTTATTTAATTTCTATTATTCAGCTGCAAATAAACAAACATTCCTAGTAGAACATGTTTCTAAAGGATGGCATACGATACAATATGGTGGGTATTCTTGTATGACATGTTATATGCATGGGCATGTTATCCGACCGCATCTCATACATTTGATAACATAAAGTAAATAAATAAATGTGCTGGCCTGGTGTTTGGGTGGTTTCTGTTTCACTGTCATAAACCTTTTGAAAAATAATGGAAAAAGATTAAATTGGCATAGCTTCTTGCAATTACATAACACCCCAAAGTAGCTCCATCTTTCATGTCCAAGCCCGTTGTGTACTTTTGGCCCACCAAGAATACAAAAAAAAAAATTACAAAAAATCCTATAATGGCTTACAAAGATCTAGGGAAAATAAGAAACCTAACCCAAAACACTATATAATTAATCTTAATCCCTTCATCCATCCATACATAAACACAAATAATCACAGATTAAAATATGCAAGAATGCCCACTCTGTAATGAATCAAGAAAACAATTTTCTTAAACACAATAAAAAAATATATTAATATGTATTTACATGACCGCTTCCGATACTAATAGAATAAAATCAAAAACGCAAGGAATTAGATTTCAAAATTTTTCCTAGTAAATCTTATTTTCAAGAGGAACCCATGCAAACACATATTAATATCAAAGGTGAAGATCGATATATAATTGCTTCGTTATAGGAGATTTGTCAAGTAGTGTGGCTGAAACAACTCCCCGCACTCCAGTGGTCTTCAATTCCGAATTCCTCCTTACTGAGGTAAAGGGCACCAACGATTCACCCGCAATACACTTAGTTTTTCCCGTCTAGATCTAATTTTACGCACTTCAACACATGAGGCAAGGGATCTCTCGAAGGAAGAGACTCTAGAGACTGTGGTTTGGAAAAACCTCCTTTTTTTTTTCTTTTTTCTTTTGCTTTCTCTTTTCTCTCAAAGACAACCACCACTTAAATATATCTCTCGCTTTCTGCTTTTAGTAGATGTTTCAAATCCTTACGATAAGGAAACGAATTAATTATATTTAATATTCTTAAATTCAAATCCTTATTAGATAAGGAAACGAATTAATAATATTTAATATTCTTAAATTCAAATCCTTATCAGATAAGGAAATGAGTTAATAATATTTAAAATTTGATTCATTTCCTTATCAGATAAGGAAACGAATTAATTATATAATAACAATTCAAATATTATTACCCTTTATTAATATTTCCTTACTAATGAGCAAACGAATTAAATTCGAATTTAAATAACAAACTAATTGTTATTTGTAAATTAAAATATCTCATCATTTTAAATTACTACAGAGACTCAGTGAATTTTATTCCAGAAATCATGAATCTGCTCATCGTAGTAATATAGAGGTGAATTAATCCATGGATCTGTAATTTCAAGCCCAATAAATTCAATAATTAATTAAACTCTTTAATCAATATTATTTTAATTTATTAATTTCAGAGTTAATCCACTAAAAACTTGAAATTGAAACTCGTCTACAAGATCGATTTTACTCCTGGAATTTAGAGTGTCCATTCATTTAACACGGGGTAGCTTCTGTATCCTCCAAGAAGCAGTTCAGAGTCGTGAAATTACCGCTTTGCCCCTCTAATTACATGCCTGATCTCTGCTTCCATTAATCCACTAGTGAACACTAATTTTATAAACTTGTTACCAGAGCGCCAAATCAGCCAGCCTGCAACTGTCACTTAAGGAATTCACACTCACCAGCCTAGGAAGGGTCGATTCTGTCCATAGTTCGCATTCTCAGCCGCATACACACGGCCTTCCAAGACACAAGTATTGGGCCCCATTTCATACCGGCTTACCTACACTCAAAGGTCCCAGCCGCGACAAACAGAGTCTATGACCACTGCACTGAGACTCGACCCGCATACGATCTGAGCGGGCTGCTTGGACCTGAGACAAACGGTATTTAAAAGCACCCGGGTGTCCCGCTTCTTCGTCCCGCCCCATATAATCTCATTATATGAGAGCCTCCATTAATGTCGCCATATCATTATGCACTCCGGACAGCGTCACTACCAATTATAGCGATCGCTTCACATATTTACTTGAGATCCTCAAATCTCACCACCCCATTACGACCATATTTATATTCCGTTGGCCCTTCGATCCTCTCGCGGTATGTTCCAAGTATACACCGGAGGTTGGGGTTACATTAATAAATTTGGGACACTTTTATTAATTTCATAAAACATAAATTCAAACTATGCTTTATGTGGCACTATCCTCAGAATAATCTCCCACTTGCTCTAAAGCATGTGAGACATGTCTTTAAACCCATCCCATAAGGGACTAAACGATTTCACAGAACGCTCAGAACAGATCCGCAAGGTTGTCTCTATGGCTATCTTCATAATGTGTACCACGTCACCCCCGTGCACGATCTCTCTAATCGATGATACTCCTCTCATATGTTTCCTCTCTTGTGACTCCTTTGGCCCTTTGAGCTTTCCATGCCCACTATTGTCACAAGAAAGTACTAAGGGTTTATCCATATTTGGAACAACTCTCGCATCCTGTAATGAACTTTCGAGTCGACCCGGCTTTAGTCAGCTTCACAAGCCGCTATATATTCAAATTTTTCCATGGAATTTCGATGCCTGGATTGTTTGACACTCTCCATACCATGCCTTCCACCACCAAGAGGAATATCGACCCGCACGCGACTTTCGATCGTCCTTGTCCGATATGAAGCTAGAATCAAGATATCTCTACGGATCTGTGTCAGCACCTCGAATAACCAACATATAGTTTCTCGCTCTTCTAAGGTACTTGAGAATGTGCTTTACCATTAATCCAAAGGCGCCAACCTGGGGTGGTTGGATTGGTAACGGCCGACACCCTATCGCATAGCGTATGTCTAGTCTTGTACATTGCGATGTCATACATGAGGTCGCCTTAACGTCGAGGCGCAGGAACCCATCTCACGCCCTCTTCCGAGGTGTCGTAGGACACTGCTCCTTAGAGAGGATAATTCCATGTCGGGTCGGTAGTTGACCCTTCTCAGAATTCTGCATCGAAAACCGAGCCAGCACCTTATCAATATAAGATGCTTGAGATAAAGGCTGAGTCCTGCCTACGATCCCTTATGACTGATCCCAAGTACATAACCCCGCTATCCTAAATCTTTCATTTGAAACTTTCGACAAATTTTACTTTTACGTCTAACAATAATCCCATATCATTCCTAATGAGTAGGATATATCTGGTGTACAAAGATCAAAAAGACTATTACTTTGGTTTCCTTTGATGTACTTGTAGACACAAGGTTCATCAACATTTTGTCAAACCTAAAGTTTTGATCGCCTCATCAAACCTTAGGTTCCAAGATTCCTCAAGCCGCTTTAAGCCCATAAATGGACCTGCCAGCCTGGGCACTTTCTCTCGCTTCTTGGCCTTCAACCATGAAACCTCCGTTGCATCATATAATTGCTTAACAAGATAACCATTCAAAAGTCGTTTCGACGTCCATTTGCCATATCTCATAATCGTGAGCAAATAAGAATGGAAAGAAGGATGCGAACGATTTAAGATAGCTATCAGGAGAAAGTCTCTTCATAATCGACTCCCTCCTTTTGTGTGTATAGCCTTTGGCTACTAAATGCATATGAAAGCCTCCACTTTCCCATCCACACCTCTCTTTTTCTTATAGATCCATTTCCGCACCCAATGGGCCTCCGACCGACCAGAAGATCTACAAGTTCCTGCATAATACAGCCAGACATAGATTCCATTTTCTGTCATGGTCAGTTAGCCATTTGTCTCCATCGGGATCATCCATCGTGATGCTTGTATGACAATGGATCACATCACTAGTATCGGTTACAACAACATTTGCTTCACCGGCCCCGTGCAGCGACTGGTTGTTTGTGAAACCTCCCACTCACGTCGAGGTGCAATGACATCCTCGTGATAGGATCTCGTAGTCTCTTCATACGCTCCCGCACTGTTACCGGCCGTCTGATATGACTGATTGTAATTCTCTAGTACAACCCTACTTCGAGGTCATTTGTAGTTTGCCATGTAGTCATTTTCAAGAAAGGTAGCATTCTGGCCGATAGAAATACTTCTTATCTCGAGGATCAGAGAACAACCTCCTCGTGCCTTCTCAGGCAACCAACAAAATGCATACTGCTTGTGTTCTAGCTTCCTAGTCTTTCCTTTTAGCATGTGTGTTGTACACCCCCATATACGGATATGACGTAAACTGGGTTTACGACCACACCACAACTCTAAGTGTGTGTGTTGGATAGACTTAGAGGGAACTGCATTCAAAATGTAGACTCAGCTTGCAAATAAGATATCCCTGTAATGATAGTGGCAATGAGGAGTAGAAGCTCATCATAAGACCTAACCATGTCAAGCATTGTTCGATTTCGCTAGGCGTTCCAGGCCGTGAGTCGATACAAATGCCGCTCAATTAGTGATCCTTGAACTCGTATCAAGGTATTCACCTCCTCGATCCGGATCAAGGCACAATAAATGCACTTACCTAGTCAAGCCAAATCATAGAATTCTTAAACTTTCAAAAGTTTCAGATTTCATTAGGTAAACATACTCAGATCAGAATAGTCGTCAATGAAAGTGACGGCATTCAGAATCGCCCTAGAATAGTATTCTTTCCTTTTAAAACAGATTAGATGATATCCTACTCATCGGGAAATGATATAGGATTATTGTCTGACGTAAAGAAATGGCTAGTTGAAAAGTTTCAAATGAAAGATTTGGGACAAGCGAGTCATGTACTTGGGATCCAAATCATAAGGGATCGCAAGAAATGCACTCCGGCACTGCCTCTCAAGCATCTTATATATTGATAAGGTGGGCCGGGGCTCGGGCTGGGTCGCAGAATTCCAAGGGTCAACTACCGACCCGACATGGAATTGTCCTCTCTAAGGAGCAGTGTCCTACAACACCTCAGGAAGAAGAGGACATGAGACGGGTTCCTTACGCCTCAGCAGTGGGAAGCCTCATGTATGGCATGTTGTGTACAAGACCAGACATCTTTTATGCGATAGGAATTGTCAGCCGTTACCAATCCAACCTTGGGTTGGCCCACTGGATTTCAGTAAAGCACATTCTCAAGTACCTTAGGAGAACGAGAAAGTATATGTTGATTTATTCAGATGCTGACCTGAATCCCATAGGATATACTGATTCTGACTTCATGTCAGACAAGGACAAATAAATTGACGCCTCTAGGCCAAGATTCACTCTTGGTGTGGAGTCAGTGGTATGGAGAAGTGTCAAACAATCCAACATCGCAATTCTACCATGGAAGCTGAATATATAGCGGCTTGTGAAGCAGCTAAAGAAGCGGTATGGCTCAAGAAGTTCTTTACAGATCTGGAAGTTGTTCCAAATATGGATAAACCCATAGTACTTTCTTGTGACAACAGTGGAGCTGTGGCAAACTCCAAAGAACCAAGGAGTCACAGGGAAACATATGAGAGGAAGTATCATCCGACAGATCAAATCGGTGACGCGGGCTGTTATGAAGATAGCATCGCAAGAAAGTCCCTATGGATCCGTCTACCAAGACGTTACCTACAAAATCGCTTGAGGGTCGCTTATCCGATGGGCTTAGTGACATGTCTCATGTTTTTAAGTGCGGGAGTTTGTTAGTGATAGTGCCCTCAGAAAGATGAATTTGAATTTATGTTTTATGAAATTAATAATAGTGTCGTATTTATTACATTTAGCTATTTTTGTGCATAATGTAAGAATGAAACGTCATAAAATCCCAGATTTATTAATGTAACCATAACCTCAGCCAGAGCAACAAATTGCATAATTCTAGAGGATCGAGGTTATGGATTATAAATCATATTGTCCGTAATAAATTAATTGAAGTTTGGGGATCTTCAAATTAAATATTACTGGGGCGGTCCGCTATCATTGAGAATGAAGTGACCTTAATCCGGGTCACTAATGTGGCGACATTAAAGTGGAGGCTCCATATATAAGAAAATTATATAAAGATGTGACCAAGGGGCGCTTAATTCTTTTTAAATACCGCTTGTCTCAAGAATTCAAACAGCGCCGCTAGATGATCATGCGCATCAGTCTCAATCCCGGCAGTCATAGACTTCTGTTTGCGTCAATCGGGCCTTTGAGTCAGCGGGTTAGCTCGGTTATGAAATGGGCCTATGTATCGTGCCCTTGAGGCCCATTGATGTATGCAATGGGACTATGATATGGACATGGAATCCAACCCTTCCTATGGAAGTCGGAAGTTGGTTCCCTTTAGGTTTTGGTTCGAACTTAACAAAGCTTGAGCTCTAATTTATAAATGTTTATAAATTAACTATTCACCAGTGGATTAATGGAACTTAAGGATCGTATATAATTAGAAAGGAAAACGGTAATTTCACCTAACTCTAGTTATGAACCACTGAGGATGTAACTCGCATACGATTTTCAAATCAATGGACACTCTAAATTTCGAGTAAAATCGACATCGTATGACAAGAGTTCAATTTCAAGTTTTTAGTGAATAACTCTGAAATTAATAAAATTAAATAATTGATTAAAGAGTTTAATTAATTATCGAATTTATCAGTTGAAATTACAGGTCCATGGGTCCCAATTCCACCTCCTATATTACTACAATGAACGATTCATGATTTGGAATAAATTGCACTCTCTGTAGTAATTTAAAATGATGAGATTATTTTAAATTACAAATAACAATTAGTTGTTATTTAAATTCGAATTTAATTGCTTGTTGAATAAGGGAAATAATCTATAAAGGGTAATAATATTTGAATTGTTATTATATACTCACTCGCTTCTTATCTCGATAAGGATTTTAATTAAATTTTAAATATTATTAATCTACTTATCTAATAAGGATTTGAACTTAAGAATATTAAATATTAATTCGCTTCCTTATCTCGATAAGGATTTGAAACGCCTATGTTCCGAGCGTAGATATATTTCCGTGGTGGTCAGTTTTGAGAGAAGAGAAACTGGAAAGAAATGGAAAAAGGAAGTTTTTTTCCAAACCCTGGTCTCCTAGAGAGTCTCTTTTCCTTGCTGCAGATCCCTTTTGCCTCATGTGTTGAGCACGCAAGGTAGATCTAGTGTAAAAACTCAGAGTGTATTTGCTCGAGTTCGACCGCTGTGCCCACACACCTCAAGTAAGGAGGGCGGAATTGAAGACCCTGGTGCAGGGAGTTGTTTCAAGCCTACTAGCCAACAAATCTCCTATAACAGTAACAGGTATAGATCTGATCTTCACCTTTTGATATTAATATATGTTTGCATGGGTTCCTACGAAAATAAAATTTTATGGAAAAATTTTACAACCTAATTTCACTGCGTTTTGATTTTATAGTCATAGACTCCTGTTTATGTCAACTGGGCCTTTTGAGTCATGGGTTAAAGCCCGTTATGAAATTGGCCCAATACTTGTGTCTTGGAGGCCCATTGATGTATGCAACCGAATGTGAACTATATATAATCCAACCCTTCCTATGGAAGTTTCGACAGCTTGTTCCCTTTAAGTGTCGGGTTCTGAA
Source organism: Tetrastigma voinierianum (assembly GCA_016808115.1). Classification (NCBI taxonomy): domain Eukaryota; kingdom Viridiplantae; phylum Streptophyta; class Magnoliopsida; order Vitales; family Vitaceae; genus Tetrastigma; species Tetrastigma voinierianum. Next base: position 844,044 of record JAEQBH010000143.1, read on the forward strand.
CCGAACAAGAGTGCGCCAATTTATAACAAGTTTATAAATTAATTGTTCATTAGTGGATTAATGGAACTTAAGGATCAAGATATAATTAGAGGGGCAAAACGATAATTTACCCGACTCTAGTTATGAAACTACTGGAGGATATAGAACTCGCATGTAATGATTAAATCAATGGACACTCTAAATTTCGAGTAAAATTGATACTGTATGACACACGAGTTCAATTTCAAGTTTTTAGTGGACACTCTGAAATTAATAAATTAAAATAATTGATTAAAGAGTTTAATTAATATTGAATTTATTGGAGCTTTTGAAATTTCATAAGTCCATGGGTCCCAATTCCACCTCCTATATTACTACAATGAACGATTCATGATTTGGAATAACAGACTCTCTCAGAGTAATTTAAAATGATGAGATTATTTTAAATTACAAATAACAATTAGTTGTTATTTAAATTGAATTTAATTCATTTTACTCATTGAATAAGGAAATAACTGTGAAAAGGTAATAATATTTGAATTGTTATTATATGAATAATTCAGCTCTTATCCGATAAGGATTTTGAATTAAATTTAAATATTATTAATTCATTTCCCTTTATCCGATAAGGATTTGAATCTAAGAACATACATAATTAATTCGCTTCCTTATCCGATGGCACTTGAAATCGTCATAAAACCCGAGCAAGTAGATATATTTCCGTGTAGTCAGTCTTTGAGAGAAGTGGAAACAAAAGAAAAAGAAAAAAAAGGGAGGCTTTTTTCCAAACCCCGGGTCTCCTAGAGAGTCTCTTCCCCTCAGAGATCCCTTGCCTCATGTGTTGAGTACGCAAGGTAGATTCAAGCAGAAAAACTAGAGTGCATTGTTCCGGGTCTCAATCAAGCAGCCTGGGCACACCCCAAGTAAGGAGGGCGGAATTTATGACTCCCCGCGCAGGAGTTGTTTCAACCTTACCGCTGACCTGACCAAAACACATGCACAAATTTATACCACGCATTGCCAAAAGACTACAACTCAATTCCCCTATAATAATGCCATAAAACTAATTGAGACTACATCAATAAATTGTTATGGATCAAAACACCTATTCAAATTCTAAGACTTATTATCCAAGGACTATTGTCTAATCCTCAGTAAATAAACCATTAAACTTGAGTGTGAGTTTCTTTAACTATCACGTTGATTAAAAGATATTTTTGTAAGAGAAAACCATTTTCGTGTGGTTTTGATCCAATATACTGCAAGTGCACAGGTCGACAAGTAATAAAATGGATTTAAGTCCAGATATCGATCCCACAGAGATCTCAAGAATTTTTCAATCAACTACCCCAACTACTTAAGCTCCATACTATTTGGACGATAATACGATAATGAGATTTTGCTTGAAAGCTTGGAAAATACGATGTAAAAAGAAAATGATTGAATAACAAATGAATTGAAGATTGAAATATCAAAATAACAAATTAGATTTAATAGCTATCTCTAAAGGAAAACATTGAATAATCACTATTGTGAAGAACTAATTCCTACGTCCCAGATCAGAATCCTTTTGTTTTCCTGAACCATGATCTTTAAAACTAGTCCAAGGATTAATATAGTGTGACTGGACTCTCCAAACCACACAGCTTCATCATCTCACCTTAATCATTTCTCTCGAACACAAGAGTATGCTGGAGCACTACTTTTAAACGAGTAGCCTTGTTCGGGGTATTTTTCTTTCTCAATACTTCATACCCACAACATGGACTCCACCGAGCTCCTTCAATTTAGTCATTGCTTCGAGGTTTGCACTATACGTCTCACCTCAAAATTAGAATAGCTTACTCTTTCCTTTGATTATCCTTGCTAACACGGGATCGAATTCACTATTCGACCAAGTAACTCTCCAGATACTTAAATTAATAACTCACTTAACTCATTCTCGGTTACAAGTGAGAAGAGGATGCTGATTTAAATATACAGAGTACATTAGATCAAAGAATATCGTCTAAATACCTTCCCGAATTTGTTCTTTACTCTCAGGAATGCCTTCTCTATGTCACTCAGAGGGCCTCCTTGAAATCAGAGCTGTAACAACCTCAGTATGGGTACAAGAGACTGAAATCGGATCAATCCAAGATACAAGCAAACCGAAGAAGTCGATTTAACATCCGGGTTCACTATAATGAATAAAATACGCAGAAAGATTATTTCGACAATAACGCTAATTCAATGGAAGCTGGGCTTCCTCTAAATTACCGATTATACCACATTACTACGATCACAACCATCAGAATCGAAACTGTGTTCGAAATCCAAAATTTGTCTGGAATTCAAACAACCATACAGTAATTTTAAGAAATATAAATCTGCATTCAGCTAAATCCTTTATAGCTAACGTTCAAATCCAAATTAGAACGAAATACAAACCACTCTAATCTAAACTAAATGGAAAAGAAAACTAAAATAAATTATTTTCCTTTCTCATCTTCATATATACTTATCACTTAACTCCCTAAAGTCCTTTCATGCCAGCTTGATTGTTTCCATATTTTCAAATTCCATAGGTTTGTTTTTCATATTGATCTCCACTAATGTAGGTAATTCCAGCTTTCAAGATCAATCAGGTCTTTTGGGCTTATATTGTTAAGCTTGGGTAATGGGTAGGATGGAAGGAATTTTTAGGTTAAGATTACCCCAACCTTTTCTCTCCTCTACATTCCTTTCTTCTTGTAGTTTCTTTTAATAAATTTCTAAACTTCGTGTTTGGGAGCATCTTTGATTTCTTCAATTCGTAATCGTATGTCCCCTATTTCTCACTTGTAATTTAACTAGTGGAAATTTCCTTGTTTGTCACTCCTTCAGTGGATAGTGTTTTACCTTTAGGCTTTTTAACACTCTTAGCGAACTTTGGGTTAGTAGCCCCATACCAGATGGCATTAGGTACTAGTGCTGAAACACCCTAAGAACTTAATTGTTCAAGAGAGTTAGGCCACAAGATAAAACTTATCCCTATGTTTCTTTTCTATTGCATTTTCGCCTTTGCCTTTTTCTCTCTTCATTCCCTTTTTCTTCTTATATTTTTCCTTGAGTTCTCAAAAACATATACTCCCCAAACTTCATTTTCTTCCTCCTTGAATTCCCCGGGTAACTGGCAGGTTCTTATCAAGGATTGATTTTAGGATGGGTTTGGGAGTTTCCATCGGGCTTATTTGAAAAATAAGCTTGCTCGCTCAATTTCCTAACTAAGGTATGCATCAAGATTTGAATAGTGGATGATAAATGGGTCAATCGATAAGAATGGCCTCGCGATCATCTCTTTGTCACCTATATCAACTAGGATTTCGCCTCAATCAATAATCTAACAAATCTAGAATTTGGATTGAAGTAGCTGTGACTAACCATAAGGATTTCCTCACTCATTTTTGTTGATGAGTAGTTAAATTAATTGATATTCAACAGGTTCCGACTTACCGTTCGCACTCACAAACTCAAAATATGTTTGTTCCTTCTATTGCATTACCTCCTCATTCCGGTTTTACCGCTTAGACTTAAGTCGTTTCGTGACTTTGTGTTTCAATCAAACCTGTATTCATCTGGGCCCCATTCTACATTTCCTCAAATTTTATTCCTAATCTAACTCGCTTCATTCAATTCAACATTACATCTCGCCAGCTTTCTTGCCTCGAACTAATCTTTACTTTTTTTATTTTCCAACTATGTTCACAAAAGCAATACAAAATTTAACAAACCAAAATAACACAACAATTCATTTCCAAATTTATCATTTTATTTCGATTCAATTGCAAATGTCGATACTACAAGTATGTTTGAGAATAAGGAAGGTCACTGGGAAGAAGTTTTTCCATCTTTTCTTTCGAAGAGGCAGCGAAAGATATTGGGGGGGATCCGTGTCTAGTGGTATTCAAATGAGCTTCGGGAATGGAGGGAATTTCATTTCTTCTTTTCCTTTCTCTTCTTAGTTTCTTTTCAACTTGATCTTCAATGAAGATCTCATCGAGAGATCAACCTTCTTTGCTTAGCTCATCTTGTCTCTTCCCAAGCCATCTTATCAGGTTTTCCATTTCAGTCATTATTTCCAAAATTTGGAAAGATTGTTGTTAATCAAATCCAAATTTTCTAGCCATTCTCTACTTGTAAGATTCAGCACTTGCTGGTTTCTATCATCTAAATTTTATTCTCAAATCTTTTGTAGACTTGTATAAAAATTTGAATCCTTTCGATTTGTTCTCCTAATTTGGCTTCCCGTTTACCTCCTTTTCTTCATGATGGTTAAGAGTCGAGAATCACGCTCAAATCGATTGTTATAAAAGATTCATGACTCAAATTAGGTTTCTCAGAGAAGATCGCATCTCTTTCCTTCATTTCTTTCTCAAGTCCTCTCTTTGTCGGGCCAAGAATCTCTTTCATCCTGCTCTTCTTTTCTTTTCGCTTCTTCCCATTGCCGATCTCTTCTTTTTTAACTCTTTTTCATAAACTCCTTCCCCGAATTCTTGTTTATTATTCCACTCTTTTCCCTTTCTTCCATCTTCTTCAGACGGGTATCGAGGACCTCCATTATTGAATTGTTCTTCAGGCTCCCTGAGCTTTCCCCTCCGAATGTTCCCATTTTGAATGTGGGAGAACTACTAAGGGGATGGAGAAACTAAGGGGCTTCTTCATCCCCGCCTTCATCAGTTCTGCAGAAATGTGAAAGTATGCCTGTGGAGGAAGTTCTGCCCTTCTCTTTCGCCAAAGAACCCCAAAGTCTCCTCTTCCTCTGGGCCTCTCAAGTAGCCGGAGCTTCTAGTTCCCCAATCAACACCCTTTTTCTGCTTCGGGTCCCTTGCTCACTCCCCTCACGCAGGGAGTGGTGGATGCCATAGAACTTTTCTTCTTCTTCCCACTCCCTTCACCTACCTTTAAACATAAAAACAACTATTTGTCGCAGGGATCAACCTCTTATTTCCTTCATGGTACCTCATTATAGAATTTTCAATTACTATTCTACATCAACTTGTACCCTCTGCACAGCATACAACATAATCGCTTCCTCGCTTCTCACCGTGCACATGTTTGTCGGGACCAAAACAGAGGCCAAGAATAACCATACCTTAGCCTCCCCTGCGCTGAGGCTTCCCCGTCGTGGCTTTTTGCCCTCCTTCACTCGTCCTACCAGGCTTTTCCGTCGCGAGCTGGGCAATCTTCTTAAAAAATTCGGGTTTCCTTCCAAGAGCTTTTCGAACTGACCTACAAGCCAGCCCTCGCCATTCCATAGGCTTCACGCCTGCTCCATATGGTACCCACACTCCTCTAACGAATTACAAAGGTCAGTTTTCCCGCCACTGTATTGGAGTAAAATTTTCACACAACTGTAGCTCACTTTGATGCTGGTAAAAGCTTCCCAACCTCTTGTTCAATCATCTTGAAAGGGTAATAGGTTTCGAATCTCTTTCTCGATACTTAACCCCTTGTCGCATAAGGCTTCTTCCATTTGGAATAAGCTTCCTCCCATACAAAATCTTCAATTCTTCTCTTGTTTTCTTCCTCGTCTCGCTCTTTCTCTAAATCGCGGTGTTTCCGTGCTTCAGGGCATCTCTTCATCGTCATCTTATCTGATTCTTCTTCTTCTGCTTGTACATATTCTCCATGATCTCTTCCAAAGTTGGGGGTGGACAAGCAGTTTGAGGTTTCAGCCATTTGAAACTAAGGAAAGTTTTCCGAATATTTTGAGCTGTGGTTTTCGTGAATTTAAATCGAAGGAAGGGAGGATGAATCCGCTTTCTGGAAAGTGGAGCGGGAGTGGGAAAAAGTTCTCCAACAGCTAAAATTCAACCAAGTTTTTGTGGGCTAATTATTATTTCATTAAATTCCGCTTGTCGCGACATCAATTTCAGCCACTTTTATTTAAGACATTGAATTTTAAAAGATTTAAGAGTGAGTAGTTGCACTGACTTTATGTCGCGACATACTAAGTCATCATGATGATAACTAGGTTTTTCTTTTTTTTAGGATATCAAGCCATTTCATGTTTGACTTTGTACTAAGTTTTGCTTATGTCGCGAATTTTATGCCTTAGCTTTTAATGATCTCAAAAACTTCTAAATTCCTTTATTAATCCTATACTCCTTTAGACATTTATTCAGCATTCCCAATCAGAAATTCACTAAGCAATTCACTCATATTTCATGTGTTTGGTTTAATTCTTTGTTCATGTCTGACATTTCGCAAGTTGGCCGGAGTGTCCTGGAGTCAGTTTCACTCACGCCTTCGCCGCAGACGCATACCGCATGATTCAAGAAAACTTTAATTAAACTACAATTAACTCCTCAAAATTAAATCCATTCTCATAAGAATCACTCAAAACGAAATGATCGCAAAAACAAATCTAAAGCAAACTAAATTTCTACGGGTCGCCTCCCATCACCGCGCCTTGAGTCCCAGTCGGACTCTCATTGCTTGGTTCTTCTTCCTCTCTGTGATAACCTCGCCGGAGCTCTTCCATTCCTTCCTCCTTGCTTAGATACGCTTCGCCTTGTCCATCGACTCTGAATTCTTCTCCAAGACGCCCCATCGTCACCGCTCCAAATGTATTGCTTGACACCACTGTGCCCACTCCATTTGGATTTCAACTTTCCGGAACAATTTCGGCCTAGAATTAAATAGAGAACTTGTTCCCCCCCGCTCTCCGAACTCTTCTCAAGATCCTTGATCATGCCATTTCTTTGTCTTATCCTTGTGATTCTATTATCATAGGCTTCATTTCTCAATTCTTCCAGCTCGCATAATTGGAGAAATTCTCTTCTCAAGTAGCTTAAAATCGGGGTTCAACTTCGACGGCCCACATTGCTCAGATTCCACCTCCCAGAGGTAGGTAGACATGGTTTCTGCCAAAAACAATTCAGATGGGACATTCCAATGGGAGTTTAGGATGCAGTCCGTAAGCCCAAAGTGCAACACATCGTTTGAAGACCAATCCTTCCCGCTGAGCTCTGCGCCTTTCCCAAGCATTCTTTAACTCTTGTTGAAATTTCGCTTGTCCATTGGTTTGGGGATGATAAGCTAGACTCATTACATGCTTCGATCCTATACCGCCGATGAGTTTTGCAAAATATTTTGTTTGCAATGGCTTCCCCATCACTAATGATAGTTCGGGTGTTCCAAATCGTCAAAATGATTTTTCGCAAGAAGCCTACAACCCGTATTAGCATCATTCCTGGATGTCAACGTCTGCACCCATTTGAACATAATCAAACGCTAGCAAGATGTACAGTTCCCAAATGATGGTGGGAATGGTCCCATAAAACCCATTCCCATACATCAAAGATTCGTGACCACCAATATACCTCTTAGGGCATTTCATTTCTACATTATTTCAATTCCTTTTGGCATCTATCACACAATTTAACCCACTCACATAAATCACATATAAATAATAAAACTCAGACATATCTTATGAATGCTCTTTCTCCCTAAAATGACCCTATATGGTAGATGCATGGCATTCATTCGACTTCAATGTCATTTTCTTCTCGCACATGATCTTCTACATCATGTCAAGAGACCCTTTTAAATAGTAGTGGATCATCCCAACATAATAATCGCCGTCGCCTGAGTTTCTTCACAGGCTGAATTCAAGGAACTACTCCCTACAAGCTAAATAGTTCACAATATCAAGATACTATGGAAGCTGAAGAAACTTAAATAAATAGCTTTATCCGTGAAGTCTCACAAGATTATTTATCTTCTCACAGCGTTTTTCTATTCTTGACAAGTATCACCTATCACATTGTCACACCCCTTTATCCTCGATCTCCAAGTCAAAATCTCTGTACACAAAGACCCACCTTATCAATCTCGCTAGCCTTCTTGACATCAAAATTTGATCGTCGTATTACGTATGAATAATAACATGGATCCAAATGTATCGCTCGGGAATTTTCAGCGTTGTAACATTATGGCAAGATCTCCTTTCGCTTATTTGAGTAATTTTCTCAGGTTTAATGAAGGCTCTACTAGCATAGTATATGTCCTCCAATATTTTCTCCTTTCTTTGCCTCAGACGTACTCCCATAGCAAAATCAATCGGCATCACACATTATTTCAAATCCCCTGGATCCATTCCTTCCGTGCAGCCATTATGAAAAGAACTAATTTGATCTTGATCTTCTGCAAGCACAAATTTTCGTGAGCCATCAAAATTAAACTCAGATCCTCTCCCAAAGAATCCTGATGTGGTCATATTTTGAGAAGCTCTGATGAATCTCCATAAAACTGCAAGATGCCCTGCACAGCTTCTACTCCTTTATCATGTGTGGTGCAAGAGTTTTGATAATGGATAATTTAGATCGTCTACCAACAAAGAGTTGGTAAATTTTATGCCCAAGAACAATAGCTTCGTTACTCATAAATGGTACTTCACCTGCCAGCCATTGTTTATTCGTTATCTTGAAGCAACGCCTGTGTTCTTCAAACATCGACAAAATCGATCCATACATAAAAGTGAAGTCATCCATAAAATTTCCATAACCTCTTCAACCGTCCAAAATATCACATCATACACCTTCGTGGAATGTAGCAGATATCACATGTTCCCAAAATGGCATCCTTCAAGGCAAAAGGTACCATAGGGGTACGTGAACTCGGCTCGTCCTCACAGCAATCTGATCAGACTCAATACCCCATCTAAGAAACAAAATGAGGCGCCCCGCTAATCAGCTCCAACATCCTGATCACACGGGCAAAGGGAAACATCTTTTCTCGTACGTGGTTCGGGCCTTCCCGTAATCAATGCATACCCTCCATTCAATACCGTTTTGCCGAATCAATTCATTTTTCTCATTACATCACAAGAAACCCAATTCTTCTTAAACCATAATGGGATCTGGCTCACCAAGGACTATTATCTCGAAATCGTGATATAAACCAAAGATCCTGTATTAAACTGAGGAACCCTTCTCGACTACTTTTCATTATTGATTTAGCTCTCTTATGTCTACATATTGAAGTTTAGTGTATTTCGTGCTGCTGTAATATGACTCGATACCTCACTCTTCAATGGACTGCTTATACTTGTGTTGGTATTTTTAAAGAACTTGTTCATCATTTAGTTTAGGTAGATAAACAATAAGACTTCATGATTCCAATACATCAATGATTTTTATACTTTACTTAGCCCCCCTCTTCACTCGGTTTCTTGATGAATTTCCCTTTTCATTATTTTCCCTTTGTCATTTCATTTGCTTCAAAGCCTTAACATAGCTTATAGAAATGAAAAACTGTCAGATGGACAATCTGTATTCATCTTCAATATACTCGGGAATTTATCTCTTTTCATTGATAAAAATTTGAGCATTACACTATTGTGAACATCAGAGTCAGAGGTATGTGACATCATCAACTACATTGCAATTTTCCGCCTATATCTATATTCCAGATGCTTTTGATCAAGTTGGAAAGCAAAGAACTTCCTCTCCAACCCTCAAGGTAAGAACTCCGTATGTCGATCGTGGCCCAAGAGGTTGTGGAATGGTCTCCCCAAAAGAGCAAGGGTACTGTGAATCTTCTTCCATGTCCGCACGATGAAGTCTACCGGGAAAACAAATTTCCCAACAAATACCAAACATCTTCCAAGACTCTTCGTGGTTTTACCATCGACCGTTCGCCATTTGAAGAGTAATAGTGGTGGGAATAAACTCCACCAAACTTAATTGTTTGGCAACAGAAAGAGGCATCAAGTTTATACTAGCTCCTGAGTCACAGAGAGCTTTATGGACTTCAACTCCTCCAATGATGCAAGGAATTGTAAAACTCCCTGGATCCTTCATCTTTTCTGGCAATTCTTTCTTTATCACAGCACTGTAAGTAGTAGTGAGATTCACAATCCCTTATTCTACTATCTTTTCTTTCTTGCTCAAGATGTCCTTCGTGAATTTTGCATAGAGTGGCATCTCGAGTCACCACTAGAAAAGTGGCATACTCATTCTAAATTTTCCAAAGGTTTTCAAAACCTTGCAACCGCTTCCTCTATTTTTGATTTCGCAGCCTCGGTGGAAATAGGATCGCAGTCTAGAGCCTTGATATCCTTCCTGCTCACTCCTTTCTTTTTCTCCAAAGGCTTCTTCCTTTTACGGGCTTTCTCTTCTTCACATTGCCATTTTTCTTTCATCTTAACTCCTTCCCACTCCTGCCGCACAAACATGCAAAATTTTGATTCTTCTTCAGGTCACTTTGGGAAGGCATCTTCCTCCGGTTTTCATAGGCTGTGTGGCCACCGCCTCTACTTCAGGTTCCGTGTTCTTCAGTGACGATTGGTGGTGTTTGAAATTTTCAGAACTGGTACAGCTTTGCTTCCCAATTCGCAAACTGCTCACGGAGGTTCAACAACTTATTATCCCCCATGAAATGCAAAGATCCGGTTTCAAAAGATTGGGCCTCCGACCCCGATATTCATTTCGTGTTCATTTCACGTCGAACCCGTGGTCTGATAACCCCGCTGAGGGGCCTCTGCCCATACCAAATTTCACAACCCTCCACCATACGAAATTCCCTTGGGCCGGTTCCTCGCGTGGTCGGGTGGATAATGTGTCATAAAGTTAGTATTGGGTTTGAAATGGTAGTTTCTTGGCTCACCCAAGATACTTCAACCTCTTCAAAGATCATAAAATTGTTCTTCGCAGCTCTCTCAAAGACTTCCCTTCAATAACTCTCTTCAACCCGCCCTATCCATGGGCGTTGTGTGTCTTCCTTCGCTTGTCCATCCCGCGCATAATGGCATCCAACTTGGCCTCCATGGTCGCCATCTTGCTCAAACCTCCATGATCCCTTCTCTAAGAGCTCTCCTTGAAAACTCGTATGAGTTTTCATATTGCATTTTAATGTGTCTTCACTCCAATTTATCGCCTCTTCAAAGACTTTTCGTCAATGCTCCACAACAGAAGCATCAATGATCCTCTTTGATATATCATTCAAGGCATGATATACAATGTCCATCTCGAGTCTTCGATCTATCCCATGGCAATGGACATCTTCTCAGAACCGCTTCGAATCTTCCCAAGCTACATATGCTTTCATCTTCCCCTCACAAATACAATGATTTCCCCCTCCTTCGAGGTGAGGGTCGGGGAAGAATCTACCTAAGTAGGCCTCTACTAACTCCTCCCAAGCATCACCGCAGCCATATAGTAAAGATTCATACCATGTGCCTGCCGATCTCTCAGAGAGAATGGAATTAGATGTGGGCTGATGACTGTCTCACCCTATCCAACTTCACTCAGACAATGCATCCCGAGAAATCTTCCGTGTGCTCGCTTGGGTCCTCTCAGTGGGATGACCGGGCAAACCGATGCCATTCGACCATTGTAATTAGTGCCGGCTTAAGTTCCAAAAATTATTTGCACACAACTGGCCGCTCGATCGCAGAGTACTCATCTTGAATAATAGCGCCCGTATCCTTATAGACGTTGATCGAGGCCTTCTAGTCGCTTCTCTATGTGCTTCATTCTCGATCTCCGTCTCTTCATCCGCCATGGTTGAGTTTTCCGCCTCTTATCTCTTCTCAAGCTTCGAAAGTGTTCTTCTAATTTCGTGTCTCAGCTGAATCAGATCGTTGCTTCGTTTCCTATGCATTCAAGATTTTCATTCCTAAATCAAAACACACTTACATTAATAGGATTAGTCCGGTCAACAACATTTTCACATAATGTTGAAAGGTTAGTGGCAAAATAACCAACGCTTGAAAAGCTATTTTGTTCTTTTCTTCAAAATGTCCAAATTAAGATTTTCCTTCATTCAATATCATTTACTAAATTCTTTCGATCCCCGCAACCCGCGCTCATAAAAACTCATAACTGACCAAACACATGTACAAATTTATAACACTATTGCCAAAAGACTATTAACTAATCCCCGACAATAATGCCATAAAACTAATTGAGACTACATCAATAAATTGTTATGGATCAAAACACCTATTCAAATTTAAGACTTATTATCCAAGGACTATTGTCTAATCCTCAGTAAATAAACCATTAAACTTGCAAGAGTTTCTTTAACTATCAATGCTGATTAAAAGATATTTTTGCAAGAGAAAACCATTTTCGTGTGGTTTGATCCATACCGCAAGTGCACAGTCGAAGTAATAAAAATGGATTTATGTCCAGATATCGATCCTAATGTAGATCTCAAGAATTTTCAATCAACTACCCCAACTACTTGGTTCCATACTATTTGGACGAGTAATACGATAATGAGATTTGCTTGAAAGCTTGAAAATAATGATGTAAAAGAAAAATGATTGAATAACAAATGAATTGAAGATTGAAATATCAAAATAACAAATTTAGATTTAACAGTTATCTCTAAAGGAAACATTGAATAATCAGCTATTGTGAAGAATCAATTCCTACAAATTTGCATCGTAACTTTGTTTTTCTCTGAATTACGTATCTTTTAAAACTAGTCCAAGGATTAATCTAGTTATGACCTAATTTCCAAACCACACAAGCCATCATCTCACCTTAACCTGCTTTCTCTCTCGAACACAGAGGGTGAGATAACTACTTTTAAATCTAGTGAGCCTGTTTCCGGGGTATTTTTCTTCTCAACAACACTTCATACCCACAACATGGACTCGTGCACTGAGCTCCTTCCAATTTAGCTTCATCACGAGGTTTGCACTATACCCGGTTCCCACCAAAATTAGAATAACTTACTCTTTCTGATTAGATCCCTGCTAAGACGGATCGAATTCACTATTCGACCGAGGTGAACTCTCCAGATACTTAAATTAATAACTCACTAACTCATTCCCTACTACAAGTGAGAAGAGGATGTATTGATTTAACATACGTAGCACATTAGATCAAGAATATCAGTTCAAATACCTTCCCGAAATTGTTTCTTACTCTCAGGAATGCCTTCTCTGTGTCACCCGGATGGCCTCCTGGAAATCAGAGTTGTAACAACCTCGTTATGGGTACAAGAGACTGAAATTGGGATCAATTCCAAGATACAAGCAAAACCAGCAAGTCGATTTAACATCTGAAGTTCAGCTATAATGAATAAAATAATCAAGCAGAAAGATTATTTCGGTAATAACGCTAATCACGAAGCCGGCTTTAAATTAATGATTATACCATGCTACTGGCTTCACGATCAAGTAAACCATCAGGACCTAAACCGGGTGTTCGAATCCAAAATTTGTCCGTAATTCAAACAACTGTATAGTAATTTTTAAGAAATATAAATCGCATTCAGCTAAACTTTACGCCTAACGCTCAAATCCAATGAACGTAAAATATAACCACTTGCACCTAAACTAAAATTGAAAGAAAAACTAAAATAAAGAAAAGTAAAGAAAAGAAAAGAAAACAAAAATACAGAGCTTCGCGAACCGATCTTCTTCAAGTCGCCAAGAGTTGCTTTTCGCTGGTAGCACTTCAGACGGTGAGTCGTTGGCCTCAATTCCAATGCATTCTTTTGTGGATTTCCGGGCGGATCGCCCATGTTGTCGCTCGTGTCACACCAAATCCCTTGTCGCGACATCGCTAGTTCGCACTTGTTGGCAAAGATTTATCAATAAGTCATGAGCATTCCTTTGTTTTCTGAAAGCATCTTGCGTTGCTACAAGGAATCAATGTTTCGACATTAGCGGGCGTCGCGACATCGATTTCTTGTCGAGCATCACCCTACTTCAACTTTGAACTGATAGCTTCGAGGTCGCGATAAGAATTTCGTCGCATCAACTTAAGAACCTAAATCCTTAACCTGGTCGCCCTCGATGTCGCGACATCATCTCTTGTCGCGACATCAACGGCGCTCCACGTGTTTCAACCTGTCAGTTCTCATGCCGCGACATCACCATGTCTTTGCAGCTTTCAACTGATGGTTCCTGATGTTGCGACATCAATATCTTGTCGCGACATCACTTTATGGCTTCCGCAGCCTTGAACCGGTCGCTGCCCGTGCTCGACATCGATCTCTCGCCGCTGGCATCAACTTAAGTCTCTCGTGATCTCGAATCGGTAGCTTGGCGTCGCGACATCGATCTCTGGTCGCGACATCAACTTTCGTCTCTCGGAGGCTTCAATCGTTGCTTTCGTGTCGCTGACGCTGGCCTTCCGTCATAAATGTTTCATGTCTTGCATTTTCAATCGATGGTTTCGGCGTCGCTACATCAACCTCCTTGTCGCGACATCAACTGCGTCTTTACGCTTTGAATCGCCGTTCTCGGTGTCGCGACATCGATCTCTTTGGCCGCGACATCAACTTAAGGAATCAGAACCTTCAATCGAAAGAAGTCCTATGTCACACTCAATGATTCGTCGCGACATCGATATGTCTTCGAGGCTTCAATCGGGTTGCTTTGGTGTCGCTGACGTCACCGTCGACAACAACTAAGTCACAATCAGCTTTCATCTTTTCAAACCCCGGCTATGCATCAAGGCGCTTCTTCGTCACGACCTCCATCCCTTGTTCGCGACATGACCGCCGTCGCCACATCACGATGTTATCGCGACATCATTCCTTAAGTCTCACGAGATTTAGTCCGCCGGTTGCTTAACTTGTGATGCAACCATGACCTGCATCAAATTTCCTTCAAATTTTCTGATGCCATGACTGCATAAATAATTTGTGCAAGCCCAAAGCTGCAACATTAGTTACCCAGTTTGCTTTCATTTTGCCACTGCCATTTTACGCATTTTACTCCACGGTGCTGCATTTACCTACTTGCTTTTCTTCTTTCTTTCACACTCCTTGCTAATAACAAATTGGTGAGTTTCTTCATATTACGCATATTAATTATTCCTTTTCGGATGAAAATCAAACGGAAAATGGATTAAAATAGGTAGCTTTTAAATTTCATTAAGCTTCTTAGCGAAAAATCTCTATATGATAACGGTATAGTCTGATCTTCACCTTTTTGATAATAGTGTTTGCATGGGTTCCTGCGAAAATAAGATTTTCTGGAAAAATTTTAAAACCTAATTCCGTTGCGTTTTGATTTTATTTCCAACAGTATGTTCTGCCGTAGAAGTGGTACCATCCTTCGATGGAAACTGTGGCTCTTGGTCCAGAGGCTGCCTAGGAAATCATTGACCGCTGGAGCCCCTTTAACAAGAGGGAGTCTTCGATTGTGCTAAGTAGTAATCCATCCCCTTCCCCGACTATTTGGATAGGAAGTACTTCCAATGGCTGGCCGAAGATGGGATGCTCATCCACAACCACGACTTTAACGAGTCGGTTGAGCTGGTATGTTTTTACTTCTAGTACTTGAACTTGAGTTTTGTGTTGTGATTTTCTTCTAACAACTCCTCTTTTACAAGTTGTCATTGTTATTCGGAACATGGCTCGCTAACATAGGGAATTCCATGCCCATCTAGTCGATGTCGAGATGTTGCAGCTTTATGCCTAGTCGACCGTTTCCAAGCACTAGGCCTTGGACGCCTCCCTGGCTAAGACCAAATCTAGGTCCACAGCTGCTTTGGGAGAGTAGGAGGCTAAAGGCTGAGTCACAGGAGAATGTGTGTAGGCGGAAGGAGGACGGGTTAAGAGGAAGCCCCCGGGTTACTGGTATTCTTTGTAGCAATGGGTGATGCAAAGGCAAGGGTGGAAGGTGACCTGGCTAGGGTCCAAGACGCATTGGCGATTATGGAGGAGGCCAAGCGCAAGGCATAGGCGGAGACTGCCCGCCGAGAGGTTAAGCGGACGTCACTCCTACTAAAAATCAGGGCAACTAGGGATGAGGTGTCTTCTCTCCACTCCCAGGCGAGTAAGGAGAAGGAAGCCATAGAGGAGGACTACCAAAAGGCCTTGGAGCTAATTTTCACTTATGGTTATGGGTGCTGTTGATTCGTGCCACAGTAGGTTGAGCGGAATCAACAAAATTTATATCCTATATTCCTCCTACTGCCGTAGTCAAGCTACTGCAGTATAGCGGTCTAGGAATTGAAGACAGGGATGAGTTTTCATCTAGGAATGATTTCATAAGTGTGAAAGGTAGGCTTTTCTATTTGGATTTTGGATTTGTTTCAAAAACGGTGTGAGTAGTTTGAAAGTGAATAAGCGTAAAAATTTAGAGTGATGTGTGAAAAGGTAACTTTGAAGATTTAGGTCACTAACTTGATAACATAGGGCAAACAAATTATTATCGGGTTTTATCACCTCGTTGTAATGGCTTGGCACTTACATAAGTGAAAGACCATGCCGGATCTTTGTTTAACTAGCAAGCCTAACCCTAGAAACCACTCCCTGGCTGAGCTGACCACAGGGAAACATGCATCTATAGCCCCTTTTAGTTTGAAACCCTAACATTCCAGCATCATTTCGATGGCTCGCAAAGACCATCTAAAAACCACGGTGCATCTGCATAATAAGTATACCTTTGTATCCTAAAGCATGGTAAGTATTGTCCAAAGTCATGACATTAAATGATATTCAACCTTAGTTTGAAGATGGGGCCATGTCGATTACATGGCAGTCGACACATGGGGACAGCACCTTAGCGCCCCACAGCCAAGCTAGCTTCCTTCATCTTCAAGAGAGCATGAAGCATCTCTTGAGTTGTCATCCTCAAGAGGGGTGTTTAGCCTAGAAAATGAGAGAAAGGAGAGAGAGAGAGAAAACGAGCCTATTGTTTGCGAGATATTTACATGAAATAAAAATTGTGCCAAAATATTTCTCTCCAATTTCTTCTCTCTTTGTTAAAAATCAGAAAATTTCGCTAGGCATTGGCAATTTCGCTAGCTAGCGAAATTTCGCTAGCTTAGCGAAATTTTGGGTGATAAGTGGCCCCAGTTTTTAAGCTAGGAGCAGTGTAAGCGAAATCTGTAGATTACAGCGAAAATTCACAATTTCGTTAGGATTGTGAAATTTTAGCTATGATTACCAAAATTTTCGCAATCGGTAGGCTTTCCAGTAGTCTTAGCAAAAATTCACAAAGATTCTTTGATCTTCCTTTGCATGGCCTCACCTTCCTATCTTGCACCAACTTTTATCACTTCATAGCCGTTCTTTCTTTGATTTTTTGGTATGTTTGATGGCTGATGAATGGTTCCGATTTCATGGTTTTAGCATATGTCTCGATATTGAACTCTCAAGATGCATAAAAACACATAAGAGCAACCAAAAATAACCTCTAAGCGGCATAAGTGATACTAGAACATGAACACTTCAATTGGCATAAGGTGAGGCACTGATTAGTGCGAAAGCACTTTCAGAAACCTATCTGAAATAGGGTCCAATGGCACTTTTGGGCACTAATCACCCCAACGAAGCGTTGCTAGTCCGCTTATGTGCAAAACTAAAGGAGATGTATGCAGTGATTTTCAAAAAAGTTTATTATTCAAAAGATTGTATATACAATAAATATTATCTTTAAATTGAAAAATTGGCTTCAAGTTTAAGAAAACCGACACTGAAAAGAGGCAAAACCATTCAAAGACAATTTCAGGTCAATATTGGTTCCATGACTTTTAGCAGATTTCCACCAAAGTCTAATTGTTCTTTATGTAACGGTCGAGCCAATAAATTTGCAAAATTGTTCCCTCCCAACTGCTTTGGTATGGCAAATTGTTGAGCTTGACCTAGATAAGGATAGTTACGCGCTGTTGTCTTTGAAACAACTACATTGTAAAGATTTTGATACTCAAAACCCGATTTCACCAAAGTCCGTGTAGCGAAGGGTCCACCGATGACTCGACCAATTAAGGTTTAGGGCATCAAGTAAAAGGATCATGACCACAAACTCTACAGGCTTAGCGTACTCGAATGACTTGAAAATCAAGCACCTACAAATCGTTAAACTCTACCTATCCACCCATATATGAACACTAAATCGATGACAACCAATTAAGGCTTAGGGAATCGGGGCTTGAGAGCTTCATGCTTCCCCTCGGATAGGTGTTCGAACGAAGAAAAGCGTCGCGACTTTATTTTTCTTTTCTTCTTTTCTTTTTCTCTTTTTTCTTTTTTTTTTTTCCTTTTTTGGAAGACTACATTGGTCTTCAAATGTGGGTAACACAAACCTATCCCTGGAGTTGCCAACATGCTGAGCTGGCTGTGCAGAGTGAAAGGCTTAACTAGTTGTGACCTATTGAAGCGATGCAAGGCGTGCGATGTGTGAATTAGCAAGGAGAAAATGTTCAAGTTAAGCATGCTGGAAATTCAATTGACCAAAAATTATATCAAACATGGAATTTGTTCTAACATAAAGGTGATAAACAGGGTTTCAAATTTTCCATTTTAAAGGCAATTCAATTGCCCAATTAAAGCAATTCAATTGTCCAGTGAAACTAATTAAATTGTTCGATTGAAGGCAACGATTACATAAGATGGAGGCACAAAAAATATATGCAAAAGTGTGTATATATATCTTGAATAGCTTTTGATATAATGATGTGTGGTACTTTGTAGCTAAGCATGCAAAAATATTAACATATAGAACAGCGGATCTGAAATAAATTTATTGGCGGTTGATAAAAATTTAGTAACTTCTATACAAAATCATAAAGAAACAACCACCTGAAACTGCTTTGTGGTGGTGGTAGGTCTGTAGCTACTGCTGCTGCAGCCAATACATCAAAGATCACGAGATCTTTGCTGGCTGTAGGCTCCTCCCTGCGATCGGAACTTTTGAGGAAGACCCGGGTGAGTCATAATGTCTATGCTGACATGGAGTGACAACGGAATTGACCTGATCCTGGTGCTAGTAGGCGCGATGAGCAAATAGCATCCATCACTCCGGCTATCGGTACAGGCGTGAGACATACTTTCGGTGAATGGTGTCTTTGGTAGAATGGGCCGGGTGTATGCTTCTGCGGCGCGGATGTGGTATGTGGAGGAGGATGGAGGGGACATACAACGGGCCGGACTCCTGTATCTCGGGGGCTCGGGGCGGGCCTATCGTCTCTGTGGGGGTCCTCGGCCCTTTGTTAGAGTCTGCTCCTCCACAGTCCTGCTTGCCGAGGAGGAAGAATCTGAGGCATGGTCATCACTCGCTCCAGTGACAGGACTAGAGGGCATCGGATCCTCCTCTCAATCCTGGGCTCCTCCGGGAATCCCAAATGCTCGAGAACTGGCAGAGTAGTCTCGTCGTGATGGAGAACTCTCGGCTCAGAGCCCAGGTCCTTCGGGTTGGACCTTGCTCGAATGCATGAGGAGGTCATCACCATTTCAGGAGGGCTGAACCCAGTATCCCTCAGGATCCGTTAAAGAGCCTCAAGAGATGGCTCCTCCATTGCACATAATCTTTGTAGCGGGAATGATGGTCAGGATAAATGGTCGTCAGACATCGAGGCGGGAGGCGCCTCTTGAAAATCTTGGTCGGTGTGGTGTCTCGACCGGTGTTCGAACCATCTCGAGTCGGGTGGGCCCGATCTATAACCCTCTGCATTGGCCGGCGGTATACGCAGGCCCAAAGCTGCTGATATATCGGCCGCTCTGAGTACTCCGCGGCGATCATCGATAGAGAACTGAAGCTCACGCGGACCATCTGCTCCTCGAGATGTCATCAGTGTCCTTTGCTGTACCGCTCGGGGGGTAATAATCGCATCTCGGGGTCGTGAGAGGCCGGTGGGATAATCCTCGATCAACCTCATAGAATCCCTAAACTTGGGATCAGCCCTCAGCGTTGGGACGTCGTAGAATGACTCTGATGAAAGTCTGCGGTGGGCATTACATTCCCGGAATGGGGTTCCCTACGAGACAACGGCCTCGATCCTGGGCGGGTGGCATGGCGATGATGTAGCCTCTGCCGGTAGATGTGGTGGTGATGGCTTTGGGCGGGGTCGGGAGGGAAGATAGGCGGCCTGGAGCCGTGTGCGGGCCCGCTTCAGGAGGCGGGCCCTCCCCCAACTCATACGAGGCACGGGCGATGGGGCGGGGTCCGTCCGTGTCTAGTGTCGGCGAAATCCACGGGCTCCTCGGAGTGCGCCTCGGGGACCGGTGATGGATGCTGGGCCGGGGCCGGGCTGGGGCCTCTCGCTGCAGGTGTATTTAATCGACAGCCGGCCGAAGGAGGACCCACCCCTAAGTGCGAACCATAGCGCCAGTGAAGAGCCTTTGGGGGCGGGCGAGGCTCAGTAGTGATGCTGGCCCCGAGTGCAATTTATCAAAACTTCTGGCTGATCCCTGAGATAATGCGAACCGAGGCGCAGGTCTGTGATGAGACGTGTAGCTCTGGCGGTGGCTGACTCTAATGATGGTGTCGGTGCTGGTGTGGCTAGTGCGGCGGGAGGGCACAATGTCGACGACTGAGATCAGAGCGGGGCACGGGCGGGGCGTGGCGGTAGGGCTCGGCCTCACGGTCGGCTGTGGTTGCCGCGGCGGTGGGGAGTGTCGGTCGAGGCTCGGTCGTGCGGGGCGGTAGTTGGTGCGGGTGGTGGGCGGTGGCTACGGGCTCTTGAATTAAGATGGCTGGGCCTTAGCTATGGGAGGAGATGAAATGGCTAAAAGCTTTTGGCCTCCCGGGTTTAAATAAAATTCGGAGCGGTAGAGTCCCATTTCCACGATTTTAAGCTATATTAGGAATTTGGTGATCGACATCACCATCTACATTTCAAAATTTTTTAGTTTAAATATTAATAAAATAAGAAATAAAAAATTATATAATAAATTAACATATAATACTATATACAAAAAAATCACTGTAGATACTATAGTATAATTACAAAGTTACTAAATATGGATACTTTGCTAATTTAAAACTTTCTAAAATAACTAAAATTATTAAAATTTAGCTAAATTAAAACAAACTAATCATAAATTTTTTGAAGCTTTACTTGATTCGGTTTTTGAAAACACCGAACCAGTTCAATATCAAAAATTTACTCAAGGAGGGTCGAAAGGGAGGTGAGTCTCCTCCCAGAGCCGCCGATGATACGAAATTGTCTCCTTGTTGTTGGACTTTTCATTGGTGACTTGGTCCTCAGATGGACTTCAGGCTGAACAATTGCCTGTAGTGGGCGATGGCAATTCAAACACATGATGCACGCCCAGGCGACTATTCACTTGCAGTTCACGGACATGGCTTTCTGCATCTTGACCATTTGAAACAACTTCATGAAGTTTGATTTTCATTTGCTGCGGTTGTGTTTGTTGTTTAAATGGAATATGTTTAACTCGAGGTCATGTTACCAAGGTAAGTTATGACTCCATTCCGGCAATTGATGATTTACGTGGTGTAGCCCGAAATGGTGCTTCCTAAGATGATTGGCACATGATTGGGTTCATTTGTAATTGGCTCGGTGTCAAGCACTACAAAATCCAGGTATGGGAATTTGTCTATTTTCACTAAGGACATCCTCAACTATCCCTTAGAGATTTTACTATCTTGATCTATCGACTGATGATAGTGTGATGTTAGTAGGTTTAAGTTACTTGAACCTAGCTAACCCATACTTAGAGTATGGCTGATAGGTTCCTGTGGCTCCTAGGTCGATGAGGTTTGTATACAAGTCCCTGATATTCTTGAGGTGTAGAGTCACTGGATCCTTGTATTTGTGGGGTTCTTGCTTTGGATTATGGCGGCTTGTTCGGTTAAAAATGCCTTTTCTCGATACAATCCGCTTCTTAATTTAAATAAAGATCTTTTGAAAATTTTGCTAGGCGAGGCACTTGTTTGATTATGTCCAAAAGAGGTATGTTGACCTTCACCTGTCTTAGGACTTCTAAGATACCTGCCTTCTGGGATGCCTTCTTCTTGCTTCTAAGTGCCTGTGGAAATGGAGGTGGCATGCAGTGCTTCATTGAATCCTCATGAAAATATGTTATGTCGATTCTTCTCCGTTCCTGGTTTCTTCAACAGGTTTGGGCATGGGCTGATCAACCTCTTTTCCACTCCTCAGAGTGATTATAGCCTTCACCTCATCCATTCCTAAATTGTTGGATGATCCTACCTCATGGATTCCCTTTGGGTTTAGCCTTTGTTTGGGAAGGGCAGTCCTCTTTCTTGTACTCGAAACAACTTGTTGATCTTGGTGATTGAATCTTTGTGGGTTATCAATTTTAAGTTCGGGTTGCTCTCTGCTTGGCTATTCTCTTGTTCGTGTACTTTCTCTGAGTATCAATCCTTTGTGCAGTTGCACATTAATTCCTTTTGCTCTTCCTGAGTTGCCTACTCCAAATTTAAAATGGCTTGTTCCACGGGAAGATGAGGATGGTGGTGGTTGTGGTTGATATTAGGAACAAGCTGTGGTTTGGCACAGAGTACATAGGCGAGGGAGTGGGCTTCGGGAAAAAGGTTAGGAGTGATTCCTCCAATTGGAATTGTAGTATTACCATATGGGGCATTGGGTTGGTGGCTTGTAGTAATCTACGGTATTTGCACATTCGCATCAAATCCTTCATTGAAGGCCATAGGACAACATTCTCTTTTGGATGTACGGAGGATTGGAAATTAGTGCGGGGATTGGCTTGTGCGGGATTTTAGTCCGCTGCACACTTCATGGAGCCTTTTTCCTTCAAGCTCCTCTCTACCTTCCTAGCTAAAGGTTGAAATTCTAGCTTTCATTCTATGCCATACAAGCGGTGTATAAATCCTACAGGGTTGTTTGAGGCCTCATTCATTTCCATTTCCCTAGAGTTGGCTCATCCAACCCTTAGAAGTTTCAGCCACATAATTTAAAAAATCCATGAAGCCGTCGGGATGCTTACTTAGAAAAGTCCTCCTCACACATAGTTTCAAAGGCACCTCCTTGGCAAAAGACATACCACCATAGAGTGGTTCTGACATCCATGTATCAAACCTACAGTGATGTAGGCATGCAGCGATGGTCTCCATAAATCTCAACAACGATAAAACCTCTCACCATCTTGGTTTGCAAAGGTATAAATTTGTCTTTCAAATTGTTGGTCTTATAGGCAGAAGAACTTCTTCGAAGTGCTGCGGCTCATTGATTTCTAATGGTTCTAGGCCTCAGTGAGTTTAGCCAAATCTTGGCCTTGTCCTTTAGGGTTAATGGAAATGCTTTTAGCTTAAGCAAATCCATGTCCATCATTCCTTCCTTAAAGGTAGTGCAGACTTCCTCAAAATCCCTAATATGAGTGTATGGATTTTCATTTTCCATACCATGATATGTGGGGAGTAGGGGTACCAAATAGGGCCTCACTACTACATCTTTAGCAGAAGGTATGATGTAGGAGGGGGCACTAACCCTAGGAGGGTGGATGTGATCCCTCATGGTTCTATAGGCAGTTGGATTCATTGGGGGCCCATGCGGCTCTATTTGTTCTTCGAGCGGTGGATCATGGTATTTGTGTATTATCTGACTTCCTTTGCTTTGAGTGATTTGTGTCTTGATTCTCTACATGTCTACATTATTCCCTTTGTCCCATTGGACCATAAACACCTGTTACACAATTTCAGAGACAACAAAGAGCACCAACAAACTTGCAAAAAAGGTTAAAGATTAGCTAAAAAATAAAACTAAGCGTATGATAATCAAAAGCGATTGAGATTCTTTGCAAAGTGATGAAAGCTTGCGATTCTTTATGGTAGGTTACAAAAGAGTTAAAAAGGTTACCTTCACTTGTGATGTTGATCACAAGTACGCTTCAACTTATCAAGCGTGGTTTGGCACCATCCCGACAGCGGCGCCTGCATTTGATTCGTGCACGATGGGTTGGTAGATCAACAAGAATTTATATCCTATATTCCTCCCTCTTTGCCGTAGTCGACTCTTTGTAGTATAGCGGTCTAAGTCGAACACGAGGATGAGTTTCATCCTAGGAATGATTTATAAGTGTGAAAGGTAAGGCTTTCTATTTAGTTTTTGGATTTGTTTCAAAAGCAGGTGTAGTAGTTTGAAAGGCTTGAATAGCTGTAAGTGAAAGTGATGTGTGTGAAAGGTAGCTGAAGATTTAGGTCACTAACTTGATAACATAGGGCAAACAAGTGTCCCTCGGGTTTTATCCTCGCATTATGACAAACAACCTATAGTCAAGCCATAACCGGATCTTTGTTTAACTAGAAACCTAACCCTAGAAACCACTCTATTTAGTCAACCTGAAACAGCCATCTATAGCCGCACCCCAGTTTTGAAACCCCAACATTCGACATCATTTAGGTGGCTGCGCAGACCATCTAAAAACCACAGTGCATCTAGCGATAAGTATACCTTTGTATCCTAAAGCATAGTAAGTATTATTGAGTGTGACATTAAATGATATTCAACCTTAGTTTGAAGATTGGGGCCATAAATCATTACAGTAGCATTGACACATGAATGACTGTAAGCGCCTGACCAAGCTAGCTTCCTTCCTCTTCAAAGAAAGAGCAGCCAAGCATCTCTTGAGTTGTCATCCTCAAGAGGGGTGTTTGGCAGCCTAGAAAATGAGAGAAAGAGGAGAGAGAAGAGAGAAAAGCAAACCCTAACTGAAGCTGCGAGATATTTACATGAAATAAAAATTGTGCCAAAATATTTCTCTCCAATTTCTTCTCTCTTTGTTACAAAAACTATGGGGGTTTATATAGGCCACCCATTTATGTGAAACTACAATAAAGCCTAACATTTTGGCTAAAATAAAGGACAAGGAAGTAATACACAAAATGAAGTCGGTTTGCATTAATTCTGAAAAGGATGACAAGGACAATTTCGCTAGAGCGAAAATTTCGATTGGTATGAAATCTCAAGAATAGCGAAAATGGAAAAATTTAACAGGCATTGCTTTCAATTTAAGCTATTGCGAAATTTATTAACAACGAATTTTTGGAGTGATAAGCGGCGGATTTTAAGCTAGGAGCAGGTGTAAGATGAAATCCTTGGAGTCTATTAAAATTCATAATTTCGCTGGGATTGCGAAATTTCGCTATGAAATTGCGAATTTGCTATGATTGCGAATTTTTCGCAATCCTACCGAAATTTCAAGAATCTTACTTAAATTCCCTCGAATTGCCGATCTTCACGCATGGCCTAACGCTCCTATAGTATCGCACTAACTTTTATCACTTCGCTTCATCTTCTTGATTTTCGTATGTTCGATGGCCGATGAATGTCTCAATCTTCATGGTTTACATATGTCTCGATATCAACCTCAAGGTACGCAAAAACCCGCAAAACAACCAAAATAACCTCTAAACGCGATAAGTGATACTTAAGAACACCTCGAACACTTCAATCGGGCATAATCGATATGATTAGTGCGCAAAGCACTCAAACCCATCTCAAATAAGACCAAATAGCACTTGGGGCACTAATCAACGGTGGGTGTTTAAACACAATATCTGTGGGGACCAACTAGAGGTTCCAGATGGTATGCTTGACTTCTTCGACCTACTCCCTCTAGAGTTCTTTGTGAACCTCAAAGCCCCCAAATTCCTAACAACTAGTTAAAGCCAATAAAGAACCGAGGCGCATCCGAGCTGGCTGGGTGCCAGTTAAGCACGAGGGAGCAAGCCCGCCGAGGATCCGAGCCGATTTTGTCCCTTTTTTTTTTTTTATAATTGGCCCTGTTTGGCCGCCAGAAAACATATGTATCATTAACGCTATTGGCGTATCTATAAAATATGATTTATGGTTTATTTATTGATTTTTTTAGTTTCACAACTCCCTTCTACGAATCCTCACCAGGATAGTTACCTCAGTGGTGCCAAATGTTATGATAAATGGGTTAGCCAACAAGGCACCATTTCTGGGCTTTGGCTCTGGTCGTCAGGCTAAGAGCCACTACTACACCTAAGCAGGCACCAACAGGCTAGGAGCCACGTCTGTCCTTTTGAAAGTGCCAGCAGGCTTAGGGCCACGTCTGGTATTTTGAAAGTGTCAAGAGGCTTAGAGTCACATCTAGTCTTTTGAAAGTGCCAGCAGGCTTAGGGCCACGTATGGTATTTTGAAAGTGTCAGGAGGCTTAGAGTCACATCTAGTCTTTTGAAAGTGACAGCAGGCTTAGAGCTACACTGGTCTTTTGAATGTGTCAATAGGCATAGAGCCACATCTGGTCTTTTGAAAGTGCAAGCAGGCATAGAACCACATCCGGTCTTTTGAAAGTGCCAGCAAGCATAAGAGCCACATATGGTCTTTTGAAAGTGTGAGCCACATTTGGTCTTTTGAAAGTGTTAGCAGGTTGTGAGACACTTCTGGTCTTTTGAAAGTGTCAGCAGGCTATGAGCACTTCTAGTCTTTTGAAAGTGCCAATAGGCATAAAGCCACATATGGTCTTTTGAAAGTGTCAGCAGGCTGTGATCCACTTCGAGTCTTTTGAAAGTGCCAGCAGTTTGTAAGCCACTTTTGGTTTTTTGAAAGTGGGACTATTAAAAAAAAGACCTTTAAAGGAAATTTAATTGATATTGATAATATTCTGGCTTGTCTAACATTACTTTTTCCAGGGGATCCATAGCCAGCGGATCCTTCTCTTCAATCTCCGACCGCTGCGAGCTACGATTGCCACGCGAGGGTCAGTCTTTAAGGGGGACTTTCAAACCTTTTCAATCTGCTCTCATACGTATAGTTGATAACATCAGCCGGCAAGGCGTGCCAAACTGGACCGCTTAAAAGGTCAAATCTTACCTCAAGGCTAGTCAAATAGTTGATCGTTTGATGGTAGATCAAAGGGATAGCTTTCATCGAGTGCAACCAGGCCTACCCCATTATTGCGTTGTAAGGTCCCAAGTCTTTGACAATTGAAACATAACTTGTTGTGTGACTAGCCCGACTTTTACAAGGATCACGACATCTTCAAGAGTTATGGTAGTTGCGCCATTAAAACCAGAGGATTCGGGCTTCTACCGAAGTTCACCATACATAAGGGAAAGTTTCATCTTACCAAGGTCAGAAGTTGCAATAAGCTCACCGTGACCGCCAGGATATGTTAGTAACTTGTGCACATCAAAACCTTTAATATAGAGGGTGAGAACCAGTGGTGATAATGGGGCACAATAACCCTGTTTGTGTTGACAAGAAGAAAGGATATGGGGCCAGCCCACTCACTGGCTCTTCTCATGTCTAGCTTTCATAGACAAAGATTTACCCAGCCCTAATCGTAGTGGCTCTCAAGAGCTTCTTCCATTGGTCGCCTTGACTAATAACACCACTGGTCGATGGGTCGCCATATAGAAGAAGCCTGCGGCCATTCGGGACTGCACAAGGCTACCGTGTTAGGTGTTATTTTGTCTACTGATAGGCCACATGCGTGTGTGAATTAAATTTGCCTACTGTGCGCAAGTTCACACATCGTATACAAGTAATAAAGTAGTGAGTGAGTTATCGTTCCCATGAGGAATGAGCCTATTAAGTACCAATTCTAATTTAGTCTTACACTATTCGGATGACTCAAAATTGTTTGTGATTTAATTAAACTAAAAAGTAAAAAATTTATAAAAATAAAATACTAGGGTTTCAATTTCACCTAGCTACATCCAAAGGATGTTTTCAAAAAATCATTTAATGATTTTCAGAGCCTTTATTGATGACAGGTTAATCTTGTGTAAATGTCGATCTCTCTCGAAAGTACTGCATAATTCTATCCCAAGAGCGTGTCATATCAATCTTCGACTCAAACCCTAGAACTCTAGGATGCATTAGTACCTACCCTCAATGCCAAGTATAAAACCACAGTATCTCTACTCTATGAGTGATTATACGAAATCTTATTCATGTCCCTAGGGTTTATCATCTCTCAATCTCAAAACCCTAGCCCAAGCATGTCTATGTTGATCAAGTACAAGCATGGAATTAGAATTTGGCATACACATTCAATACTATAGCAGAAACCACCAAATAATTAAAACTAAAATTAATCCTTGGTTTGTAGCAAGGTTACATCAAAACCCTATAAACCAATCTAAAACATTCTAAAAGGAAAAACAAGGAAAAACAAGGAAAAACAAAGAAAAATGAAGAGAAAACTAGGGTAGAATTTGATACAGTTGCCTCGATTCTCAGAAGAAATTACAATCTTGGAACCCTAGTCTATTCTCCCCGATAGACCTAGGTGTCTCCATGCCTATCTCTCTGTCTCTCGTCCCTCCAATCCTCCATTTTTATGTCTCCCGAGGTCCAATTTATACTCCCCCATGAAATCCCCTCGGATGGGCCTTGAAATGGATCACATTAGGGCTCATTCACCGGCCACCAGCAGTGCGTGAGGTCTCCAAGGCAGTGGCATAGCTCTTGCACGCAGTGCTGGCACTAAAAACTCGCCTCCGGGCACATGCGTAGGGTCCACGCAGTGCTCGTGCCTTCATTTCTTCATGCCTTTACATAGCCATAACTCTCTCGTTCCTGACCCGACCAGAACGCCTGACTTCACGACAGCTCTTGAAGTTAGGAATCCATAAACACCAATAAAAGTTCCATCATATGTCATTTTCTATGTTTAAAATGCACAGAGTAAAGAACTGCTTCATGTTACCGCCTCATGTTGTTTCCTTGTTTATGTCCTAAACCCCTAATGCACTCCCTTGTCCGATTCCACCATTAAGGATCTCGGGTCTCATGGAAAGCTTGTAGCTTATAGAATGTAGTTCTGGATAGTTTAGAGCCATTTTATCTCCCTATTAATACATAAAAATTGAAAGGTTAGATTTGTTGTGCTATGTTTGCTGATTTTCCACTTTTTCATTGTCTTTGCTCGTAATTCACAAAATTCTGCCAAATGGATGACCTAATCATAAATATGAACATTTAGAGCATTAGGGCACTTATTTAACATAAAACTTTACTAAAAACTAAGTAAAACTTAGGGTTTTAATGAGTATTTTATATACTCATCATTTGCAGCCTGTCCTGACTCAACCCCATGGTCAAGTTCTCTGATATGCCTTTTGAGATGTCCCGCTTTGATCATCTTTTCCACCAGGAATTTTAGGTTTCGACATCTTTCGATCTCATGCCCATGATCTTCATGGTAATCGCACTGCAAGGATTTGTTCCTCTGGGAGGGATCCGTCTAGATCGATGAAAGCCACTTAAACTCTGACAGTTCATGAATGATGAGCAATAGCCTCTCATACGAGGTGTTCAAGGGAGTGAATTGCGGGACCTATATATTCTTTTTTGACTGATCATGGGATCGCTTTCGGTCTCTGCACCAACCTTCCTTGGATTTAGATGGCTTTTTTCCAGATGGCTTATTTCCTTCGATCGGCTAGTTTGTAATCATGACAGTCTGTGTTGCTACTCGGATATTGTCCTCCAACATAGAGTACCTATCATCCCATCTGTATAACTCTTCCATTGTCGTAGGCGGGTCTAGAAATAGTGACTAGAAGAAAGGAGTAGATGGCCTAAAACTTCTCCTAAAGTTTTAAAGGACTACATTCATGATATATGACTCTATATCCTGGACGGCTTGCCGAACCTCCTTGTGAGTCTCGAATAGTCTCTTCTTACTGCTTGAGAATAGTCTGTAAGGAGTTGATGTTCCTCTTTTGCTACATCGAACAAAGATACTGTGATATGAATGCAACCCATAGTTTATTGAATGAATTTATAGAATAACACGGTAGCTTTGTGAAACTAGGCCAACGCAGGCCTCCACAAGCTAGCCAAGAATACTTTTCATAATATCCAGTCGTTGCCAGCATTTAGTGTCATCGCTTGATTATAATGGAGCATATGATCGTAAGGGTTAGTGGAGCCATCGAACGTGGTGAAAGCTGGAATGAAAAGCCCACGGGGTGGCTCGTAGTCAAGAATGTGTTGCCTTTAGGGGTGAAGAGAGTAGGTCATCGAATCTTCAAATTAAGGCTGCCGGTGGCATGTAGAGCATTAGAGATGTACCAAAGACAGGATGTACACGTGGCATCGTGCCCTAGGGCAACACCGGCGGGTCCCTAGGGGCTTGATCTGGCCTGTTTTGTCTTCTACTTGCCTCTCTCCTTACCCTACGAGATGCGCCACTAACGGCATCACTAAAGGTAGGGTGGGGTGAAGGCCTCTTACGTGATTTGGCCTTTGTGCCCTCCTTAACGTTCTTTTCTAGTGAGAGACTCAAAGAAGAGGAACTGCCCGAGGATAACTCATCATCTAATGGGGTATGGACATTGTAAGGGACAATAGGCTCCTTCCCATCATTGCAGGTGATGAGTCTAAAACTCATCTATTTTTAAGTCCATTTTTCAAGAATATTTCTGATTTAAAAGTTCATTTTAATGTAGAATTATGGAGCTTTCAACCAAATTTGTAGTTTTGCATAAACTAAAAGAAATAAGAAGAATTTAGTAGAAATCAACATGGTGCAAAGAAAGGGCCAATGTCGCAACATCACCCCAACAGATTTTCAGTGTCATGACATTATGTGGAGGAAGTCTTGAAACTATGGCAATGTCGCGACATCAGCTGGAGAAGGGAAAGCATAGATACAGAAATGTCGTGACATCATAATAATAAGGTTCCGACATCAACTGCAGAAGGGAAGGACTGAATCATTTAAATGTCACAACATTAAAACAATAACGCAACATTTGCTATAGCTTGAACACTGGAGACCATCACATTCACTATTGTGACATCGGATAGGTAATGTCGTGACCTTCAATCAAAGCAGCCTGAATGATAAGACAAGTCTAATGTTGCGACACAGAATAAATGTCACGACATCACATAAAAACATTGGTAGAGTACTTCAGAGTAACAAGATTCAATGTCACAACATCGGATCATAAATGTCACGACATCAGCTTAATAGATCAGACCTGCTGAAACAATGTTGCACCATAAATGAGTGATCAAAATGTCAATGTCGTGACATCGGATCAAAGCAGCCTGGATAGTGAAAACAGTCTAATGTTGCGACATCGAATAAATGTTGTGACATTAGTTATGACATTAGTAGAGGACTGCAGAACAACAAGATATGATGTTGCGACATCATAGATTAGACCCGCAGAAGCAATGTCGTAACATCAATGAGTGATCAACATGTCAATATCGCAACATCATATCAAAGCAGCCTGGATAGTGAAAACAGTCCAATGTTGTGACATCGAATAAATGTCGCGCCATTAGTTACGACATTAGTAGAGGACTGCAAAACAACAAGATATGATGTTGCGACATCACAACAATGTCGTGACATCAACCTGAGGTGATCACAATGAACTTAAATGACAAATGTTGCAACATTTGATCAACAATGTCGTGACATAAGGGCTATGTCGCAACACCAACTAAATGTTGCAACACAAGAATGGCAGTGTCGCGACATCGGAATTAATCTATAACAATGTATCTCTATGTCGCGACATCATCACAATATGGACTCATCACTATAAATTGAGAAGTGCCTAACAGATTTTTGATGTTGCTGATGAGTGCCCAAAATACTCATCATATACCTGTGTTTTATCACATTTTCAGTTCATTTCATTCAATAATAAGTGTGTTTATCGCCTTATATCTGATACTCGGCTTCTTGTGCATTTTAGGTGAAAAATGAGGCATTTGGAGGTTGTGTGGAGATTTGAAGAAGGAGATTAGAGAACCAAGCCTCAATGTTGCGACGTTCTCACGTCGCGAAGTCCCAACTTCGCAACGTTGAGGTTGTACGATGTGCAGCCCTTCATCAGCCCAACGTCGCGACTCCAAAGTCGCGACGTCGTTGGGACTTGGTCAGCATGAATTTCAAATAAGAAGAAAAAGAAAAGAAAAAAGGATAGGAGAAGAATGAGGGAGGAGCGAGATACGAGATGGAGGGATGACACAAGAGTGATTTTAGAGATCGTGTAATTCCTGTATTTGTATTTCTCGACTTCCTACTGATTAAAACTCAATGATTGTAATGACTAAGATGATGTTCTAGTTTTATTTCTAGGGTTTTTGTTATACTCTTGTTACATTCATATGGATTAGTTATTAATTTAGTTTCATTCAGTATATCCATGGATCTGATATTGACTTGCTCTATTTTCTGTTACTTATCTACATGGTAGTGTTTGGCCAACATTAACATGCTCTTACCGGGAATCTGATATCGAGAGATAAAGGTTCTCGTGGATCCGGGTAGAGTGACACTTGGTCAATCGGAAAGTAGAGATCCCCGGTTCCAAGTGTGGTGATTAGGGTTTAATTATTCAAGGGTCTCGGAGTTAAGGGTTGACGCAGAGATGCAATAAACCCTACTAAAGAGATAGACGAATATACCTCGAGAGAGGATATCTCGTAAGCACGATCAACTTGCCATCATGAATCCGTTAATACACCGAATGATCAATTTTACCTAGATTATAATCCATCGAATGTGGCAAGGGGAAGCAAAACCTTAGTCCCCATTAATTGAGTTAATAATTTGTTTAGGATCAACTTTTCGTTATATTAGCTGTAATTCACTCGAATTTGAGATCTAGATAATATTCTAGAGCCGATTTCAGCATTCAACACACTTCTCCTTGTGGGAACAACACTTGACAAGCAACTATATTACGTAAACTCGATGTGTATACTTGCGCGTGCGGGCCTACATTTTACATTAATTTTACATAACCTTTATGGAGCCTGTCAAGTTTTTGGCGCCGCTGTTGGGGAGAAGTTTCGTGTTGATATTGACAATAGCGCAGTTAGATATTACTCTGGAATTCTTTTCATTTTATTATGTTTACACAAGTGCTTGTAATTTGGTCTTTGTGTTTGTGTGTGTGATTATAGTAAAGGTTAATGTGTGTGTATGCAAAGACAGGGTCAAGTTGAATTACTCCATTCAATCCTGAGCCGGAGAGAATCTTAAACAAATTATGCAAAGAACAAAGAGAAGCACACCAAAGAAATCTAGCAGTCATGCAGAATCAAGAAGGGCAAAATCATAGCCAAGAGCAAAACAAGACACAAGGGGGACAGAATGGGAATAATGGTAGGAATTATGCTCCCAGGCCATTTATACAGCTAGATGATTTGTTTATGCCACCACGACAATTAATCAGCTTATCCGTGACCACCCATTCAATCGACAATTTTGAGCGAAACAAGAATCTCCAAATGCTTCAAAACATTCATCTTTAGTCGCAAGTAAGAATCACAAAACATTTGACAAACTTTTATTGAATTGCGCGACACGCTTTCAAATACAATGGAGTAATGTAAGCGCTTAATGCAGATCGTTCCTCGCCTCAACGGTGATAGTGCTAAACATGGTTAACGAGCCAACCACCAGATTCCATTACCTAATGGAATGATTTGGTGCAGAAATTCCTGACCAAATTTTTTTCGCCCTCAAAGATTGCACAATTGGTGCAAGAGATTAACAATTTTAAATAGTTGGAGGGGGAGAACTTAGTTGAAGCCTGGGAGCGATTTCATGAACTGTTAAGGAGGTGTCCACATCACAAGCTTACTAGATGGATACAAGTTCACACCTTCTACAACGGTCTGAATGATTATACCAAAACGGTTATAGATGCCTCAGCAAGGGGCGCATTGATGAAGAAGACTATAGAACAAGCGTATGGAATTCTATAGGATATGGCTACTATTAGCAACCAGTGGCCTAGGGACAGGATGATACTAAGGAAGGCAAGGGGGGAGGTGCACACGCAGGCCTCGAAAGTAATTTGGTAACCATGTTGCACAACCTTCACCAAATGGGGCCATAAAGGCGCCAAGGCACTCAGAATGCTATCCAGTGCTAATCCTCGAGATATGTGAATCATGCTGAGACAACATGCACTGGTAGAATTCCAATCGAGCCAAATGACAGTAGAGCATGCACAATATGTGTCAAGATTTAATCAGCCGCAACAACAGGGTCAATATGGGGGTAACACCTATCAGAACCAGGATCAGGGCCAAGTGAACAAACCGCCAGTAGAGAAAAAAGTAGATTTTGAAGAAGCACTAGCTCAAATGCTCACTTCCCATACAGCCTTTATGAATGAAACAAAGGCAAATATGCAGAATACGTTAACCCAACTGAATAACCAGGCAGCATAGTTGAGAAACCTAGAGGTGCAAATGTCAATCAAGGATCGAGAGGCACCGTTCTTACCAAGCAATTCAGAGGTAAACCCGAGAAGTGAAGGTAAGGAACATGTTAAGGCTATCACCTTGAGAAGTGGTAGAGAACTAGCTACATCGGGACAACCACTAATGGTAAGAGAAGTGGAAAATGAGGTGACACCAGCTCAAATTCTAAAAAAGATCGACAAGAGGAATAACCCCAAGAGAAGAATTTAGAGAGACGATGAACGAAAAGAGACCGAGAAATAGGCGCTACATGAACCCTCTACACTAAATTCCGCATCCTCAACGCTAAAGATCTAATAAAACTAAATAAGCAGTTTACCAAATTTATGGAGGTGTTTAAGAAACTGCATATCAACATTCCGTTTGTAAATGCATTAGAACAGATGCCCAACTATGTCAAATTTATGAAAGATATACCTGGCCAAGGAAAATTAAAGTATCGATTGAGACAATGAACTCCATCGAGGAATGTAGTGCTATACTTCAGAGGAAATTACCACATAAGCTGAAGGACCCAGGCAGCTTCACAATCCCATGTAAGATAGGAAACTCGATCTTCGAGAAGGCCTTATGTGACTTGGGAGCCAATATTAACCTCATGCCCTTATCCATTTTTAGACAGCTAAGGTTAGGTGAAGCTACACCCACGACTGTCACCCTGTAGTTGGTGGATAGATCATTAAAACATCCTTGGGGAGTGATAGAAGATGTACTAGTAAAGGTAGATAAGTTTATCTTCACAGCTGATTTCATAGTTTTGGAATGGAGGAAGATAAGGAGATACCCATTATAATAGGTAGACCATTTCTAGCAACTGGAAGGGCTATGATTGATGTGCAGAAGGGAGAACTGAAATTAAGAGTGCAAGACGATGAGGTCAGATTTAGTGTATTTAATGTTGTGCGGCATCCAGCAGAGAGTGATGCATGTTTTATGATAGAGGCAGTAGAGGCTATAGTGTCTAGCCAAAGTGGCTCGACTAATTCTTTCAGACTAAATTTTTATGTGTAATGATAAGGAGAAACTAAGTGAAGAGGTCGAAGAGTATGCGAAATGGATGGACTCCTTCCAGCCGAACAGAAAAAAGTATTATGAGTCGTTGGGAGAGAACACCTAGACTTTAATCTCTTCAATTGAGTGACCACCATAGTTGGAGCAAAAGCCACTACCTAGTCACTTGAGGTATTCTTATATAGGGGAATCCTCAACCTTAACGGTAATTATATCAGCATTTTTGACAGTAGTGGAAGAATAGAAGCTTTTGAGAGTACTTCGAGATCACAAGGATGCCATCGGATGCTCTTTAGCCAATTTGAAGGGGATTCGCCCCTCCATGTGTATGCACCAGATCCTATTATAGGATGGGCACAAACCTTTAGTGGAAGCTCAGAGAAGACTCAATCCGACAATGAAGGAAGTGGTCAGACAAGAAGTATTGAAGTGGTTAGATGCATGAGTGATCTATCCCATCTCAGACAGTTCATGGGTAAGCCCAATACAGGTTGTTCCAAAAAAGGGAGGGACCATAGTGATAAGGACAAAAAATAACTCACTACTTCCTTCTCGAACAGTTACGTTGGTGGAGAATTTGCATAGACTACCGGAAATTCAATAAGGTAACCAAAAAAATATCATTTCCCACTTCCGTTTCTGGATTGGATGCTAGATAGGCTGGTAGGGCATGAGTGATTCGTGCCACGGTAGGGTGATCCGGAATCAACAAAAATTTGTTTCCTATAAGCCTCCTCCCACGCCGTAGTCAAGCTTACCGCAGTATAGCTGCCTAGGCCGAACACGGGATGGGTTTTCATCCTACGAATGATCTCGTGATTATGTTTGAAAATGGTGAGACTTTATTTGGATTTTTGGATTTGCATTTAAAAATAGGAGTTGGTTGTTCATCGGGTTAACCGAAATGGCTTAAATTAAGGTGAAATTAAGAACCTCAAGGTCGGGTCACTAAATTTCGATACAAAGGGTTATTAAGGTGTCCTCGGGTTATTTCCTCGCATTAGGGCAAATGACATATAGTCAAAGCCAAAACCGGATCTTTGTTTAGCTATGAAATCTAACCCTAGAACCACTCCTATTTGAGTCCAATCAAATACTAAGCATTCAATGTCCCAAATGGGCTTTGAACCCTAGCATTTAACCCCTCATTTCAATGGCTCAGAATGAAATTGAAAGGGATATCAGTGCATCTACCATTAAGAATGCACTCGAACCCTAAAGCATTTAAGACGACCAAAGGAAAGACATTAAATGGCATTAAACCCTAGTTTGGAAAGTTTGGAACCATAAATGCAATACCTTTATCATTAAAAGCATGAGGACACTGCCAAACCACCAACAACCAAGCTAGCAACCCTCATCTTCAAGGCTTTGAGGCTTAGCCAAGCATCCCTTGAGTTGTCATCCTCAAGGGGTGTGTTTGGCAGCTGGGAAAATGAGAGAAAGAGGAGAGAGAAGAGAGCAAAATAAACCTAAAAACTAAAGCTACGAGAAAGCTTGCATAAAATGGAAGAAGTTACAAAGCAAAGGGTTTATATAGCCAACCCCAATGTGTGAAATGGCAAAAATGCCTAAAATATGAGATTACAATAGAGACAAAATGGTAATTAATCGAAACGTGGTCGTTTGGAATCAAAAACATCAAAAACACAGGGCAGCCATTTTCGCTATGCAGGAAATTTCGCTAGCATAGCTTAACTCTTTCGCTTATGATACGAAATTCGCTTATCATAGAAAAACAAGGCATATGGTCCAAATTTTCGCTATGCACAAGAATTTTCGGCTAGCATATTTAGTTCTCGCTTAAGCTAGCGAAATCTCGCTTAGCTTAGCTTAAAATTTGTGCATAGCTTAAAATTCGCGATTATGAATTTTCGCTTATGGTTGCGAAATTTTCGCATCTCGCGAAATTTTCGCGAATGCATAGCGAAAATTCCGCATTCCACCATTCCTCCAAAGTTGCCTCCTCGTACGCTTCTACACCTCATTTTGCCTTCAATTCTTCAATTCAACTTGACATTTCATCGCTCGCCAGGAAACCACCAAGGATTCTCACATTCAGCACCAATACGAGGCCAAGCTTGCCGACTGAAGTTTCCAAGACCTGCAAAACTACCCAAAACAATCTCGAAACCAAATCAGTAGCACTAAGTGGACATGCACATGACAATTGGCTCAATTCATATGATTAGTGCGCAAAAAGCACTCAAAACCTATCTTGAATAGGGCTCAAAATAGCACTTTTTGGGCACTAATCACACCCCCCAACCGACACGTTGCTAGTCCCTTAGCAATGCTAAAAACAATAAAGGTATGCATGTTGTGCTTTTACAAAAAGTGTATGTACAGATAGGCTTTACCTTTAATATGAACCATTTACACCTCGAACGAAAACCGACATGAAAGAACAAAAACCATATAAGAAAAAGTTTTAGGGCAACATCGGTTCCAAGGAAGTCAACCTGAACTTCCACCAAAATCTAATTGTTCCTAAGGTAACCAGCTTGAGCCAATAAATTGCAAAGCTATTCCCTCCCCCCAACCTAGCTACTGCCATGGCCTTAAAATGTTGACCAACCTAAATAGGACCAGCTACACTCTTATTTATTCATTAATTGCAATGTAGGGTGCAATGCTAAAAACTCGACTTCATCAAAGTCCGTGTAACGGGGGTCCACCGATGACTCCCAACCAATTAAGGTTTAGGGCATCAAGCCAAAAGGATCAACTGACCACAAATGACTTCGAGAATTAAGCACCGACAACTCGCTAAACTCTACCCATTCACCCGTGTAGCGAACACTAAGTCAATGACTCCCAACCAATTAAGGTTTAGGGCATCGGGCTTTAAAGGCTTTCGCCATATACCCCTCGGACCGTGTTCGGGTTTCGCAAAGCGCCACGGGCTACATGCAAAGATTATTACTACAGAGACACATACATTACTTCTTCTTCTCTTTTCTCTCTTCTTTCTTTTCTTTCTTTCTTTCTTTCTTTTCTCTCTTCTCTTTCTTTCTTTCTTTTCTTTTTCTTCTTTTCTTTTTCTTTTTTCTTTTTCTTTTCTTTTTCATTTAGAAGACTACATTAGTCTTCATACATGGGTAACACAAACCTATTATGGGTCGTCAACAGATCTAAGGCCGGCTTTGCAAAGTGGAAAGAGGTATATAGCTTCTCAACCTATTGGTACAACTGCAAAAGTAAAGTGTGTGAATTAGCTAAAGGGGGATGTTCAAGGTTGACTATGCTAGAACTACAATTGACCAAAAACTAAATCATGCATGGAATTGTTCTAACAATAAGATAGCATATAGGGCTTCAATTATTCAACTAAAGGCAAGAGTAGAAACAACAAATATAGGCACAAGAAGTGATTTGCAAAAGTGTAATGAACTGCAAATAATGCTATAAAGCTTTTGATATCACCAAAATGGCTAATACATGCTTAAATAAATTTAAAACGACAAAAGATTTACCGCTCTGTCATCTGGGCTAATACATGTATCCTATGGGAATCCCATACAAAATGATTAGGCAAAGCTTGATAAAGCGAAAACAATACAGTTAGAGGTGATAGAAGATTACTTCCTAATCCCCAACTTTTCCTCCCAACCAAAGTATAAACATGCCCCACCGTGTGTGGGATAGGCTGGGAGGTGCTGGAGTGTGACCACCTCACCTCGTGGGCGGTGGATGTGCCGATCCGGTCGCCGCGCGGCCGGCGAGCATGTCCAGAGGTCGCGGACCCGGTCTCTAGTAGTCCTGTAGGCTTAGGCGGAGACCGAGGTGGCTCATGATACTAAGAAGAATGGGCGAATCGCGGCTCTATAGTAGCCTTCTACCGCCAACCGCTATCCAACGACACCTGTGTGGTAGCAAGGAATGCACAACATTCATACCAAAGCAGCGAATCTCCCTAGAACTGACATGAATATGCTCCGAGACTGCTGCGCTGTGTATGAAGGGCCGGCAGTGTCAGCACGGGCTGGGGCAGAAGGAGGTGGAGGTGGAAACGGAGGAGATAAATCAGGAACTGGGCTCCTCTCCACTTCTACCTCCACCTCAGGAACAGGATCCTCACCCCTCGAGGGGTCCTCTGCTACCTCATCTGGTACCTCCTCCTGGTCCTGCTGTTGGAGAACAAAAGGATCAAGATGGTCATTTGATCGCCTACGGACGTGATCCGGGAGTGCATCCCGATCCTCCTCTCGATGTGGCTCCCCGTGAACTTCAGAGGCCCGCATCCGGCTTAGTAATCGCAAGATCAACAATGGTAAACTCACCGAGCCAGCCCTTCGTGGACCTTATCCTCAAAATGCAAAGAAGTCATAAATCAGCCAGGATCGAACTTAACCCTCCGAGATCCTGTGATAAAAATCTTGAGTATGGCTCCCCGCTACCGAACGAATGCCTTCAACGGAATAAGCTGGTCCAGAGCAGGTGGTCCACAAGAAGCATCTGAGGCGGAAGCTGCCTGCGGAAGAGTACGGGTCCCGCCGTGGTATTCTGGGGCCGAGATAGCGACCATCCCTCTATGATGGTCGTGGCCAACCCGATATCCTCCTAATTAGCCACCACGCAGCCCAATGCAACCTGAAATGTCCGTCACCGAGTACCCGACGATCGCCAATGGTGAATCGGAGCTCCAAATGATTCTGCGACTTTCGGGAAGTCATGGAGTGGTAAACTAAGCACCACCCGAGGATAATAAACTCGTCATGTATAAATGGCAGCAGGGAATACCGGGGTGATCGCCTCATCTAGTCCTCGAACCACTCGGGTCGGGCCACCAATGCCGGCACATCATAGAATGACTCCCCGGAAGTCCCCCGGCGCTACAGACTTCCACGCTCCCCGAACGGCCTGTGGAACAATGGACGCCAAATCCTCGAGGCCGGTGATAGATTGGACGATGAGCTCTCCTCAATTGGGGAAGGTGATGGCTCGGGCTGAGATGTCGAGGACTCCTCCGGCCCGATGTCCGGTTCCCTGAGGGCCGGCCTCCCGTGGTTGGGTCTCCGAGGCATCGAAGGGGCTCGGTCCCACCGCCCGATAATTCTAACTCGAGGCCCTGGACGGCAGTCAGCTTACCGCAGTTGTGTATCCGTATGAAGGCCCGAGAATGGACACCGCAACCGCCGGCGCCCGCTCCTCCATCTCCGAGTGCTAAATCGACCTCGGGCCCGTTGCAACCACCTTGCACGACCATGTCCTGTGAGCTCCACGGGCGTGATGTGCTCGCAGGCACCTACTATGAAGGCAAAGCACGCGCAAGACACTCTCGGACTGTGGCTCCTACCGCTATGCAGAGGACTCAAACTGAGGCACAAAGTAACCTGCACCGATAATGGCTGAAGCAATGACGCAGTTAGCGCTGGAGGCCTCGTGCATGCGGCCCTCGATCGCATGCTCGGCCGATGGCAAG
This sequence comes from Tetrastigma voinierianum, assembly GCA_016808115.1. NCBI lineage: Eukaryota > Viridiplantae > Streptophyta > Magnoliopsida > Vitales > Vitaceae > Tetrastigma > Tetrastigma voinierianum. Next base: position 884,349 of record JAEQBH010000143.1, read on the forward strand.
GTATTAGCCCAGGGCTCACAGCGTACGCAGAGGCTCGAGGCAATAATGTGGCAAGGGCTACACGCGCCGGTGTACCGATGCGATCAGCACCACAAAGGGACTCAAGGCAGGACCCGGGCTCGGCACCGGACGCTTCACTAGTAAGGAGGCTTGGGGAAGAACCGCTTTGGGCAACCAAGGTCCCTAATGAAGAGCCATCGAGAGCTTAATTTCGCTATTAGAGCAATTCTTACCCGGAACCAAGATCCATCTCGCAAATAAAAATATATAAAATTTGATTTAGGCAAGATTAAAAAACAAAAATAAAAATAGTAATTATTTTTAACATAAACCTAAGAATAAAAATAAAATAAAAATTAAAATTAGACTACTAAAAGGAAAGTTACTAAAATAGCATACTATGAAATCGAATTTCAATTTTAAGCAAAAAACTAAAAATTTTTAGTCAGAGTTTGCTCTCGTGAGACACCAAACCAACTCAATTTCACTGATTTACTCATGGAGGATCAAGGAGGAGGAGCTCCTTGACCCCGGCAGTGGCCTGTGCTATAGCCCTTATGCTTGGTTCCTTCTTGTTGACTTCCTTCTCACTGGGTGATTTTGGGCTGACCAATGGCTCTGGGGTGACTGATGCAGACAACTCCCAATTAACTGTTTCATCTTGGTTTGCCAATTCTGCTTGCAATTTGGGGGTTTGTGGTTTCCTTGCATTTTGACCAACTTAGTAGACTTCATCAGCTCATTTCTTGTCATCTTCCACCAGCTTGTGCTTGTTACTCAAATGAAAAATATTGAGCTCCAATGTCATGTTGCCAAATGTGAGCTGCATGACTCCATTTCGGCAATTGATGATTGCATTGGCAGTGGCCAAAAATGGTCTTCCCAGGATAATTGGCACATGTGATTGGAAGCCCACTTGCCATTGGCTCCTAAGATCGCTAATTACAAAGTCTACTGGGTAGTAGAATTTGTCCACCTTTACCAAGACATCCTCAACTATTCCCTTAGGAATTTTCACCTATCGGTCGACCAATGATAGAGGAATGTTGGTAGGCTTAAGCTCTCCTAAACCTAACTCGCTATACAATCGAAAGTATGGCGTAGGGTTTACACCGGCTTCAAGCCCAATGTTGCTTATCTATGCAAGCCCACCAATGTTGGATCGGAATCAGGGGAACCCTATCCTTGTATTTGACCTGGGTCTTGCTCGATTATGGCAATCGGGACTTGCTCGGTTAGGAAGGCCTTTCTTTTCAATGCCTAACCCTTTCTTGACTCCGTGCAATGTGTCCTTTGGGCTAAGAACTTAGCATAGTTGGGACCTCGCTTAATCATGTCAAGCGTTGAATGTTTACTCATCATTTTAGACCTCCCAAATTTCAAATTGCTTAGATTTTTTTTTCTTTGCCTCTCAAAGGCTTGGGAAATGGAGGGGGCATGTTTTTCTTCACTGGATCTTCACTGATTATTACTATTTCAGGCTCAGCTTCCTTTTCCTTGCATGTTTCTTCAGCAGTCATGGGCACTAGTTGCTCTATTTCTCTTCCACTCCTCAAAGTGATGATAGCTTTCACTTCATCCATTCCCTTCGAGTGCTACAGATGAACCTACTCGCGTGACTCCTTTTAGATTTGGCAAATGTTTGGGAAGGGAACCTTCCTCTCCCGTACTCCAACAGTTGTTAATTTTTGTGATTGAATAACAGTTATCAATTTTCTCGATTAAGGTTGCTCTCAAGCCCATCTATTCTTTTTTGTTCGCAGTAATTTACAAGATCAATTCTTGCGGCTAATCAGACAAGATCCCCTTTTTTGTTCTTTCCAATAAAATTGCCTACCACCTTGCTCAAATTCAATATAGCTTGTTCCACAGCAGGGAGGAAGATGGTGGTGGTCAATGAGATGAGGAACCAAACTATTGTTTGGCACTGTGGGGCACATAAAGTGTGGGGATTAGGTTTCCGTGAGAGATCAGTGATTCTTCCAATCGAATCAGAGGTGGCCACCAGACAGGCATTAGGGTTTGCGGGCTTTGTATTGACCTACGACATTGGCATGTTCTACATCAAATCCTTCACTCGAGGGAGCATTCGATAGTGTTCTCCTCGGGTGGACAAGTAGCTGACAATTGATGCATGGGTTGGCCTCAGCATTTTTCGGCCACGTCAGACTTCATGGAGCCTTTTCCTTCTACTTCCACCTTCCTAGCCTAGGGTTGATATTCTTGCTTTCATTTCCATATCTTCAGAAAGTGCAAAAATTCCTCCCCTTTGGTGGGCTGAGGGCCTCATTTTCTCCACTTCCCTTAGGTTTGGCTCATCCCAACCCTTGGAAGTTTCAGCCACATAATTCAAAAATCCATATTTCATCTCAAAAGCAGCTCAAAAAGTCTCTCCACATTGTTTCCAAAGTTGTTTCATGGTTGGAGCATACCACCATAGAAGTGGTTTACAAGCATCCAAGTGTCGAAACCATGATGTAAGCACCGATATTCCATGAATCTCTCCCCAAGACGTAGAACCTCTGTCGAGGGCAAAGAAAAGTGCAAATTTTGTCTCTTCAAATTGTCGGGTTCAGGAGCACCAAGAATTTTTAAAAATTTACTCGCAGCCTCCGCCCAAATTCTCTTCCGATGGTTCCGGGTCTCAGTTGAATTGCCTACATCTCTTGGCTTTGGTTCCTGAGGGTAAATGGAAATGCCTTCAACTTCAACAAATCCATGTCAATTGTTCCTTCCTTAAAGGTTACATACTTCCTCAAAATCTCCTTTATATGGGTGTATGGATTTTCATTTTCCATACCATGAAATTCTGGAAGTAAGGGCACTGTGTAGGGTCTCACTGCTACATCCTCAGCAGGAGGTATGATGCAGGAAGGAGCACTAACTCTAGGAGGGTGTATGTGATCCCTCATTGATCTGTATGCTGTTGGATTCATTGGAGTACCCTGCTGACTCTGCTGTTCCTCAGGTAGAGGATCCATTTGATCACTGTGTACACTGATTTCACAAAGCCTTGCTCAACTGGTGTACAAACGCTTTGAAGTCTACCCGAACTGTCTCTATCCCAGTGATGCATAAACAACTGTTACACAAAATGAGACATAGCAAAGAATACCAACAAAGCTTGCCAAAAAGGGTCAATGTTAGCTAAAACAAAACCCACTATAAGAACAAAAACAGCGGCGCAAGAACTCGCTAGAAAACTTGCGCTCAAAACAACTGAAATTCAAAAAGGATTTAAAAGGTCACCAGCACTTGTAATGTGGATTACAAGTACATATCAACTCATCATCCGTAGTTTGGCACCATCCCTGGCAACGGCGCCACTTGATTCGTGCCACAGTAGGGTGATCCAGAATCAACAAAATTTGTTTCCTATAAATTCTCCCATCGCCAGTCAAGCCACCGCAGTGATAAACGTTCAGTGGTCAAACACGGGAGGCTTTCACCATCAATGATCTGTGATTATGTTAAAAATGGTGAGACTTTTATTTGGTTTTTTGGATTTGCATTTAAAACAGGGGAGTTGGTTGTTCACTGGTTAACTGAAATGACTTAAATTAAGGTGCTTAAATGGTAATCCTAAGGCTCGGGTCACTAAACTTGATACAATGGGGTTAAGGTGCTTCCTGCTATTTCTCGCATTAGGCAAATTACAAAGTATAGTCAAAGCCAAAACCGGATCTTTTGTTTAGCTATGAAATCTAACCTCTAGAACTACTCCTATTTGAGTCCAATCAAATACTAAGCATTAAATGTCCCCACTGGGCTTGAAACCCTAGCATTTAACCTCATTTTCACTGGTCAGAATGACATCTAGTTGATACGTTGTACCTACCATTGGGCTAAGGAATGCACTAACCCTAAAGCACATGATGGCATTGACCAAAGGAAAGACATTAAATGGCATTAAACCCTAGTTTGGAAAGTTTGGAACCATAAATGCAAAGACTTCTTGTATCATTAAAATACTGAGACACTCGCTCAAACCACCAACAACCAAGCTAGCAACCTCCTCAAGGCTTTGAGGCTTAGGCTAAGCATCCCTTGAGTTGTCATCCTCAAGGGTGTGTTTGGCGCTGAGAAAATGAGAGAAAGAGGAAAGAGAAGAGAGCAAATAAAACATAAAAACTAGCACGGAAAGCTTGCATAAAATGGAAGCTAGGGTTACAAAGTCAGAGAGGGGAGCTTATATAGCCAACCCCAATGTGTGAAATGGCAAAATGCCTAAAAATATGAGATTACAATAGGGACAAAATGGTAATTAATCGAAACGCATCGTTTGGAATCAAAAACATCAAAACACAGGCCCATTTTCGCTTATGTGAAATTTCCACCAAGATAGCGAATTTTCGCTATCATAGCGAAAAACAAGGCATGAAATTCAAGGCAAGATTTTGCATCATTAAAAGCATGAGGACACTGCCAAACCACCAACAACCATGTTAGCAACCCTCCTCTTCAAGGCTTTGAGGCTTAGTCAAGCATCCCTTGAGTTGTCATCCTCAAGGGGTGTGTTTGGCAGCCGAGAAAAAGAGAAAGAGGAGAGAGAAGAGAGCAAAATAAAGTCATCATAAAAACTGAAGAGCGGGAAAGCTTGTATAAATGGAAGTTAGGGGTTACAAAGTTGTAGGGAGCTATATAGCCAACCCCAATGTGAAATGGCAAATGCCAAAATATGAGATTACAATAGGGACAAAATGGTAATTAACGAAACATGGTCGCTTGGAATCAAAACATCAAAAACACGTGGCAGCCCATTTTCGCTTATGGCAGGAAATTTCACTCAGATAGCGACTTTCGCCATCATAGCTAAAAAACAAGGCATATAAACTAAATTTTCGCTATGCACAGTAATTTTCGCTAGCATAGCGAAATTTCGCTAAGCTAGCGAAATTTCGCTAGCTTAGTGAAAATTTGTGCATAGTGAAAATTTCGCTAGGATTGCAAAATTTTCGCTATGGTTGCGAAATTTTAGCAATCCTTGCGAAATTTTTGCAATGCATAGCGAAAATTCTCGTGATTCCACTATTCCTCCAAAGAAAGTTGCCTCCCGATTGCTTCTACACCTCATTTCGCTCTTCAATTCTTCAATTCAATTTGACATTTCACCGCCTCTCGCCTTGCGGAAACCACTAAGGATTCTCACATTCAAAGACTACCACGGCCAAGCTTGTCGACTAAAGCTTTCCAAGACCTGCAAACTACCTTAAAACAACTTTAAAACCAAATCGCAGCACCATGGACATGCATATGACAATTGGCTCAATTCATATGATTAGTGCGCAAAAAGCACTCAAAACCTATCTTGAATAGGGCTCAAAATAGCACTTTTTGGGCATTAATCAATGAGTATCATTGTTTCTTGGACCGGTATTCATGTTATAATTAGATCACTATATCACCAGAGGACTAAGAGAAAACAACATTCACGTGCCCATATGGTACGTTTGCTTTTAGGCGAATGCCCTTTGGATTATGTAACACACCTGGCACATTTCAACGGTGTATGATGGTTATATTATCAGACATGGTCAAGAAAAAAATTGAGGTATTTATGGATGATTTCTCTGTGTTAGGGAAGTCCTTTGATAATTGTCTAGAGAACCTGAGACAGGCACTAATAAGATGTGAGGAAAATAACCTTGTGCTGAACTGGGAAAAGTGCCACTTCATGGTGAAGAAAGGCATTGTACTAGAGCAACGAATCTAAGAAAGAGGAATCGAGGTAGACAAAGCCAAGATTGAAACAATAGAGAAGCTACCTCCCCCATCTTTAGTGAAAGGAATAAGGAGCTTTCTGGGTCATGTGGGATTCTACAGGAAATTCATGAAAGGATTTCTCCAAAATAGCCAAACCCTTGTCAAATCTGCTTATTCAAGGAGCGCCTTTTGAGTTTGATGATCAATGTATGCAAGCGTTCTTATTTTTGAAGGAGAAATTGGTGTCAACGCCTATTGTAGTAGCACCAAACTAGAATCTTCCTTTTCGGTCCACGCGTTGATGCGAGCGACTACGCAATAGTGGGCGCATTTTAGGCTCGATCAGTGGGAAAAACATTTCATGTTATCTATTATATGTCGAACGTTGAATGATGGACCAATTATGCAACAATCGAAAAGAGATTTTAGCAATTTCGCTTCGTGGTTCGACAAGTTCCAAATGTACTCTTTGATTTGGGAACAAGGTAATAGTGCACACCAACCATTCGACCATAAAGTACCTGATGACTAAGAAAGACGCGAAACTGAGAGTGATAAAGTGGGTGTTACTACTACAAGAGTATAATCTAGAGATTAAAGATAAGAAAGGGACTGAGAATTTGGTAGCCGACCATCTTTCACGATTAGAAGGGTCGAGTAAAGAAATTCATATCAATGATGATTTTCCTGATGAACAGCTCTTGGCTATTGAAGACAAAGAGCCAACACCTTGGTTTGCTGGTTTTGTGAACTACTTAGTGGCAAGAGTGCTCCCACCAGAGTTTAGATATCAGCAGAAGAATAGATTTTTCACACAGTTGAAGCATTACTAATGGGAGGATCCCATTCTGTATAAGCATTGTGCCAATCAGGTGATAAGAAGATGTGTCCTAGAGGAGGAAATGGAAAGTATACTAAATCACTGCCACACTCTAGCATGTGGGGGCTGCTTTAGGGGAAATAAAACAACTATAAAGGTACTTCAATCGGGATTCTATTGGCCCACCTTGTTCAAGGATGCTCACCAGTTTGTGTCTACCTATGATAAATGCCAAAGAATGAGGAGCATATCAAAACGAGATGAACCACCCAAGCAAACCATTTTAGAGGTAGAGTTGTTTGATATATGGGGGATGGATTTTATGGGCCCCTTTCTTTCATCATTCAGCAACCTATACATTCTCTTAGCCGTAGACTATGTTTCCAAATGGATAGAGGCCATACCTACCCGAACTAATGATGCTAGAGTGGTAGCAAAGTTCATTTGCAGTCATATATTCACCAGGTTCGAAACTCCACGGGCGTTGATTACATATAGAGGAACACACTTCTGTAACAAGCTTGTAGATAGTGTTCTAATAAAATATGGTGTTCGGCATCGTACAATACTTGCATACCACCCACAAACTAATGGTCAAGCAAAGTGTCAAATAGAGAAATAAATCTATCTTGGAGAAAACAGTCAACAGCTCGAAGAAAGATTAGGTAAGAAAGATAAATGATGTGCTCTAGGCCAATAGAACAACATTCAAGATACTCTTGGGGATGTCACCATTCAGGCTTGTGTTTGGGAAAGCGTGTCACTTGCCTTTGGAATTGGAACACATAGGATACTGGGTAACTTGGTAGTTGAATATGGATAGTAAGATGGCCGGCGAGAATCGCATACTGCAGCTCAGTGAATTAGAAGAGTTCCACAATGAGGCTTATGAAAATGCTAAGATCTATAAAGAAAAGACGAAATCCTGGCACGGTAAACATATTGTAAGGAAAGAGTTTGAGCTGGGTCAACGAATCCTCTTATTTAACTCACGACACAAGCTCTTCCTAAGGAAATTAAAGTCGAGGTAGTCAAGACCATTTACTGTGACTTAGGTTTTTCTGTATGGAGGGGTGGAAATCATGCACCCAGAGAAGGAGAGCTTTTAAGTTAATGCACAACGATTGAAGCCATACTTTGGAGTCGACCTTCATGAAAGCAAGCAAGCCATCAATCTGACCCCACCGGATACAATGTAGTTAGGAGTTCGAGCAGCCCTGTAGTCTCGGGGGCATTGAGATTCAGGGAAGTTGAGCTAACGACATTAAACAAAACGCTACTTGGGAGACAACCCAAGCATTTTAAAGTTTTTCATTCATTAGTGTAGTTCTGAATATGTTTGATTATTTTAGAGATGGAACCTTTCTCGGAGATCGTAACTTATGTGTGTGGTTGTGTTTTTAGGCTCCGAGATCGAAGCGGCGACAGAGAGATAACTCGGGAAATTTACTCCGAGCTTGGACAAGAATTGGAACCTCAATAAGGGAATGCTCCTTAACTTAAAATGTTTTTATCAAAAAGTTGAGTAACCCTCTCTATAATGTCACGACGTCCCAACATTGCAACGTTCAGGAAAAGTGGAAACATCATCTCTCTATAAAATCACGGCAATGGAAAAATAGTTTTGAGCTACTCTCCGGAACGTTATGACGTTGGATCTCAACGTCGCGACGTTGGAATTTCCACTCTCTAGAACGTCGTGACATTGGCCCAAACGTCGTGACGTTGCCATGCTTTTATGAACATGAAAGTTCATATTCTCACTTTACGCAAACTTGAAACCCTAACTTCCTCTATTTGGTTTCTGCTGGTGCCACAGCCAGCCCCCATCTAACTCATCCCAACAGATTTTAGCATCTCCCAAGGTCGTAAGCACATTTCTAGATTCGAAAACCCTATAACCTACCATCATTTTGATATCTTTTTACAATCTGGTTTTCGAAAGTAAATCTGCGCAGATTCAAGCAGGTAGGTGTTTTCAAAGCTGCTCAGGTTAGAAAAGGAACCTCAGATAGGTGGAGGTTACAAAAGCCTTAGGTTTGAGCCAAGAACACTATTTCACGTAGTGCACACTAGGTGTTTGATTTTTTAGCCTAAGTGAGATTTGTGTGGCTTTATTAGGTATTTAGGTAGAGTTGCATCCCACTAGGTGTTAGGAGGCCTAGAAGGCCAAGTAAAGTGTGATTAAAGCCTAGAAGATCATCCAAACCCTACCTCACCAAGTGCCCAATGTTGAGCAAAAAGCATAAATTAAGCTCGAAAAGAAACCGAGTACGTGAAGAGCCTGCTCATGATTACGATCATGAGAAATTTGTCAATGCGAGTGCAGTCGAGAAATTCGGCCTAATCTCGTAGAATCGGTCCTTCATCAAGGAGAAGGGGTTTCACCACCCCGATGATTTTTTTTACAAAACCATTGCAAATAAGGGATGTCGGGCTCTTTGCCAACCCCTGAGGTTGGCTGCCATAATGATGGTACGAGATTTCTACGGCAATCTAGCCTCCCATGTACTAAAAAGGGTCCAATTGGGCGAGGTTATGGTAGACTTTGGTGCGAAGTCTATCAATCGATATTATAACCTTGAGCCGGTTAACTCTGAAGCCTATGATAGGCTCCATGAGAACCTTAATTATCCCGAAGTCCTTAGGATGTTGACCAACGGGCAAGGCGAGTGGAAACTAAACAATGATGGGCACGCAGTGCACTTCAAGGCCAAAAACTTGGCCTACATTCCTAAGGTAATGCATCGCTTCATCACATCGCGTCTCATCTCGACGACCAATGTAAAGGGCGATGGCCAAGAGGGCCCCGTTAATCCATGCCATTATCCAGACATCCCATTTGATGTCAAGCCGTGTTATGAGAGCGCAATCCTCTATAATAAAGATGCAAAGATGAATCTCGGGCACCCCTTCCTTGTCTATGGTCTATGCAAGCAAGTCGGGGTGCCCTTAGATGATAATGAGGCTTGGATACACCCGATCAAGTCAGTAATGGTTAAGAAAAACAAACTGGGTGTACCAAGACCAGAGGAAGTGTACGATTCGAGTAATGAGCCCTCAGATGAGGACAAGCTTAGGGCATACCAGTCTAAGATTGGAATCCCAACAGGTGCCCAAGGAAAGGCCGGGTAGTCATCCACCCAACCCCCATCGCCACCATCATTCCAAGAGAAGGACCCGATCAGTCCTTCCACTAACAAGGGCTAGTCCGTGACTGACCGCTCAATTGATGTACTCGATGAGACCTGTGAGCACCCGTGCCCCCATCAATCGTATTACGGAATACTCAAGGCGACATGAACTATAGTGATCGAAATCCGGCCGAATTCGACGGCTGATCCAAACCAAACCCCGGATGTCTGCCAGTTTTCATTAATCAAATCTTATCGTAAATTCATTTAATTAATATAAACGTTTTCATTCTCAAATCTTTGCGGAAGCGATTTCAATTTGGGGTGAGGCCATAAACATTTACCAATTCAATGCAATTCCTTTACAAAATATGCATTTAACCAAAAATGGCGCATTTTATGCCGTTTGAACATAATATCCAAAATCATAATTAGATATAGGTACAAAAATAATTTCGGAGTTGAACTCCTTTTGTTTACAAAACAATGTCATGTCAAAAAATGGGGCGATGCATGTGACTTTGAGCATACCCGTGAACTCTCTGAATTACTCTGAGCTCCTTGACCTTGGGTCCACTTTCAATCATCGTTTATCACTTGACTCGCAAGATTGACAAAAACAATACTTAAGCATTTCATGCTTGATGGTTTTATACACCCATTCTTCGCCGCTTAAGTCAACTCACAGTTTTAATAAACAAAACTTTCAAATCTTTTTTTGATGATCACAATACAATACATATACTTATTTCATATATAATCATTTATGGCCCATCGATCATTCCAAATATGCACTTTCATATGCAATAGATCATTTATAACTAAATCATGCATTTCACAATGCTCTTTTCTTATTTCAATTTGCAATCATGCTTTTTAATTCCAATATCAACAATCTCAAAATCAATTCAAATGTTCTAATAAATTGAACTCCTTAAGGGTTTTTGGTATACAAAAAGGCTAGAATCACGGCACCTGGCCCCACACAAGTAGGCCGGTATAAAAACATTTGTTTTATAACACGGGGCTCATTCGCTAGGCTACTCGATTGGTTATTAAAATCAATTCAGAACACTACCGATAATTGGCCTACTGGTCGAAGGATCGGAGTGACACATCACGTTAGTTCGCAAAGATCGCTTAATTTGATCCTTCCTAAGATACTCAATCTATCCTTAATGCGAATTAAACTAAGCAACATTCTATTAAGGGCGTTCAAATCCTTTATAGAAAAATACAGTACAATATGTACATTTGTATAAACAGTTCATTTTCAATATTTATACAATTTTCATATGCAAACATTTCACAATCAATTGCCTCAAATCAATTAAAACAAATCAATATGCTTTTCTTATACATTTAAGAACAAACATTTCAAATCTTGAAACGAGAATAGGAGAAGATAGAACAAACCAAATTTATTTCTTGTTTTCGCCTTGTTAATCGCAAATTCTAGGTCAGTGATCCTCACTCAAAATTATAGCAAATCACACACATCACATTTAGTGAACTAGCACTAATCACACTTAACGAATATCATTGAGGCGAAGCGAAGGCAACGAGGTACAATACGTTTTTCACTTAGTTTCATTCTCCCCATTAATAATTTATTAGGGTCCTTAGACTATCGGTGTACTAATACGAGGTGTTCGAAAACAAAAATCTGAAATTTGTTCACTATGAATAATGCTACGTCGCGGCATAGCACTGCTACGTTGAGGCGTAGGCCTTCGCCGTGGCGTACACGCGCCGGCATACCCGAGGTGCCCAAGCACCCTACTGTCGCGCAAGAAGGTTATCCCACGCCACGGCGTAGGCTACACCATCATGGCGCATGGGTTCCCCACGCCAGGGCGTAGGAGCCCGTGTGCCTAGATTTTTTTTCTTTGCTCTTTTGCGATTTTTCTCCAAAAATCACCCTAAAATCCAAATGAAACTCTAGAAATCACTCCCAAAGGCATTCTAATATCATCATAAACCAACCATGAGCAGCAATCCTGATGGATTAGGTTTTTTCTAACCCAAACATCATTCAGAAATCTGTGGTCTAGTTCTACCTTAAACCCTTTGAAACTTCTTCACCCAAGATGCCTGATCACTGAAGGAATGGGGATGATCTCCCACCAAAATCACTTTCTCGTAAAACCTTAGCTTTCCCTCTCACTCTCTCTCAAATACTCGCTTGTGTCAGTGAGCATTCTAAGACCACATCATCTATTTCCCTATTTCTGTAAGGTCAGTGTTTGGCTTACACACAAATTCCATTTCATTTTTCTCCTTTGGTCTTCATTTTACTTTATCATTTATTTCACATTAGCATTTCAAGCTTTGAATATTCGACCCTTAGGTCCTTATTTACAAATTTCCAAATTTGCCATTTTTCACTCAGTTTATCTGGGTTCAATCAATTTCTTTTAGCATATAATATTTAATCATATGCTCACATATCTATTTCGCCTTCACAATTTAACAATTTATAAGTTTTCTCCGAAAACCCAAGTTTGGCTCAATTTATACCCTGAATATATAATAAAATTATTATAAAAATTCTAATGTATTTTGGGCGTTATATTTAACACAAGAATGCGCAACCAAAGTAACCATTCCGAGCAACCGCACAGCCCATCTGAAGAAGAGTCGCCTACCTCCTCGCCTTTCACATGCCACTTCCACCACCACCCCAGTGATCTGAGTGATTACTAAGAGAGTTCCTTCCACCCTCACTTGCTCTTTTGTTGATATTGAGGACACTGTCCACTTTTTTTTGGGGGTGTGGGTAATCGGGATTTATTTATGCTTTAGTTTGTTTATGTGCTTAGGTTGCGGGTGTTTCTGTTCTTATATTCATATTTTACATGTTACGTGTTTTAGGTTGTTTTCGCAACATTGCGTGTTTTAGGTATTGTGTGTGAGTGGATGCCATGATCGCTAATGGGAGGTTAATTTGAGTAAAAAAATTTAAAAAAGATCAAGCAAAAATTGAAAAGGGACCCTTAGGTTGTTCCATGATCTGGAATAGTGTGCTAAAAATGTTGGAGTGACTTAGTTTAGTCACCCCCTGTGTGTTTCAAGAAGCCATTTCCCTGAGTAGTCTATCGCACGCACACACACATGTGATCTCCAGGGTATACCAAGGCCCCGAACCTTTCTCACAAGAATTCCACGAGCCTTGAGGGCTTCTAAACACCCGAGTGATGGGACACCTTTGAAAAAGAGGATTTCCATCGAGCCCTAAAAAAAAAGAACAAAAAAGGAACAAAAAAAAGATCAAAAAGACGCAGTGAATAACAAGTGAGATCGTCCAACCTGAATCCCAGCACAACTCATACCCTTCAAAGCCTATGCCTGAGCCAACTCGCACCCGGAGCTACTGACTTCATCACTGCTACGGGACGTAAGATGGACCTTTCCCACAGTCTAGGGCCTTTAGGTTTTGTTGAATGTTCAGGGTGAAGTTTGAGGGGAACTAAATGCCCGGTGCCCTTAACCAATTGGTGAGGAGTCTCCAATGGATCCCCACTATAGGACACTCAATTGAAACCTATAGGCACTAACTGTCTTTCATGCTTATGTAGTATGTGAATAAAAAGGGTGCGTTCTTATCCTTCTATGGTTAGAGTCTTTCAAATGGATGAGTGGACTTCAAGTTTGGGGGTGCTGGAACCTAGGTATATGTTGGAGATCATGAAACAAATGCACATAGATTTTTGGGGAAAGGTTATTAAGAACTTGGGGGGTTAAGTTGCTTGGTTAGCCTAGCCTTGACCAGCTAAAGTCCTTAGAAAGTTAAACAACCTTAAGGATCCCCGATTTTAGAGGACAAAGGCTCGAATTGCTAGTCTGGTTCATTTTGACTCTCCTTTTTGGCATTGTGTATATCACACTCATGTCGTAGGCGTTTTGGTGTGTCATTTTTTTTTTCATGTGTATTGTGTTATGAGTATGTGTCTTGCTTGGGGGCAAGCAAGAACTAAGTTTGGGGGTGTGATGAGTGCCCAAAACACTCATCATATACTCGCGTTTTATCATGTTTTTGGTTCATTTCATTAACTAATAAGTGTGTTTATCGCCTTATATCTGATACTCGACTTCTTATGCATTTTAGGTGAAAAAGGCGACATTTGGAGGCTGTGTGGATATTTGAAGAAGGAGATTGGAGAACCCAGCCTCAACGTCGTGACGATCTCACGTCGCGACGTTATACGTCCCAACGTCGCAACGTTGAGGTCATACGACGTGTAGCCCTTCATCAGTCTAACATCGCAATGTTCTAACGTCGCGACGTCATCAGGACTTGGTCAACATGAATTTCAAATAAGAAGAAAAAGAAAAAAAAAAAAAAGATGGGAGGAGGATAACAAGGGAGGAACAAGATACGAGACGGAGAGACGACACAAGCGTGATTCAAGAGATCGTGTAATCCCTGTATTTGTATTTCTTGACTTCCTACTAATTAAAAATCAATGATTGTAATGACCAAGATGATGTTTTAGTTTTATTTCTAGGGTTTTTGTATTCATATGGATTAGTTATTAATTCAGTTTCATTCAATATATCCATGGATCCGATATCGACTCTCGCTCTTTATTTTCTCGTTATCATTCATATGGTACCGCTTCGCAACATTAATATGCTCTTGCTTGGAATATGAGATCGAGAGATAAAGGTTCCCGAGGGTCTGGGTAAAGTGACACTTGGTCAATCGGAGAGTAGAGATCTCCGGGTTCCAAGTGTGTCAATTAGGGTTTAATCATTCAAGCATCTCGAAGTTAAGGGTTGATGTAGATATGCAATAAACCCTACTAGCAAGATAGGCCAATATACCTCAAGAGAGGATATCTCATAAGCACGATCAAACTGCCAGCGTGAATCCGTCAATACACTGAATGATCAGTTTTACCTAGATTATAATCCATCGAATGTGGCAAGGGGAGGAAAAACCCTAGTCCCCATTAATTGAGTTAATAATTCGTTTAGGATCAACTTTCGTTATATTAGCTGTAATTCACTCGAATTTGAGATCCAGATAATATTCTAGAGCCGATTTTGGTATTCAACACACTTCTCCTTGTGGAAAAGACACTTAACAAGCCACTGCCACTATATTACGTAAATTTGACGAGTATACTATAAGGCAAGGGCCACATTTTACATCAATTTTACATAATCCTCTAAGGAGCCACTATTTGCGATTATCGTGGGAACCTACGATATCGACAATTCCGATAGTCAAGGGATATCACGACATCACCAAATAGCGTAGCTTAGCGCAATTTTAAGCTTTTCAAAGTGCGTGATTCTTGCCTCGTTTTTAGGTCCCAAGACCTGAGCCTATAAATAGAAGCTTTTGGGGAGTAATGCACAGCTTCCAACAACTTTCATCAAGTCTTTGTGCTTTTTAGGAAAGCTGAAGTCTCATTGTATATATTTTTCTTTTTCATTTTATTTTATTTTATTTTCCCTTCAGTCTTTTCTAGATTCAGATTCGTTTAGGACTAGAGCAATGATCTTAACGGGAATTCCTAGCTGGTGTTCATGTAAATCGAGTTTCATTTATGTCTTAACTTAATTGAAATCTGGAATATTATTCTGTAACTCATTTTTCTTCAATTTTGATTGCAATATAAATGAATTTGTTTAAACAACTAATCACTGTGATTTGTGATCCAAATTTGAAAGGCTAAGCTCCTTCCTAAGAAAATTTTTCGAGATTAGCTGATTATAAGAAAGCTAATGTTGTTTTTAAGTATGAAAATTAGAGTGTTTAACTCAGAATTACTCTAGATCACAGTTATGGTTCTCCCAATATCACAGCTCTAATGCAAAAAGAGTTGTATCATTGTTTTGAGTTCCAAGAATCCCTCTAAGGGACACAGAGTTAAGACTACCTGAGAGTAATGAGCAGTGACTTGTGGGTACATTTACACTAATATTATATGAACTAATGGACTTTTGGGATTATTTTGATATATCAATAGTGATGATCTAACCTCTTCTTTCAAGGCTCTCTCCTGAGTGACAGCAGGAATGTGTGCCTAAGGCATAAGATCCACTTACTGATCTAGCAACTTAATTCTGAGAGGTTTCACCTCAATTGAGAGGAATAACTTCAACCTAGTGTTAGCTGAGATTCTAATCAAGGCAAGAGGGAATTATTGTCTAATTAATGGCTGAGGTACCTTTTATCTTAGAGAGGGCTTGCATTATCCTATCCATGGGAGCAAGAAATTTCCAATTCTAAGAAATGATTGTGAAGTACTGAGAAGGAAAAATAGTCAGATCATAAAAGAGGAACAAATCCTACAAGTAGCTTTTCAAACCCATTGTCTAGAAATAGAAGTGTGGTAAGCTAAAGAGTGAAACGTGTAGAGTTAGGAGAGATCCATTTCTATACTAATCTTCTCTTGGACAACTCCAAGAGTCACATCCATTACTTAATCTTATCTAGAACTTGCAAAGTGATGGTCACAATACTGTTTTTCTTCCCATGTGTTTCAGTTCATGGTGGCTCTCTAATCATGTAGTTTAGAAATTGCATTATTGTTTGATTCTTTTATTTTTACTTAAGAAGTTAAGTCTATCCTGAAAATCTAGAATTTCAAATAGTAAGGATCTTTAGTAGTGAAGGTAGTTAATCTTTAAAGTTTTTTTCTAATCGATCCTCATGGGAATGATATCTGGACTTAAAATCCACTGTATTACTTGTATGACCTGTGCACTTGCAGTGATATAGACCAAACCAATTTTCAAATGAAGCATTTTCCATACAAGGTAGAAAATATATTTTATATCTTAGGTAGTCAACAAGTTTTTGGCACCGTTGCTGGGGATTGGTTCAGTTCTTGGTAGCTGTATTAGAAATTTGTCCTAACAATAGTATCAAGAATCAGTTGTTTTTTGTTTTTGTTAAAAATCAGTCAACAAGTTTTTAGCGCCGCTGCCGGGGATCGTAATGAAAACATAGTTCAATGATTAATATTCTCACCAAAGAGAAAGTTGTTAGTTTAGATATTTTTATTTTATAAAAAATGTTCAAAAATAGTTTTAACTACAGTAGTTGAATCGGCTAATGATCTTATATGGAAACACATCATAATATCTTTCTGTATCTACTAATCTTATTTGATTTCAGTGTGGTTCCATTTCAAGAAGTCCTCACATGCATAGAAAACCATAATCAGAATTGGTACCATTGGACACTGAATTGGAAAGGACATTGAAAACCCTAAAGAAAGTCAGATTTGCTGAAGTAGTGGTTATGGCAAAGCAAAGGGAGATATAACACAGCACATTCCAGCTAAGGAAGTTGACATACCTCAAGGGCAAAGAACTATGGATGATTTTTGGAAACCTGTTATTAGAGATAATTATTCTACACTCAAGCAACCTGCAATTTAAGCTAATAATTTTGAGCTGAAGGTTGCACTAATCACCACGGTCCAGCAAAATTAGTTTACTGGTCATCCTAGTGAAGACCCCAATGAGGACATGTGTAGATTTCTTAAAATGGCAAACACAATGAAGTTAAAAAGGTGAGACTTGATGTGATTAAGTTACAGTTGTTCCCTTTCAACTTAAGGGATACAACAACAAGTTGTTTGAATCACTCCCCTATGGGTTAGTGAACACTTAGGATGAGTTAGTTGAAGCATTCATGGGTAGATTTTTCCCTCTGACTCTCACTTTAGAGAGGAGAGGAGAAATCATTATATTCAAGCAAGTTGAAGATGAAAGTCTCTATAATGTCTGGGAAAGGTATAAAAAGTTGCTCAAGAGATGTCCAATGCATGGGATTGATCAGATCACACAGGTGGATATTTTCTACCATGCCATGAACTACACATCCAAAGGGATCATAAATGCAGCCAGTTAATAGTGCTGAAGAAGTGCTGAAGAGGCAAATCAGTTAATAGAAGATCTAGAAAACAACAATTACAGAGCTCCATCTGAGACTTCAAAGAGCAATTGTAGGCTGAGAGGAAGTGGTGTGATAGAGATGAACAAAATGTCAGCTATAGAGGCAAAACTAGACGCTCTAATGAACAAAGTTAGCATGTAGGAAAGAAACAATCGGTCTACCCATCTAGTTTGAATAGTGGAAGATCAACAAGGAGTTCTGAATGATGAAGGACTTGCTCAAGATGGTCATTATCAATAGAAGGAAGTTCAGTTTATCAATGGCAATATGAGTTACAACTTTAAGCCCAATACAAATCTTCCTACTCACTACACACTAGCCTTAAGAAACCATGAGAATTTCTCATATGGACCTACAGCACAACAAGGACAGAGAACTGTGCAGAATTATTAGCAGCAGCATGGTCAACATGGTTTCCAAGGACAGTAGTAGAAAAATAGCCAGAGGGTTGAGAATTAGGGCCAGAGAAGGTCCTAATCTTTTGAAGAACAGATGAAAATATTTATGGGAGAAAACAAAAGACTGCTAAATATACATGAACAAAAGTTTGCTAAGCTAGTAGCATTCCAGGTAAACACAACTGTGTTTCATGCCAACACAAGTAGGGCAACTAGCCCTAGCAATGCAAAACTAGTCAAAGGATGCCTTCCCAAGTGATACTAAGAAGAATCCTAAAAACTGTATGGCAGTGACTCTAAGGATTGGCAGAGAATTGGAAGAAAGAAAAAATTAAAATAAGAAGACTGAGAAAGAAAAACATACATAAATTGGAGAAGAAATACAACAATACAGTTCAGAAGTTACTGAAGAGGGGAGAATAGTAAAGGTGCAGAAAAGGCAGCCAGTTGAAGAGGGAGATCTAAGAAAGAAAGAAGAGGTTCAAGCTTACAAGCCTCAAGTCCCTTTCCCTCAAAGGTTCAAGCTAGAAGAGCAATTCTCTAAATTCTTGAACATGTTCAAGAAAATATGGTTAATATCCCTTTTTTAGAGGCACTAACTCAAATGCCTCACTATGCTAAATTCATGAAGGACATACTGAGCAGAAAAAGGAAAATTACTGAAGAAGGAGTAGTGAGCATAACAGCAACCTGCAGTGCAGTTATTCAGAGGTCTTTACCAGTGAAAATGCAAGATCCATGCAGCTTCACTATTCCTTGCACCAAATGGAATTCTAAAATGGGGAAAGCATTGTGTGATTCTAGAGCCAGCATCAACTTGATGCCCTTATCTGCAGTCAAATGACTAAGTTTGGGGGAGCTTACTCCTACAGCCATGACACTGCAAATGGCAAACAGAACCTTAGCTTAACTTAAGGGCATTCTTGAGGATGTGCTTATCAAAGTGGGAAAGTTCATTTTTTCCATTGGACTTTGTGGTTATTGATATTGAAGAAGACAAACAAATCCCACTACTGCTAGAAAGGCCTTTCCTTGCCATAGGAGGAGCTTTGATAGATGTGAAGAAATAAGAGCTTACTCTCCGGGTTGGAGATGAGGCAGTGCACTTCAATCTCAATAAGAGTTTGAAACAGCCAGAATTTGATAATACTGGTTGTAAGATTATAGAAACAAAACTTCCCATCAGTTCAAAACTAATAAATGATTGTAAGACTCAGAGTTCAATGAATGAAAATGAGACAAATTTCCAATATCTTGAGTATCATGATGTTGAATTTCTGAACTCCAATTTTGAATTAGAAAAGGCAATACTCAATATTGATGAAAGCAATGCAAAAAAATCCAGTATTTATGAAGGGAAAGTTTCAAAAGTAAACACAAGCTCAGAAGGTTTAACTCTAAAATAATTGCCTGAACATTTGAAGTATGCCTTTCTTGAAGCCGGAAAATCTAAACTAGTAATTGTATCAGTTGACTTGACAAAGCACAAGGAACATAAACTGCTTGAAATTCTCAGGAAATATAAGGGAACCATTGCTTGGTCTATAGAAGATTTGAAAGGAATCATTCCTTCCATATGTATGCATAAAATCCTGTTGGAGGAAAATACAAAGACCTCCATTGAACATCAAAGAAGAATAAATCCAGTAATGAAAGAAGTTCTTAAATGGTTGAATGTAGGCTTTATATATGCAATCTCAGACAACCCTTGGGTAAGCCCAGTTCATGTGGTTCCCAAGAAAGGTGGGTTCACTGTGATAAAAAATGAGAAGAATGAATTGATTCCTACAAGAACTATGACTAGATAGAGGGTGTGCATAGATTACATAAAATTGAACACATTAACCATAAAGGATCACTATCCTTTACTTTTTATTGATCAGATGTTAGACAGGTTGGCTAGACACCCTTATTTTTGTTTTCTTGATGGATATTCAAGGTGTAATCAAATTACCATAGCCCCTTAGAACCAGGAGAAAACTACTTTTACATGTCCTTATGGCCCTTTTGCTTTTAGAAGGATGCCATTTGGATTATGTAATGCTCTTGCCACCTTTCAAAGGTGCATGATGTCCATATTTTCAAATTTGGTGGAAGAGGTTATGGAAATTTTTATGGATGACTTCTCAGTGTATGGATTTAGTTTTGAGCGTCGCCTTACAAATTTAGAGACTGTATTACAAAGGTGCCAAGACAAGAATTTAGCTCTAAATTAAGAAAAATGTCATTTCATGGTAACATAAGGAATTGTCTTGGGACACCAAATTTCTACAGTTGGGTTAGAAGTTGACCAAGCTAAAGTATCTGTCATAGAAACTCTACTGCCACCTACAACAGTGAAGCGGCTCATAAGTTTTTTGGGACATGCTAGATTTTATAGAAGATTTATCAAAGACTTCTCAAAAATTTCCAAACCATTATGCAGGTTGTTGGAAAAAGATGTAAATTTTGATTTTTGATGAATCATCCAAATCTGCATTTGAAGAAATTAAGTCCAGATTGGTTATAGCTCCCATCATGGCAACACTAGACTAGAATAAAGAGTTTGAAATCATGTATGATGCCAATGATTATGCAATGGGAGCAGTTTTGGGACAAAGAACAAAGAAAATTTTCAGGGCTATATACTATGCCAGGAAAACCTTTAATGAGGCATAAGAGAACTACTCTACCACAGAGAAGGAGATGCTGGCAATGGTTTTTTCTTGTGAAAAATTTAGGCTGTATATATTGGGGTCCCATGTCATCATACACACTGATCATGCAGCAATTAAATATCTAATAGCAAAGAAAGATGCTAAGCCAAGACTTATCAAGTGGGTACTACTACTGCAAGAATTTGATATGGAAATCAAGGATAAGAAGGGGAGTGACAATGTGATAGCTAATCACTTGTCAATAATGGAAAAACCTGCGAGAGAGGGAAGGGGACATGAAGATAGAGAAAATTTCCCACCGATGGGCATTTCAAGTATTGGTTCAAAACACCATGGTATGTTGATATTGTGAGATTATCTGGCTTGTAGATTATGCCACTGGGAATTCGACTACCCGGCGGAAAAAAAGCGGGGCGATGCTAGGCTTTACATATGGGATGACCCATTGCTTTTTAGAAGATGAGCGGATCAGATTATAAGAAGATGCGTACCAAAAACAGAACAAGCTGGAATTGTGGATAAATGTCATTCATCATCATATGGAGAACACTTTCCAAGAGACAGAACAACTCAGAAAATTCTCCAGTCAGGTTTTTATTAGCCAACTTTATTCAGAGATTGTTATGAATGGGTCAAATATTGTGACAGGTGTCAGAGAATGGGCAACATTAATAGGATAAATGAGATGCCTCTACAAGGAATTATGGTAGTGCAGATTTTTTATGTATGGGGGATAGATTTCATGGAGCCTTTCCCAACTTCATTTGGAAATTTATACATTTTCCTAGTTGTGGATTATGTATCCAAATGGGTGGAAGCCATAGCTTGCCCTAGAAATGATGCCAACACTGTTGTGGGGTTTATTCAAAGGAACATCTTGGGTAGATTTGGAGCCCCTAAAACTATTATAAGTGATAAGGTAAGCCATTTTGCAAATAAGATGTTTGCAAAACTTATGAGCAGGTATGGAGTTAAACATGTCAATAGTTTGGCTTATCATCCTCAATCAAATGGGCAAGCTGAGATATCCAATAAAGAGATCAAGAATATTCTTGAAAAGACAGTCAATATCAGTAGAAAAGATTGGTCATCAAAGTTGGAAGATGCATTATAGGCTTATAGAACTGCTTATAAGTCCCCTATTGGAATGTCCCCCTACAGAATTGTATATGGAAAGCAATGTCATCTACCTCTTGAACTTGAGTATAAAGCAATGTGGGCAATAGAAAAGCTGAACTTTGATTTCCAAGCTATAAAAGAAAAGAGACTTCTCCAATTGAATGAATTAGAAGAGCTAAGAAATGAAGCCAATGATAATGCCAAAATATACAAATATAAGGCTAAAAAGTGGCATGATCAGAAGATTTTGAGGAAAGAGTTCAGAGTAGGAGATCTAGTCCTATTGTACAATTCAAGGCTCAAACTTTTTCCAAGAAAACTTAAATCAAGGTAGAGTGGTCCATATACAATAGTTGTAGTTACCCCCTTTGGAGTAGTAACACTTAAAACTAATTTTGGAGATGACTTTAAAGTAAATGGTCAGAGGTTGAAACACTACCTAGGAGGAAGATCAAATGAGGAAGAGTCCCAGATTTGAAGAGATGGATAGAATTGCTGAAATGAGAAAACACTGCAGCAAATGTCTAGCTAGAGACATAAAACATGAGTAGCAACTTGGGAGGCAACCTAAGCAATTTTTTTATTTATTCATAGTTAACTTGATTTGGTTAAAATAATTTTGTGTGTTTGAATAGTGTAGAAATAGTTTAGTTTTGTTAGAAATTATATACTATTTATTGAATTACAATCTTCTGAATGCCAGGATGAAGAAGCTACAAGGATATTTGAAGGTCAATTTTAAAGCATCTCTAACTAGACTGAATTATGCAGAGATGGCTACAAAGGGGAGTTTACTTCTAACTCTTATTCTTTAGAAATTTTGCATGACTAAGTTTTGGGGAGTTTGATTTATCTGAGTTAGAAATTGCCTAGTAGCTTGATTGTCCTTTGTTAAATAGTTGTTTGGAAATTTCTACAATACCATGAATCAGTGCTAAATAGATTGAATTGAAAAATCTGAGTGTTACTGTTCATGTTTGAATTGAGGTTCTTCAACATCTCTAGATTTATATTCACAAGCCTAAATTGGAATTGCAGAAATGGGGAAAACAAGTGCAAATTTTCTACTTAAAAGGCTAAACTCCCACTCAATGTCGCGACATCAACAAAAATGTCACGACATCAAGTTTCAAAAGTTTCCCCAATGTCGTGACATCATCGTGACATTGCCTCAATGTCGCGACATCAAATTTCAATTGTCACAACATCGCAAATATACAAGAGCACATTGAGTCATTGTCGCAACATTAACATGTAAATGTCGCGACATCGCAAAGATATAAGAGCTACACCAAGACTAACCTTGAAGCAATATCGCAATAATGTCACGACATTAAGTCAGTATTGCGACATCACATTTTCAATGTCACAACATCCAAGAAAGTCAATTAGAAAATCTGAACAATGTCACGACATCACCACGACATTTCCGTGACAACAGGTCAGTGTCACGACATTAAAAGAGCAATGTTGAGACATTATAATGAAACATTTAGGGTATCAAGCCAATGTCGCGACACCATAACTTCAATGTCGCGACATCACAGATCACCTATAAAAGGAAGAGTTTGAGAAATTTTCAGTCACATCAATCTTTCCAAAGTTTCGAACCCTATCCTTCTAAAAACCTCACAAAAATCCAAACCATGTCGAATCCAAACTCTCCAACCCTCGGCGAAGTTTTAGGAAATGTAGTGGAGGAGATTTTACAAAAGAGAGTTAAGGAAGTTAAAAGAGAAATGGCAGGGGAAGAAAACCAAGAAGAGGCCATCGAAGTTATGCCTTAGGAGATAGAAGTGGTGGTGGAGGAAGGAGAAGCCAGGGCCTTCTAATCCCACAAAGGAGCATAAGTGTTCCAGAAGCATCTAATAAAGAAAAGTTTCGTGGAAGAAATGGGATTTAAGGAGCTGGTTTCGCCTTTTAAAGAGGAGATTGAGAGACAAGGGAATTTGGGAAAGTTAAGCCGACATAGGGAGGCGGAGTAAGGGCCTGGTCCGAAGAATTTTGCGCGATCTAGATGAACAAAGAACGACGTGCTATGTCGGGGAAGTGAATTCCTTTTGGGGGAAAGGGCCATCCCCAACTCTTAGAGGCGAGGCTGGTGAGTATTTGGAAAGAAATCGACCAGAGCTTCGGGGAAAACCTAAGTTTGAAGAGATCGTCGAGGAGTTAACAGAGGCAGTGCAGGGAGTATGGTGGAGGACCGGCCATCCCACGATGCCTACATCGACGGAGGCGACTTATCAAAGTGGTCAAGGTATGGTTCCTCTTCATCCAATTCCATTCTCACCCCCACCTTACGTCTCCACGGTGAGACAAGGCCCAGGTGCCATACTCATGCAATGGTCGAGGTTAATTGAATGTGGGGAGAAGATAGTGGAAACGGAGTCCGTCTGAACTACCTTAAGAACGACTTCTCGGGAATATCCCCCACCACACCTTAGTCACTCTCCTGTGTATCAAGGGAGTACTCTTTGTCCAGTGAGGCAGAAGAGAAATGCCCAAGATCCTCACCCTCACTGGAGTCCTAAAAGCTCCAATACAGGGTGAGGAGGTGGAGAGAACCAGGAAAAGAAAAAGGGCAACTTCAGAATTGCAAAGAGAGGCAGCTAAAGAAGAGCTAAAGATAGAAGAAAGAAGGGTGTTTGAAGATTACCCAGAGCAACCAGTGCTCTCCCCAAGGGCTAAAGAAAATATAATGCCTGCTCGAGCGGAAGCGGGAACATGACAACGGAAGAGCAAGAAAGCACGTTAGATACTCTCCTTGTTGGGGATGGAAGAATGGAGGAGGTGACAGTGCAGTGGGGGCGGATGGGGATGAAGCTGACTATAGAAAATAAAAGAAGGAGAAAACTTAGCGACGGTTCTCAAGCAAAGGGATGAGAAATGGGAGAAGAGTTGATAAGAGGGAATGAGCATTGAGGGTTTGAGCTTAAAGAAAGAGAAAAAGGCCTTTGTGCGAGATCGACTAATGAAATCGAAGCCTAGATTAAGTTGATGGGAGGTCGAGAAAATGGAGCGGGGCATTTTTGAAGGCCGAAGCTTTTGGGTATCTTTACAAGGAACACCAGAAAGATATCAGAGCAACCATTCAAAAAAGGGATGAAGAGCTAGAGTCCATCCTAAATTATAGGGAGAAATTATGGACATAGAGCATAGATCTGGTGAACCATAACCTGGTAAAGATGTATCAAGCCCAAGGTGAATTTGAGCAGTCCCTGAACTCCATTGGGCAAAGGAAAAGTGAGCTCATCAAGCAAAACATAAGAATCTAGTGAAGCATCTCTTGTGAGAATGAAGCTCAACTCAAAACTAGAACCCTAAGACTCACGGGTTCCACCTCCCTCAAATGCAAGTTACAAATTTGAAGAAGTGAACCTTAAGCCCTCCAAATCTCAATCACACAAAAAGAAAATATAGCTCTCTCCTTATCCCTTATTCTCTCTCTTCTCTATCATTCTTTCTCTATCATGGAAATAATATAATGTAATTTTTCCTCTTTCTAATAAAAAGGCAGTCCTGAAATTTTTGTGCATAGATTTTTCTTATTTGTTATTATCTTTTAATTTTGCAATCTTATGAATGTTAATAAAATTTTGAACTTGTGTTTGTTGGTCTGAATAAAGGAGAATTCAAAATGTTAACTGTATGAAAGCTGCAAGTTGAAAATTGTTGGATGATATGGCTTATTTTGTGAAGTGAATATTATACTAGCTTGTTTGACGACTTTAAGAAAAATTGGTGAAATGTTGGTGTAATTGATGTCTACCTAATGGATTGAATGACTCAATCAAAATGAAATGTAAATTGAACAATAACACAACATTATTTTTTGTAAAACATAACCAAATTTGAAGTCTCGATTACCAGTAAATTTGGATTGTGATGTCGATAAGAGAAAAAGCGCTAAACTTTTAGATTCTTGGCCCGAAATTGAAATCAAAGATTGTGGCTATTAATTCTAGTCAAATTGAACAATACAATCTAGAAAATGACTAAACTAACACATTGGTAAGAAGTACTTGAAAAACTGATTGTGCTTGGGTTAGGAAAACCTTATGTGACTTATTATCATGAATCTCTAAAGAGTCCTAGAACTTGTTGAATTATTGTTCAAGGTGAAATCCTAGACATCTAGCCCAGCGAGAAAATAGATGGAGTCATCCCAGACGGTTTAAGACTTTTTTTCCAATAACCTACCACTTGATATGCTATAAGCATATATCTTAGTACTACTTAGGCGCAATACCTATTCATCAAAAGAAGAGCCTTAACCCTTTCACCTCACCTTTACAATAAAGAACCCAATTCTAAACCGCAAATTAAAGCAAGGGCAAAAAAATGATAAAGATGATAAGTTTGGGGGAGTACAAATTTGAATTGAAAATAAATAGGAAAATAAAGGGTGAGAAAAGAAGACAATTAAGAAAAATCTATGTTGTTAAAGAATGCAAAAGAATGTAAAACCGAGAAGTCAAAGAAGAAAGCTACAAGAGCAGAGTTTTAATTTTCAGAGCTTTTACCTGACTGAGCAACAAGTCCTTAGGGGTGTTTCACACCTAGTAACTGAATGCCAACCGGTATGGTAGCTATCACCCAAAAGCTTGCAAGGGGTTGTAGAAAGCTTAAAAGTAAAACATCGGCATCTACTCCAAATATGAAAAACAAAGACGTAAAGCCGTTTGCTATCTACCAAGTACCCCAAATTACCCATTAAAGCTCAAAAGTCTACTTGATTATGAGGGGTGTGTTATGGTCTTATATTATTAGTGGATAATAATATGATTCAATGCCTATGAGACTTAAATTACTATGAAAGAATGTCAATCTGTGCACCTCATATAGAGGCTACCTAATTTGGGTGTTAGTTATAAGGAAAGACCAACACACACTCGCACAGTCAAGGACTATATCCTGCCACAACTATGAATTACATACATAGTATTAAATTATCTAATTGCAAATTTTCGGTAATTCAAAAACGGTTTAATTAGGACATGTCACAAACTAAAGATTTATTAAGGCATAAATGCTGGTCCCGATTTGAGAGTTGATTGAAAATGTCCTCAGTGATTTTATTTTTATTGTTTGAAGGACAAACAAATATCCTTTTCTTTTGCTTCGAGATACAAAACTTTCTAGTTTGGGGGAGTTTGATGAGTCTCAAACTCATCTATTTTTAAGTCCATTTTTCAAGAATATTTATGGTTTAAAAGTTTAGTTTAAGGAAAAATTATGGAGCTTTCACCCAAATTTGTTGTTTTGCATAAACTAAAGGAAATAAGTAGAATTCAGCAGAAAAATGAGTAGAAATCAGCATGGTGCAAAGAAAGGGCCAATGTCGCAACATCGCCCAAATGGGATGCGTCGCGAGCACATGGGAGGAAGTCTTGAAAGTATGGCAATGTCATGACATCAGCTGGAGAAGGGAAAGCACAGATACAAAAATGTCACAACATCGTATATTAGTATACTGACATCGCCATCGTTGGCCTTTTTTCAGAGTAGACAAAAAACCCTTCTCAAATCTGTAAGAACCCACTCTCTTGCCACCATGTCACTTTTGATAAATTTGTTTAATAAAGAATTTTCTTCATAATGTTCATGGTTAAAATATATCTAGTCTAAGTGACACCTAAGTGATTGTGTCATACAAGTAGTAAAATCAAATGCAAGTCCTGTATCATTCCCAGCAGATTGGTAAGAATTAGAGATCAATCAATTCAACCCATTAAATATTATTTGGTATTAAACTCACAATGAAAGTTTTATCTAGAAAATGAAGATCCCAGGACTATCACATCATTTGTTTCACAAGACAAAAACAAAGTAAATGAATAAAAAATAAAACAAATAAAAAAATATTGGACTGACCTCAAGATCCTCAGATACTAAATCATCAAAGAATTGCAACAAACAACACTCCTACACGAAAATATATCGTTTTTTTGTATGGATCCAGTTTGTCCAAGATTTCTTAAATGTTGGAATCGATTTCTCCTATATTCACCGATTTAAACCTTGATCTTCTCAATGCAAGATCACACCAGCTTTTTACCCGCATTTCCAATTCTCTTGCAAGATCCTGGGCATTTTTCTTTTCAATACTTCACACCCACTTCAATGATATATCCTTTTGTATTTCCTTCGTGATTTTGTGTCTACCACTTAATCAGGTTCATCCTCCAAATCTACTGGTTCATCCTTCTTGATTTGATCTCTCATCAATGCAGGTTGAGAATCTCCCTTAGATTAAAGTGAAATCTTTGATTATTTATATGACAGCAAATACCTCCAACTTCAATTATGAGCGAATGGGGTATTTATCAATATGAACTTTCAAAGCCTGCCAGTCATCAATGGTAGTCTAGCATGTACCCGTAATCAATGTTCGCCTCAGAATTCCAACCTGTCACAGAGGGCATCCAGAAATTTGTGAGCAAGATACATTTCCTCAAATAGTACTTTCATACTACTATCGAACTTATCAAATTAAACATTGCCCAAGTAAATCCAACCCAAATAATTTCCATGTTTCTTTGTGAGAAAAGATCAGACTAATCAGAATCAAATCAGCAGAGCTGGCCCACCATCGTATTACGATTAAGAAATGGAGGCCGATCACGCATCCACCAGAATTTAATGAAACTAAAAAAATGAATTCACAATTTGTCTAGATTTCATAATTTTCGTATTAAAGAATTTTTAAAAGAAAATAACAATAATCCAACTCTGTTTCGCACAATAAGATCTATCTGTAGTAAGATTCAAGAAAAGAAAGAAATAAAAATAAAATTTACCTAAACTATACACTGAGTCTTCGCTCTTTTTTTAGGTAGAAAACTGGAAACTACTTTACTATTCTAACATTTGTTCATTTTTTATAATCGGGCTAAAGAAATTGGGCCAAATCCCAAAAAGGCTCTAGGTGGGATTCCCAAAAGAAAGCCCAATTTACTGTCCTAGGTCGCGACCTTGTGTTGATGTCGTGACATAGATTTCCATTTTTTGCTCTTGTTCACTCTAATTTGTTGCTTTATGTTGCACCCGCATTCCTTGCGGCTTGATTAACGGTCGAGACATCGCCATGGTCGCACTAGTCGTCTCAAGTTTCTAAATGATGTTCGCGACCATGGTTTCAACGCCATCACCTCGCTTGTCTCTTTCTTTTCTTCGCTGCTCGAAGTCAGACTTTTCGTTGCTGCACGTCATGACTTTGGTTTTGGGCGGAGACCACACTGGTTCACCGCATTACTTCAAGTCGGACTTTTCGTCATGTAATCTTGTTTGTATCTCTACCTTCATGTGTTTCTCGATTTAGGTTGCGACCTCAAGGTGATGTCGCGACCTCTTTTGATGTTCATTTCCCTTCTTCTAGTCGCTAGCTAAATTCTTTGTTGCAACCAATTTCCTCATTCCAACCTTTATTCCAGGTCGCTACCTCATGGTGATGTCGCGACCTCAATGTTGCTTTTTTTCTGGCTGCATGTAGTCCCAATTGCTCAAAAGTAGTTGCAACCTGGATTTCTTCGCTTCGGGCTGCCGTGTCACTACCGAATGAGTGGTCGCGACATCGTTAGAGGGTCTTTGATTAATAAATGGTCGCAACCTCAGTTTCTTGGCAAGGACTTCAAGTAGCTGGTCGTGCTGCGCACTCCCTTTGTTCTTCAACTCTAATTTAGTCAAGAACTTCAATCTTCCTCGCTGAGACTCCAGCTCGATTTCATGTCACGACCGCAATGACGTGATCGCGACCCCATGTTGAGCCCTTTAATTTAAAACCATGTAACTTCATTTATCGACGGAGACCTCAATGTGGCTTCATTGACCGGATCTTTGTCGCAACATCGATTGGACGCTATGCATCTCGCGCAGAGTTCAATCGGGCGCCGTGATGATCAGTAAACACGATCAAGATCTGATTTTGAATATTTCCTTAGTCTCAATCCACACTTCCTTTGTCGCGAACCTCTTCACTTGTTGTCTTGATCATTCTAGCTCAAAAGCCAATTCCTTCAAGTCAATATTTCGCTTGCTAATAATCTCTCATTTCCTCAAAATTGATCTTAGGATGCTGCACTGGAATTGACTGAACAAATAAGCTTCCTATCGCGACTGATTTTTCACTGCATTTGCTCGCTTAGTCGAATTCTTCTGGTTTTTGTTGGATTTAGCTTCATATTATTTTTTTTGCAAAATTAAAATTGAGTAAAATATCCATTATTTTTATATATCAACATTGACTGTAATATGCTCAAAAATGGATTAAAAATCAAATGAGTTGACTCATCAACTACGTATGGGTGCTGACTAAATCGCTTAAATTCCCTCAGAACACTCGCGCCATGTTCACTACATTAGCCAAAGCTTGAACACTGGAGATCATCAAATCTACCGTTATGAAGATCTGGCAGGTAATGTCGCGACCTTCAATCAAAGTAGCCTAAGTGATGAGACAAGTCGAATGTCGCGACACAGAATAAATGTTGTGACATCACATAAAAACATTAACCGGGCACTTCAGAGTAACTAGATTCAATGGATCATAAATTTCACGACATCATCTTAATAGATCAAACCTATAGAAGCAATGTCGCAACATCAATGAGTGATCAACATGTCAATGTCGCAAAAATCAAAGCAGCTTGGATAGAGAAAACGGTTCAATGTTGCGACATAGAATAAATTTCACGACATCGGTTATGACATTAGTAGAGGATTGCAGAACAACAAGATATGATGTCGCAACATCACAACAATGTCACTACATCAACCTGAGGTGATCACAATGAACTTAAATGACAAATATTGCAACATTTGATCAGCAATGTCGCGACATCAGGGCAAGTGTATCCAAGCAAGGGTATCAGTTAGCAATGTCACGACATATGGGCTATGTCGCAACACTAACTAAATGTCATAACACAAGAATGGCAATGTCTTGACATGGGAATTAATCTACAACAATGTCTTTCCATGTCGCGACATCATCATGACATGGACTCATCATCAAATATAAAGGCCAATGATTTTTTCATCCTGACATCAACCAGAACCCACGACATCGACAACCCCGATGTCACAACATCATCACGATATCACCCGTATTGGGTCAAGGAACTAGGGCAGCAATTCTTTATTTTTAGTAGTATGAGATTCTCGCCTGCTTTAAATACCCAAGACTGAAATTAGCAACAGAAGTTTTGTATGAAGAATTTTCCAATGATTTCACCAAGCCTTTGGGTTTTTAGAAATCTCAAGTCTCATTCTATATATTTTTCTTTTTCTTTTTATTTCTTTTTATTTTTCCTTCAGTCGTTTCTAGATTCGCATTCGTTAGGGAATTTTAGAGCAAAGGATTTTAATCTTTCGAATTCAATCGGTGTCTGTTCATTTTTTGTCTAAACTAAATGAAATCTGAATGATTTTAAACTCATTTTTCTTCGCTTGACTCTGCACCCAATGAATTTACTTAAACAACTAGTCATTGTGATTTGTGATCCAACAGCTAAACTCTTCGGGAAGAAGATTTTGTTGGGATTTTTAAGGACTAAGAGTTAATTTGTTGTTTCGAAGCAGAAAATTTGAATGATTTAACTGGTAATACTCCTAGATTGAGCTGTTCAATATCTGTTAGTTTGGCACCCAAAAGAGTTAGCCATTTTTTGAGTTCAGAATCCTCTTATGCACACAAGAAGTTAAGACTAGCTGAGAGTAATGAGTAGTGACTTGTGGGTACATTTACACTAATATTATATGAACTAATGGACTTTTGGGATTATTTTGATATCAACAGTGATTATCTAACCCCGTTTCAAGGCTCTTTCCTAGGTGACAAGAGGAATGTGCCCGAGGCAGAAGGATCCATCATCATCTAGCAACTTAATTCTAAGAGGTTTACCAATTGAGAGTGAACAAACTTCAAACCAATGTTAGCCGAGATCCTAATCATGGAAGAGGGAATTTCATCAGAACATGATCATTATGGTACCTTTATCTTGAAAGGCTTTATTATTCGTCCATAGAGTATGTTCTCAGTCCTAAGAATGACCTGAAGTACTCGAAGGAAAATAGCTTTCCATTCTTTAAAGAGTAACAAATACTACAAGTAGCTTTTCAAACCCATTGTCTAGAGATAGAAGTGTGGTAAGCTGAAGAGTGAAATGTGTAGCGTTAGGAGAGACCCATTTCTACACTAATCTGCTCACAACTTCAGATTTTCTGATCCATTACTAATCTTATCTGAACTTCACAGTGATGGTCACAACACTATTTTTTCTACCCATTTTATTGTGGTCATGTGCTCTCAATCGTGTAGTTTAGAAATTTCATTATTGTTTCTGATTTTTTATTTTTTACTTAAGAAGTTAAGTATATCTTGAAAATCTGGAATTTCAAACAAAGACCTTTAGAAAGTGCGGATAGTTAATCTTTAAATTTTTTTTCTAATCAATCCTCATGGGAATGATATTTGGACTTAAAATCCACTATATTACTTGTATGACATGTTAACTTATGATCTGTGACTGAAACCACTTCTCAAAATGAAGCATTTTACATACAAGGCAGGTAATATAGTTTTATCTTGGGTAGTCAATAAAAGCTTAAAACCGCTTGTCGACCTGTCTACTTGGTAGTTGTATTTAAATTGTCCTAATGGGGATCATAAACGTTGTTTTTTGTCTATGTTAAAATCGCCAAATAACTGGGTATTAGATGCGTAGATCAACCGCTATCTTGTATATCTTTTCCAAGATCGCGACTTCTTTCTATCAAGGCCCGTAACAGGTCATTCTCCCGCTACAAGAGTTCGGCGTGACCTTGCAACTCCTTCATCTACCTCGCTTGCTTCCCCTACTTCCTCTCCATGTCCTAACACAAATGGAGAACTGGTCCGCGATCGATCACGCACTGCTGACATTATGGCTGCCTCTGCATCGAATCAAACGTGGAAGGGGGAACTCAAAGAGGTTCAGGTGAAGGGCTACTAAACACCGTTGGCTTCGCCCTCAGGGCCTGTAGATGAGACTTTCTATTCGTCCCAATGGTTTTAATTGTTATTGTCTTGATTGTCTAAACCCTAGGCATTAGTGTTTGTCTCAGCATCAGAGCAGATTCAAACCACCTAATTTTAATGACTCTACCGAGCCTTAGCACCCCCACTAGGACCAAAAATTTGAGCTTAGTCAAGAAAATTAATATGGTCTCATGTTCCCCTGAATGAGAAATAGCTTAGTCTATGACATTGCAAGTGCACAGGTCATACAAGTAGTAAAAATTAAATGCAAGTCCAGATATCATTCCCTTAGAAATTGACAAGAATTTTGAAATCAACTACCCTAACTACTCAAGATCCACACTATTCACACCCCCTTGTAATGGTCAGAACCCAATGAAAGATAAGATAATCTGGTTTATATTCTCTAATTAAAATAAATTTAAATTAAACAAATAAAATAAATCGACTTAACTCAGCTCTTCTAGAAATGCACACTGATAAGGGAACCGCCGTGGAAAACAACCATACTTACATTATAATACATTGATTTTTCTCAATCAGATTTTGGATCTATAGATTACAAAGATGCCTAATAATAAAGCTTTGGAGCTTTCCATAATTCACTAATAGAGGTCCCCGCTTTTTTTAAAGACACAGATCTAACTGCCATTTATTCGTAATAATTTCTATAGATTTAGGTATTTTTCTTTTTCGTACTATACCATTTCTTAAGATCGCAGATTTTGCAACCAAGTTCGCCATTGCAAATCTCTACAAATTATTCATGACTCCTCATTTAGATCTGATGGATTTTTCCTTCGATTAGGATCTCTTCACTAACACAGATCAAGATCTTTCCATCGATTACAGAAATCTCCGACATTTTAATTGATAAATAATCCCTTCAACTTCAACTATGAGTGAATTGGAAATTTATCATGAACTCTCGTAGCTTTTGAGTTCATCAATAGTAGCTCCAACATACCCACAAAATTAAATGTTCCAAGCCTCAGAATTTCCATCTCTCGTGTTACCTGCGAGAGCCTCCTAGAAATCGTGAAAGATAATACAATCCTTGAAATGGATTGAGTACTAATATTGGGAATAAACCAATTCAGAACAACATCAATCAAATAAATCCCAAACTGTGAAATCCTCTAATTAGTGCAAAGGCTATAAATTCAACACAAATCCATTCCAGTTAGAAGTTTGATTCAAAACTAATCAATAATCCACAATGCACTATTGATCAAGAACGTTCATTGTAAGTGTAATCAACTTAAAGAACTGAATTCCATAAATTGTATAGACTTCATTAATTCCAGGCAGTGTTTTGAAAAGAGATTGAACGATTTGATCCAGCTTCACAATTCAAAACATGTTGCTAGTTCAAATCCAGAAAAAAAAAAATCAAAGCGATTTTAACTAATCTATTCTAAAAATATACAAGTGAGTCTTCTTCAATCCCCCAATGATCTGGGTTTCGGAAGAGTTTCCTTCTCCTAATGCAAGGTCGATCATTTAAACTTCCAAAATCACCGACCAAAGCTTCAATCTTCGAATTTCTCTTTCCTCTGCAATTCCATGGCCCACTACTAAGTTCAAAATAATACGACCCAAAGAAGCTTCACGACCGAAGGCAGCTTATGAATCGCTAAGTCCGTCAGTGTGACTTAATTATCATTTGTCGCAACCTTCTTTGTTTTTTTTTTTTGGCAAGAGAGCCATAACTGCCCTCTCATTATAACATTGTTCTTTGTAGCTTCTTCATTTGGTTATCACGACATGAATTTCCTTGTTGCGACTAGCCTTTGACTTTAATTCTTGTGTGTCGCAACTTGGATATCCTTGCTGTGTTCTTTTACTTAGCATTTTTCTTCAGAATCATCTTTTTTTAGTCGCGATTTGAATTGTTGTGTCGTGACCAAGTTCAATTGTCAGTAGTTATGATTCTTGTTGCGACAACTTTTTCTGGTCTCCAAGTACTTATGTCGCGACCTCAATTCCATATCGCGACCTGGCTGTCCTTCCCTTTACTAAGTTCTGTGTCGCGACCTAGTTTTCATGTCACGACACAATTTCTGTTGCCAGCCACTTTGATTCTTGGTCACAACGTCCCTTTTATGTTGCGACATCATTTGTTTGTCTTTTGCCTTCATTCAGGTTGCAACTCAAAATTGATGATCTGTTTAGTTCCTTATCGCGACATGTAATTTAGGTCACAACCAGGTCGTTTCTTTTCTTGCTGCACTTTTTGTCGCAACCTAACAGGTAGGTCACTTACCGCACTATACGCTTTACTTCCCACCTGTCGCAGCTTGTCAAAACTTAGTCGTAAATACGATTTTAATCGTTCGCCTTATTTTCATGTTGTGACATGAAATCAATGTCGCTTCCTCAACTGGTGTCTTCAGCTTGTATTTTTTCGCAACAACAAATTCCATTGTGGAGACCTTGCAAATTCATTAAGCAACCATTCCTCGTCGTGACATCAATTATCTGTTGCGACCAAAGTTGTCTTTTTTCGGTGTCACGACATACAGAACGATGTCGCGACAATATCTTTCTTTGAAACCCCTTTTCTATCTCAACTACTTTTCTCTTGTTGCAACAGCTTTCGTTTGGCCTAGAATTATTTCTTGTTGCAACTTGAAGCCTTTGTCGCGATCTCGAATAATATCTCCATCTTGTCATCATGTCACAACTTGAAAATCCTTTATTGAGACTTGGTCAGTTTATGAAGCTATCATTCCTTATCGCGACAACATTTTTCTATCACGACAAGAGTTGTCTTGTTTCAATGTCACGACATACAGAATGTTATTGCGACAAGATCCTTCTTTGAAGATTTTTCTCTCTCTCTGCATCCTGTCTCTTGTCGCAACATCCTTCCCTTAGCCCCAAGATCACTTCACGCGATTCGGATGTCTGGTCGCGAACCAAGTTTTGTTAAATCTTCATTGTTTTATCTCACGAAGTATGACAAATGTGTTGCGACGTATTTTAGGCTTTTATTTTGTCGACCTTGCAACAACATCCTCACTCAAGTCGTGACTCAAACTCCGCCGGTTTGCTGTCCTTTGTCGCTAATTTAATCGCTCACATATATATCTTTTCTTTGGTTGAATTCAAGCAATTCTTCTTGTAAAATCTATAAAACATAAATTTGGTAAGGTCTCCATATTTCTACATAATAATAAGCAATTATATTGTAACACGTGTCAGAAAAATGGATTAAAAATGGATTAAAAATCAATGAGTTTTTGACTCATCAAATTCCCTCAAACTAAAAATTTTGCTCGTCCCCAAGCAAAGAAAAGAAAGATTTGTTTGTCCTCAAACAATTGAACTCTATTTTTAAGGACATTTTTCTGTTGTATATTACAATCTTTTCTGATTCCACAAATATACCTTAAATAAGTCAGTTGCAACATGAATTCAAATTTTAGTTTTCAACTCAGAAGAAGGAATAGTTTCAACCTCCATTACAAATAAACTGATGAATTTTGTACTGTAAATAGTTCAGTCAATTGATCCTATTCTATGGGTGTGTGTTGGTCTTCTTTCCTTTTCTCCTTGTTAGGTTTGTTAATCTTTTGGGATTCTCCTTGGAAAATTAGTCAAAGTCCCATATGCTTGTTTTTCATATTTATCTCCACTAATGTAGGCAAATTCAACCTTCAAGATCAATGAGGTCTTTAGCTTGTACGCGTGTTTGGGTAATTAGGTAGATAATTGAAGATTTAGGCCATAAATTACCCAGCATTCCACTATTTCCATCCGTATAATTTCCTTCTTTCATCCTTCTCTTCCTACCGATGTAAACTTAATAATTCCCCCCAAACTTGGTTTTGATGCATGTTCTGCATATCAGGGTCTTTGATTGCCACTTTCGCATTTACTCGCCAGTCTTTAATCGAACTCTTTGTCTCTCTCTCTTTTTTCGTTAGAGATTTAGGAATAGGGCAAATGTTTTTAGTTTTTGTAGCTTTCTCACTCTTAGAGAACTTTTGTTTATGTGCCTTCCATACCAAATAAGATTAAGGTACTAGGAAGTTGAAACACCCCTAAGAACTTAATTGTTCAAGAGAGCTTACAGACAAAACTTATCCCCTTACTTCTTTTCTTCATCTCTAGTCTTTCAATTGATTTTCGACTTATCCTTCCATGCACCTAAAAAAGAAGTATATTCTCAATCTTGTTCCCTCCCGCACATTAAAACTTCTTTTGTTCATGAACACCGGCAATTTATGGTTCTTACTCGGCAGGATTAGTTGAAAGAGTAAATCTGTGCTTTGAATTGTCAAGATTTAGTTAAGTAGATGTTCAAAGCAGAACCATAGTGTATGCCTCTACATAGTAATGAGGGTAGAATGGAAAAGGTCTGTAAACTTCCAAAGATGAACTTCTTTCATTTCTTGTTAGTTGTTTTTGCCTAGGATTTTTCTTGACCACCCAATGTTCTAAGACCTTGTGTCATTGACTGGGTGAATTCACCCCGTATGATGTCCCAATCTTTTCAAATTATTAAGGACTTATCACCATGTAACAAGTTTCAGATTTGCACTAATTTAACCTGCTGTACACACATATTCAACCATCTTATTTGTTCTATCAATTGTGTACTTCTTCCCAATTTTTCAATTTCAACTTAATTCAAACTAAAACTGCAACTTCTTATTTCAGTTCAATGAATCCTACTCTCATTTCTGTCACAATATTCTTTGGATTTAATCAGTGGTTGTTGTTCCATTCACCATTAAAAGTTTTAATACTTAAATCATTTCTTTCAGACAACAAAGAATGACACAAGCAACCTAATTCACTCAACCAGATCAATGTATCCAAAAACAATTCACAATTTTCAAACTCATTCAACCACCAAATCCCCATTAAGCAGTTCAACAACATACATGTTCTAATTGCATATTGAGAGCAGCAAAGCAAATCATCGGTCGAAAAGAACAAATCACAAGACATTTCAATGAACTATCTGCAGGCTTCTATTAATGGTGAAGAAAGAATACAATAGAGAAAGGAAAAGAGAGGAATTTGTGAGAATTACTTTCTTCTTTTATAGGATTTGGTAGGTATGATATTGGGAGGATCAATGTCAAAACTTGCCAAATAGGGAGAAAATTTTGAGAAGGTGATGTCAGGTCTTTTCTTGTCAGTGGGCTCTTCTTTTCCAGTGGTGCATAGATCATTTGTGAGCTCCACAAGAGTGATCAATTGATCTTGGTTCTGGCCCACTTTATTCACTGTGCTCTCTAACTCAGAAATACAACTTAGCATTTTTGAAAAATTAGTATTGATCATATCCAAGCTCTCATGCCAAAATTTTCTCCTGTAGACATCATTGTCCTCCAACTCCTTATCTCTTTCTTTCATGAGCCTACCAAACTCTTTGAACTAATCTTTATAGAGATCCTTGAAGGCTTCTATCTTTTTCAACATATTGCCTTCCATTTCAGCTTCTCTCTTCCTCATAATTGTTAGTAATTCTGCATCTCTGTTGAATTGATTATTATAGAAGGCTTCCAAGCTGGCCTTCATTTTTTCTAGCAGTTATTTCTCCCTTCTTTCCACTCTTCTTCCTTTTGCTTCAAATTCTGCTGCCATTATTGTTCTTTTCTTTTAAAATCAGCCTCCAAGAATTCCTCTCTGATTTGCTAATGTCTCTCCCACTTTTTTTCTCTTTCTTCATTGATGTGCTTGCTCTCCATTATTTCAACGGTTCCTTCATTTTACATACGGAGCTCTCTGCAGGCTCAGGAAAATTTTCTCTCATATCAGGGTATGAATGACTTAGTAGGCTCATTCTACATTGCATTTCCTCCTCTTCTTCTGTTGGAGGAGCTTTTTCTAAGAAATTTTTTATTTCCATGTTATCATTCTCCTTTGTAGGCTCTGCTTCCACCTCTATTATTCCCTTTTGCTTTTTATTTCTTGGCCTTTTTGTTACCCCAATCAAGGTTAGAGGAGAGACTCTAGGGCATACTTCTTCTTCTTCCCATGATCCCTTCACTCCAGCCAAGATGCATAATATGGTGATGGTTGCTAGGTGGGAATTAGCCCTCTTTTGTTGCTCAGATGATAGCCCCTATTGGAGCCTTCGATCAAACTTCCCATATTAATTTTATATCCCTTCAAAAGTGCATATAAAATTATGGCTTCCTGTTCCTTGACAGAGCACGAGTGTTTAGTTGGGATTACAAGTGATGCGATGAAATAGAACCAAACCTTTGCCTCCTCTGTGAGAGATCCCTCTGTTATGGCACAGTGTAGGTTCTTCTTCGTTTGCCCTCACTCTGTCCCGGCTATTAACAGGTTTATAATTTTCATGGTCTGGTTTTCAACCAACTTCTTGAATCTGAGCCATGTTAAGGTTCCTTCGAAATTTGAAATACTTCATTAATTCTCTTGTGCCCAAAAGAAACCCATACCCCTCGTACATATAAGAGTCCTCTTTCATCTCCCACCATATTTAATTAAAAATTCTCTTGCTAGAAGCGTGACAGCGCCTTGTGCTTACAGAAGAAATCCCAACCTTTCTTTTCTATTATTTCCAAAAAAAAGGGAAATAAGCTTTCCAAACCCCCTCTCGTTGATGAAACCATTATCAGCAAATAGTTTGTTCCATAAAGCATGAGCCTCAACAGAGACAAAGTCCTTATCACCTTCTGATTCTACTTCTTCATTATGCCTCAATGATCTTTGTCTTTTTGCTTTCCTTCCTTCCTCAGTTGTTTCTCCCGTCTTAGGCTGGGCTTCTGGTTCTTCAGTTATGACTATCCCAAGTTGAGGTTCCAGCTGAACCTCTTCCTCCCCATGAGCATATTCATTCGTTATCTCACTCAGATTGGGAACAAGGTTCTGGTTTTCTGCCATCGACAAGGTTTTTGAAGTTAGGTTTTTAGGACTCTGGAATGTAGGGTTTTTCTATTCGAAGAGAGAAAGAGAATGGAAGATTGGGTGAGGATGCAACTGGATTGAAGTCTTGGAAAAAAAATGGCTATTCAGCTTCAACCTTTTCTTATTGATGGGCTCAATTATATTATTGTTTTATGGAATGTCGCAACATTAATGTTTAACTCACAACACTAACTGTTAACAATAAGTACCTCTTTTAATGTTACGACGCCTCAGACAGAACGTTTGAAACCTACATTTACTGTGATTTAAACAATCCTGGTCGCAACTACAAATGTGGTCTTGCCAAATAAAATTGATGTCACGACATACCCTTCTCTTTCTTCAGTCATTCTTGGTCACGACATAATTTCTACTGTCGCCACACTATGTCTTACACCAGTCATTTAGGTTCACACATGCTGTTGCGACCTAGGAATTAATGTTGTGACCTTAGTTTGTTTTTGACAATAAGGCTTGTGTTGCGACATGAAATTTTCTTAGTTCTTATGTTATCAGTTCAGAACCTTGTCGCGACCTCAAAAGTCTGTCGCAACTTAGAAAATTTCCAAGTCTCTATAAACAATGTTTTATCCCTATTTTCCTGCAACTTCTAGTCTCCTTTGATTGACTCAATTTA
Source organism: Tetrastigma voinierianum (assembly GCA_016808115.1). NCBI lineage: Eukaryota > Viridiplantae > Streptophyta > Magnoliopsida > Vitales > Vitaceae > Tetrastigma > Tetrastigma voinierianum. The sequence goes on from JAEQBH010000143.1 coordinate 924,652, forward strand.
CTCAATGCATACTTGTAAAAACATGTATAACATTCAAGAAACCCAAATCAAACAAGAACAATTCATCATTCAAATGTTCAACAAATCAACTCATCAAGCATAAGATTCAATATTGAATTGAAAATCGAATTCTCCCAAACTTCAATCATGCATTCTTAAAAAAAACAAATATTAATCAGAGAGCCTTATACTTCCCCTTGTGTTCTTGTGTGCATACTAGAAGCAATAAGTGAAGACTCCATGTCTGTTGTACCCTCACTGATCTGCAAAAAGACTTAAAATTTTTAAATAGTAGAATAACACACAAGTCTAACTAAAAACTTAAAATTTTAAACACATTAATTGACTATAAAACATAACATATAATATTGTATGGGTTGTCTCCCACGAAGCTACTCAGTTTTGAGTCCTTGGCTGGACTTGCTATTATGATTCTCTTGTCTCAGCAAAATTCTTCCTTAACTCAGAACCTGGAATTAGTCTTCAATTATCTTCCATCCAAGGTAATGCTTTAATCTCTGACCATTCACTTTGAATTCTTCTCCTTTACTGGTTTTCAATGTCACTGTCCCAAAGGTTGTACTTGGCATTACTGTATAAGGACCACTGCATTTGATCTCGACTTTCACGGAAACATTTTGATCTAGAGTTGAATAACGAGGACTTGATCCTCACTGCACGAGAAATTCCCTTCTCAAAATTTTAGTCATGCCATTTCTTTGTTTTTATCTTTGTAAATTATGGCATTATCATAAACTAACTCAGAAGCCCTGTTCAATTCATTCGAGTTGGAAGTAATCTTTCTTCATACTTGACCTTAAAATCAAATTTCAATTTCTTGATAGCCCACATTGCTTTGTATTCAATTCAAGAGAAAGTGGTTTACCAAAGACAATTACAATGGGGACATTCAATGGGGTTTATATTCAATTCTATAAGCCAGCGATGCATCATCGAGCTTTAGAGACCAATCTCTCTTACGCTAAAACTTGGTCTTTTCAAGAATTTTCTTGATATCCCTATTGGAAATTTCAGCTTGCCCATTTGTTTGAGGATGATAAGCCAGACTCATTATGTGTTTGATTCCATAACTGCTCATGGGTTTCTCAAACACCTTGTTTGCAAAATGGCTCCCTCCATCATATAATAGTGGGTGCCCCCGAATTTGCTCCACAATATTTCTGTGGAATCCACTTAGCGTGTTACTTAGCATTTTTGGGACAAGTTGTTGCTTCCACCCATTTGGATACATAGTCCATAGCTAGGATTATGTACAAATTCCCAAATGAAGATGGAAAAGGTCCTATGAAATCTATTCCCCACACATCAAAAAGCTGCACCACCAAGATACCTTGCAGGGGTATTTCATGTCTTCTACTGATACTTCCCATTCTCTGGCATTGATCACAAAGTTTAACCCACTCAAAACAATCTTTGAATATGGTAGGCTAATAAAAACTTGATTGGAGAATTTTATGGGTTGTTTTGTCTCCTACAAAATGTCCTCCATATGGTGATGCATGACATTCATATAAGATTACGCATATTCACTTTAAGCACACCACCTCACGATTATCATATCAGCGCATCTTTTAAATAATAGTGGGTCATCCCATATATAGAATCTGCTATCAGTCCTTAACTTCTTTCTCTTGGTAGTTGGTCTGGTGGCATAATTCACAAGCTAGAAAATTCTGATATCGGCCTCTGGGAGTGATTAGAATGACAACTGGAATAATACTCATCTAGAAACTTTTGTGCTAATTTTGTTCCCTCTTCTTTTACAATAGTCTTTTCAATCATTGATAAGTGATCAGCTATCACATTATCACAACCCTTCCTGTCCTTTATCTCTAGATCAAATTCCTGCAGTAACAATACCCATCTAATCAGTCTTGGCTTAGCTTCTTTCTTTGCCATCAAATATTAATTACAGCATGATCAGTATGGATGATGATATGGGATCACGATATATATGGCACAAAATTTTTCACATGCAAATCTGTGGCCAACATCTCTTTTCAATAGTTGAATAGTTCTCTTAAAGCTTCATTGAAGGTTTCTTTGGCATAGTATATGACCTTAAACATTTGTCCCGATTTACGTCGATACATCTCCCATTTGCATAATGCTAGCATCACACATAATCCTCGTTCATTATTCAAATCTAGTTTGGTAGTGATGTGGGAGAAAAACACAACTAATCTGGATCTGATTTCTTCAAATGAAGATTGGCAGGATTCATCAAAGTTAAACTTGGCATCCTTTTCCAGTAGTCTACACAATGGTCTTGCAATTTTTGAGAAGTCTCGATAAATCTTCTATAAAAACAAACTGTCTCTGAAACTTCTTATTCCATTATTTGTTGTATGGTGGAAAAGAATCTTTATGATGGAAACCTTGGCTTTGTCCACTTCCTTGCATTTGTAGAAGTGTGCTTGGGACAATGCCTACTGTTACCATAAAATGGCATTTTTCCCAATTCAAGGCTAAATTCTTGTCCTGGCAGCTGTGAAGTACTATCCCCAAATTTTGCAAGCAATGTTCAAAACTGGATCCATAAACTGTGAAGTCATCCATGAATATCTCCATAACCTCCTCTGCCAAATCTGAGAACATAGACATCATGCATCTTTGAAATGTAATAGGAGCATTGCATAACCCAAATGGCATTCTTCTAAAAGCAAAAGTACTATAAGGGCATGTGAAAGTAGTTTTCTCTTGATCCTCAGGTGCAATAGAAATTTGGTTATATCCAGAATATCCTTTAAGAAAGCATAAGTGAGGGTGTCCTGCCAACCTATCCAACATCTGATCAATGAAGGGTAGGGGAAAATGATCCTTCCTAGTTGTAGTATTCAACCTTCTGTAATCTATGCACACCCTCCATCCTGTCATTGTTCTTGCAGGAATTAGTTCATTCCTGATCACAGTGAATCCACTCTTCTTGGGAACCACATGAACTGGGCTCACCCAATGGCTGTTTGATATTGCATAAATAAAACCTGCATTTAACCATTTTAGCACTTCCTTCCTTACGACATCCTTCATTACTGGATTCAGCCTCCTTTGGTGTTCAGTTGAAGTTTTTGCATTATCTTATAGCAGAATTTTGTGCATGCAAATCGAAGGACTACTACCTTTGAGATCTTCAATTGACCAAGCAATTGCTTCCTTATATTTCCTTAGAATCTTTAACAACTTATGTTCTTCATTCTCAGTCAATGCAGCTGATATAATCACTGGTTTTGCCTTTTCTGGTTCTAAGAAAGCATATTTCAGATGACTGAGCAATTCTTTCAATATTAACCCATACATCTTTGGTTTCTTGCTCAATTGCTTTCTTTTCCTTGCTACATGAATTCTCTTTACTGTTTTCATTCAAACCCAAGACTGTTTCTATATATTGCAAATTGGAATGCAACAATTCATAATCAACACTCTTAAGATACTGGAAATTCATCTCATCCTCATTGATAGAATTCTAAATGTTACAATCAGAGATCAGTTCAAAACTGATGGGACTAATGTTATCTACAGCCATACAATTTTCTTCATCAACATCGGACTATGTTAAGCTTTTGTTAAGGTTGAAGTGCACTGCTTCATTTCCCACTCTCAGGGTTAGCTCACCATACGTACATGTCGATCGGGGCGGCTCAGGTTGCTTCAGAAGGGTCTTGTTTGGCAATAGAACGATGTGTCCTCTTCCATTTCATAACAGCAATCCACGGGGAAGTAGATTTCCCTACCTTGACCAGTACATCCTCAAGGACTCCTTCTGGTTGTGCCATTGACCCTGCTCCGACCATTTGCGGTGTAATTGCTATTGAAGTAAGTTCCCCCAGGCTGACCTTTGTACCAGCTTGATAAGGGACATCAGTTGATCTTTGCTTTGAGTCCGCGTAAAGCTTTCTTAAATTCATATTTCCCAATAGTGCAAGGAATGGTAAAACTCCGAAGGTCTTTCATCTTAGCTGGTAGACTCTTACGAATAAGCGCAGCGATGTTGCGGTTAAGGCTCACCACTGCTTTCCTCGTGATTTTCTTTTTTTTTTTTTTTGCTTAGTATATCCTTTAGGAATTTGGCATAGTTTGGCATTTGATTGATAGAATCTACAAATGGAATGTTAATTTCTATCTTTTTTTAACATCTCCAAGAATTTATATAATTATTCTTCCTTCTTTGCCTTCTAGAGTCTTTGTGGGAAAGGAACTGCAGGTGTGTAGGCTTGAACCTTCTCTTTCTGCTTTTGTTCATAATTTTTCCCTTGTTGTTCAATATGCATCTTATTCTCAGTTTCTGTAGTCCACTCTGATTTGTTCTTTCTATCATCTTCTCCAATTTCTTTCACCTCTTCTTGCTCAGTCTTTTCTTTCTTTTTTGCTCTGTTGTTGCTCAATTCCTTGCCACTCCTCAGCTGGACTGCCATGCAGTCCCTTGGATTCTTCTGGGTGTTACTAGGGAAAGCATCCTTGGTCTTGTTCTACAAGGTTAAGGCCAGCTGCCCAACCTGTGTTTCCAAGTTCTTGAGTGAAGCATTAGTGTTTGCTTGAAAAATTTGTGTGTTGGATTTAAAAGATTCCAACTTAGAAAATTTTTGTTCATGGAGGTTTAGCAGCTTTTTGTTGTCCCCCATGAACTGCAGCATTTGCTCCTCAAAGGATTAAGTCATCTATTCTCTCCTTGTTGTTGCTGCTACTGGAACCTTGGTGGATTATATCCTTGTTGAAAACCTTGCCCATGTCTTGGGCCTTGTGATGCTCCTCCACCATATGAGAAGTTCTCATAGCCCCTCAGTGCTGGTGTGTAGTGTGTAGGCAAGTTAGGGTTAGGCTTGAAATGGTAGCTCCTCTGTTCATTCAAATAGTGGCCTCATCGACTTGATAGGGATCTCGTCAATTGAGCCTCAACACTTCTTCTGATTCCATTTCTTTCCACTGCTCCAATTTCATGAGGCCCGAGTGCGTCTTTTCTCTTAGTTCCCCCGACTTGTGCATTATTGCATCAAGTTTTGCTTCCATAGCAGTCATTTTATTGAGCTCAATGAGCCCACTCCCCTTTGTTCTGTTGTTGCTCCTTGAAGATTCAGATGGAGCTTTCATGTTGCATTTGGCTAGGTCTTCTATCGGTTGCTTTGCTTCCTCTGCACTTTTTCGCTTAAATGCCCCACAGCAAGCTGCGTCTATTATGCCCTTAGAGGCATCATTCAGGGAGTGGTAGACAATGTCCATTTGAGTCTTCAGTTCTATGCCATGCATAGGACATCTCTTCAACAGCCTTTTGTACCTCTCCCAAGCAGTATACAAGCTTTCATCCTCCCCCTGTTGGAACACAATGATCTCCCTTCTTTCAGAAGTGAGCGATAGGGAAAAACGCAGTGGGGCTTCTGACTCTTCACGATGTGATGGCGGGCCCTATGGTAATGATTCATACCATGTGGCTGCAATATCTCTTAAGGAAAAGGGAAAGAGATGTAGCCTGATCACCTCTGGTCTCACATCGTTTAGTTTAACTGTGTTGGCCATCCTAAGGAATCTGCCCATGTGCTCATTAGGATCTTCGGTAGGATAACTTTGTAAATTGATTACTGTTACACCGTAGTGATCGGTCTTTAGTTTCAGCTCAAAATTGTTAGCCTCTATAGCAAGTCCTCTAACTGCTAAATATTCTTCTTGGATAACTGGTCTCCAGAAATCCTCCATTGTTTCTTGTATCGGAGGCCTTTCTGCTGTTATTTCTTGTTCAGTTGTCTGACCCATTCTTTTATTTGCCATAATTTCTGATTCTGCACTTCTGACCTTCCTTAAATTCCTCAATGTTCTTTCCAGTTCAGTATCTAAGGGAAATATATATGATTCTAGCTTCCTATGCATGAAACAACTTCCTGAAATGGAAATATATTGAGATTAATTGGAAACAGTGGTATTAAAAATCATATATCCTTTAAGCTCTCTAAAAGACCAGTATCTTATTCAGCCACTGCTGTCAAAACTGTTTTTGTGAATTTCTTTTATAAAATAAAGAAAAATGTCCAAATTAGCATTTCTCTCTTTTGTCAGAATATTGATTTAGTCAAATCCTTTCAACCCCCGGCAGCAGCGCCATAAACTTGTTTGTTTGTTATTAATATGGAGCTAAACCACTCAATTTTAACACCTCTACTGGAGCCTTACAATCCCCCTACAGTGGAACCAAAATTTGAGCTAGTTGATTGAAAATTAGAAAATGGTCTTATGTTCTAGAAATTATAACATGAGTTTAGTCTAAGACACTGCAAGTGCACGGTCGCCACAAGTAGTAAAGTGGATGCAAGTCGGATATCATTCTCATAGATTAACAAGAATTTTGAAATCAACTACCCTAACTACTCAAGATCCACACTATTCGCACCTCCTTGTAATGGTTTGAAAACTAGAATTTGAAAGACAAGATAATATTATTTTATATTCTCTAATTAAAATAAAATTTAAATTAAAACAAATAAATAAACTGGACTGAATCAGTTCTTTGCTAGAAATGCACACTGATAAGGAATTGTTGTGAAACAACCAATTTCTACATTATAATGCATTGATTTTCTCAATCCTGATTTTGGATCTGGATTTTTCAAAGATGCCTAATAATGAAGCTTGGATTTCTCCATAACTCACTAATTAGAGGTCCCTGCTTCTTTTGAGACATGGATCTGTCAGTTACTTGTATTCAGCACTCTTTATAAGATCTAGGTATTTTCTTTTCAATACTTCATACCCATTTCTTAAAATCTCTTGATTTCGCACTTGATGCGGGCCATTGCAAAACCTCTACAAATTGGTCGATGACTCCTCCTTTAGATCTAATGGATTTTTCCCATTCTTTGATTAGATCTCAGCTAACACAAGATCAAGATATTTCCATCAGATTAAGGTGAAATCTCTAATTATTTAAATTGATAAATAATCCCCTTCAACTTCAACTATGAGTGAATTGGAAATTTATCGAAGTGAACTCTCAGAGCTTTTAAGTTCATCAATAGGAGTCTAACATACCCACAAATTGAATGTTCCAAGCTCTCAAGGACCTCCATCTCTATGTCACTTAGAGGGCCTCCTAGAAATCAGAGCATGATACAATCCTTGAAATGGTATTCGATACCCCAATGGCCAAGACAAATCAATTCAAGAACAACATCCGATCAAATAAATTCCAAATCCGGAAATTCCACTTTAATTTATCTTGAAAAAACATAACTAACAACATATCCATTCCAATGGAAGCTGCGCTTCTCAAAAACTGAATCACAATCAACAATGAAGTATTGATCAAGAACGTCCACTGTAAGTGTAATAAAATGAAAGAACTGAATTCCAGATATTGTCTAGACTTCATTAATTCCAAGCAATAATTTGAAAAGAGATTGAACGATTTGATCCAGATTCACAATTCAAAACAAATTGCTAGTTCAAATCTAGAAACAAAAAAATCAAAACGATTATAACTAATCTATTCTAAAAATATACAAGTGAGTCTTCTTCAATCCCAAGGATGCGGTTTTAAGAAAGAGTACGCATACTGCTTGTGGGTGACTATTTTATAAACTTCTAAATTCAGGCTGATTAGAAGCAGTGAATTTTCCCCCAATTCCACTTGGCTGACTCAACGCTGTTCGGGGTCGGCCTAAAGAGCTTATGTGAGGCGGAGTTGCAATTATGAACTTGCTAAGTCTGTGGTGACTTTAATTACTTGTCGCAACCTTCTTTATTTTGTTTTTGGCAACAGGGAGTCACGACCTAATGTCTTATGTCACAACATCGTTCTTTGCAGCTTCTTTATTTGGTTGTCGCGACATGAATTTCCTTGTCGCGGCTAACCTTTGACTTTAACTCTTGTGTGTTGTAACTTGGAAATCCTTACTGTCTTCTTTTACTTAGCATTTTTTTTCAAAATCATCATTTTTTTAATCGTGACTTGAATTGTTGTGTCATGACCAAGTTCAGTTGCTAGTAGTTATGATTCTTGTTGCGACAACTATTTCTGGTCTCCAAGTATTTGTGTCGTGACCTCAATTCCTTGTCGCGACCTAGTTGTCCTTTCCTTTTCTGAGTTCTGTGTCATGACCTAGTTTTCATGTCGTGACCACGATTTACTGTTACCCGGCCCGGCTGAGTTCACGAGTCCGCAGCGGCGTCCCTTTTTATGTTGCGGCATCATTTGTTTGTCTTACGCCTTCATTGGGTTGTGACTCAAGTGCGATCCTATTTAGTTCCTTGTCGAGGACATGTAATTTAGGTCCACGACGGGTTGTTTCTTTTTCTTGCTACACTTTGCGTATGACTGGTGAGTCGCGTGGAGCTATACATTTTCCTTGGCACTTGTCGCAGTTGCTCAAACTTAGTTGCAACATGCTTTTAACTGTTCAACTTATTTTCATGTCGTGACATGAAATCAATGTCGCTGCCTCAACTGGTGTCTTCAGCTTATATTTTGTCGCAATAGAAAATTCCCTTGTGGAGACCTTGCCAGTTCATTAAGCAACCATTCCTCGTCGTGACATCTATTATCTATTGCGACCAAAGTTGTCTTTTTTCGGTGTTGCGACATACAGAACAATGTCGCGACAAGATCTTTCTTTGAAACCCCTTCTCTGTCTCAACTACTTTTCTCTTGTCGCAACAGCTTTCGTTTGGCCTAGAATTCTTTCCTGTTGTGACCTGAAGCCTTTGCCGCGATCTCGAATAATATCTCCATCTTGTCATTATGTCGCAACTTGAAAATCCTTTGTCGAGACTTGGTCAGTTTATGAAGCTATCATTCCTTGTCGCAACAATGTTTTTCTATCGCGATAAGAGTTGTCTTCTTTCAATGTCGTGACATACAAAACGTTGTCACGACAAGTTCCTTCTTTGAAGCTTTTTCTCTCTCTCCACATCCTGTCTCTTGTCGCAACATCCTTCCCTTAGCCCCAGTATCACTTCTTGTCGTGACCTTGATTTTTTTGTCGCAACCAAGTTTTGTTAAATCTTCATTGTTTTCTCTCACGACGTATGACAAACGTGTTGAGACGTATTTAGGCTTTTATTTTGTCAACCTTACAGCAACATCCTCACTCAAGTTGTGACTTAAAAACTGCTGGTTTGCTAAGTCCTTTGTCGCGACCTCAAAGTTTGTTGCGACCCTAAGTATGATCATATATATATCTTTTTTCTTGCTAAGAATTTTAATTCTGCAGCAAAATCTGCAAAACATAAATTTGGTAAGGTCTCCATATTTACGCATAATAATAAAAGCAATTATATTGCTAACCTGCAATTCGAGAAAAATGGATTAAAAATCAATGATTTTTTTACTCATCAATTAGCAGGGCAAGGTGTGTTGTTACCTAGATTGTATAAACCCCTGGGCAACAACGACGCACTGTAAACCTACAAAAGGGAGATTCGATGATGGTGGGTCGGCCGCCTCTCCGATGATTAAGTTAGCAAAAATATGGAGAGGAATAAGAAAGTATGCACAGTTGGAATTGCTTACCTTCCCCTCATGGGGGGTCTTCCTAATTTATACACGAACCTCTCCTTGATTTTAGGAAAGAAAATCTCTTAATTTTAGTGATAAAATCTCTCTTTCCTTATCAAGGATTAATGTTTTTGAAAAGTAAGAGATTTGAAAACTAGGAAATTCGCGGATAAATATCTTTTGGATATTTCCCATCTTTATCCATTTATCCATAACGAACTTTCCATATGCAGAAGGAAGACCGATTGGGGGACTTAAAGCTCTAGACGGGCTACCCTGAAGCTAGTCTCTAGGAAGACACCCTGGCTCTCACAAACGGGCTTTCAGATTTTCCCGTCTAGGTAGTGCCCTCCAGTTTTAATATGGTAGGTGGGCTTGTGCCTCTTCACATCGCGGGCCCAATGAGCCTTGGGTCAAACGGGCCCTAGGCCCATTGAGTAGTGGTTCTAAAGACCATGGTACTCATAGGTACATGTTTCATCTACATGCAACAAGGACACGACAAAGGCAGTTGCTTAAAGGTTTGTTAAGCTTATCTATTATTTCTTTGAATTGAGTTTTAATTCATAATGATGATTGTTGGATGTCTTTTGATGTTTCTAAGGCAGAAACAACATAGTAGCAATATCTCACAACATCCAGCTCAAACTCAATCAAGCGAAACAATACCAACTACCCCACTCATGCCCCTTTTACTAGTCAAGAACTTGCCCATGCTCATGCCCCTTCCCTTACCTCTACCCCTACTTCTATCTTACCTCTTTTCATACCCCTTCCCTGCTCATGCCCCTCCTCTTGGCCCTACAGTAGCTACCTCTGTACATGCACCTAGGCCTACAAAATCAAGTTATAGGCTATCAAAACTTCAGATTTGTGCAGCAACAAAATCAAGTTCAAGAGGCCAATCAAGTCAATCTAGTGATGGTGTTGGTATTTTGTTTAATGAAAGTATTGGTTCAATGAGATTTTGTGTAAGTGATGCTGGATTTATAACACATGTTTATATTTATAACACTCACACATGCATATTTACATTTTTTTTAATGTAATGTAGAGTGGCACAACCTCAAAAACTCTTCATCAAGGGAGCCAAGAAGTACCAAATACAACTTTGAGATTTGAAATGCCTTATGAAGCTCAAAATAAATTAGAGGAAGCTCATAGAAGAACATCAACTTTAGGTGCCAATAGAAGAATAGTAGTCAAGGATGATGGTGGACATGCTGACATGTCCAACATGCCTTTTCACCCACCTGGTTTGCAATGAAGGGGTAGAAGCTCTGTAACGACAATGCAATTGCTTGCAGAGAGGAATGCTAGTGTAGAAAGCAAAGGGAAGCATGTAGAAGCAAGCATAGAGTCACCTATAACTAGGGATCAATGAACAATATGTATTAGGTTTTGTCTATTGGTTTAGACCTTGTTTGTAAACATTATCTAGCTCACAACTTATCTCCCATTTTTTAAAAATTATTGTTTGACATGCTTAGTTCAGGTGTTGATTTGAATTGGGTTTGTAAACATTATGAGAAAAACAACTTATCCCTGATTTTGTAAACATGTACTTCAGATGTTGATTTTCACATATATGTAAACATTATGAACAACCAAATGCTTATGGGATATTTGAAAAAATTCTTACTTCATGTGGATGCTTACTTAAGATTTGTAAAGATGCTAAAATGCTTATTTCAATAACTTAGATATATTTTCCAAGTGTTGATTTAAATTCAGGTCTTGATTTACATTTTGGTTTGTAAAGAGACATGATTTTTAGCTAATTGGTTCATTCTAGCTTTCAGCTTTCATTCATTCAATTAAACAGAACATAGCCAATTGAACAAAAACCATTCCAAATTTCATTCATTCAACAAACCAAATTACATCAACCTTTATTACATTGTTATACAATTACAGAACTCCAACTTTCATTCATTCAACTGTTTTACATCAACATTAACATGAATATAACAAAGCATAAAAAGACACAAAACAGTTGTAACACCCCGAAATATACCCTAGTCGTTTTTAACGTGTTTAGGGTATTTTGTAGGTATAATTTGAAATTTTCATAATTAAAATGCGAAACATGGAAATGGAGAAACTCGAAAATTGTATAAGGTAACACAAGGGTAAATATGCAATTTGTCAACAAGGGGCATAAAAGTCATAAGTTAATAAGATTATAGGCCAAAGTGGAATAAGGGGAAGTTGTGGTGCAAATAATAAAGAGTGGGAGGACTAAAAGGCAAATAAAAGGAAAATTAACTATAAAAAGGGAATGAGACCAAAAATATCTCTTCTTTTTTTTTTTTTGGTCTCCAAAAGAGAGCTCATACGGGTTGGGGGAGAAGAAGAGAGAAAGGAAGAAGAGAAAAGAAGAAGAAGAAGAAGAAGAGGCCAAGAAAGGTATGGAACTCTATGGAACTTGTATGGAACTAGGATTTTGTATGGAAACTTTGAGTATGGAATTATTTGTATGGATTTTAGTGGTTCCATTTCTAGGGTTTAGTTAGGAATCCATCCTAACCCTAGATGTCTTGAAAGTTGGGTTGGTAATACCCTATTTTGTACAAGATGAGTTAGGAATCCTCCTTTGTGTAGCGCCCAGGCAAAGTGTCCGTTGACAACTTGCAATCAACCGCGGAGATATTTCGTGGATATCGGTTAACTTGGAGCACCACTTACAAAAATCGGGCGAGTCTCATTTGTACGGGGGCTCTACGAAGTACAACATGTCCCGATAATCAACAATGACCACACGGGGTCAATCTTTGAGTAAAATAATAGCCACTTGGGCCCACTGCATGTCTCCACGAAATAAATATCGACCAAATATACATCATGGTTCAGTTTTTTACATTACTCTTAATACAACATATATTAAACCTTAGAATTTTAATACATGTATACAAAATAACCACAAAGCCCTGACCCGGCTTTCTTCTCACACGATACATTTCTAATGAGTGCCATGATTAGTACCAAAGAAAGTGCTATTTTGAATATTTATTATAGGTTTGAGTACTTTTTGTATGCTAATCATTCTAATTAATAACAGATTTGCACATTAAGGTCCTGCTATTCTACGATCGCATTTTGTGCAGAATTTGCGAGTTTTTGCGAGCTAATTATGCCAAAATTGTTGGAGGTCAATCCAAGCACGAAGAATTCAAGTCAAACTCGACATTGCAGATCAAAGACCAGAAGGAAAGAAGAGCAGAAAATGCAAGAAAAGTGGAGCTACAAGGAAATTGGAGCACCTGGGAAATTTCCTCCTGCCTGCGCACTGTTCCTGCCCTGAATTCCTGCTGCCCGTGTGTTTTTGCTTTTTGGTCTCTTTTGTTTTTCTTCCTTTTTTGCCCCGTTTGTAAGAATATTTGGGAGGTTATTTTTGTAATATGGTAAAGGGGTTGGCTACGAAATCCCCAGACCCAGCTTTGTTAGAGAAAAGGAATAAAAATTCTAGGGCAAAGCTTTCGGCCCGTTTTTCTCCAGTTTTCCATTTTCCCTCATTTTCCCTCCTTTTCTCGGCTTCCAAACACATCTCTGAGGATGACAACTCAGGGGATGGTTGGCTAGGTCGTTCTTCTCCTTGAAGAGGAGGGTTGATGGCTAGGGTTTGGAGGTAACTAGCAGTTCCTGTTTTTTTAACAAGGATTTTTATTTGCATTTATGTTCTATTTCTCTCACTCTAGGTTAGAACTCATTTGATATGCCTTCATTGATCGAGTATTTAGCAATCTTTTAGGAGTTCGAGTGGATGCTTGTGCTATATCAAAGATTCATTAGTTACTTCCTATTTATCAGCTGTAGGGTAGATCGGGAGGCACGTTTCATTACGAGACAGTAAGGCTCGATAAATCTTTGTTTTTCAAAAGGGGAAAATCGTAGGAGTTTAGTTTTAAAGCTAAATAAAGATCGGTTCGGGAAATGACTATATGTCATCCTCTGACGAGGAAAAAAATACCCGGGGGACATGTTGGTTACCTTAGAACCTACTAAACCGGGTGGCAGAGACGAGAGGAGTTCTATTTTACATTTTACTTTATTTAAATTTCGGTTTGCAAACCCTGTGTTTTACCCAAACCTTAAAATCCAAATTTAATTCACCATTTTGACTTCACTTAAATCATTTTATGCGAAGAAAACTCACATCCCCGTGTTCGACCTTGAAGCCATTTATAATACGGTAGCTTGACTCACAGCGATAGGAAGGAACTTAGAATATAAATTTTGTTGATTAAGCGTCACTATAGTGTACGAATCAAATGGTGTCGTTGCCGGGGATGGTGCCTAAGTGCATATGATGACTTGTTGAACACTTGTGATCTTCATCACAAGTTCTGGTGAATTTTTTCTTTTATTGTTTCACTGTCAGTTTTTTTTTTTAGTTCATTTCACTATATAAAATAAAAAAAAATTGATCTTTGCGGTATTTTACGTGTGCCATATTTATCTTTACTTGGGAGAAGCAATTCTGATGGATTAAATTCTTAAGGCAAGCGATTCATTTAAGGTTAAATTAAGAAAAAGTGTTGTGATCGAATGGAATACACAGGAAGAACAATATAGTGAATATTCGGTGGGGAAGAGCCACTAGAGCATACATCTGTGGGGAATATAGAGACCGATGGATGGGTACACCCTCCTACGATGTTACTGACCTATGCACCTCCTCCACATCCATGATATGCCTCTTGGTCTCGTATAACCACCACACCCAATCTCCCCGATTGAAGCGAGCAATTCTAGACCTTCTTTAAAGCCCAGTGGGTGATCTTTGTGGTAGAGCAAAGCGAATTCAATGCCGATTGGTGAAAAAATCATACTAGGAGAATTCCCTGGACCCAGATTAGATGGGCTGAACAATGATTTTGAGCATGAATGGGATAACCTGCAAGATTCCATTGAGCTGGTGATCGACAATGTCCGCAGGAGGAGGGTGTCAAGTGGCACTTAGAATTGGGAGGCGGGTGCCTCACGGCGTCTGGCTTTGGTGGAAAATTTTGAATCCTCACGGGTTAGTCTTTATTTATGCGCCTATGGGAGAAGAGGAAGCAACCTTCCCATTGGTAGGAAAGGCGTGGACATGAAGCAGGGAAGAGCCCCGAGAACCTATCGTTGACGATCCACAGTGAAGTTGAATCCTGGTGCCAGCTGCCCGACCCAATAGCCACTTTGCCCGGTGTACATATTACCCCCTGCGGCCAAAATCCAAGCTGTGACACACAACTCCCTAGGCTTCGTATCGAGTCCATCACTTTTTGTGCAATGCTTGAGAAGTTAGTGGCCTTTCTACAGACTTTTTCCATTACCTCAAAAACAATGGCAGCTGCTCACATCGCATGGCACAGTGGTTGGTTGGTCTTGAGTTCGGTTAGACATAGAACCTCGGCATTTCTAAGCTCCCAGTTTTGTTTTAATTTGTCTTGTTTTGTTTTATTTTATCGTATTTTATTTTAATTTCTTTAATTTTTCTTTTTAGATTTTATCTAATTTTTAGTTAATTTATGTTTTTAGATTAATTTGTACTCTTTTGCAATTTTTCTTAATTTTTCTTGCATTAATTTCTGATTTTTGTGCGAATTTTGAATCTGGATTGAAAATCGACCATGTGACGGCGAAAAATTTATGACTATAGCGAAAACTTCGCAATTCCTAGCGAAAATAGAGAAATTTTCGTATAGCGAAGGGTGATCAAAATTTCGCTGGTAACGAGAATTTTGCTAGTTAGCAAAATGGATGGCTTAACTGCTGCAATAGTGTTTAAAGCTACGGGACAAAACCTTTGCCCACCAGTGTTTTCAAAAAAAAAAAATTTTTTAATTATTTATTTTATTTTTATTAAAAAAAAAAAAAAAAAAAGAACGTTGTTTTCTTTTATATATTAAAAAAAATTATTTTTATTTTATTTATATATATATATATATATATATATATATATATATATATATATATATATATATATATATATATATATATATATATATATATATATATATATATATATATATATATATCTAAGTATACTGCTTTAAAAAAAAGTTTTTTATTTTATTTTTATTATTTTATTATTTTATTTTTATTTTTATTTTTATTTATTAACCATTTTATTTGATTTTTCAAAAAAAAAATAGAAAAAAAGAAAAAATAGAAAATTTTCGCTAGTGATTTTCGCTAGGCTAGCGAACCTAGCGAAAATTTCGCTAGTTAGCGAAAATTTTTCGCTATGGGCCCCACTTTTAACCTCCAATGTTGTTTGTTTCGTAATTTTAAGTAGAACTCCGTTTAAAGTTCTTGGTACGTTGGAAAGCTTAGAGTGTAGAATCCAAATATGGACAAAAGAACATTTTTGAGATTATTATGAAAGTGTAATTTTAAAAATGGTCAAGATTTGGTCACTTTTTCCTCTCTTTTCTTCCCCTAACTTGTTTATTTGAAGCCCCCAGCCCGAGTGAATAAAGGTGTCGATGGAAAGCTTGCGAAAGTCTCTATCAGAAATGATCACATCTCATCAAGGAGGTAACACTTCCTTTTCTAATTTTCCAATCCGAGCCCCATTTCGGACACCGAGATGTTTGGGTTGGGGGGTGAGTTAGCGAAGGAAGTGGATTTTGTATTCATGTTTTGTTATTATTTTGTGCAAGCCCATTTTGTGATGTTCAATGGCTTGCTGGGTCCCCTTTCTATAAAGCTGTTATACTATACAACGTACTTTTTCAAAATTTGGACCCATTTTGCAACCAAAATTTTTGTGTGTTGTGCCTAGTCCATAGTTTGAAAAATTGAAACTTTGTCCAATTCTATTGATGTTAGATAGGTTCCATGCCTAATTGAGTGGACAATTAGTTGAACTCTTGTTGATTCGACCTTTTCATTTCCACGCTTTAGCTAACCACACAGAGAGCACATTAGGTTTCAATGATAAATTTTGAAAAAGCTGTGCAACCTCCTTTACTTTGCATAACACCGCCTAAGTTTCATTGACCGCCTCTAATAGGTTAAAGGACCCATGTGGAAAAGGCCAATGCATTGACGAAAAAAGGAGAAAAAGAGAGAAAGAAAAAAAAGAAAAAAAAGAAAAAGAAAAGAAAAAGAAAAGAAAAAGAATAAATATTGCAATGCTTTGCCTTGAAACCTGAACACGGTCCGAGGGGTATATGGCGAAAGCCTTTAAAGCCCGGTGCCCTAAACCTTCACTGGTTGGGAGCCACCGACTTAGTGCTCGCTACATGGGTGGATGGGTGGAGTTGAGCAAGTTGTAGGTGCTGGAGTCTCGAAATCATTCGAAGTCAGGGGTGAAACACGAGAAGAGTTTGTGGTCGAAAGATCATATGACTTGGTGCCTAAGCCTTAATTGGTTGGGGAGTCATCAGTAGATCCACATTACATGGACTTTGGTGAGGTCGATTCCTCGGTGTGCACCTCTGACACAAAGGTGTGGAATAAGAGGTGGAGTCTGGTCTATTTAGGTTGGTTAGCATGCTAGGTCGTGGTAGTAGCTAGGTTGGGGGGAGAGTGCAGTTTGACAGTTTATTATTGAGAGCTGATAAACAAACACTTAGATTTTGGTGGAAGTTTCTGGTTGATTCACTGAGATGGAGACTCTTTTGATACTCAATTTTGTATGGCATTCATTCTCTCATGATAGTTACAAGGGTAGAAAGGAGAAAAACCAAAAACGGAGTCGTTTGGATAAAAAACAGGAGCAGACAATTTTCGCTATGCACAATGATTTTAGCTATCATAGCGAAAATTCAGTCATAAGCGAAAATTGAAATTTTAAATATGCACCGGTAATTTTATTATCATAGCGAAAATTCCGGCTTAACAAAATTTCAGTATTTGTTCCATTGACTCTTGTTCCATTGCTCCTAGCCCGTTTTCTTCTATTTTCTGCTCTTCTTTCCTCTTAGTCTCTGATCTATGATGTTGAGTTTGACTCGAATTCTTCATGTTTGGATCGACTCAGCAATGTTGGCGCATGATTAGCTGCATGGCTGCAAAAATTTTCCCTGAAATGCGATCGATCATCAGTAGGGACCTTAATGTGTAAATCAGGTTAATTAGAATGATTAGTATACAAAAAGCACTCAACACCTATAATAAATAGGGTTCAAAATAGAACTTTTTGGGCACTAATCAATGGGTTACTCCCCACCTAAGTGCACATGCAATGATTCAACATAAACACACACTCAAGCAAATACATGATCCTACTTTAATGTCTACATACCTAATCCCGTGTCTCGAGTCCTCAACGTTCCCTCACGCACGCCTAAGCGATCGCGAGAAAAAGCCTCCTTTCATTTCTTTCATACTTAATGCACTCACACCTAATTTTCTAGGTTGCCCCGGTGCATATGAAATGCATTATGTCATTTCCAAACCACAATTCGTGCAACACATGCCAATACATCATCATGCATATATTGACAATTTCACATACTTCATGTTATTCAATTTCTAGCAATAACATCCAAATTAGCTCACTTGAGCTAATCCAGTTATTTCGATGAAGCACACACAATTATATTTTTATAAAGATTACACACCATGTTAACACATTAATTAGCATGCATTAACACCTCATTGTCCACACAATTCAAGCTATTCATCCTAGCAATATTCGACAAATAACACGGGCGTTTTGGTGATTCAATCAATGCAAATCGGAATTTGTTTTTAACGGTCCCTAAACAAACGATGGGCTGTCCCAGTGGAAAAACCGCTCCTAAACATCGGTTCCACTTTGTGGAACTTGAAATCTGACATTTCCGACCCCTAAAAGCACCGATTCTTAATTTAATGCATAAATTATCACACAAAATCGCTAAGCAGTCCATGGGTATCAGCGAGCTCAAAATTCCCCTGTTCGATTGAGGATTTTGGGACGTCAACAGCACCACTCACGACCTCAAATCAAGCGAAACCATTAACAAAACACTTAAATAAAATAAACCAAGTAGGAGAAAGAGCTACCTTTCGAGTTTGTGTCGAAACTCCCTTTGAAACCCGGTACTTATCGTAACCCTACTTGGAATTAATGGGAACAACTTTGCTTCTTGGCCGGCGATCCGAAGGTGAAGCGGGAATTCTAGAGAGAAGTTGGCAACTTCTCTCTCTGGGTGAAACCCTCCTCCTTTTGCGTCTTTTGACACGAGAAAAATGGAGAAGATGAAGTTGTCTTCTCATTTTGTCCCCTCTCATTGCCACATGTCATTTCCTAATTGATTGAGAGGATTTCTTATCCACTTAACCCACCAACCATTTGATTTCCCTCCAATTAAGAGGTGCCACATGTCACCCATGGGCCCCACACTTGAGCTCAAGTTATTCATCCTTTTTGACATGTGTAGCGCAGGCCACCAAAATGTGCCAAGTGTCACTTCACGCTCGTTACCTCCTGAAAAAACGTGCAAAAATCAGGCGCTCTCGAATTCGACAAAATTCGATGTGGTAGCTAGATTTCGTGAGACAATTCCAATGGTGAATTCCATTTCGTTATCTGAGATCTAGAAAAATTCCGGATTCTGACCAAAATGACCATTTTACCATTTTTAGAAAATTCGAATTTTCTCGGGTCTTACAGATATACTAAAAAAAAATTTTATAATATAAGTATGATAGACTTAATTGTTGTAAATAAGATAAAAGAATTTAAAACATAAATAACAAAAACAATCATACATTTAACAGAAAATCATGATCAATATAATTTAAAAGAAATTGGCAATTGTGAAGAAATATTTAGAACAATAAAATTATTAGATAATATAAGAAAATTTTTAGAATCCTTTTGATAAGATAATAAAGGAAAAATTATAAGTGTAAATCATAAATCTGATAATATCTTGAATGGAAGTCATATAAGTAAAAAACATGAGAAGTAGGGTAGTAAAACCCTTGACCAAATCTCTGGCAAAATATAAAATTTGATAACAAAACGTGTTTTAAGAAGTTTTGGAAAAAAAAAGAAGAAAGGAATTTATGATAGTAATAAATGAGAGTAGTAACTTTGTACAATTGATAGAGAAATCCAATTTAAATTGATGCTTGTAATAGTAAAGTTAGCTAAATAATAAATTCTAAGTTAAATGAAGACTTTAAGCCTAAAACATAATAAAAATCCTAAAACCTAAGAATTTTTGTATTAACGTTTTAGAAATCTTGAAAATAATAAAAGAAAACACTGATTATGATAAAGATGATATTGTTTTAATAGAATCTTTAACCTATTATAAATTTGAATTCTTAACAAATGGTTAGATATTAAAGACATTATATATCTCTAAGCCGTAAATATCTTTACAAAAATCAATGACAATTATACAACTAAATCTCCCTCAAGAAATGAAGGAAGAAATATTAATAAAGGATAAGATAGAAAATTTAAGAACAAAAATATACTTGATGGTAATAACTTTAGATTTAAAATTTGGTAAATAACAATGCGACCAATCATATCCAAGAAGCTTATAATCAAGAAGAAGATCTTAGTGAAATATTTTATTACAATCATAATAAGATAGAAATTCCAAATATAGATTAAAAAGGATTATTGTGAGTGAGATGCAAATGTAACTGGATTGCTACATATAATATGTAATTGAGGAGGCTGTGTTGACTTTTACAATTTAAACTCTTATATGCATATAAGTTTTCTCTAGTTTAATAAATTTCATCTAATTTTGAGTTATTTGTTATAATCCGTTGTTTATCTTATATTGAGATTATATAGCCTTTTATTTAATCGTCTTAGAGCCCTAGGTTCAGATAAAATAAAAAGAAGTAATCATATAATGATATAATAATAATGATTAAATTCTCTTGTTTAAAGAAATAGGAATGACAAAATTCGAAGAAATTAGAAAAATTTTATTATTTTATTTTAAAAATAATATAAAAGCAAATTATCCAAAAATATCAAATGATAATATCGAAGTTTATGATCTAGAACAATTTGATGCAAAATATTGGTTTAGTGATGAATAATAGAAGATATACTCAAAATTTTTGTTATAATATAAACATGATAGACATAACTGAAGTAAATAAGATAAAAGAATTTAAAACATAAATAACAAAAATAATCATACATTTAATAGAAAATCATGACCAATATAATTTAGAAGAAATTGGAAATTGTGAAGAAATATTTAGAACAATAAAATTATTAGATAATATAAGAACATTTTTAGAATCCTTATGATAAGATAATAAAGGAAAATTATAATTGTAAATCATAAATCTGATAATATCTTGAATGGAAGTAATATAAGTAAAAAGTATGAGAAGTAGGGTAGTAAAATCCTTGACCAAATCTCTGGCAAAATATAAAATTGGATAACAAAACGTGTTTGAAGAAGTTTTGAAAAAAGAAGAAAGGATTTTATGATAGTAATAAATGAGAGTAGTAACCCGTGAAAATTTTAAAATTTATTTAATTTAAAAAAAAAGGGTAAAACGGTAATTTATCGAAATAGTCAGGAGAAATGTTGAGATTTTTCTAGATCTCGGATGATGAAACGGATTGCACCGTTGGAATTGTCTCGCGAAATCTAGCTACCCAGTCGAAATTCATTGAATTTCGAGATAATCGAAATTTCATGTATTTCGAGGCAATGGGTGTCGGGCGACACATGACGAGCTATGTGGATGACACATGGCGAACCATGTGGGTGAGACTTGGAAAGCCATGTGAGTGACACATGGCAAGCCATGTTTTATAATGCATGGCAAAGGCATGCATGTGTGACACATGGCATGCCATGTGTCAACATGCATGTCACTTTTGAAGCCTATATATATGGGGCTCCAATTCAGTTCGTAGAGACATGCAAGGGAGGGAGAAGGAGGAGGAAGGGAAAAGAGAAGGAGAAGGAAGGGAAAAGAGAAAGGGAGGAAAGGAGAAGAGAAAGGGAGGAAAAGAAAAGAAAGAGAGGGAGAGAGTAGAAAAGAGGGAGAAGAAAAAGGAGGAAGAGAGGAAAAAGAAAGAGGAAAAGGAAGGAGTGTCGCGCAGTGAGTAGACCCAGATGGCAAAGAACTCAGAACTGTAATACCCAAGAAAATTCCAATTTCTGGAAAAAGGGCAAAATCGTAATTTCGGCAAAAATCCATAATTTTTCTAGATCTCGGATGATGAAACAAATTTCACTTGGGTTAAGATAGTCGCGAGAATACAGCTACCAGTAGAATTTCATCGAATTACGAAAGCAGTCGGAGTACATTTTTTCAAGGCACATCGGAAGTATCGGGTGCCGTAAAATGACATTTGACGTGACAAAAGTCACATATAACATACCACTCATGTTACACAAGTTGCGATAGAGAGAAATGATGGAAACGGACCGGTAGGGAATATGCGAGTGTCAAAATAGTGGAAAGAAGGGACATGCCTAGATATCGTTTTGGAAATTTAAATGGGGAAAGAAGGCAGAGGAAATAGCCAATAGTGTCATCCTCTACCTTCAAATTGAGACCAAAACGTGGGGAAGAACCAAAAAAGAGCAAAAAGTTAGGTTTTGAGGGTTTTTGTGATTTCTAGAGAGAGAAAGTGCACATTCTCTCTAGATTTTCGGTCAATTGGACCGTCGGATTTTTTCGGAGCAAAGAAGGAGAGAGAGTTGTTCTGCGCGGCAGAGACGCGCTATGGGCAGGTTTGAGGGTTTCAAGCAAAACTCCGTGAGAGGTAGGGTTTCATCCTACTTGTTTTACACTTTATTTAAGTGTTTTGTAATGTTTGGTGGTTTGAGAGCGTGAGGGGGCCGTTTGATCGGTCCCAAAACATGGGGGACCCTAATGTGAGGAATTTATTTAGACTCGGTTGGATAGTTCAATCACTGTTGGGGCTGCTTGTGTGGTAATTATGCATTAAATTGTGTTTTGTGTGTATGAGGTCGGGAATGGCCATGGAAATTCGGTTCCACCAAGAGGAATCGATGTAGGAGGAGTGGGCTGCCCGTGGATAGCCCACTTGCTCTGTTTTGGGACTGTAAAAATAGTCACGGGTTTGTGTGAAATGGACAAAAAATGTCCATGTGTTAGATTGTGAAATTGATGAAAGAATGAAACTGATTTGTGTGAAATGGATAGGTTTAATGCATAGAACTTCTTGTATTAATATGATGTCACAATATAT
The DNA here is from genome assembly GCA_016808115.1 of Tetrastigma voinierianum. NCBI lineage: Eukaryota > Viridiplantae > Streptophyta > Magnoliopsida > Vitales > Vitaceae > Tetrastigma > Tetrastigma voinierianum. Next base: position 947,292 of record JAEQBH010000143.1, read on the forward strand.
GGAATATAATTGTGTGTATAGAGCTCGTGGTGATGAAATTGTGATTTGTTCAATTATATGGAATATGGTGTGTGTATAGGCAGATTGGAATGAGATTGTGTTTAAGCTCAAGTGAGCTAATTTGGGTGATGGTTGATATTGTTGAATTACATGTGGTGTAATTATAAATTATGTAAATATATGCATATTCAGTATATTTGCATGTGTTGTATATATTGTAGTGTGAAATGGCATAATGCATCTTATACCTTTGGGGTAGCCCTAGAAAGGGAATTAGGTGAGTGCATGACATAAAAATTAAAGAAGGAAAGCGGCGTTCTTTGAACGGAATTTCACGGGATGAATTTCAGAGAATGGGGTTGGGAGGCGGTCAAGCGGATCATTTCGGATGAGGACCATGACATTTCGGAAGGTTCCTGACACATTCGCCTCGAAGGGCAGTCCCATACTAAGCGGCAGGTAGTATAGTTTGAAAACAACAAGAATTGTTTAAAAAAAAAAAATGTTTTCTCATACATGCCTTAGGCAAGTGTGAGGGAGTCGGTGAGGACTTCGGGGCGTGGGTTAGTCATTTAGACATTGAGTAGGATCACACATTTACTTGAATGTGTGTTTACTTTTAAGAGCATTGCATATGCACTTGGAGTGGAGAGTAACCCACTTGGGGTGATTCACGGGCATTAGCTCACCTGTCGAGGAGTGCTTATTTGGTACGGGAGCGCACGAGGAGGCTTGACTCATCCATAGAGACCACTTTAGAAGAAAGGCGGGATGTGGCTTTGGTTTTATAGTAGCCAGTACACATGTATTAGATGTTTTAAACTTTTAATATATGTTGTAAAGTAAAATTCTAACTCTTGAAACTATGGCATATAGTTGGTATGTTGATGAGTATATTAGTATGGGCCCAAGGAGCCGTTTTTCACTCATATAAATGTTATATTGGATTGTTTGGGACAGGTTTGTATATGGGTAGAGCTCCCCGTACAAAGGGAGACTACTTGGAATTTTTAAGTGAGAAATCGGTCACCCGACATTCACGAGTGTTTCCGCGGGTTGACGGGTAGTCAACGGACACCTCGGTTTTAGGGCGTCACAGCTTGGTATCAAAGATTAGGTATACGAATACCTAGGGAGCTCGGGTTTGGGTATCCATCACCACTTGGTGTGGTTTGATGTAAGTTAGGTATGAGATTACCTAGGAAATCACGGGACAAAACTAAGACACTGCATGCATGTGTTTGGTGTGTTTTGTGTGATTTGATAATTTGTTGTGTGAAAAATATGCATAACCACCCTTTTACATGAATGATGTGTGATCATGTAGTATTGTGGTTTTGTGTAGTGAATAGCACATAGGAAAAAATTTTGGGGAGTTTTACGAGTGTGTAAAAAAAAGCTGGAACAAGAGAAGAAAGAAAATAAATTTGATCCATTTATTTGGTTTAAGGTAAATGAAAATTAAAGGGTGGTGAAGAAAATTGGTGAAGAAAATCAATTAAAATAAATTTGCCTCTAAATTTATTTGAGTATTACGGAAAATGAAAAAAAAAAAAAAAAAAAGGTATGTATTTTTGTACATTTTCGATATGGTACGGGAAAAAACGAAAAAAAACGAAAAAGCGGGTGGGACACTAAAATGGGCTACTACCGGCCCAGGCATAAGAGCCCGGGGCGGCCCCGGGGCGGTGGGCGCCGCGGGCGTTGGGCGCACGGCTATCTGGGCGGGCGCTCGGGGGCGCATGGCACGAGGGGCGGCCCAGGCGCCGCGGCTGAGAGAGCACCATGTGCGTCTTGGGCCAGCGGGTGTGCACTTGGTGCACCCAACTTTATTTTGGACTCGATCTTGTTTAAGTCAACGTTTGAACTGCTTGTTCATGAACATTGTTCACCAAATTTTTTCAAAAAAAAAAAAAATGAATGAAATAAAATTTTTGAAAAAAATAAAATAAAATAAAATAAAATGGGAAAATTTTTTTAAAAAATGAAATTTTCGAAAATAAAATTTTTGTGGATTAAAAAAAATGATTTAACATGTGAAATGATTGTCCCGCATGCTTGTAAATGCAGGGACATAGAATATGAACTGTATATTCTGAGTATGATTAGTGTCTCGAGGCTGCGTTTATGCCTTAGGGATACTGCATTGTATTTAACTTGCCATTTAAACTGTGTAGATGGCTAGTCGAGGACGAGGACGTAGAGGGCGTCCACGGGGTACTGGTCAGGCACCACCGACATTTGACCAGCCACCAGTATTTGATCAGCAGGCCTTTGTAGAGGCTGTAGGTATTGCGGCAGCAGCTATAGCACAGGCTGGTATAGCAGGTAGTCAGGGAGGTCCTAGTAACCTCCAGAGGTTTAGGGCGCATCATCCTCCGACATTCACAGGGGGAGGAGATCAGGGTGGTGGACAGTGGTTTATGCGGATCGAAGAGAGGTGTTATAGGCCATGATTTACCTGTATGAGACGGGATCGCGGGGTTAAATGCGTTCAGGTTAGGGTGAGGCCTAGGTATGGTGGAGATAGGCAAGGACCTCTAGAGACTTAGAGGCTATGACATGGGCGAGTTTCGGGGAGTTGTTCCATGGGTAAGAAAGTACTTTCCGAGATCTTGCTAGGCATCGCGAAGGCTCGGGGTTCCACAAGTTTGAAGCGGGGTGATGACGGTGATGGATTATGTGGCAAGGTTCACAGAGCTAGCTCGATTTGCGGATGATTACGTGGCCACAGACATGGCCAAGGTTAGGATATTTGAGAATGGACTGAAGTTGTCCATTCGGGCCAGGATTGTAGGACTTCGCCTACAGGATATGGACTCCATGGTTAGGACGGGCTTGACCATAGAGAGAGAGATCGAGGATGCTTGAAACACTCGGGATACGGGTGTTGGTAGCGAGAGGGAGGATCAACCTTCTTCTAGTTCGGGGAAGAGGCAGAAGACTTCTGCTTCACACGAGTTTCAAGACCGGGGGGCTAGGATTGCGGGCATTTAGTCGGGTGGGGCGAGGTGATATGTTACGCCACGCCGACAGCTGGGCATGTGAGGCAGGTTGCCCGGAGGCAGGGGATCCGGGACTGGGACCGGCGCAGTCGGTTCGTGTAAACGAGAGAGTATGCGAGTTCATTCCTCCATACCTAAAATGCAGATTCGGAAGGAACCGAGTTTCGGTTCGGGGTGCTATACGAGCACCTTCGGTAGCACCTGGTGGAGCGGAGGGGCGGAGTGTGTGGAGTAAATTGGGTACATGACTCACGGTCGGGACCCCAGTCGGAGTAGAGGCGGACTATATGTTGTTATATCGCCCGACATGGGCATATGAGAAGTGGATTGTCCTGGGAGGCCAGATCTTCATTGGTATAGAGACTAAGCGTTCAGTTAACTGGATATGCAGGAATGTACGTTTCTACTCTTGCACTTGTTAAATTGAGTGGCGTTTAAATTGGATGCATCATATTCATTCATTAATGCATCTTATGTGGTAGATTTGGGCTTAGAGGTCGAGGCCTTTAGAGAAACCAGATGTGGATGTTCTTCCCTAGGGTGTAGGGTGAGAGTTGACCGGATAGGTTAGGATTGTGAGTTAGAGATCTCCAAGATTCTGCTCAGGGTGGACCCTCGGGATTGGGGTGTCACAGTTTGGCATTATTGCGTGCATGTGCATGGAGACATCCCGTCGAGTCGGGTGTGGCTGCACGGTATGGTCATTCACCACTCTTGGTGAGTGTGGATTGAGTTTGTCTTTCGGATTACATCCAATGAAGACGCATAGCTCGAATCAGGGAACGAAGAGAAATTGATGTGTGTAGGGCAAAGCAAGAAGGGGGCCTTTAATCCCTTAAGGTGAGAAGCCTAGAGAGTTAAGATTATGAAGCAGGGGAGATATCCCAATTTCTACGTGGAGTGTAGGGCCAGGGAGATATCTCGAATTTTTGTGTGGGTGTAAGAGACTGGGAGGTATCAGAGATTTTACGTAATGGGTGTAAGAGACCCAAGAGGCTGATGAGTCAAACTCATTAGATTTTAATCCATTTTTCTGAGTTTATAATGAGAATAATGATGCATTATGCATGAGAAAGCGATAATTGAATCAAATTCAATTTGCGAGGAAAATACAATGAAGAAAATCAAATTTGTAAAAAATCATAAGAAATCGCTGACGAATTGAAGTCAAAGCGGAATTTAAGTCCGCGACAGAAGCGCCAGTTTCAAACAATCCTCAAGTCATGGCCCGAAGAATGAACAAGTGAAGTCGTGACTTGAAGAAGAAGTTGAGACAAAAATGACTTGGTCGAAGTTAAAGAAGCGCGGTCGAATGAAGAAGTTCATGTCGCGACATCATTGCGATGTCGCGACACCAAGAGATATGATGTCGTGATACCACCATGAGAATTCGACAAGGAGGTATCCTTCAAAGCCATGGAAACGGCACATTCTCGAGTAAAAGAAGTCGCGCTAATTTTACGAAAGGACTTGATAGCCAGCGACCTTAGCGATGTGAAGAATAACATCGGTCGCGACGAAACTCCCAGTCAGATGACGAAATTAATGAAGAATCGGACATAATGTCGCGGACACCCTTAGTCGCGACGGAATTGAAGCTTAGCGTGTTAGACATGGAGGTTGTGACAGAATGAGATCGCGATAAAGATTTTCAAGGCCCGAACATAGAGTGTGACGATTAGAAGAGATAAGCGACATCAACCTTTGAATTAGAAGATCGCGGCGTCAGCCGAACGATCGCGTATGTTGCCATTATCATGGTACGACATCATTAGGTGGTTGCGACATCGAAAGAATGGAAGTCGGCGTCATTTAGCGGTCGCGACGCGGATCAAAGATCTTTGACGAGTCACGACCCGAATAAAAGCTTCCGACATCGAAAAGAACTCATAGCGCCAACATTGGCGCGCGCGTATGAAGTTGGAAGTCGCGACCTCAAAGGCTCTGTCTGAAGGTGAAGTCGCGGCGTCGTTCGGTGGTGAAGGCATCGGTTACAAGGAAAGAAGGTTAACGTCATTTAGCGGTGGCGACATGGATCGAGATCGCGAAACGATCACGACGAATAAAGCCAGCGACATCGAAAAGAACTCATAAGCATAACATTGTAATTACCATGACGTATGATTGAAATTGTGACTCAAAGAGCTCATAATACGAAGATTACAAGTCGCGACGTCGTCGGTGATCGCGACATCAGGATCGAGGGATGTTAAAGCGAGTCGCGACCCGAATAAAAGCCTGCGTGAGGGTGAAAGAAAAAGCGAAATTCGCTGGCGTGTATGATTGAAGTCGCGACATCAAAACAGCTCATAAGTAGAACAGTGAAGTTGCGACGTATGATTGAAGTCGCGACCTCAAAAGAGATCCCGATGCATAAAGGTGAAGTCGCGACATATAATTGAAGTCGCGACATCAAAACAACTCACATGCAGATAAGAGAAGTCGCGACGAAAGAGTTGCGACGTAGTCAGATCTGCGACACACAAATGGAATTTGTGACATGAACAAACAAATGGGCAAGTTATTTGGAAACCCACAAGGAAGTGCATCGGTTAGGGCCCGAATCGGAACCACATAAATGGCGGTACGCTCTGAAGAAGCGGCTCTTGGCGGCTAGCGAGAAGTGCAGGTAATGAAGGCTCGTGTATTTTAATTTTGTTTCTTTCTTTTGTTTGCTGTTATTTTAAGATTAGATTAGAGTAGATTGTTATTGCATTTGAATTTATGGATCTGGATGTTAGTTGTTGAAGTTGAAGATGGTCCGAATTGTTATTTTCTTCAAGTCTTTGCTGGTTCGGTTTGAAGTCTAAACAAATTTTGGAATTGAACTTCAGGTTTAGTTCTGATAGTTCTTTGGTCGAGGAGCTCACAGTTGGTGTAATGAAGTAATTTAGAAACCCGGCTTAAGTTGAATTTACTGTTGTTAGAATTTATCTTTCTTGCGAAATTTATCGAGTCTGCGAACCCCGATCTTGAATCGCTGCTGGCTTTGTTGAAATTTTGTATCGATCCAAATATCGAGTGTCTATGCACATAATAGGATTGTTTCATCTTTCTACGATTTCGGGAGGCCCTCACGAGTGACCTGAGAAGGCATTCTGAGAGTATTGGCTGTTTCTCAAGGAATGCAAACCTAATATTGGGGATCTGTAAATATGGAATTATCATCCCATTGCATCCTTCTTCTCATGAAAACGATAATGGGGTTAGATGACTTTATCAATTAAAATGAAGCGAAGTTCGCATAAATTGAAATAGTAAGTTCAATCCATTATTATGAGGATCTGTCGAGGAAGAATGAAGCTGTTCCAATTTGAGGATGAGAAACGATTATAGTGTAAACCCATGCTTAGCCTATGTCTTAGGAGCTAAGGTTTACGATCCGTATTCTGGGTATGAAGTATTGAAAAGAAAATACCGAGAACAAAGGCCTTTCCGGATTAAAAGTAGTTATCTAATCCTCTGTCTTGAAAGAAGCAGGGAGAAGATTAGATGATGACGTAATGTCGTTAAGGAGAAGTACATGGCATTACCATCTTCTTGGAGCCAGTTCTAAATCGAGTTCATGAAGCAAAGTTATAGAGTCGTCTGCAGGAATTGATGTTTCACGATATTTGTATTTTCAATGCATCTCTTTAAAAGCTAGCTGACCCCGATCAATTTCTTTTATTTTTTTATTTAGTTTAAGCATTATTTCATTTTTGTTCTTAGTTTAAATATCTTTATTATTTTACTTATTTTAAGGTTATGAATTTATCAATTGCCTATCATGGTTCGAATAGTATAGAGCTTGAGTAGTCGGGGTAGTTGATTGAGAATTCTCTTGAGATCTACGTAAGGATTGATATCGGACTTAAATCTACTTTGTGCTTGTTAGAGCTGTACACTTTCAGAATCATGGATCAAAACCAGAAAGAAATTCAGCTACTCTTAAGGAAACAATTTTTAATCAGTATAATTGCAAAGAAATACAACAAACAAGTTTTATGGCATTATTGTCGGGGATTAGACAATAGTCCTTTAGTAATAACGTTATAAATTTGTGTTTATGTTTTGATCCATCACTCACACTTACATAGTGGGAGAAAGAGATAACGAACAATTTTTTGGCGCCGTTGCTGGGGATCGAAAGAATTAATTAGATCAATAATACGACGAAAGGAAAATACTAATTTGGACATTTTAAGAAAAGAACCAAAATAACTTTTCAGCGGTGGCTACATTAGTCACTAATTTTAATAAGCCGTATTTAGAAAATATTTGTTATGTTTGACTAATCTATTAATATGAGTATGCTTTTATTTGAAAACCTTTAATGCATAGGAAAGCGAGGATCGGCACCGATTCAGTGGTGCTTAGTGGAGAAACGGCTCGGGAGCTTAAGAAAAGACAAAAGAAGCGAGAAAATGTAGCTATGGCGGAAGAGATACATGACAAGCGGAGGAATAGAGGACGGCCAAAAGACCCAGAATTGCGACCTGATGGGAGGATTTCCTAGAGACTGTGTGAAGTACGCAATCGGGCTGACCTCGGTGGATGCAAACATTTTGAACTAAAGCCAGCTTTAATTACAATGGTTCAACAACATCAGTTTACTGGTCATCCCACAAGACCCCGAATGAGCACTGGAGATTTCTCGGGATGGCTATCTGACAGTGAAATTTGAGCAGTGTGAGACCGGAGGTGATAAAACTACATCTCTTCCCATTTTCTTTGAGACATATGGCCATGGTATGAATCATTACCATATGGTTCTGTGTGCCAGGAGTTGGTAGAGAAAACTTACTTAAGCTGGATTCTTTCCCCCGTCTCACTTTAGAGACGGAGAGAGATAATTGTATTCAACAAGAGGAAGATGAGAAACTGTATATTGCTTGGGAAAGATTGGGTGGCTGAAGGTACTTGATGCATGGAATAGACTTGAAGACCGGATGGATGTGTGTATCACGCTCCCGAATGAGACATCCAAAGTGTGCTCCGATGCTTCATCTTTGTGGGCATTCAAGCGAAAAAAGTCTTTGAAGAAGCGAGAGATGCGATAGAGGACACGGCAAAATGCAATATGGCTCCATACGGGTTTCAAGAGGTAATGCGAGAGAAGGGGTCATAGAGGTGAGACGGAATGTGACCATGGAGAGCCCCAAGTTGGATGCTATAATGCATAGGATGGACAAGCAGAGAGGAAGATGCTGCTTTGCTCATGAAATAGGGCGAGTGAAAGAGAATGATGAAGAAGTGACGTGTACTTATGAGGAAGAAGATTCCATGATCTTTGAGGAGGTTAAGTACGTGAACGATCAAAGAGTTATCATTTCGCCAAATCCTAACACCTTGCTTTCTGATCATTGAGGAATACCTTGAACCTCCTTATGGTGGAGGGGCATTACATGGCCAGCGGGGACAACATCCTCAAACAAGGATATCGTGACATAGGGTCGATGCTTTGTGAGGTGAGGCGAGAAATAGTCTGGGGTCGAGAGGAGAACCAGCCATTTGAGAGCAAATGATGCCGGTTCATGGGGGATAACAAGATGTTATTCTGATTCCATGAAACGAAACTATCGAGCTTAGAAACTTTCAAGTCGATACCGGATGTTTCAAAAGAAAAAGAATGCTAGTGCTTCTTGAAAAATCTAGAAGACACAAGTGAATGATTATTACAGATATATAAATCGGAACAGAGACATTCCACTAGTGACACCTAAGAAAGAACCACAAGGCGCATGGCGAATTCGATTGAAGTGGGAAGGATTTGAGTAACGCGGAAGATAGATAGAAAAGGAAGAAGTAGGCGGAAAAGAAGGAGTGAAAGAAAGAAGGAAGAATAGCGATTGAACGGATGAAAGGAAGAAAAGACCGAGAAAAGAAGAAGAATACGGCTTATCACGCGATTGCCATTCCACAGAGACTTGATCGAAAGAGAAGAAACGATTTTCTAAATTCTTGGATATTTTTCAAGAAAATAGAAATAAATATCCCATTTGCGAGAGGTGATCAGTCAAATGCCTCTTTATCATTCTGAGGAAGGAGGTGCGTGAAAAGATAGGCGGGGAGGGTATAGTTAGCCAATTTGCTTCATGCGTGCCATTATCCAGCCAAAGCTCCAGCAAGATGAAAGACCTGGCAGTTTCATTGTACTGTTCTATAGAAATGTGAGTTGAAAGCTTTATGTGACTCTGGAGGCAGTATAAATTTGATGCCTCATCGGTTGATAAAACTTAGTTTGGAGGCCTTACTTGTGATTACATTCTGAGATGGGTGATAGATCGATAGCACTGACAGGAGGGCATTATGGAAGATGTACTCGTCAAGGTTAGGAAATTCATTTTCCAGTAGATTTTGTTATCATGCGGATGGAGGAAGATCCTCCTCAGAGTTCCTCTGTTCTTTGGGAAGACCTTTCTTAGCGGGGGCCTTGATTGACTTGAAGGTGAGCGACACTTTCGAGTTGGGAATGGGCGTCATTTTAATATTAATAGGAGTCACGGAACATCTAATGCGAGGGAAAACCGGAGTTGTATGGTTGTAAGAAGCAATAGCCTTCTCAATGATGAAGTGGTCCCGTTGTATCATTTCAAAAGCTATCAATGAAATTGAGATGAATTTTCGAGTACCTTGAGAGCTTTGATTGTGAAGTTCTGCCTTGAGAATTTGTTTAATAATGAAGCAGTCTTGAGTATAAATGGCAGTCAAGATGAAGAGTGACGACCCGACCTGACAAACTCGCTAGGCTGAGGAAACTAGTGCGAAGGTTAACATTGAAGGAGTTGCCCGGTCATTTGAAATATAAGGTTAGAAATGAGAAAATAAAAACCGAGTTATCATATCATTTCTGCGTGTGAAGGCGAAAATGATTCTTGGTAATTTTGAGAAAATACAAAGAAGCGATTGCTTGGTCAATTGAAGATTTGAAGGGTATCAGTCCCTATATTTGTATGCACAAAATATTACTGGAAGATAATGCAAAAACCTCTGTTGAGCATCAAAGGAAGTTTGAACCAGTCATGAAAGAAGTTGTCGAAAGAAGTTACGAATGGATTAAATTCGGGTTTATATATGCTATATCGGACGGTTCGTGGGTAAGCCCGGTACATGTGGTTCCGAGAAGGTGGATTCAACATGTCAGTAAGAAAGAATGAACTTATTCCTCGGGCGGGATGGAGGTTTGTATCGACTACAAAATTGAATCACTATGACGGGAAAGGATCATTTTCCTACCTTTCATCGTCGAATCTTTGGATAGGTTGGCGGGACACCTCCATTTTGTTTTCTTGATGGAGTACTACGGATATAACCAAATAGCTAATGCACTGAAGTCGGGGAAAACCACTTTTACATGCCCATTTGGTACCTTTGCTTTTAGAAGAATGTCATTTTGAATTTGTGTAATGCTCACAGTACCTTCAGATGCATGATGTCTATATTTTAGATCACAGCGAGAAGAAGTTATGTGATTTTCATGGATGACTTTACGAGTGTATGGATCCGAGTTTGAAACGATACGCATAACACAGGGACGACCTTGAGTCACGAAGACAAAAATCCTAGAATCTCGAATTGGGAAAATGCCATTTATGGTAACAAAGGTTGTCTTGGGGCACATGGTTTTACGACGGGGCTTAAAGTAGACAGAGCAAAAGTTTCAATTATAGAGACCTAATGCCACCCACTACGATCAAAGGAATCGAGTTCTTGACATCTTTGGATTTTATAGAAGATTTATCGAGTTTCTCAAAATTTCTAGACCCTTATGAAGATTCTTTGGAGAAAAGATAGTAAGTTTTATTTTGATGAATCCTGCCAGAAAGCATTTGAAGAAATCAAATCCAGGACTAATTAAGAGCTCCCATCATGGCCAACTAGATTGGAGCAAATTTGAGATCATGTGTGATGCAGTGATTTTGCAATGGGAGGCTGTATTAGGTGAAAAGATGAAAAAGTGTTGAGGCCACATCTTATGCTAGAAAAACCTTTAATGAAACAAGAAAATTACTCTACTCTTTTGAAAAGGAGATGTTGGCAATAGTGCATGTGAAAAATTCGAGGCCATATATTTTGGGTCCCATGTTTATTTATACACGATCATCACGGCGATTAAATATTTAATGGCAAGAAGAGTAACGAATTGATTAGGTGGGTATTATTATTTTGCAAGAATTTGATTTAGAAATTAAAGGCAAGAGGCGTGACAATGTGATAGTTGATCCACTTGTAGTAAGAAAGGAATCATGCGAAAAAGGAAAGAGGAAATAGCGGTACCCGGATGAGCGGTTATTTCGGTTGTCACTCAATCTTACTGGTATCTTAATATTGTGAATTTCTTAGCTTGTGGAATTATGCCACCCAGGTCGGCTACCGGAGAAAAAGTTAAGGAGCGACGGTGGAAATTTTGCATCTGGGATGATCCATATTTGTTTAAGAGGAGGTGATCTAATTATAAGGAGATGTGTGCAGGAAAGTGAAGCAAATCAAGATTTCTGAGAATGTCATGCATCACCTTATGGGACACTTTGCGGGAGATAAAACAACCCACAAAATTCTCAGTCGAGGTTTTCTTGGCCTACGATTTTTAAGAGTTGTTTTAGTCTAAGGTAAAGTTATGTGATCAATGCCAAAGAATGGGAAATATCCCGGCCAAAGGCATGGAGATGCCCACTGCAGGGTATCCTAATTGGTCTTGATTGTTTGATGTATGGGAATGGATTTTATGGACCTTTTCCAGTTTCATTGGAAATATATACATACTCCTAAATGTAGTTATGTATCAAAATGGGTAGAAGCGGCGGCTTATTCTAAGAATGATGCCGTCTGATTGTGGGGTTTTACAAAGAAATATTCTTAGCGATTTGGGACACCGGAGGCTATAATTAGTGATGGAGGAAGCCATTTCAAATAAGGTGTTTGACAAACTCATGGGCTCTTAATTATCAAACACATTGCAGGCTTGGCTTATCATCCTCAAACAAATGGTAATTTGAGAATTTCAATGAAATAAAGAAAGTGCGGAAAGGCGTGAGTTAAGCGAAGGATTGGTCTTTGGGCGCTGAGTGATGCATTATGGGCGTCTGAGGCGCTTATAAAACTCCATTGGAATGTCCCAGCTAGAGACTTGTCTTTGGAAACCATGTCACCTCCTCTTGAAATGGAATACAAAGCCATGTGGGCCATCAAGCGGTGAACCGATTTCAAAATTGCAAAGGAAGAGACTTCTCATTAAATAGGCTGGAAGAAGCTGAAAGCTTGAAACTATGGCAATCTTCCAGAATATACAAGAATGAAAACCGAAATGGCATGATTAAAAAGTTACGAGGAAAGAGTTCGGAGCGGGGATCGAGGTCTTCTTTGTTTAACTCAGTTAAGGTATTTCGGGGAAGTTGAAATCAAAATGGAGTGGACCATATACGGTGGTGTCAAGTACTATCTTTGGAGCGATAACACTCGGGACGTCTTGGGAAGAATTCAAAGTTAATGGGCAAGCTAGAAACACTATCTCGTGAGGGAGAAAGAAAAAGGAAGAACTCAGTGGTGAATTGAGAAAACTTAAAACGACTAGTCCATTGGGACTCAAAATGGAGGCTTGACTATTGGGGCTTGACCCATATAGATATTTTTAATTTCTTTATATAGACTCACAATTTTTTATTATTCTGCGTTTTGAATTTTTAGTTCTAGTCATGATTTGTTAGAAATTGCTAGTTGGTAGTAGATTAATTTAATCTTTTTTTTTGGAATTGTTCTGATATGCGAATGAAAAAAATCAAATGGCTCCGGCGAGAAGGAACAAACTCCAGGACTACTCCAGCACTTCACAGGACAGAGCAACTCGAAAAAAGGGGAGTACTTTTCTCCCTACATAAATTCTGTGAAAATTGAATAGAATACATTTTTGAATTGCTGTGTGGGAATGATTAAATGGATGCTAAGAATGTGCAAATTAATAAGGAGTGAAAAGGTACATGCGATCATCAAATTTAGGGCATTTGGACTAAGTGTGACGAGATTTTATGCTTGAAGTTGAGGAGAATTCGCAGCATGTCGGTGTTGAAGGAAGAACAAGGGCTCAGGTCGCGACTAGATTTTATGTCGCGACAGAAAATGAGGTCGCGACGAGTATTAGATTGCGACAAGAACAATCCCTTCAAAAGAGTGGTGAGGGTTGCGACAACTCAACTATGTCATAAAATACCTGATGTCGCAGCCTGATGATAAATTGTTCTCCCACGGTTTACTTATGTCGCGACAAACAAGAATAAGTCGCGACATAAGAGAAAATTATGCCGAGCCAGGCGGGTTTTTTAATTATGCCACTAAATTTAATAATGACCTGTCTTGACTGAAATTAAAGTCCACGACCAGACAAATAAATGAAGTAATAAAGAGCCTGATAATGATTGAATTGCAAGCTGTTGAGAAACTCCCTCCACTATCCTTCCTTGAAGCAAATACAACCTTTCATCTCATATTCTGGTTCTCAATTCTTGCAAACCTAAATCAGAACTTCTTCCTAAAACCTTGGAGTTCTCTATTAATTGAACCTTGACCTAAATCCAAATGCGAGCTGAAATCATGGAGGGTATACTCGAGGCCCGAAGGGAAGTTCATGCGGAACTTTGAAAGGGAGAACGGACCGTCGGAACAACCATAAGTTCAAAGCAGGTTACAAAGCAGCGGAGGAAAAGGGAAGAAAGCGGCCCAGAGGGAAGAAGATGAGTTCGTCTTAGAAGAAGCTTTCTCCGTTTGGAAAAAGCACTATGCTGGAAAGGGGTTTGTAGGAGAAGGAGAAACACCGGCTCTCAGTGTTTTTCATTTTTACGCTTCCACTTTCTCTCATTTTCTTGGCACTTTACGGGCGACAGAGCACCCCTTGATGACAAATCAAGGGATGCTCGGCTAAAATCCCTTCCTCCTTGAAGCAGAAGGCTGTTGGGTGCAGGATCTGAAGGTTGTTAAAGGTTCCTGAACATTCACGGGTTCTTTAGTTACCCTCTATGACCCATTGAAGGGAGTCAGGGACTCATTCTTCAACGTGGTGACCCCTTTGATGGCATTAGATGCCATTTTCAAAGGATAAATATTTTGGGTTAGGTTTAAAGCTAAATGAAGATCGGGTTCGAGGAAATGACTATATGTCATCCTCCGTACGAGGAAAAGACCTAGGAACCCTCGGTTACTTTTTGGAATCCAACTTAAATAACTAACACTTAAAGGAGTTATTTTATTTTATTTTATTTAATTTCAATTTGCCAACCATTACACCTTGTTTTCACAAAATCCCAAAATCAATTAAATTCACCAGTTTAAGCACTTCTTATTAGTCATTTGCATAAGAAAACCCGTCACGAGTTCGACCACTAGAGCCGTATCTGCCGAGTAGCTTGACTACGCGGTAGGAGAAGGCCCCAGGATACAAATATTGTTGATTAGGATCCACCCCTACTATGGCACCGATCAAATGGCGCAGATTTGCGGGATGGTGTCTAAGTGCAAATGTTTGACCTCTTCAAATACTGTGAGTCCCTCATCACAAGTCTTGGTGAAATTTATTTCTCGTATATATTACTATTAATATTAGTTTTAGTTCCACAGTTCTAACCTTTTAGGTAGAAGTTGCTTCTTGATGTTGGGTGTTTTACTGTTTTACTACAGGAATTTCAATTAGTTAGAAATCGGAAAATGAAGTACTCTTGTGTGCATACATGCATGAAGGATTACGGGAACCGGGCATGGCAAAGTCGGCAACCTATGGAGGAATCTAAATGAATATAGGTCCATGAGGGACTATAGAGCAATGGATGAGTTCACCTTATGGTAGTATTACACAACCATAGTTGGGGGAATCTGATTCCTCATAGGGCAAGACCTCCCAGTATGCACCTCACGAGCCTCGGGTTTTATGTTTGACTCCTCGGTCACCTCGTACCTCAATCGATCCCTGCATTTGAACAAACCATTTGGACTTACGGATATTGGATGACTTTGTGGCGGAAGCGAAGATTAATGCCCATTGAATCGGAGAATTGTATCAGCATGGAAGACAAATTTGAACAAAGAAAATAGATGGGATTTGAAAATGACTTGAGCATAAAATGGGGATGACTGCGAGCTCCATTGAAACCTAATCGTCGGCGACAATGTCCACCGGAGGAAGAATTGCCAAGTGACACCATCAGCGGAAGCGGTGTCAACAGCGAGCCACACCGGGGGCTTATAAGTTGTGAAATGTTTGGAAGGTTCACGAATCCTCGGATCGTGTCAGCATTGTTTTTTCAAAGGGAGAATAAGAAGAATCCTTCCCTTTATAAGCGCGAGGAGAAGCGTGGAAAGAAGCGGTGGAAGAGCCCAGCATGTCATGACAGTTCCACAGGTGGGGCCACAGCCTTGTGCAGCCACCACGACCCAGCTGCCGGTAGCCTCGACCAGTGTACATTTTGCACCTGGAGCATACCCGACACCTAAAACACACCATCTCCAAGGCCACCCCATTTTGAAACACTTATGCTACAAAATTTTAAGAAGTGTGGCTGCTGTCTGAAACTTAACCCTTTACATAGCAATGGCGAGCACTCATCGCATGCCTGAGTGGTTGGTTGGTCTTGGTTCGGATTTGGAGCACCAGAACCCTGCATTTAAGGCTCGCCGAGTTCCGGTGACCTCGAGGCACAAGGAAGTGGTTTTGGGAGCATAGTCTCCCCATCTTTAATTTATTTCTTGTTTTATTTAATTTTTGTTTTAGTAAGTATTTTATTTAGTTTCATAATTTTTCTTTTAGATTTTCACTAATTTTTAAAATTAATCCTTTTTCTAGCTTGTTTTTCACTTTTACGCAATTTTCTTAATTTTTCTTGTGTTAATTTTCTAGGTTGAGTGAGATTTTAGATGAGAATAGTCAATGACCGGAGAGGAAGCGAAATTTATGGCCATGCCTTGAATTTTTCGCACATGTACTTAATCAATTTTAAACACATCATGAATTTCGCTATGTAGTGAAAATTCCTTATCTCATGAAAATTTGAATGCAGTTATGTCTCATACCAGTGTTTTTATTTTATTATTACTTTGTTCTATTAAAATATATATATATATATATATATATATATATATATATTTTTTTTTTTTTTTTAATTTTAAAAGAAAGAAAAATTCTCTAACAAAAGAAAAAAAAGTTTTATTTTTTTTATTATTTTATTAATATTTTTTTATTATTAATTATTTTATTTTATTTTTCAAAAAAAAAAAAAATTCGCTATTAAACATAGCAAAAATTTCGCACACATAGCAAAATTTTTCGCTATAATTATTTGCCTCTGATTTTGTTTATTCATGAATTTTTTAATGCGACCGTTTTAGGCGTTCTTAGTGCAGTTGGAAAGCCAAGAGTGTGAAGATCCAAATATGGCCAGCAAGAACACTTTTAGTTTTTATGAATGTAATTTTCAAATTCTACAACTGGTCACTTTTTCCTCTCTTTTCTTCTCCTAACTTGTTTATTTGAAATGACGGGTGATAAGGTGTCGATGGAAAGATTGTGAAGTCTCCTATCCAACAACGATCACATCTCATCAAGGAGGTAACACTTCCTTCCCTAACTTTCCAATCCGAGCCCCATTGCGGACAATGAGATATTTGGTTGGGGGGAGAGTTAGTGAAGGAAGTGGCTTTTGCACTTATATTTTTGTTACTATTTTGAGCAAGCCCATTTTGTGATGTTCAGTGGCTTGCTGGCTTTCCTTTTTGTGAAGCTGTCATACTATACAACTTACTTTTTCAACCCATTTTTGCACCCATTTTTTTTTGTGTTTTGCCTAACCTGTGGTTTGAAAAATTGAAACTTTGTCCAATTCTATTGATGTTAGATTGGGTCCATGCCTAGTTGAGTGGATAATCAGTTGAACTCTTGTTGCTTTCGACCATTTTTCTTCCACCTTCATCTAACCACATACCGAGCACATTAGGTTTCAATGATAGGAAATTTGAGAAAAAGCTGCATGACCTCTAAGCCTTGCGATAACCTATCTAGTGTTTGTTATTACCTTTAATGGGTTAAGGACCCCTGTGGAAGAAGGCCCGATACGTCTTCGAAAAAAAAGAATAAAAAAATTGCAACGGCGCGTGAAGCAGAGCACGGTCGAGGGTATATGGTAGCCTTTAAAGCCGGTGCCACTAAGCCTTCAGCGGTTGGGAGTCGGAGCTTTGTGTTCCACTACAGTTGGATGGGTGAAGTTTAGCAAGTTGGCAGGTGCTGGGCTGAAATCATTAGAAGTCGGGGTGAAACACGAAGAGTTAGTGGTCGAAAGATCCTGTGACTTGGTGCCCTAAGCCTTAATTGGTTAGGAGTCATCGGTGAATCCAGTTACATGTGGACTTTGGTGAGGTCGATCCTCATTGCACCACCTGCCTAAAAGAGATTGTGGAATAAGAGTGGTCACGATCTGGCCCCAGGTTGGTTGGCATGCTGGGTTGTGGCATTAGCTAGGTTGGGGGAGGCGCGAGTTTGACCAGGTTGTGTTGGCGATCAAATAAACACTTAGATTTTGGTGGGAAGTTTGGTTGATTCACCCGGAGGGTCTTTAATGCTGCGATTTTGTACTTGGCATTCATTCTCCATGATTATTATTGGACACCGGCTTTGATGATTCTTACTTAGGGTTAGGCATTACTCATTCCTGACCTTTTGAAATAAATTTTGTGAGCAAACTATTTTGTTATAGTTATGCTCTTTCTTTTTCTTTCTTTCTTTCATTTGCTGGGGACTAGCAATGTGCAGGTGAGGGTGTGATTAGTGCGAGTCTTTATTTTAAACCTATTTATTATAGGTTTGAGTGCTTTTATGCCTAATCATTCTAATTAACCGATTTACACATTAAGGTCCACTCTTATTCTCGTCGCATTTTGTGGCCAAATTTTGTAGTTTTTACTGAGCTAATCATGCCAACATTGTTGGTCGATCAAACATGAAGAATTCGGTAAACTCAACATCATAGATCGGGGCGAGAGGAAAAGAAGAGCGAGAAAATAGAATAAAAATGAAGCGAGGCTTGATAAACGATGTGATGGAGCAGTCTTTGGAAATTTGCATTACTGTTGGAATTTCGCTATCATAGCGAAAATTACTGTGCATAGCGAAAATTTCAATTTTTGCTATGACTGAATTTTCGCTATGATAGCGAAATTTCGCTATCATAGCGAATTTTCTCTATGATAGAAAAAATCACTATGCATAGCGAAAATTGTCTGCTCCTGTTTTTTATCCAAACGACTCCGTTTTTGGTTTTTCTCCTTTCTACGCATGGCAGCTTTTGTTTAGTTTGTTTTTGTAATTTCCCTTGCTACGGCGGTATATAAGCTAGAGTCAAGGTTTGTAACAATCATCACTTATGATAAATTTTTAGGGAGAAGCTTTCAGCTCTCCTGTGTTTTCATTCACCTTCACTTTCTCTCATTTCTTGGCACTTTAAGGCAGCTGAGCACCCCCATGATGTGAATCAAGGGATGCTCAAGGCTAAATCCCTTCCTCCTTGAAGCGAGGAAAGTTTGTTGGGTGAAAGGATCTGAAGGTTCTTTGAAGGTTCCCACATTCTTCACGCCAAGTATCCAGCTAGCGAATCCGCTGTGGTTCCCTTTCTAACTGTAGGTTTTTATCCCTTCTAATCTCCTTGAATGGCTATTATTTGGTAAGCTTTTAGGGTTCAGTGGATTCTTATTGCTAGATCCACTGAGATTCATTAGTTACCCTCTATGACCCATTGAAGAAGTCCGGGAGACTCATTCTTCCTTTGTCGTGATAGCGTGACGTAGATGCATTTTCAAAAGGATAAATATTTTTGGGTTAGGTTTTAAAGCCCAAATGAAGATCGGTTCGAGGGGAAATAGTATATGTCATCCTCCCCAATGCGAGAAAAGACCCTAGAACCCTCTCAGTTGCCACTAGGAATCCAACCCGGTAACTAACACTTAAAGGAGTTCTATTTTACATTTTATTTTATTTAAATTTCAGTTTTCCAACCATTACACCCCCTGTCTTCACAAAATCCCAAAATCCAAATTAAATTCACCAGTTTAAGCACTTCAGCATTAGTCATTTGCATAAGAAAACCCATCCACAGGTTGACCTAGACAGCTATCTTTGTAATAGCTTGACTACGACAGTAGGAGAAAATTTAGGATACAAATATTGTTGATTTTGGATCACCCTACTGTGGCACGAATCGCCCATGTAGGAGATTTTCACTACTAGGCATTGCTTACTCTGTTGAGGGAATATTATTTCAGGTACAAGGAGTATTTGAGAAGACGGCGCTCATTAGAGACCGATTTTTTAGAAGAAAGCCGGATTGTGGCTTTGATGTTTTTGGTATAACATGTATTAGAATTCTTAATTTTAATAAGTGTTTGTATTAAGAGTATTGTAATAACTCTTTAACTATGGTATATAGTTGGTGTATTCTTGATGATTAGTGATGTATGGGCCCAAGTGGCCATTTTAACTCATATATGGGTCTCACGATATGAGACACACAGGTATTCCGTGGGTTGACGGGTTGTCAACGGGACCCCCGGGAAATGGGGCGTCATAGCTTTGTATCAAAGCTTAGGTATCTGATACCACAGGGCTTGGGGGACTTGAAACTAGGCCATGGTGTGGTGTGAGAACACCACAATTTGGTGTGGCTCGATGTTAGAGTTTAAGTATGTGATTACCTAGGCAGTCATGGGACAAGATTAGAACACTCATTGCATTGTGTTTATGTGTGATTGTTGTGCATAACATCGAGTTGTTGTGTGTTATGAACCCGTAATGATTTATTACTTGGTGAATAGCATAGGAAAAAAATGTCCAGACACTAGGGTTAGTATGAGAGCAAGTGTTTGAAATTTTTAGACGGTGGTCGAATTAAATAAAAAAAAAAAGAAGGAAAAGTGTAGAGGACATTTTTAAGGTTTTAGTGTGTAAGCGGAAAAAAAATTTAATAAATTTATTTGGTTATCACGGAAAATGAAAAAAAAAAAAAAAAAAAAATATATATATATATATATATATATATATATATATATATATATATATATATATATATTTTTTTCCTTTAGTAGTTTCTAGTAGGCTGGAATGAGAAAAAAATGAAATGAAAAAAAAAAGCTGGCTAGGTGGAGCTATTGCCCATTTGGTGGTTGAGTCACGATACACTGTGTTGTATCGTGACAGGCATGGCATAGGCGTGACCGAGGGCATGGCACGAAGCGCGCGGGAAGTGCGAAGCGAGGCCAGGAGGGCGCGTAAGTGTGTGATGTACGCCACGTCTGACGGCTAGGGGCCATGTCACGACCCGGTTGAAACAGCGACCGCGGCGACCCTAGCCTTGAGCGGCGGTGGCGGCGAGGACTGGCGTGGCGGTGGAGTGTCATGATTCAAAGTTTTGTCGTGACGGGATCGGGGTCGCGGGGTTGTGTCGCGGTGCGGTCTTTGTATCGTGATGGCGAGTGATGCAGTTGGCGAGGCGTGTCCGATACCAACGATGTAATCATGACATAAAATTGGCTTGGTTCTTTGGGTGTGTCGGTGAGACATGCCACGACAACTGCGAGGGCTACACGTGAACAGATTTTGTGGGTTCGACGACTCAGGAGGTGGGGTTTTCTCCTACCTTGTTTTATTCCTTGTTTAGATCCATTTTGATGGATAGGGATGATACGAGGCATGAATGGTCTTTTCAGTTCAGGTGGGATTAGGTGAAAATCCCTAGTGTGAGTCGTGAGCGGTTTGAGGCCTAGGGTTTCTTTGTTCACGTGATCTTGTGTGTGGTTTGTGTTGCTTAAGCATTTCAAAATGAATTGCTTAAATTGTTTAATGGCAGACGACTGTTTTTAGTTGACAATTGTATAGATCAATAATATGGTTGGCCATGCTGGATTTTGTTAATGCTGTTTGATTGAATATATTGGCGTAGTGACATGAAATTGGCGCAAATATTTATGTGGGTATTTAGAGCATGGGGTGTGAGTGCATGACATGAAAGAAAAAAGAAAATGGTTGTGAAAGGAATTTCAAAAGAAGATTTTCTGAAGAATTGCCTTGGAGAGTTGTCCAACAAATCACCTCGGAGGAAGATCCATGACTGTTTTGGAGAATTACCCAGCAATTCACCTCGGAGGGTTGTCCAATATATTTCATCGAAAATTGGTATTATGTTTTCAAGAACAAAAATCTTTTGTTTTGAAAACGGTGTTTGCTCACACTTGGCTTAGGCATGCGTGGGGGAGCGGTGAGGGCTCGAGGGAAGTGGGAAAGGGTGAGTCACATTCTCATGCATTTCATTTAGACATTTGAGTAGGAACATATATGTTTTTGCTTAAATGTTTAGTTTGCCGTGCATGAGCACTTAGGTGGGAGTAACCCATGTAGGATAATTCCACTCTTGGGCATTGCTCCGCCACCATCGGGGGAAAAAATTATTTCAAATGCGAAGGTTCACGGGATGGGGTGCATTCGAGGCCTTAGAGGCGAGAAGAAATGGCCATGTGGCCTTTAATGTATTTTGTAAAAATGCGTTAAAAGACCCGGTTTGGATGGTATTAATCAAAACAAATTGTAAATTAACTTATTTTTGTATAAAATGCTGCATTTTGTGAGTATGGATGTATGAGGCCAATATGGCCATTTTGCACTCACGTGTGGATGCTCATGATGTGAGACTCACGGGTTTGCGAGGTTCACGGTGGTCACTTGGGACCCCGGGTTTGGGGTGTCACGAAGCAGGTATCGGAGCATAGGTACCTGAGTACTAGGGCTTGAGGGACTGGGGCTTAGGCTATGGTCATTAAGGTGTAAGGCGTCCTGGCAGATTGGAAAGCGATTACTGAGACTCGATGGACCTGGGTTAGATCATGCATTCATGGTACATTCGATGCTTGTTATTGTGAATTTGTATGTAGTGAATAATGAGAATCTTGAACATTAGGGTCGAGAAAATATAACCCCTAAATTTGAAGTTTAAGGTTTGTTTGAGGAATTTTAGGTAGAATGGTCTAGAAATAAACGGAAAAAAAAATGAATTTCTCGATAGTAGTTCCAATTTTTTAACATGAACAGATTGTGTTTTGTGGAATTCTGGAATATTATTCTAGTTTTTGCACAAGAAGAAGGGTTGTAATTAAACCCTTAAAATTTTTGAATTGTATAAATAACAGTCGTTTAGGCTAGTGCATCTTAGAAGTAGCATGGAGGCTACTGGATGGATCAAAAAAAAAATATTGAGGAAATTTTTTGTTGATTTTACAGTATGTAAAACAAGAAAAAATAATAATAATAATAAATTTTGTGATTCTATTGGAAGATTTGAAAAAAAAAAATTATTTGTGGTTTTACAATGAGTAGAACAAATGAAAAAAAAAAACGTGCAAGGGAGCAAACTAGGATGGGCTCTTTGCCATTTCCGACTAGTCGCGTCGATCTATTAATAGCCAGCGACATGTAAGAGCATAGGCAGCCGGGCGCGACACGGCTGGCCTACATCTTTGGGGCTCGTCGCGTAGGCGCCGCGACCGACCGCGATGTATTTCTGATCTGACTGCGCGCACGACGCTGAAGCATTATCGCCCAACCCCTGAATTTATATCGCTGGCCGGGGCGTGACCGCGGCATGTGTTCGTTCGTGCTGGGTGGTGCGCAACCACGGCGCCCGGCGCCTGGCGTCGGTATAACCACCGGTAGCATTCTTGTAGCGACTGGAGTCTTGGGTGTATGTGCACCACGATTGATTTTGACACGATCCATTGTTTAGATCCTTTGTTTGGATCCTTTGTTCATGGACAACATTTATGGGATTATAAAAAAAAAGTTCAAAAAATAAAATTTTTGTTTGTGTATGATTTGATATATGGGATGTTTATCTTGCATTATCTATGAATACATTGACGTTGTGTATGAAATTTTTTTTCCTCGGTATGTGAATAGTGTCTCGGGGCTATATTTACGCCCTTAGAGATACTTCATTAAAACTTAACTTGTCATTTGACATGTGTAGATGGCTAGTCGCGGGAGAGGACGTAAGTGTCATGAGTATTAGTCGAGGCACCATTGGCTTTTGACCCCGAGCGGGGCCTTTCTTTGAGGCCGTGGGAGTTGCGGTTGTTGCGCTACGCGAGGCTAGAGGCGGGTTGGGGGACAGGGAGGTCCGAGTCACCTCTAGAGATTCAGGTCCCATCATCCTCCCACGTTCATAGGGGGAGGAGATCCGATGGTGGCGGACCATTGGTTTATGCAGGTTGAGAAGATATTGGAGGCGATGGAGATTACCTCCGATACGACCAAGATCAGACTAAATTGCAGTGTTCAATTTGGGAGGTGAGGCCCGAGTGTGGTGGAACTAGGCGAAGACCTCACAGGGACTAGAGGAAATGACATGAGGCGGAGTTCATGAGCTATTCATGGCCAGTATTTTCTAGCCAACGCTAAACACGAAGGCTCGGGAGTTCCATTTGACGGGGAATATGAGCGTGATTAGTATGTGGCCACTTTCACGGGGTTAGCTCGCTGCGAACCAGTGTGACCACCAGTTCTTGAGTCAGGGTTTGAGAGTGGACTAAGATTGTCCATTCGGGCGGGGATTATGGGACTTCGCATAAAGACATGGACTCACATGGTTGGGACGGCCATGACCATAGAGAGGATGGAGGATGCATGGAGCACTTTCGGGATCACGGTGCCGCGCGAGAGGAAGGAGAATCCCAGTCTTAACCCATTTCGGAAAAGAAACGAGAGAGCTTTTGATTCATTGTGTGGGTTACAAATTAAAGTGGCCATTCGAGGCGAGGATGGATCAGTTGCTAGTCGAGAATTTGGGTAGATGGGGTGTGCTACTGTTGCCGACAGCACGGACATATGAGGAGGGATTTCCTCTAGAGAGACGGGGGATCCCTAGGGTTTTGGGGCCAGTGCGGTCCTAATCGGCGGTGGGGACGGGGAGCGGAATCTGAGTATATTCCTCCACCCCCAGTATGGGTCGAGGGCTAGTAGCCAGTCTCGGGGCACCTGAGCCTCCGTGCATGGGCGGGCCCGAGAGAGGCCCGGGTCATGGGCAGGTGGGGACGAGGCCTGGGGGCGGGGGATGTCGAGGGGTTCGAGAAGTGTGCAGTCACATCAACGGCCCGAACTGCTGACGACGATCATACATGGTGCGTTCTTGGCCTATCTAAGCATGGGCAAGAGTGTTGTTTGATTTTAGTTAGCGCATTCATTCATTACCGCATCGGTTGTGATAGAGTTGGGCTTAAGGTTGAGGCCTTGAAAGGGGCTTTGTATGTGAGTTCTCCCCTTAGGGATTAGGCGAGGATAGGGATGATAATAATCGGCATTCTTGTTTAGGAGTCTCGGGGATTCTACTCACAGTGGACCTAAGGGTCATGGACTTGTTAGAGTTCGATGTCATCCTTGAGATGGATTGGTTGACGGCATACGAGTGGTGTGATTGTGAGCGTAGGAGGGTTGCTTTACCTGGGCGGTACTCGTGTTACGTTTCGGGGAGGCCCAGCACTTTGACATTTGCCCCGAGGCGGTTATGCGAGTCAGTGTCATGGACATTTGGCGGGTTGGCTAGCAAACCTTACCCTAGAGGACGAGGTGAGACTAGACTTAGATCTACCTCGAGTAGTCTACGAGTATGAGGATGTTTTTCCGGATGAGCTACTAGGATTGCCTTCGCAGCGGGTTGTAGACTTCTGTATCGAGTTACACCCCGGTACTTCGCCCATCTCTATTACTCCACATAGGATGGCACCCGTTGAGTGCGAGGCTCAAGGTCAACTCACGGGAGTTCTTGGACCAGGGATTCATTAAGGCCAGAGCACTTCACGGTGGGGCGCTTTGGTTAATTCTTGAAGAAGAAAGAAGCCAGGACCCTTCATTTGTGCATTGACTATAGCGGTTGACGAGGTTAGGATGAAAGAATGGTAACCATTCCCAGAAGTTGATGACTTGTTTGATCAGGCGAGGAAGGGCGCGAGTCTACTCTAGATAGACCTTACGCCTTGGTTACCATCGGGTGAGGTTAGGGGAAACGAGATATCCTAAGGCGATGTTTGGGGATGCGTTATGGGCACTTTGAGTATGCAGTGATGCCCTTTGGATTGACGAATGCGCCAGCGGCATTCATGGACCTCATGCATAGTGTATTCCAACCATATTTGGATCAGTTTGTCGTGGTCTTCGTGGATGACATTTTGATCTACTCCCAGTCAGAGAGGGAGCATGAGAATCACTTGAGGATTGTTTTATAATTGCTAAGAGACCATCAGCTGTTATCTAAGTTCAATAAGTGCGAGTTTTGGCTTACTAAGGTAAGATTTTTAGGACACGTGGTGTCAACCGGAGTGTCGATGAATACGAGAGGTCGAGGCTATGATGAGTTGGGAGGGCGAGTTAGTCTTCGAGATCACGTGGTTTCTTGGGATTGGTGGAGTGCTACGGGAGATTCATTGAGGATTTCTCCCGGAATTAGAGGCACCTATGGCGAGATTGACCCAGAAGGGAGGTCAAGTTTGATTTGGATGGCCGTGCGAGAGGCATTCGGGGAGTTGAAGAGTCTTGCCGGCTCCTATCACATTAGTCCCAGGATAGGGACAGGGGTACATAGTGTATTGTGATGCCTCGGGGCCGGTTAGGATGTGTTTAATGCGGTCAGGGAGTGGCCAAGCATGGTTCAGCCGGTTGAAGAATCATGGCTTCGGGAATTACCCACACGACATGGAGTTAGCGACCTAGTCTTCGCCTTGAAGATTTGGTGCCTTCATTATGATAAACGGTTTAAGATGTAATCGGACAAAGTAAAGTATATTTTCTGACGGGACCTCGATATGAGGCAACGTAGATGGATGGAGTTCCTAGAGGATTATGACTTCACTTTGCATTACCATCCTGGTAAGGAAAATGTGGTCAGTGTGCACTCGGTCGAAAGTACGAGGAGCATTGGATAGTAGCTTCTACGAATGGCGGATCTTTCGAAGACTATGGGAAGGTTTGGACTCTGAGTATAGCGGCGAGGCTCGAGGCACATTGAAATTTAGTAGCTGCAGTATCTATTGAAGCTAGTGATTTGGGTCGAAGGGCGGTAGAGATAGTGTCCATCGGGGTAGGTACAGTCGGTATAAGTATTGAGGAAATTTGGACCATCACGCAAGTTGGTAGTCTTAGGTATGGGGATGAGATGGTGGTTCCCGATTGATCAAAGTTTGAGAGAGAGGAGGTCCTTAGGGAGTTTCACTGCTCTTGATTTACCATGCATCTAGGTGGCACGAAGATATGGGATCTTACGTCGCGATTTTCTGCGGGCGGGATGAAGAGAAAGCGTAGGGGACCTTGTTCCGCGATGTCTGCGTTATCGACAAGTTAAAATTTGAGCAACGAGAAGCCAGCAAGGCTACTTCGGCCATTGAAGGTGGCTGAGTGGAAGTGGAGCACATCCGCGGTGGATTTTTATGACCCAACGCCACGGTGGCATGGCCGCGACCAATGGGTGATAGTAGGCCAGGCTAACAAAGTGGCACATTTCTAGCAGCTGTGGATGACCTTAACATTGAAGGAATTATGCCAGTTATATATTCGAGAGATCGTCCGGCTACATGGAGTACTAGTATCCATAGTATCGGATAGAGACCCGAGGTTTACGGCGCACTTTAGGCACCCAAGGCTACGAACTGGCCCGACCATGAGTACAACCTTCCACCGTGTGAATGATTACTGGTCGGGTCATACGAGGTGTTCAGAAAGACATGCTACGAGCATACGTCCTGGATCATAAGGGTAGCTGGGAAGAGCATTTGCCCTTAGTGGAATTCGCATACAATAACACTTATCAGGCGCGTACATAGATGGAACCATATGAGGCGTTATATGGGAGACCATGCAGATCACCCATATGTTGGACCAAGGTGGGAGAGATCTCGCTATAGTCTGATCGATTAGAACACCTCAGAAGTCAGGCTTGATGTTAACCATGTCATTCCTCAATGCTCAAATGTGGAAGAAACTATCTTTGATGTCTGACGTCGGTAGTTAAGTTCGGGTGAAGATCGCGTCTTCTTGAAAGTGATGCACAACGGTGGAGTAGTCGAGGCTCGGCAAGCACGGGAGAAGCTATCGCAGGGACTGTGGACCCTTCAAGATACTCGAGAGGGTAGGCCTTTGTTGTAGCGTCTTGGTTAGCTGGCAGTCAGGTCGGGTGTCATGAAATTCATTCCGTCTCATGCCAGGAGGTAGCTCAGATCCATCCATGCATCAGTGGATTAAAGGAGAGATTGAGGTTGACACAGATGGACACTTGAGGAGGGACGGTGTGCATTATGGATAATTAGGGATCATGTTTTCTTGAAGTACTGGATTGTGAGCTAATTAGTAACTATGGCAACAGGTGGTGGGAGGCAACGTGGGAGTGATTAGTGCCCAAAAAGTGCTATTTTGAGCCCTAATTAAGATAGGTTTTGAGTCCTTTTTACGCACTAATCATATGAGTTGAGCCAATTGACATGTGCATGTCCACTTAGTGCTACTCATTTGGTTTCGAGGTTGTTTTTGGTAATTTTGCAGGTTTTTGCGAGCCTCAACCAATAATTTCAAGTTTGATGTCTAGTTGGTGCTAAATCTGCGAGGAGATTCACGGTGATTTCATCAACCAAAAATGAAAGAAATGTCAAGTGAAGTTGATGAAAAGGAGATGCGGAGGCAAAGCGGGGCGACCCAGGAGGCAAGCCAGGATTTTCGCTATGCATTGCCGGAATTTCACGAGGATTAAGCTATCACGAGTTAATGCAATCTAGCGAAATTTTATTTCATCACAAATTTTACGCTAAGCTAGCGGGAATTTTAAATATCATGGCGAAAGTTACGTATAGCGAAAGTGGGAATTTTACTATCACCTTGCGTTTTAGCTATGATAGCGAGGAATTTGGCTATCATGCTTGAAGAGCCATTCGCTATGATAAGCGAGGAATTCCTTTGCATAAATCATGCACCACTGTGTTTTTGATGTTTTTGGATTCCAAACGAACCTGGATTTTGATTAATTACCATTTTATCCCTATTGTAATTACATATTTAGGCATTTTGGTATTTCACTGAATTGGAGTTTGGCTATATAAGCCACCTTATGACTTTAACAACCTAATTCTCTAACAATTTTTTAGCACAAGCTTCATGACTTGGTTTTTTGGGTTATATTTTGCTCTCTTCTCTCTCCTCCTTACTGTTTTCTTAGGTATAAACACACCCTTGAGGATTAGTTAGTACCAAAAAGTGCTATTTGTGCCTCTTAGATAAGGTTTGGTGCTTTGCGCCTTAATCATATCAATTGAACGATTGAGCGTGGTGGAGTCCACTTAGTACCATGATGCCATTCGAGTTGTTTGGTAATTTTGGGTCTTAGCGTGCCTCAAAGCCATTTAGTTCAAATGATGTTAAGATACGTCTTAGAATCTGAGATTCAGATCAATATCAACATAAAATGAAGGAATGAGTGGATTTTGAAGGAAGGAGGATCTGTGAGAATACTGACAAAAGCCAGACCCAGCGATGAGCCATGGGAATTTTTCGCTATAGTTATATAAATTTTACTGGGATTGCGAAATTCGCAATGTATAATTGTAATCATAGAGAATTGCTGGCGAAATTTCTTTGATACTGTAGAAAATTCTAAATTTATTAACTAATTTAGCTGACTAACAGAAATACAGCTAACTAATGAGTCCTTTGTTGATGGCGAAATTTCTTGATTTACGCTATCTACGTATTTAAGCTAGGCTAGCGGAAATTTTAAGCTAGGCTAGCAATTTTAAGCTATCTTGTGAGAATTCCACATAAGCGATGCTGCCACGTGATTTTGGAATTTTGATGCTGACGACCAGTTTTGGTATATTCTGCATTTAGCCCTTATGTAATTTCATATGTTAGGTATTTTGGTAGTTTCACACTTTGGGTTTGGCACTATATAAACCCCACAAACATGCTTGAAAAAAAGCAACTTTTCATTTTTATAAAGTTTCCGCGGCTTTCATTTAGGGTTTCATTGCTCTCTTCTCTCTTCTTTCTTTCATTTTCTCGGCTGCCAAACACTTTCCCCTTGGGGATGACAACTCAAGGGATGTAGCTAAGCCTCATAGCCCATGAAGAGAGAGGGGAGGGTTGCTAGCTTGGTTTTTGGGGCTGCTGCGAGTTGTCCTCTTGTTTTTAAATGACTCACAGTCTTTGCGTTTATGGTTCCATACCTTCAAACTAGGGTTTTGCCATTTAATGTTGTTCCTTTGGTCGATACTTACTTAGTGCTTTGGGGTTCGGTGCATGCTTAATGCTAGATGCAACGTCTCCCTTTAGATGCCATTCTGAGCCATTGAAATGAGGTTGAGTCTTTAGGTTTTAAAGTGAATGGGACTTTGAATGCATAATACTTGTCTTACGACTCAAATGAGAATTGGTTCTAGGGTTGGAGTTTATAGCTAAGCAAAGATCCGGTTTTGGCTTTGACTATATGTCACTTGCCATAATGCGAGGAAATGACAGGGACACTTCATTACCCCCATGTTATCAAGCTAGTGACCTAAACCTTCAAGGTTACCATTTCACACTTCACTTTCAGCCATTACAGAGTGTCAGTAAACAAACAACTTCCACTATTTTGAACCAAATCCAGAAATCCAAACAAAAGCCTCACCATTTTCCAAACAGTGCCGTCATTCATGGGATGAAAACCCATCACGAGTATTAGGCCTACGAGCCATTTATCGCGTAGTAGCTTGACTACGGCGTGGGAGAACTAAGGATACAAATATTGTTGATTTGAATCACCCTACGGGTTTGCCGCGAATCAAAATGGCGGATTAGGGATGGTGCCAACTCGTATGATGAGTTGAAGTGTACTTGTAATCCTCATTAAGTGTAGGTGACCTTTTAGACCCTTTTAAATTAAGTGTGCGGAAGCTGGTTTCTTTAACTGCAGTTCTTTATTTTGTTTCTGCGCTAGTTGTTGTTTTATTAACACTGACCTTTTGTCAATTTGTTTGTATCTTTCAACGATCCTGTTTTATGCTGTTTAGAGTGTTTATAAACGGGATCAGTTGGGCGTTTGAAATCGGTACACAGGTTGAGCAAAGTTGTGAAATCGGTGTGCCGCAGTGACCAAATGGATCCTACACGAGGAGCGGCAAAGTCAACAAACACCTCCCATAAATCCAAGCGGCATCGGATCGATGAGGAACACATACACCCCACAGAGTTAGTGCCCCTCTGCATCCATACCTCCTGGCGAGGATGTAGCGATGAATACCACCTAGTGCCTAGCTTCCCACATTTCATGGTATGGAAATGAAAATCCATATTCACACATACGGGATTTTGAGGAGGTATGCACTACTTCCCGAGGAAGGAATAGCAGGCATGGTTGCTCAGTGAAAGCATTTCCACTAACATAGGAATGACCAAAATTTGGCTCAATTCCTTTGGCCCAGAAACCGATTAGAAATTGGGTA
The DNA here is from genome assembly GCA_016808115.1 of Tetrastigma voinierianum. Lineage (NCBI taxonomy): Eukaryota > Viridiplantae > Streptophyta > Magnoliopsida > Vitales > Vitaceae > Tetrastigma > Tetrastigma voinierianum. The sequence goes on from JAEQBH010000143.1 coordinate 977,801, forward strand.
AAGTCTTCAAGTGAGATTTTGAAGAAATTCTTGATTACCACAAGATAGCAGTTTGAAGAGACGGATCTACACCTACTGACCTTTAGCGATGAGAAGTTTTATCAGTGGTGGGAAAGATTCATTGAGACCATCAATGCATGCCCACACCATGGTTTTGATACATGGATGCTGATGAACCATTTTTTATGATGGTATGTCTCCGACCCACGAAGCAACTATTGGAAACCATGTGTGGGGTAACTTTTGACAAGCTTAGGATGAGGCCATGGACTTTTGAACTATGTGGTGAAACCTCGAAGCATGGGATGAAGCGAGATCAAGGGAAGCTAGAAAGATCAAAGCCTTGAACCACACGAGGGGGCATTTATGCACTTCAGAAGACACAAAAATGAAAGAAAATTGACCACTTTATTTCGAAGGTTGGAGGAATTTGGAAATGAGAAGCCCGGCCTGAAATCTGGCTTGATAAATGAGTTACACGCATCTCATCGGCTTGTTTTGATTATCGGACAAATGAGTCACCACAGGGAGCCTTTGTCGAGCATGCCCATGTCCTAAATCAAATAAATCACCCATAGATCGCCATATGGCAGCACTATCGCCTAATTGGAGAAATCATCAAACACATCATGGAAGCCAAAACCCCACATATGTCCTCGGGAGCCGAGCGACGGTTGGCTCCTTGACTTCTTGACCTACTCAATATCTTCTCCGGTTAAGCAGGCGATCCTGAATTTAAGTAAAGTGGTAGGCACATTTGTAGAAGAACAAAAGGTACTGAATATCGAGACTAACAAAAAAATTGAAGCAGTTGAGAGCTCACTCAACAGGAAACTGGACAATATGCACTCTGAGATTTCAAGGTTGTCTGACCGGCGAGTGGGGTTCGAAAAGGGAAGGTTCCCTCCCGGTCCAAACCTTGGCAGACGGAGTGCATGAAACCAAAGCTCAGCTTGATGATCAAATGCAAAAATTGATGAAGTAAAAGCGTGGTGACTTTAAAGTAGTAAGGCGAGACCGGCGGTCAAACTCTGGCAATCAGCCCCACGGTAGGTAGCCCACGCCTGAGAAGATCGGTCGACAAATAGAGAGAGGTGAAGAGCGATGTACCCCCTCCATTCCCACAGGCTCTCAGAAAAAGAAAATTAGTTAACAACGAATGTTAGGGTTTGCGGTAGTAAAGTTAACATTCACTGCTCCCTTCGACATGATCAAGCAATTCCCCACCTATCGAAATTTTTGAAGGACTTATGCATTGTAAAGCAGGGTTTAATGTAAACAGAAGGCCTTCACGGCGAGCAAGTGAGTATATCATTAGTCAAGACTCAGTGAAATATAAAGACCCGGGATGTCCTACAATCTCGGTTAATATTGGAGGCATCAGCGTGGAGAAAGCACTGTTAGACTTGGGAGCTAGTGTGAACCTGTTGCCGTATTCCATGTACAAGCAACTTGGTTTGGGCGAACTTAAACCCACGATCATCACCTTTGTCACTGGCCGGAATGGAATTATTAAGATACAAAGGGGACCATTGAGGACGTGTTGGCTGAGTGGGCCAGGTTCTACTACCCGGTGGACTTAAGTACTTAACCACCGAGAGGCCGTGCGATGGGAACCAATCATGCCCATCATATTGGGGAGACCATTTTTGGCTACGCCGAATGCATGGCAAACGCTAGGAATGGGGTTATGCAACTCACATTTGGGAATATGACCTTAGAACTCAATATCTTTCATTTGATAAAAAGACATATGCACTCAGAGGAAGATGAGTGTGAAGAAGTCTGTATGATAGATGCAATTCTTGAAGAAACGAGGCTAACGAGCGGCAAGTGCGAGATGTATTAACCCCCCGAGTTGTCCCAGGTGCCTTGGAGAACAACGGGAACCTGATGCATGAGCTTAGTCTGAGGTATTGGAGGAGAAAAATAGAAATCCTACCTCTGATAGCCGGTGGCAGACGAGGAACTGGCGGTTAGAGCTCGAGCCACTCGGTTAGGTTGGAAGTATGCATTTACGGAAGAAAATGGCTTGAGTATCGGTTAATGATTTCATCAGCGTTGACCACTTCACGAGAGGAATTAACTGTTGCCTTCTCGAAGCGAAAGACAGCGGCGTTGGGGTGGAAATTTCTGATTTAAAGGCATAAACCCGGCGATGCTGCACCCATCATATTTACTGAAAGGAATTAAGGACATTAGCGACCAGTGAAAGAGTTGAACCCCTACTTGAAGGAAGTAGTTTGCATTGAAGTCCACAGGAGTAATAATAGGTATCATTTACCCCATTTCTGATAGCACTTGGGGTGAGCCAACTCGGGTGGTGCCTAAGAAGTCGAGTGATTGTGAAAAATGAAAAGGTGAAGAATTGTCTGCGATCTCACTATCGGTTGGAGAGTGTTATAGATTATAGAACTCGATGAGGTCAACAAGAAAAGATCACTTCCCATTGCCATTCATCAGTGTCCATGAGGGTTTGGACACCATCTACATTTACTTTGGATGGAGCAAGTCGGTGTTTGGATAGAGATTGCCCCGGAGGATCGGGGAAAAGACCACTTTCACTTGTCCATTTGGTACATATGCTTGCTGGAGGATGCTTTGGTCTTTGCAACCTTGACCACTTTTAGAGATGTATGCTTATGTTCGGCGATATGGTGGAGCGCATAATGGAAGTATACATGGATGACATCCTTGCTTGTATATGGAGCGATTTTGAAGAATGTCGACCTAATCACGGAGGCCATCTGCCAAAGGTGCATAGAAGAACACAGTCATGCTTGGGAGAGATGCCATTTTATGGTTAACCAAGGAATTATCTTTGGGCCACATTATTTCAGGGGATAAGTTGATAAAGCAAAGATTGAACTTATTTCCAAACTTCCGTCCCCAACGAATGTAAAAACAGTTAGGCAATTCCTTGGTCATGCAGGCTTCTATAGAAGATTCATTAAAGACTTCTCGAAGATTGCTAAACCCCTGTACAAGCTCCTAGAGAAAGATGCCAAATTTGTTTGGGAGAAAGAATGCTAGGAGAGCTTTGAAGAGCTGAAATCCCATTTGACTACTGCCCCAATAGTACGAGGACTTAACTGGCAGTTGCCTTTTGAAGTGATGTGTGATGCAAGTGATCTTGCTATCGGACGATGCTCGGCCAAGAGAAGATGGGAAACCTGTGTAATTATTATCACAAATGAAACTTAAATGAAGCCTGAGGAATTACACTCTGAGAGAAGGGGTGGTGGCGAGTGGTGTAATGCTTTAGGCAATTTCGAGCATACTTGGTTGGGTCACGATATGAGTCATTTTACGGACCATTCCGGCTTTGAAATATCTCACGACCAAGCAAAATGCGAGAAAAAGGCTCATCAGATAGATTTCTTTACTTGAGAGTTTGCTTGCAAATTAAAGACAAGAAGGGGGTAGAGAATGTAGTGGCGGATCATCTTTCAAGGTTAACAGCCCGTGACCTTTCGTATACCCATCAATGATGAATTCCTGAAGAATCCCTAATCTGTTTGGAAAAAGCTCCACTGACATATCACATTGCCAATTTCCTTGCCACGGGAAATCCATCGAGTGGAAAAACGAGGATAGAAGAGTTTTTCTTTGCGAAGATCCATTATATTAATGGAAGACATTCCTTATTTAAATCTTTGTGGATCAGTGATGGAGGAGTGGATTTTTGGGCGTGGGGTGAACCATGAGAATGTGTGGTGGTCATTTTGCTTCCGGAAGGCAGCTGATGAGAGAACTGCTTGATCTGGGTTTCTCACTTGGCCTTCCTTGTTCGAGCACACCCAAATGTGCCGTGTATGTGATAGATGCCAAAGACTCGGGAAGTTGTCGCCGTCACATGATGCCCTTGAACCCCAATTTTGTGATTGAGCTATTCGATGTGGGACATGTTTTTACTGGGGACCTACCGTCGTATGGTCATACGTACATTTGGTGGGGTAGGTATGTGTCGAGTGGGTTGGGGCTGATCTTATTAAGGCAGTGACCACGAGTGGTACTTAAATTCTTGAAAGCAAACATCTTTTCTAGGTTCGGGGTGCCAAAAGCCATTATTAGCGATGGAGGTTCACATTTCTGCAACAAACCTTTTGAAAACCTCATGGCTAAATATGGCGTGAAACACAGAGTAGCCACCCCCTACCATCCTCAAACAAGTGGTTAAGTGGAACTTGCTAACAGGGAGATTAAGACCATTATGATGAAGGTGGTAAATAGCAACAGAAAAGACTGGTCCATCAAACTGCTTGATTCGTTGTGGGCCCTCTGAGCGACTCAAGACAATCCTTGGAATCATCCCTTATCGGTTGGTCCTATGAGTGGCGTGTGTCACCTTCCGGTGGAAGTCGAGATATAAGGCATGGTGGGCAATTAAAAAGCTAAACATGGATCTAAGCAGGGCCAGAGTCAAGAGATTCCTCGACCTCAATGAGTTGGAAGAAATACGAAATGATGCTATTTGAATTCGAAGATTGCAAAGGAAAGATTAAAGAAATGTGACAAATGATAAGCGGGAAGAATTGACGAGGGGACAGAATCCTCTGTATGACTCGAACTTCATACATTTAAGGCGAGCTTCCAGTCCACGATGGATGGGTCCATTCATTGTTTAAGCGGGCACACCCCAATGGTTCTGTGGACCTACGCGATCCAAATGATGATAGGGTGATGAAGTCGATGGACAAGGGTGAAAGCCACATGTTTCTGTATTTGTCGGGGAGGAAATTCTCTCTTGGACCCTCCGAGTCCTATGACCTACGTTTAAGGGTGGCGCTCTGCGCTAGGTCGAGCCTACATTCTCATTGTTTAGTCGATTAAATTTCCTTTTGTTTGAAGTCGTGGTAAATCGAGTTTGACATTTGGTTTCCTTTGTTGGCAATTATGATAACGCGATAGATGGAAATGCCCTTCTCGACCGTCACATTTGAGGTGGTCTGATCTATCATTAGTTTTGCATTCCATGCTAAGCTTTGTTAAGTAATTTTCATATTTTTTGGAATTCGAGTTTCATGTTATCTGGATCCTGAGTACCTTCATTCTTGTGGCTTTTTAAAATACTTTTGTGTCTTTATTTGTGTATCTACTTTTGCTTTGATTGAATGATTGAATTGCCTTTAATTGAGCGATTAGTTGCTTTTAATTGAAAATTTGAAACCTTGTTTGTTACCTTAATGTTAGAACAAGTCCATGCATGATTTAGTTTTTGGTCGATTGAGATTTTGGCGTTTCAACCTTAGTGATGACATTAGTTAACCTTGGTTGTGAACGTAGGTGTAACATCTTAAGCGTAGTGATCATCAAATATTGGCAAATATAATAAGTTAGTATTACCTATGTATGATGGCTAATGTAGTCTTCAAAAGGAAAGAAAAGAAAAAAGAAAGAAAGAAGAAAGAAAAATAAAAACTAGTGGCTTTGCCTTGAAACCCGAACACGGTCCGAGGGGTATATGGCGAAAGCCTTTAAAGCCCGATTCCCTAAACCTTAGTTGGTTGGGAGTCATCGACTTAGTGTTCGTTACATGGGTGGATGGGTAGAGTTTAGCGTGTTGTAGGTGCTTAATTCTCGAAGTCATTCGAAGTCCGGGGTGAAGCCTGCAGAGTTTGTGGTCAGGTGATCCTTTGACGATGCCTAAGCCTTAATTGGTTGGGAGTCATCGGTGGACCCCCGTTACGTGGACTTTGGTGAAGTCGAGTTTTAGCATTGCACCTACATTTAGTCAAATAAAAGAAATAAGAGTGCAGCTAAACCTATTTGGAGTTGGTCGACGGTTTAAGGCCATGGCGTAGCTAGGTTGGGAGGTAATAGCTTTCTGATTTATTGGCTCAGGCTTGGTTACCTTAAGACAAATTAGATTTAGATTGGAAATTCAAGTTGATTTCCTTGAAATTGGCATTGCCATTTAAAACTTGTTCTTATATGGTTTTGTTCTCTTATGTCGGTTTCGAGCGAGGTATAGAATGTTCATTTAAAGGTAATAACTATCTGTACATACACTTTTTGTAAAATCACGGCATGCATCCCATTATTGTTTTAGCATTGCTAAGGGACTAGCAACGTGTCGGTTGGGGGGTGTGATTAGTACCCAGTCTTTATTTGAAACCTATTCAAGATAGGTTTGAGTGCTTTTCGCGCACTAATCCATATCAATTGAGCGATTAGCGTGAGTAGGTCCACTTAGTACCCGCTGATGCCATTTTTAAGTTTGTTTTGGTATTTTGCGAGGTCTTTGCGTACCTTGCCATTTAGTTCAAATCGATGTTAAGATACGTGCCGAATGCGAATTCACGATGTCATCAACCATAAAAATGAAGGAATATGAAGTGGATTTGAAGAAGGAGGATGCGAGTGGGGATGCGGCAAAGCTAGGCAGCGATGGCCCAGAAGCGGGAATTTTAGCTATGATTTGCGAAAATTTAGCTAGAAGACTAAATTTCTCGATCATAGAAAAATTTAGCAATCTGGCGAAATTGAGAATTTCCTAGGCTATGAAATTTGGCTAGCTATTTGAAATCTCTTTGTGCTGTAGAAAATTCTAATTTAAGCTAGGCTAGCGGCCCAGCTAGGCTAGCGAGGAATTAAATATTGAAATAGAGGAAATTTCTTGATTTCGGCTATCTTTGTAGAATTCGCTAAGTTTGTGAGGAATTTAATAAACTAATGAAATTTTAACTATGCTAAATTCCACTCATAAAATTCTTGTGATTTTGAATTTTGATGCAAGCGACCTAGTTTTGGTGTATTGCCATTTAGCCATATGTAATTTCATATGTTAAGGTATTTTGGTAGTTTCACTTTGGGTTGTACTATATAAACTACAAACTTGTAACCCAATGACTTTCATTTTTTATAAAGTTTCCATGACTTTCATTTTAGGGTTTCATTTGCTCTCTTCTCTCTTCTTTTCTTTCCATTTCTCGGTACTTAAACACTCCCTTGAGGATGACAACTCGAGGGATCTTGCTAAGCCTCATAGCCTTGAAGAGGAGGGTTGCTAGCTTGGTTTTGGGGCTACTGCAGGTTGTCCTCTTGTTTTAAATGATACAGGTACTGCATTTATGGTTCCATACCTTCCAAACTAGGGTTTAATGCCATTTAATGTTGTTCCTTTGGTCAATACTTGCCTGCTTTAGGGTTAGTGCATGCTTAATGCTAGATGCCTTGTTATCAACTAGATGCCATTGCAGCCATTGAAATGAGGTTGAGTGCTAGGTTTTTAAAGCGAATGGGACTTGAATGCATAATACTTGTCTTGACTCAAATAGAATTGGTTCTAGGGTTAGGTTTATAGCTAAACAAAGATGGGTTTGGCTTTGACTATATGTCACTTGCCATAATGCGAGGAAATGACGAGGACACTTCATTACCCCCGTGATATCAGCTAGTGACCTAAGCCTTCAAGGTTACCATTTCACACTTCACTTTCTGCCATTACAGGTTAATTAGTTAAACAAACAACTTCCCTTTATTTTGAACCAAATCCGGAAATCAAGCAAAAAGCCTCACCATTTTCCAAACCGTCACATGATGTTATGGGATGAAAACCCATCAAAGTAATTGGAAGAATACAGGCGCTATGCTGTAGTAGCTTGACTACAGCAGTAGGAGGAACGAAGGATACAAATGTATTATTGATTGAATCACCTACGTGTAGTACGAATCAGGATGACAACTCAAGGGATGCTTGTTCAAACCTCAAAAAGCCTTGAAGATGAGGGTTGCTAAGCGGTTGTGAGTGGTTTGGCGAGTGTCCTCATGCCTTTGTGTCTGATCACTGCATTTATGGTTCAAACTTTCAAACTAGGGTTTAATACTTTATTTAATGTCTTTCCTTTGGTCAATACTTGTCATGCTTTAGGGTTCGTGCATTCTTAATGGTAGATGCCTTGACATTCTTTACCTGCTAGATGTCATTCTGAGCCATTGAAATGAAAGGGTTAAAAATCTTGGAGTTTTTAAAGCGATTGGAATATTGAATGCTCGGTGTTGATTAGGACTCAAAATAGGTTATATTTGAGGAGTTATAGTTTTATAGCCAAGCGAAGATCCGGTTTTGGCTTTGACTATATGTCATTTGCCCAATGCGAGGATGGCAGGGACACCTTAATAACCACAATTTTATCAGCTAGTGACCCATGCCTTGAAATTCACCATTTCACACTTCACTTTAAACCATTTCAGTGAAAAACATTGAACAACAGCTTGATCTCCCTGTTTCACCCAGTCCAAAGAAATCCAAATAAAAGTCACCACCATTTCAAACATGATCACGAATCCGGTGAGTGGGATGAAAACCCATCCCCGTGTTCGACCTAGGCCATTTATCTTTGCGGTAGCTTGACTACGGCGGTAGGAGAATATAGGGAAACAAATTTTGTTGATTAGGATCACCTGCCCAGTAGCCGCGAATCAAATAGGCGTTGTTCTTAGGGGATAGTGCCGAACTGGATGATGAGTTGATATGTACTTGTAATCCATTTGCAAGTATTGGTGATACTAATCCTTTTGAATTCGTTTTTATTTTGAGCTGCCAGGCACCTTTACTTATCGATTCTTTGCCTTTGTTTTTGTTTCTCTGATCGAGTTTTAAGTAACTAAGCCGATTAGTACCCAAAGTGCTATTTTGAACCTATATTAGATAGGTTTTGAGTGCTTTTCTTGTAATCATGTCATTTATGCCAATTGAAGTGTTCAAGTCTTCTTAGTATCACTTATGGGTTAGAGGTTATTTTTGGTTGTTTTGCGAGGTTTTGCGTACTTTGGGGAGTTGATATCGAGACATATGATGAATGCAGCGAAGATTGAACTCAATTGTAAACCATCAAACGGACCAAAATCAAGAAAAGAATAGAAGGCAGTGATGAGTGATACGATAGAGACGAGAAGCAATGTAGTGATGAATCGGCCGTCCGGGAATTTGCTAAGATTGAAATTCATTTGGATGCGAAAATTTATGACATAAGCGAAAATTTTGCAATCTTAAGCGAAATTACCAATTTAAGCTAGACACCGGAAGGGGAATTTCGCTGAGCCTTGTTCCTACGCGAAAATTTTGCATTCATACTCACATAAATTCGCTAAGCTAGCAAAAATTTAAGCTAGCTAAGCGAAATCTGCACTGTGAAATTTTGCATTTCGTATCTCTTGGTGATTCGTAGCTATGAAGAATTCGGCCTCGCCTGCTACTCTTGAAATTCAACGCGCTGTCATGCTTTTGTAATTAATGTGAGCTTCAATTTTGGTGTATTACTCTCTTGTCACTAAAGTGCTTGAGTGTTAGGCTTTGTGGTATTTTCATACATTAGATTCTTTATATAAGCCCCCTCCATTTGTAACAGAAAATTGAGGAAACATAATTTTGGTAAGTTTTTATTTTGTCGTAGTTTAGTTAGGGTTTACTTTTCCTCTTCTCTCTCCTGCACCACTTTATTTTCTTGGCACGAAACACCCTCTTGAGGATGACCTTTCAGAGATGCTTCAGCTAAGCCTCTTTCTTTGAAGAGAAGAGGAAGCTAGCTTGGTGGTGGGGCATATCTTGGGTTGTCCTCTTGTATTAAGCTAAATGTGTGTTTATGGCTATCTTCTCAAAATATGGTTAGATAGCATTGGATGTTATTAATTTGGCCAATACTTACCATGTGAATCTGATTGCATACTTATTGCTAGATGCACTATGGTTCATTAGATGGTCTTCTGACCTGAGATGATATTTAATGTTAGGGTTTCAAGGCCCCGAAAGGGGCAATAGATGCATGTTATCGTACATTTAACTCAAATGGAGTTAGATTTTAGGGTAAGTTTGCCTAGTTAAACATAGATCCGGTTGTGGCTTGGACTATAGGTTTCTTGTCATAACGAGGATAAAACCAGGGACACTTGTTTGCCTTACTAAGTTACCGAGTTAGTGACACAAATCTTCAAAGTTAACTTTTCACGCTTCATTTTAGTTTCTGATTCAATCGAGTTTTCAAACTCATCACACATTTTGAAACAAAATCAAGAATCGAATAAAGCCTTACCTTTACTGCTTTACTTCAAATCATTCCTAGGATGAAAACCCATCCCCGTGTTGGAGGCTAGACCACTATCTGCGGTAGCTTGACTACGGAGTGGAAACAGGTATAAACCATTGTTGATTCGGCTCAACCCCTTGTGTACGAATTAAATGGGCCAGATTGCGGGGATGGTGCGAACTTCGAATGATAAGTTGAAGTGTACTGTGAGCAACATCATAAAGTGAAGGTAATCTTTTAACTCTTTTTGTAACCCGGTGCGTGGCGCAAGTTTCATCACTTTGGTAACTTCATTGTTTTTGTTTTTATCTGATCGATTTTTATTTTAGCTAACCTAACCTTTTGCAAGTTGGTTTGTGCTCTTTGTTGTCTGAGTTGCAATATGATTTATGTACTCTGGATGTTTGGACAGAGGAACTTCAGGAAAGGCGCATAGAATAAGTACACAGCGACCCGGTCGGTGAAGTCGATCCTTACAACGTACCATGGATCCGCCTGAAGAGCAGCCAGTCGAGCTGGAACTTGATGAATCCAGCGGCCCATAGGCCGCGGGATCAAATCCGCCTCTAGAGTTAGTGCCCCATCTGTATCATTCCTCTGCTTTGAAGATGTGGCAGTGAGGCCATGTTGGTACCCCTACTCCCCGTATCATGGTATGGAAAATGAAAATCCATACACTCATATTAGGGATTTTGAGGAGGTTTGCACTACCTTTAAGGAGTACTTGATGGACATGGATTCTTTGAAGCTAAAAGCATTTCCATGACCTAAAGAACGAGGCCAAGATTTATTCAAACTCATGAGGCCTAGAACCATTAGAAATTGGGGCATTTGAAGTGAATTCTGAAGAAGTTCTTCGAGTGCTTTCATGAACTAATAATTTGAAAAGACAAATTTACCTTTACATTTCAGGATGGTGTTGAGAGGTTTTATCGGTGTTAGGAGAGATTATAGAACCAACGATTGCATGCCCATATGGGTTTGATACATGGATCTTTGGTAAGCCACTTCTATGGTGGTATGTCTCTGCCATGGCGGCTTTTGAAACCATGTGTGGAGGGCTTTACAGTAAGCATCCCCAGCGAAGCCATGGATTTTTAAATTCATGGTTGAAACTTCCCTAAGGGTTGGGATGAGCCAAACCCTAGGAAATGGAAACAATGAGGCCTTTGCTTGACCACAGAGGGAGAGGATTTATACCTTTGCGGAGGATATGAAAGTAAAACTAAGTTTCAACCTTGGCTAGAAGGTGGAGGAGCTTGAAAGGAAAAGGCTCCATGATACCTTGATGGTAGAAAATCCTACACACCCGATCCCATACTAATTTCCAATCCCCTGTACATCTGGTAGAACAGTGTCCTATGGCCCCTACGGTGGAAAGGATTTGATGGGAATGTGCAAATCTTGTAGGACAATATAAGCCACCACAGCAGTATCTGTGGAAATACCTGTTAGATTGGAGGGAATCACCTAACCTTTCTGAAGCCCGCTCCTGTATGTACCCCCCCGGGTGCGAGCCACGAGTTTGGTTCCCAATTTCAGCCACAACCACCACCATCTACTCATCTCCTGTGGAGACGGCCATTTTAAATTTGAGTGGTGGTAGCGACTTTGTGGAAGCGGAATCAATGTCATAATTTGACACAGAAAAAGAGTTGATCTTGTGAAAATTACCTTGAATAGAGAATAGATGGGCTTGAGAGCAATCTAAACCAAAAAATTGACAACCTACAGTATTCCATCACGAGATCAGCAGGATTCTTAGAGTCTACGAGAAAGGAAGGTTCCCTTCCCAAGCAGTGCCAAACCAAGGGAATCCGAGGTAGGATCATCCAAACAATTAGAAATGGATGGGGTTAAGTATAATTATACCAAGTGGAAAGGGTTGATCCAGCCCATGCCAAAGCGCATTGAAGAGTCGTCGAGGAGGAGAATTTAAGTGTGAACATATTCTCTAAGGAAAATTCAATGAAATCAGCATACCACCTCCATTTCCTGACATGAAATTGCAGAAGAATACCGACAGCGTGGGCATTTTAGAGTCTTAAGGCAAGTGAAGGTTAACATACCTCTATTGGACATAATCAAACAAGTCCACCGCATGCAAAATTTTTGAAAGATCTTTGCACGATGAAGGGATTAGGCAGTGAGAAAAGGCATTTCTTCTTGAACAAGTCGATTGTCATAATCAGTAAGAGTAAGGTCCGATACGGATCAGGATCTCCCGCAATTTCGATCAATATTGATTGAATTATGAACAATCATTACTTGATCGGAACTGATTAGTAGACCCTCTTCAGCATTACGTAATGCGGTTAAGGGTTTGGAATTGAACTTAAAAGCAGGCGACATCACACTTTCGTTGGTAGATAGATCGGTGGAAATCCTGGGGATAGTTGAGGATGTCTTGGTGAAAATAGACAAATTCTACTACCAGTAGATTTTGTATTAAGCGACTCTTGACCAATTGCAAGTGAGGCTTAATCATGTTCCAATCATCTTAGGAAGACCATTTAAATACAACCCGATGCGATAATAAATTACCAAAGTTAGATATTGAACACTTTAGTGACTATAGGTTGACATCATATCGAGCAACAGCAAAGTTGCTAGAACATGAAAATCAAATAACAGCTGATGAGTTCCAACCAAATGTTCAGAGTATGGGGAAACCTGATGTCAGTGCGAAGTAATCGGCGAGGAGATGAAGAGATATTGGTCTTGCCGCCAGCCTGGCTATGAAGCGGTGCTCGATTCAACGGCCGTCAGCGAGAGCGGTCAACAAATGGGCACGAAACAATGGGGTTAGCAGAGGCTACTGCGGGAGTTGAGAGATCGTTCTCCTTGACTCTTGGTAATTGCAGAGAATGGCTGGTTGGTGTTTCCATGGGTGATTCATAATTTTACTTTTGTTTTAATTGAGTCAGGTATTAATATTTGATTATTTTGAAAAAATTTTATTATCAGTTTTCCACGTTTAGTACTTTGTTTTACTATAGTACCGTATTAATTTACTTAGTTTATATATAGTACATTTTATTATAATAATTTTTCATATATTGATCATAGTGTATATGATTTTGAGTGAGGAAGTGGGCCAAATTAAGCTAAAAATAGCGAAAAATGGTCTTAGGGAGACCCTTCGAGTGTATAAACAAAACTATTTAAACACAGGGGGGTTTGTCCATTTGCCACTTCATTCTCCTCAGTGAAGCCACGAGTCTCACGGCCCTCACGCCACGCGTCTTCCTTGCTAGGAGTTGCGCCTGTTATCTTGACGCGATGCCGTGCCTGCCCTTAGCCTTGCGCATCATTGCCTGCTGCTTGGTCCTCAGCTGATCGAGCTGGCGATCCACAGTGACCTCAGCTCGCTAGCATCGGCCACGCAGCCGCAAGCCACGGCGTTCACGGCCGGAGTTCTTGCCCAGCTGAGCCACTGCAGAGACCGGTGAGCCTCTGCCGGTTCGGGACCCTCTTGCAGTGGTTCGTTCTTTGCCTCGGCATTTGATTCCTCTCTTGAGCATGTGGCTGTTGGGCCGGGTTTAACAGCCGGGTGAGCTGGCTGTAACATTTAAGTGATTGAGTCCTCAGTGAGCCTGGGTTGAGAATGGAGCCTAGCTCACGTTTTCCCGATGTCAGGCCTGCATTGATATTTTATTGATTTTAGATATGGTTGTTACTGGGGTGGGTCCATGACCTCGGGTTAGATTCGGTACGAGAGAGAAGGCTGACTCCCGTCCGGCTCAGTACCATCACCGGTCCACGAGGCGATTTTTGAGGCCTCGGGGATTTACGTGCGTTATCGAACACGGATGGGACCTGGGCCCCATCACTTGTACCTCGGATGAGGAAGTTAGGAGGCCGAGGGCCACTCCAAGCGGAGCCCGCACATCGGGCCCCAGATCATCTTCCTCTCGGCATGACCATCACCGAGTCATGGTGGAGGTGACATCATGTATGATTGTCACCTCAGAGTTGGGGGCGATTCTTGATGGGACTTGTTGGGGAATGCACTACATTCGGGGACTTTCATGAGGTCATTCTCGATGTCCATTGTTGAAGTGATCAGTTTAAGAGTCATAAGTTGATCGAGAGATTATTCACTCTTTGCCCTTGATTCGAGGGGGCAGCATTATTACCCACGGTGGTGCTGCGGGTTCTATCGTTCTATGACATCTTGAGGAAGCGAGATGGTCGCATGAGCTTGAGTTCTCTATTGATGATCGCGCGGAGTACTGGAAGCGGCCAGATATTTAATGGCTTTGGGCTGCGTATCGGCCCGACCAATCTGGTTATAGGGTGGGCCCACCACGACTCGGAAGCTGAGATGGTTCGATCAACGGCCGGAGACACCACGGTGGACGGTACTTTTAGGAAGCGACTCAGCCTAGGATGTTCTTCGATTGACCATTTATTAGGACCAGGTCTATTCCGCTGCGACATTATGTGCGTTGGAGGAGCCATCTTGGAGGCTCTTGGATCAGGAGGATCTTGGTTTAGTCCCTCGGTTGGTGATGACCTCCTTGATGCATTTCGAGAGAAGGTGTCGGAAGGGCTGGTGCGGCAGAGAGTCTTGGATTTCGATGCAGGGACACCTGCGCCGAGTTAAGAGCATTTGGGATTCACGAGAGGGACCCGAGTTGAGAGGAGGATTAGATGCCCTGCAGTTTACGTCGGTGGAATGGGTGACCATGCAGTATCTTCCACCTCAGACGACGAGGACCGGGAGGAGTGGATCGGTGGGGTGAGGACTCCACGGAGGCGATATGCACCTTACGGGCGAGATGCGGAGGAGTCGACTCATGGATGTCACCTTAAATCTCCCTCACTCACACCACAGCCGCGGTTGGTGACCACAGTCCACGTCTGATGGTAGCACCATTCACCTGAGTATGTTGCTGAGTTCTAGAGAATTGTACAGGGTGTGATGGATGCCATCTGCTCACTAGCGGCTACCGCAGGCGGCCCCCAGGATCGAGGCGGCCGGTGTCACTCTATGCTTGACGGATCATGGCCTTGCCAGGCCTTCCTGCGTGTTCTGATCGGAGAGGATCCGCCACAGGCAGGCTTTATTTGGATGTTTTAGATTTGACGGCCAAACTGGCTGAGATCGCCCACCACCACAGCCGGTGAGGTGGTTGGTTTACATGATTTTGTATAGTTACGGTTTATCAGCGCCTACTAATTTGTTTAGGATTTATGTATTAGCGCAGTAGGCGTGATATTTTTGTATGTTGCTTTTGGTATGCATATGCTAGCCCATTTGGCTATATCAGCTATTCGGTCACATGTCTGATTTTTGCATACCATGTTTTTTGTGCTTTTTACCATATGGGAGGTTTGTCCATTTGCCACTTCATTCTCCCTCCCGGCGAAATACTGAGTCTCCACGGCCTGCGCCACCATGATCGGCTGCCAGCTAGGAGTTGCGCCCAGTATCTGCGCGATCTGGCCTCTGCCATAACCTTGCGCATCATTGCCCACTTACTGCGCCCGGTCTCGGCCCGTCCGAGCTACGGCGATCCACGGCGAGCCTCGCTCTAGCTAGCATCGACGCGGCGCTAAGCCATTCCTGGCGGCCGGGATTCTTGCCCGGCTGAGCCTGCTCGCAGAGACCGGTGAGCCTCTCTTGCCAGTTCGGGACCCTCTTGCCGTGGTTCGGCTATTTTCTGCCTCAGCATTTGGTCTCTTGAGCCTTGTTGGCTATTTGGGCGGGTTTGTGCGAAGCCGGTGAGCCTGGCTCAATACGCTTGTTCAGTGATTAGGTCACCTCAGGTGAGCCTCGATTCGGAGATCTGAGCCTGTTTGCATTTTCGATTAGTCGAGGCCCTCTTCCGGTATTTTATTCAGATTTAGATATGGTTAAATTTTTCGGGGTGGGTCCGCCGACTCGGGTTAGATTCGTTTTAGAGAGAAATTTGCGACTCGATCCGACTCGTACCATCAGGTCCACGAGCGATGCACGAGGAGCCTCGGGGATTCGTGGATATCGAGACGGATGGGACCACCGGGCCACATCACTTGTACCTCGGATGAGGATTGGAGGGCGGGCCCTCGAGGCGGGCCGCACATCGGGCCCCGGCGGAATCATCTTCCTCTCGGCCGCGTATCACACGATCCCACATCGGCTGCGGGTGACATCATCGCCTTAGTTGTGCACCGCCTCCGGGATCGGGTAGTTGTTCGTATAGACACCCCATTCAGGAAACTCACGCACGCATTCGAGGGACTTTCATGGAGTCATTCTCTGATGTCCGTGTGGTGATCAGTTGGGAGTCCATGAGATTGATCGGAGATTATTCCGCTACGCCCTTCTGTGATTAGGGCAACATTGGCCACCCACGAGTGGTGCTGCGGAGTTCTATCATTCTATGACATCTTGAGGACGGATGGTCGCGTAGGCTTGAGTTCTTATTGATGATCGCGCGGGTACTCGGGCGGCCAGATATTCCAGCGACTTGGGCTGCGTATACGGCCGGCTTGTCTGAAGGGTTATAGAGATTGGGCCCGCAGGCTCGAGAGCGAGATGGTTCGATCAGCGGCGAGGAGACACCCGCAATTTGGACCGGTACTTCGGGAGGCGGCTCATTTCGGATGTTCTTGATTGACCATTTATTCGGACCGATCTATTCATTGCGGCATTATGCGACGGAGGGAGCCGTCTTAAGGGCTCTTTCTGGATCTCGAGAGGGATCTTGGTTTAGTCCCTCACCAGTGGTGATGACCTCATGATGCATTTCGAGGAGAAGGTCCATCGGAAGAGGGCTGGTGCGGCAGAGAGTCTTAGTTTCGATCTGGGACCACTGCTGCAGGTTCTGAGGCTGTTTGGGTTCTGGAGATGGGGATTGAGGAGGATTGGGTGCACTAGTTGCCATGGATGGACGGTTGATGACCATGCCCCGTATCTTTCTCAGACGGCGGGACGGGAGGAGAGTCCTGCCGGATCAGTGGCGAGGACTCCCACAGAGGCGATATGCACGCCCATGACAGAGATGCGAGAGGAGTCCCGACTCGCGGTATGCCTTCATCTCCTCCTCCACACACCACGGCCGCGAGTGCGGTGATACAGTCCGTCTGTCAGTAGCGCGTTCCACTGGTATGTTCACCGATTCTAGGGTGGGGTGTGATGGATGCCATCTGCTCACTAGCGGCTACGAGGCGACCTAGGATCGGGCGCGGTGTCACTCTATGCCCGACGGATCATAGCGCCCTTAGGCCTTCCTCGTGTTCTGATCGGAGAGAGGATCCAGCCTGACGCGACTATTTGGATGTTTTGGGCTGCGGCGGCGGCTTGAGACCGCCACCACAATGGGTGAGGTGGTTAGGTTTCTTTATGATTTTGTATAGTTACGGTTTGTAGCGCCTACTAATTTGTTTAGGATTTATGTATTAATATAGTGACAGTGATATTTTTGTATGTTTAGCTTTGGTATGCATGTACTAGCCATTTTGGCTATATCAAAAGCTATTCAGTCTATATATATATACAGATTTTTGCATACCATGTTTTGTGCTTTTACCATATGTAATCGTTTTTCTTTTCAATTGAACAATTGAATTGCTTCAAATTGGACAATTGAATTGCCCTTTTGTTGGAGAATAGAATCCCTGTTTGTCGCCTTTATGTTAGAACAAATTCCATGCTTGAAACAGTTTTGGTCGATTAAAAGTTCCGGCATGCACCAGCTTGAAAATTTCTCATATCTTCAATTCACACAACGTACTCAGTTATTTCAGCCAAATTTGTGAATTTGTTACTTCTTCGCTTTATGGCCTTAAGCATGTTGTGACCTAAGATGAGTTTGTGTTACCAGCGAAGACCGTTTTGTCTTCCAAAAGGAAAAGAAAGGAAAGGAAAAAGAAAGAAAAGCAAAAGAAAAGAAAAATAAAGTCGTGAAGTTTTGCCTTGAAACCCAGAGCACGGTCAGAAGTTAATGTGGCTAAAGCCTTTGAGCAGTGCCTGGCCTTAATTGGTTGGGAGTCATCGATTTGAGTGTTCGATTACATGGGTGAGATAGGTAGAGTCTAACGATTTGTTAGTTGCTTGATTTTGAAGTCATTCGAGAATCAGGGGTGGCTTTAGTAGAGTTTGTGGTCGATGATCACTTTGGCTTGATGCCCTAAACCTTAATTGGTTGGGAGTCATCGGTGGACCCAGATTACGGACTTTGGTGAAGTCGGATTTTAAGCGTGCACCACAATATAGTTGAATAAAGAAGAAGTGTAGTAACTATCACTTATCTAGGTTGTTCAACAGCTTAAGGCCATGACAGTGCTAGGTTGGGGGGAGGGGACAAATTTTGCAATTTATTGGCTTAATATGGTTATATAAAGAACCATTAGACTTAGGTGGAAATTCAAGTTGAGAATCATGGAATCAATATTGACCTAAAAAAATTTTGTTCTTGTATGGTTTTGGCTCTTTCATGTCGGTTTTCAAACTTGGTGTCCATTTTTCAGTTTAAGGACAATGTTTATATGTACATACACCTTTTTGAATCATAAACTTTTTGAAAATCACTGCATATATCTCCTTTTAGTTTTTGCATTGCTAAGGGACTAGCAACGTTTCGGTTGGGGGGTGTGATTAGTACCCAAAAAGTGCTATTTTGAACCCTATATTAGATAGGTTTTGAGTGCTTTTGCGGCGCTAATCATCATTTATGCCAATTGGAAGTGTTCAAGTCTTCTTAGTATCACTTATGCCGGTTAGAGGTTATTTTTGGTTGTTTTGCAGGTTTCGTACTTTGGGAGTTCAATATCGAGACATATGATGAATCATGAAGATTGAACTCAATTGTCAGCCATCAAACAGACCAAAAATCAAAGAAAGAATGAGGCAAAGTGATATCGATGCAATGGACAAGGAAGCAATGCAGTGATAGATAATGAAATCTGAGATTTAGCTAAGGTGAAAATTCCATTTGGGATTACGAAGACTAAATAACCTTAGTAATTTCGCAATCTTAGCCAATTACCTTCGCTGAACACCCCGGGAGATTTCGCTAGGCAACATTCCTAGTGAGGAATTTTGCATTTTAAGCTACTCATAAATTTCGCTAAGCTAGCGAAATTTGTTAGCTAAGCGAGTGCCATGCTGACGAAATTTGCATTTCTTTTATCTCTTGAGTGATTTAAACAGCTAGCGAGAAATTCGTACTAAGCGAGGCCACTAACTAGAAATTCCCCTTGCCTTGTCATGCTTTTGTAGTGTCTGGCCAGGCTTGATTTTGGTGTATTCTCTCTTGTCCACTAAAATTAGCCAAATTGTTAGGCTTTGTGGTATTTCATGTTAGATTTGGCCTATATAAGCCCCCTCCCATTTTATAACCGAAGCGAAATTGAGGAAGCAATTTTTGGTAAGTTTTATTTTTGTCGTAGTTTAGTTAGGGTTTTACTTTTCTCTCTTCTCTCTCCTCTTTCCTTATTTTTCTTGGCTGCAAAACCACCCCTCTTGAGGATGTGACTCAAGAGATGCTTGGCTAAACCTCTTTTCTTTGAAGAGAGAAAGGAAGCTAGCTTGGTGGTGGGGCATATGCGGGTTCTCCTCTTAACATTCACTTCTAGGTACGTGTTTATGGCCCTATCTTCTCAAAATATGGATTTGAATAGCATTGAATGTTATTAATTTGGCCAATCATACCATGCTTGAGGATACGGTCATGCCATTTGCTAGATAGTATGGTTCGGTCGTAATTCTTTCACGAACTGCGAGGATGATATTTAATGTTAGGGTTTCAAGGCCCGAAAGGCAGATAGATGCATGTTATGTTGTGTTAACTCAAATAGGAGTTGATTTTAGGGTGAGGTTTGCTAGTTAAACATAGATCCGGTTGTGGCTTGGACTATAGGTTTCTTGTCATAACGAGGATAAAACTTGAGGACACTTGTTTGCCCACTGAAGTTCTTAGGAGTTAGTGACCTAAATCTTCAAAGTTAACTTTTCACACTTCATTTCGGTTTTAAGTTGTCGAGTTTTCAGCTCCTTCATACACATTTTTGAAGCAAAAATCCAAAAAAGTCGAAGCCGAAAGCCTTACCTTTTACACTTCTGCAAATCATTCCTAGGATGAAAACCCGTCCAGTGTTCGACCTAGACCCTTATCTTTGCGATGGCTTGACTACGACGTGGAGAACAGGTATATAAATATTGTTGATTCGGCTCAGCTCTTGTGGCGAATCACTAGCAGCGATCCTTTTGTAAAGCTTTGTTGGTGCCCTCTTGTTTCTAATTTTGTGTAACGGTGTTTATCGACCGCTTTGGGACGAGGGATATCAGGGTAGATTGCAAGAGTGAGTGCACCAGTTGAGCGAGTGTGAAATCGGTGTGCACGATTGAACCGTGGATCCTCTACGAGGAGCGACAAAGTCAACAAACAACCCCTATGAATCAGCTGGCATACGGATCAATGAGGATCGCCACCCTCTAGAGTTAGTGCTCCTTCTGCATCATTACCTCCTGCGAGGATGTGCGGTGAGACCACCACACAGATGCCTAACCACATTTCATGGTATGGAAAACGAAAATCCATACACCAATATTAGGGATTTTGAGGAAGTGTGCATAACCTTTAAGGAAGGTACAATTGACATGGATTTGTTGTTGAAGTTAGGCATTTCCATTGACCCTCAGAAGAAAGCCAGATATGGCTTAATTCAGGGCAAAGAACCATCGGAAAATTTGAGGCTGAAGCTGAGACATAATTTTTAAAAAATTCTTGATTACTCCACAGACCCGATAATTTGAAGAGGCAAATCTACACTTTTCTTTGCCACTGGACAATGAGGAGGTTCTACCAATGTGGAGAGGTTCATGGAAACCATCGGTGCTTGTCCACATCATGGTTCAAACATGGATGCCTTGACCCTTCTATGGTGGT
Source organism: Tetrastigma voinierianum (assembly GCA_016808115.1). Lineage (NCBI taxonomy): Eukaryota > Viridiplantae > Streptophyta > Magnoliopsida > Vitales > Vitaceae > Tetrastigma > Tetrastigma voinierianum. Next base: position 998,709 of record JAEQBH010000143.1, read on the forward strand.
ATGTCTCGGCCATGAAGCAGCTATTAGAACAATGTGTGGAGGACTTCACGAGCAAGCATCCGGATGAAGCCATGGATTTTTTGAATTATGTGTTTGAAACTTCCAGAGCTTGGGATGAATCGAATCAGGAAGCGAAATAATGAAGCGAGTCGACCACCGAGGGGAGGCATTTATGCACTTTACGAAGATATGGAGATGAAAGCAAAGATATCGACCTTAGCCCAGGAAGGTGGAAGGCTAGAAGGAAAAAGGCTCCATGAAGTGCAAGCGTGTGAAAATCACACGAGCTGACCATGCATTAATTGCAATCCACTTGGCCACCCCGGAAACGATGTCGGTGCTCCCTCGGTGAGAGATTTGATGTCGAGCATGCAGTGTAGGTGGGCGATACAAGCCCGCAACCTATTGCCACAAATACGATAATACATACAATTCCAATTGGAAGAATCACTTTGATCTCTCTCTTGAAACCTAATCCTGTATGTGCCCCACGGTGCCAAACAACGAGTTTGGTTCCTCATCTTAACCACGACCACCATCATCCTCTTCTCCTGGCCAGAGCAAACCATCTTAAACTTGAAGACGGGTGGTAGGAAATTTTGTGGAAGAACAAGGGAATCAGCGTACAATTAGCTGCAAAGGTGTGATCGTAGAAATTACGCTGAGCGAGAGGAATAGATGGGCATGAGAGTAGCCTTAATAAGAAGATTGATAATCTACAGTATTCAATCCCCAAGATTAACAATATGATGGAGGTACAGGAGAGAGGAAGGTTCCCTTCCCAAACATTGCCAAATCCAAAAGGAGTCCATGAGGTAGGTTCATCCAGCAACTTCAAAGGGGGATGGATGAAGTGAAATATCAATACTTTGAGAAGTGGAAAGAGATAGAGCAACCGGTGCCCATGGCTTATTGAAGAAACATGCAAGGAAAAGACTAATCCCGAGAGAGGGTAATAATCGGTGAAGACTGAGTGAAGAAAAACATGCCTCCCGTTTCCCAAGCACTAAGAGCAGAAAAATCTGAACCAAGCTGAAATTTGGGAGGTGCTAAGGCAGCGAAGGTAAATATTCAGCGGCATGATTAAAGCGGTCCCGACCTATGCAAAGTTCTTAAAGGACTTTGTGCATAGTGAAAGGGTTGAGCATTGAAAAGAAAGCCTTCCTAGCGAGCAAGTCAATGCCATAATCTAGAAGCCGAGACCGGTGAAATACAAGGATCCGGATCCCGCAAATTCGATCAACATTGGTGGGACTTGCATAGACAAGAAACCTTTATTAGATTTGGGGGGCTAGTGTAAACCTCTTGCCATACTCGATTATGCCGCGGTTAGGTTTAGGGGAGCTTAAGCCTACTAACATCACTTTGTCATTAGCTGATCGATCAGTGAAGATTTCTAAGGGAATATTTGAGGATGTGTTGGTGAAGGTGGACAAATTCTACTACCTAGTGGACTTTGTAGTGCTTGATCACAGGAACGATAGCGAGTGGGCTGATCATGTGCGATTATCACGGGAAGACCATTTTTGGCCATTGCCAATGCGATAATCAATTGCCGAAATGGAGTCATGCAGCTCACATTTGGCAACATGACATTGGAGCTCAATATTTTTCACTTGAATAACAAGCACAAGCTCGCAGAAGATGACAAGCAAGGATTTGATGAAGTCTGCTCAATTGGCCAGAATGCAGGGAAACCAAAATCCCCCAAATTGCAAGTAGAATTGGTAAACCAAGGTGAAGCAGTTGATTGGGAATTGGGCATCAGCGAGCGATAGTCGGCCAACATCACCTAGTGAAGAATTTCAACAAGGGGACGAGTCCTCTATGTGATTCCCAAGCTCCACATTTAAGACTCAAGTCGCGATGGACGGGTCCATTCTAAGCAGGCTCACCCAGTGGTTCAGTAGACCTCTCAATCCAAATGATGATAGGGTGATCAAAGTTAATGGACGGTGAAGCACATGTTGTCTGACCAGGCCAAGTCGAGGGGAGGAAATTCTCATTTGGACCCTCAGCATGAATCTGAGGCCACACATTTAAGGGTGGCTCTTGCTTTAATCTCGAAGCCACTAATTTAATTGCTTAAGTTTTATTAAGTTTCTTTTTTGTTTAAAACTTTTTGTGTAATGTCGGTATTTGGCATTTGATTTTTTTGCTTTATGTTGTCATTGTATGCTTGACCAGGATGACCATTCCCCTGCCACCATGTTTGAAGGGGTATCGTTCCATCTTCTTGCTTTTTCATTCCCATGCCGGGTCAGTCAGAGGTAATGTTCATATTTTTGGAATTTAGTTTTACTGGTTATACATGCCCTGCAGTGCCCAAATTCGTTTTTCTTTAATTTTGAAATTGCTTTTTGTGCCTATATTATGTATTTCTACTCTTGCCTTTAGTTGAAGAATTGAATCCCTGTGCGCTACCTTAATGTTAGAATAATTCCATGCATGATTTAGTTTTTAGTCGATTTAAGTTCCAACATATTCAACTCTTTGCTACCGCCTTTGCTAATTCACACTGCTTGCACATCGATTTTTTTATCAATAGGTTGAGAAAATTTATATGCCTCCTTTCACTTTACCATGGGGCCTTGGATCCATTGACCCATAATAGGTTTGTGTTACCTGAAAAGAGGCCAATGTAGTCTTCCCAAATGAAAAGAAAGAAAAGCAAAGAAAAAGAAGAAGAAAGAGAGATATGAATGTCGGCACTTTGCCTTGAAACTGAGGCACGGTCAGAGGGTATATGGCGAAAGCCTTTAAAGCGTGCCTGAAGCCTTCGTGGTTGGGAGTCACAGACCAGTCGCTTGCAGATTGGATGGGTGGAGTTTGCGAGTTGTGGGTGCTTAATTCTCGAAGTGCATTTGGAAGTCAGGAATTGAAGCATAGAGTTTGTGGTCGATCGATCCTTTTGAAATGATGCCGCAGAAAGCCTTAATTGGATTTGAAGTCATCGGTGGACCAGTTACATGACACTGGTGAAGTCGAGTTTTTAGCATTGTATCCTGTGATACAATCAAATAAAGAAACCAAAGTGTATTTGCTCCTGTTCAGTTCAGTCGGTTTAAGGCCATGGTAGCTAGGTTGGGGAGGGAATAACTGTGACTTGTTAGCTCAGGCCCGGATTTACCTTAAGACAAATTGTTACCAGTGGAAGTTCGGGTTGACTTCTTGGAACCGATGTTTGCCACAAAACTTGTTTCTCTTGTGGCATTTTTTTTTCTCTCATGCGATTTTCGTTCGAGTGCAGAATTTTCATACTAAAGGTAAAGCTTATCTTGTACACACACTTTTGAACAATAGACACTTTTGTAAAAACTTACAAATGCATGCCTTGTTTTTAGCATTACTAAAGGGACCTTAGCTGTCGGTTGGGGAGTGTGATTAGTGTCAAAAGTGCTATTTGAGCCCCTATTTAAGATATGTTTTAGTGCTTTGCGCGCTAATCATATGAGTTGAGCCAATTGACATGTGCATGTTCACTTAGTGCCTCTTGATTTGGTTTCGGTAGTTTTGGTAATTTGCGGGTTTTGAGCCTCGGCAATAATTTCAATTGTTATCAGTTGGTGCTAAATGCTGCTGAGTCACGGTGATTTCATCAACCAAAATGAAAAAGAAATGTCAAGTGAAGTTGATGAAAAGGAATGGGAGGCAGCGGGGCGCTGGAAACCAGCAGTTTAGCTACCATTGCGAAAATTTCGTAGGGATTCTTGAAAATTTTGCAACCATAGCGAAAATTTGCCCAATCCTACTGAAAAATTCATTGTACACAATTTAAACTAAGCTAAGCGAAATTTCGCTATCATAGAAATTCTTGTGCATGTGAAAATTTAGTTTCGCTATACCTTGCATTTTCTCTATGATGTGAAATTTTATTATCAGTAATAAAATTAACTGCATAAGCGAAAATCATGCCTGTGTTTTGATGTTTTGATTCAGACCTCGTTTTGATTAATTACCATTTGTTATATTGTAATTACATATTTTAGGCAATTTTGCAATTATTTCACGCGCGAATTGGGTTGTTTCATATGACCACCTGACTTTAGTAACCTAATTCTAACTGATACACATGCAAGCTTTCCGCGGCTTTAGTTTTTAGGTTGCCTCTTTGCTCTCTATCTCTCTCTTTCTCTGTTTCTTGGCTACCAAACCTTTTGAGGATGGCGACTCGAGGGTGCCCGCTGCTCTCAAGCCTTGAAGAGGAAGGTTGCTAGAAAGCAGTTTGTCGATTGGTTTGTGAGTCCTCATTGCTATGATGCCAGATCTTGCATTATGGTTCCAAACTTTCTAAACTAGGGTTTAATGCTATTTAATGTCTTTCCTTTGGTCAATACTTGTCATGCTTTAGGGTTCAGTGCATTGCATCATGTTTGAAAATGGTGAGACTTTTATTTGGATTTTGGACTTGTTAGCAGGGAGATGATTGTTCCTTCATTTGGCCCAGGAAATAACTTAAAGTGAAGAAGTGTTGAAATATAGTGACACTTGAGAGGCTTGGGTCACTAGCTTGATAAAATGGGGTTATTAAAGTGTCCTCGGGTTACTTATCCTCGCATTGAGGCAGATGACATATGAAGTGAAACCACAGCCACAGGATCTTCGATTTGGCTATAAAACTGTCTAAAAACACTCTTATTTGGGTCCAATCAACTCTTTGGAAGCGTTCATGTTAATCAGTTCAAAAACCTAGCATTTTAACTCATTTCAATGTAACATAATGACATCAAGAATGTGATTCACATCTACCATTAGAAGAATCATTCGTGGATGAAAACCAAATCCCACAAAGTAATTGACCACTGAACCGCTATCACTATGATGCAGCTTGATTTTGAGTAGAATATGAAACAAATTTTGAGTGGGATCACCTCATCTGGCACCCGAATCGGCTCGAGGACACGATGCGAGCCACCTATCCCTTCTTGTTTAGGGATGAAGGTACGTGGTTTAGTCGTTAATGCTTAAATGACTAGTTTATATAACATATTACAATTGTTCTATATCACATGTAATTTTACTAGATTATATCACAGGTGCAGATAAATTTCTTTTAAGGGGAAAGAATGTAAAACCCAGAGAAAATTCTAATTTTTAAAGGAGTGCTTGATCCATTTTGATCGAAATCGAATTTTCTAGATCTCATATGATGAAGCGGCTTCACTTAGTTGGAATGCGTCTCATGAAATCTAGCTACCATGTCAGTCAGAGATAGTCGGTTTTCCCGTCTTCGAGCTTCAGAGTCAGGTCTTGAGTATGATGACTTAATGAGAAGTACACATGATATGAGAGGAGGCATGTGATGTGACAATGGAAACATGTGAGTATCCATGTGACACATGTTACTTGAATAGTAAGAGGATAAGAGATGAATATTTATATTAAGCCATTATGTCAAGGGTCCCTAAAAGTCGACTAGGGGACAAAGGGATAAATGAAAAAGAAAAAGAGCATCTTCTCATTTTGGCTTGGTATCAGGGTGTGAGGGGCGGCAGTTTAGAAGATAATGTCTAACTTATCTCTAGATTTCCCGGCGTTCGGACCATCGGTTCTTGTTGAAGTAAGAGGAGAAGTTGGTGCGGCTGCAGGGCTGCGTGGACAGATTTTGTGGGTTTCGACAACTCAGGGAGGTGAGGGTTTTCTCCTACTTTTTATAATTCCTTGGCTAGAGCCACCTTTTGATGGATAAGAATATTACAGGGCATGAATGTGGCCGTCTTTTCAATTCCAAAGATTGGGATTGAGTGAGAAAATTCCTAGTGTGGTAGTGAACAGTTTTAAGACCTAGGGTTTTCCTATTCACATGATCTTGTGTGTGGTTTGTGTTGCTTGGGCTGTTTAAAATGAATTGCTTAAATTGTTTATTAGCCCATGTGAGCTAGGCCACCGATCAGTATTGCTATGAATAAATATGTGGTTAGTATATGGATTTTGTTAATATATGTATGATTGATATATTGGCATGTGTTGTATGAAAATGGCATAATGCATTTCATAATACCTTTGGGGGCAACCTAGAACAATAGGTGTGAGTGCATGACATGAAAAAAAAATTGGTTGTGAGGAATTTCAAAGGAAGATTTCAGAAGAATTGTCTTGGAGGTTATCCCTGACAATTCATCTCGGAGGAAGACCATATTTGTTTCGGAGGAATTGAGAGCAATTCACCTCGGAGGGTTATCCAATATATTTCATCGAAATTGGTATTATGTTTTCAAGAACAAAAATCTTTTGTTTAAGCTGAGTGCACCTCTACACTTGGCTTAGGCATGTGAGAGAGTTGGTGAGGGCTCGAGAAGTGGGAAAAATTAGGTCACATTCTCCTTACATTTCATGTAGACATTTGATGAACATATATGTTTCTTAAATGTTTGGTTTTCCAGCCATGAGCACTTAGGTGGGAGTAACCGTACATAGGATAATTCCACTCTTGGGCCCATTGCTCACCTTGTCGGGAACAAAGGTATTTCATGCTTGAAAGATTCACTTGGGGATGGGACATCAGAGGCCTTAGGAAGAAGAAATGGCCATGTGGCCTTGTAATATATATTTTTGTAAAAATGCGGGTAAAGACCCGGTTTGGATAATTTGTAATCAAAACAAATTGTAAATTAACTTCATTTTGTATAAAATCGCATTTTGGTGAAATATGGATGTATGGGTCAGTTGTTTATTTTTACTCACATATGGGTCTCAGATGTGAGACTCACGGGTTTAACGAGGTTGGCGGTAGTGTCGGTTGACTATTTTGGGTGTCACAAAATTTAGCCTGAAACTTGGCTGCGTCTCAAAAAAAAACAATTCTGTAAAACCATAACGATCAGAAACAATCCGAACTAATCACCCATGGCTACGGGAGACCCAACACTAGAATATATATTTTTTTACCAATTTTATCAATTTTACGATTAGGACAATAGCCTGGAATCAAAATAACCTCAAAGGCTTCGTCATACAGGTACGAAAAGAAAAGACCACAACAAAGTCAACACATTTTCAGCCTCCAGAGACAAAACCGACGGGATCTGAGCAACTAAAACCCAGTCTTGGACTGTCAAACAATCTCATGGCAGCTTCGGCCACAATGGTCGGGTCTAACCCACACAACCATTGATGACCCTTAAATGAAAAGGAACCCGAGTAGGAGAAACCCCTACCTTATGGAGTTTATCGGAATTCTAAGTTTTTAGTATCCACATGTAGATCGTGCTGCTTGCACCAACTTTAGTACTTGGACCGTCGAGCTTCAACCGTCGGAGCACCGGGAAATCCTCCCTTTCCCTTTTACCTTTCCTTTTTTTTTTTTTTTTTTGTTTCTCATTTCCTTCTCTATGAACTCTTTCTCCTTTCCTTTTGTTTTTTTTTTCCTTCCTTTCCTCTCTCTACAAATTCTTTTTGTTCTTTCTTTGTACCCTTTTCTTTCCTTTTTGTTTTTCTCTTTCTCATCATTTCTTCTCATTTCATTATCTCTACAATTTTTTTTTTTGTTTCTTTGTTCCCTTTTCTTTACTTTTTGTTTTTTTTCTTTCTCATCATTTCTTCTCATTTCCTCTTTTCTTTGGCATTTTCTCTCTTTTTTGAGCATCGTGGTAGTTGGTCAAGGAGGAAGCTTCCTTCCTTTTCGCTCATGCCATTTGTGTGGCTCTCATTTTCCTTCATTTTTCTTAATTCCTCTATTCCCCTTTTATTGCATCATACTTCATGTAGCGCCCCGAATCCAGGGGTCAGTTATTGACAAATCGACCCACTAAATATCTTTGTCTCATACGAGAACTCACATAGTAAAAATGGTAACATTGGCCTACACATCATACTCATCAATACATCCAACTATATTGCAATAGTTCAAGAGTTGATACATCACTCTTAATACAAACATATATTAAGATTTAAATTTTTAATACATGTTATACAAAAGTATCTACCAAAGCCACATGTCGGCTTTCTTCTCAAAAGTGGCCTCTAATGAGCGCCATCTTCCCGAATACTCTCTGTACCTGAAATAATGATCCCTCCATAGGATGAGCAATGCCTAGTAGTTGAATTATCCTACATGGGTTACTCCCCACCTAAGTGCACATGCAATGATTTAACATAAACACATTCAAGCAAATACATGATCCTACTTGAATATCTCATTGATATGGTGAAAATCTAAAACTGCCCCTTCCATTTCTTGAGCCCTCAACGACTCCCTCACGCATGCACAAGTCAAATGTGAGAAAATACAAATTTCAAAACAAAGTTTTGTTCTTAGGAACATCATCTAGAGTTTCGGTAAATATATTGGACTACCCTCAGGGCGAATTGCTGAAGTAATTTTAAAAGCGATCGTCGACTCGAGATGAGTTGTTGGACAACTCTCCAAGGAAATTCTTCGGAAAATCTTCCTTGAAATTCCTTTCACAACCATTTTCCATTTTTTTTCTTTTCTTTTATGCCATGCACTCACACCTAATTTTCTAGGTTTCCCCGGTGCATATGAAATGCATTATTCCATTTCCAAACCACACATGCCAATATATCAATTATGCATATATGAACATAAATTAACTCACAACATCGTATTTATTCAATTCTTGCAATAACATCAAGTGCTTCCTTGAGCTAATCAACAATCAATTTAATTCCAATAAGCTCTCACACAATTATATTTTATATAATTCAACCACTCATGTTAACACACTAAATTTTCATGCATTAACAATTTCTTTCCACACAATTCAAGCAATATTTTGCTTACAACACACATAGGATATTTCGGTCCAATCAAACAGCAGGCCCATTTTTACTTGAGTCCCTAAGCAGCAGTGGGCTGTCAGGTAGGCGACCACCTCTCACGAGTTCAGCTTTGTGAAGCCAAAAATGTAGTCATTTTGGCCCAGTAACACCCAAACCATAATTTATTGCATAAATTATCACCTGGGCTCACCAAATAGTCCTAAACTGTCCAAAGCGGGTTCCAAATTTTCCAACAATTCAATCGAGTTTTGAGACATACGAATGGCATTCCACGACCTCGAGCACTCCAGATCATTTTACAAGACTCTTAAAGCCAGAAATAATCGGTAGGAAGACCTCTGCCTCTTTGAGTTGTCGAAACTCCACAAAGCTTAGGTGTCCGCAGCGTGGCCCTTGCGTAGAACAATTTGCTTCTTGGCAGGTAAGCCAAAGCGGTCCGTAGAAATCTAGAAGAAGTTGAGCACCTACTCTGCAGAATTTGATTTCCCCTCCTTCTTTGCGTTCAAACAAATGGAGAAGAAGCTCTTTCTTTTTGTTTTATTCCTCTGTCCCTCGTTTGCTCCAGACTTCTCATTGGCTCATTGGATTTCACTTATCATTTATCCAATCTCTTTGGATTTTAACAAGTTCGTAGATCGCCATATATGTCCGTAATGAAACATTTGGCAGATCAAGTTGAGCTAATTCTGCTTTAACACGTAGCGCAGTGTGGGTACTCAAAATGTGCCAAGTGTTCCACACTACGCTCATTGCCTCGAAAAACGTGCAAATTCAGACTATCTTAGAATTTGGCAATGAAATTAGTGTGGTAGCTAGATTTTTTGAGAGCGATTCGATGGTGGAGTCCGTTTAAGTGTCAGAGATCTAAAAAATTCAGTTTTGACCGAAATTACCATTTTGCCATTTTTCAGAAAATTAGATTTTCACGCGGTTTCACACTTCATGTGGCTAATTGTGAGCCACACCTTCAAGTGCGGCTCTTTCCATGTGTCACTCTCTTGGGGTGCCATGTGGCATCCAACACCCTACGCCTCGAAAAACTTGAAATTCCAATTGTCTTGGAATTTGGCGAAGTCGACGTAGTGGTAGATTCTTGACGGTTCCAAACGGTGAAGTTCGTTTAAATCATTAAGATCACAGAAAAACTCCTTTTTTTTTACCGAAATGATCATTTTACCCTTTTTCGACAATTCGGATTTTCTGGGATTTCACATATTTCTTTTTTCATTTCTTGAGGGAGATTTAGTTGTATAATTGTCATTGATTCTTGTAAAGATATTTAAGGCTTAGAGATATATAATGTCTTTAATATCTAATCATTTATTAAGAATTCAAATTTATAATAGGTTAAACATTCTATTAAAACAATATCATCTTTATCATAATCATTGTTTTCTTTTATTATTTTCAAGATTTCTAAAACGTTAATACAAAAATTCTTATGTTATATCCAGTTTGAGGATTTTTATTATTTTTTAGGCTTAAAGTCTTCATTTGACTTAGAATTTGTGTTAACTAACTACAAGCATCAACTTTAAGTGGATTTCTCTATCCAATTGTACAAAGGGTTACTACTGTCCATTTATTACTATCATAAATTCCTTTCTTCTTTTTTAAAAACTTCTTCAAACACGTTTTGTTATCAAATTTTATATCTCCCCAGAGATTTGGTTAAGGGTTTTACTACCCTACTTCTCATGCTTTTTACTTATATCACTTCTATTCAAGATATTATCATATTTATGATTTACACTTATAATTTTTCCTTTATTATCTTATCATGAGGATTCTAAAAATGTTCTTATATTATCTAATAATTTTATTGTTCTAAATATTTCTTCACAATTACCATTTATTCTAAATTATATTGATCATGATTTTATATTAAATGTATGATTATTTTTGTTATTTATGTTTTAAATTCTTTTAACTTATTTACTTCAGTTAAGTCTATTATACTTATATTATAACAAAAATTTTGAGTATATCTTCTATTATTCATCACTAAACCAATATTTTGTATCAGGTGTTACAGAAATCATAAAGATGCGATATTGGTGAGATTCTTGGATAATTTGTTTTTATATTATTTTTTAAAATAAAATAATATTAATTTTCTAATTTCTTGGAATTTTATTATTCCTATTTCTTTAAACAAGATAAATTTAATCATTATTATTGACGCCCCGAACCCGGGGGTCCCGTTGACCACTGTCAACCTGTGAAAACCTGTGTGTCTTATATCATGAGACCCATACATGAGTAAAATAGCCACGTTAGGCCCATACATCCTTACTCATCCAAAAAGCAGGGTCAACTATATTACAATAGTTTCAAGAGTTAATTTCACTCTTATTCAAAACATATATCAAATTTAAGAATTCTAATACATGTTTCACAAAATATATATCAAAGCCACATGTCGGCTTTCTTCTCAAAAACATCTAGTGGCCTTGTCCTCACTGAATACTCCTATATGCACGAAGGGGATCCTGACAGGGGTAGCAATACTTGATAGTGATAATCTCCTACAAAGGGTTACTCCCGCCCCTAAGTGCTCATGCAACGAAAACACACACGTCAAGTGAATTAAAGATTCATACTCTAGTAATCACATGCCCAATTCCATGCTTTCAAGTCTACTCTGCTCCTCACATGCTTATGCCATGTAAGAAATCGATCTTCAAGCAAAAATATTTGTTTTGTGTGGACAACCCTCCAGATGCAATCAGTTGGACAATCCTCCGAGGTGAATTTGTTGGGTAACTCTCCGAAACAATTCATGGGCCTCTCCGATGTGAATTGTTGGATGATTTCCCAACACAATTCTTTAGACAACTTTTCAATAAACTTCTATTTAAATAAGTATATATAAAAAATCATTGTTTGGACAACCCTCCGATTTTATTTGTCATACACTCACCTCTTGTTCTAAAGACACTTTGATGCATAAGAAATGCATTATGTCATTTCCATATAATACATGTTAATATATCAAGTATGCAGATATTATGTGACGCCCCCCCAAAACCGATTCAGTTATTTGATCAACCGTAGGCCTTCGTGAATATACGGTGACTCGACATTTCTCACGAAAATCGGGTAGAGTCTCCTTTGTACGGGGAGCTCTACCCAAATACAACACCTGTATATAACATGTCCCAATATACACAATGACCACACGGGGTCTCATATACAACTATATTGAGTAAAAATGACCTCTTGGGCCCCTGCATTATACTCACAACATATATCCCAACTATCCAATATGATCCACAACATGAGTAAAACGGCCACTTGGGCCCATAAACAATACTCATAAAACATACCAACTATATATCATATTTACAAGAGTTAATGATCTACTCTTATACAACACATATATTAAAATGAAAAACATTCTAATACATACCAAAACCATCAAAGCCACATTCCGACTTTCTTCTAAGCGGCCTCCACACATGATGAACCGTCTCCTCGCCACGACTCCTGCTTATGAAATAGTATCCTCTCGGCAGGGTAGAAACTATTTAAATTCTACGATGATGAATCACCTAAAGTGGGCTACTCTCCACTGATGCATATGCAGTAACTTCAAAATAAACACATTCAAGCAAATGCATGATCCTACTTGAATGTAAACATCATCTCATATCCGAGTCCTCGGCTCACACTGCCTAAGCCACGTATGAGAACCCAGTTTTTGTTGTGGACAACCCTCCGATATGTATATATCAATTGGGCCGTCAGACGATTGATATTATGTGTGAGACTACCCTCAGATGTATATCAATTGGGTCGGAGCAATTGATATTTTAGTATGGACTACCCTCCGATCATTATTATTTTAGACAGCCCTCCGAAACCATTCTCTCTAGAATTACATCATGCACTCACTCCTATAAGTCCTGATTTTGGTGCATATATGGAATGCGTGATGCCAATTCCATTTGAATTCTATAACACATGCAAATATATAATCATGCATATATTCACATAATTTAAATCACACAAACCTGTCATGTAATTTCACCATCAATTACATCAAAATTAGCTCGCGTGGGCTAATGATCAAACACGAGCAACTGGTTGAATTTACTCGTCAACACATTGTTTTACGAAATTATTTTGTGAACACTATTCTTGGGAATAGTGAAACCCTCGGTTATTATTCCCGGCAAATCACTAATTATCGGTTCACTTAGTGAACCCGCATTTCACGGTCATTTACTGCCTCATACACATCAAAAGCATGCATTAACACATAAATGCACAATTGACAACCCAATTCAGCCGTGGACAGTCACGGGCTGCACCATTTGGGTTTCCAAAATTATAACAATTTTGTCGAGTTTCAGTTCCGATCAAACAACCCACACTCCACGGCCTCATTCAATAAACATTAACAAGGAAGCCTTAAATAAAGAATAAAACCCAGCGGGGAGAAGCCTTTACCTCACGGAGTTTGTCAAAACTCTTTGAAATCAGTGCCGCAGCGTAGGTCTCGATAGTAAACGACTTTCCTTCTTGTCGAAGACTTGCATTGATTCGGATCTCTGCAGGAATCTCGAAGAGTACACATTCTCTCTAAATCTCAAACCAGTAGCCAGCGCCCTTTTCTTCCCTTTCACACGTTTTGGTCTTCTTTTTGTTGGAGAAGACAACCACTATTCTAACTTTTGTCTTTTCCTCATTTAATCAAATTCCAAAATGACCATTATGTCCCTTCTTTTCCCAGTTTTGACACTCTAGACACTATCTCGGCCGTCCATTTTCATCATTTCTCCACTCATGCCACTTATAGCATAGTACGTGTTATCTGACTTTCGCCGCATCGAAAATCGTTTTGGCGCAGCGATGCCTGAAAAGCGTCTTCGACTCGGTACATCACCGAGGAGTGGCGAAATTCAGCGTGCTAGCTAGATTTCTGATGATTCAGCGGTGAAATCGTTTCGTCATCTGAGATCTAGAATAAATTCCAGTTTTTGACCCGATGCAAGATTTTATATTTCGAGTGATTTCATAAGTTCTTATTCTCCCCTCCTTAAAAGGAATTTCGTCCCGAAATTATGGACAATCAAAACAGTCACATGCATATTAAACCTGCACTATACCATGCATGTAAATTCGACTAAACCACGTACCTTCATCCCTAAACAAGAAGGGATAGGTGGCCCGCATCGTGTCCTCGCGCTCCCACGTTGACTCCTCCACTCCATGGTACCGCCATAGCACCCTCACTAGCCTGCTTGAATCTTCTATTGCAAAACTGCGATCCGTATCAAAATGCATACTGGTCCCTCCTCGAAAGTTTATTAAGTATCAGCCTCAATCTGTCCCCCGATCCACCACATGGCGGATCAGGAGTATGCTACCAGGAGCATGGAGCGTGAAATACCGTGGACACGACATCTTTGGGCGTAACGCTAGCAGGTACACTACAATGCCCTGCCTCTCGAGTATCTCGAAGGTGATGAACCTCGATAACTCGGGTGCTTCTTGAACCGACCGCTCCTCTCTTAAGCATCACCTTCAAGAAGCGTGATCCCCAACCTCGAACTCTAAGGGTCATGCGTCATACACATGCATAACTTTTACTGGCGGCTGCAGTAGTGAGAAAACGTCGTATCAAGCTCACCTTCTCGGAGGTATCTATAATCAGATCAGGACTATTGATGGAAGATATATTTATCTCGATTTAATCATAGTGATGTCTCATGCCTCCATACAGTACCTCTTGCATGTTTCATTTGTATACTCGCCCACAGTAACTATTGTTGTAGGCGAATCCCTCAGAACAATTGTTCCTCTACCACTTATGATATTTGAGACATATGCTGCATAGCGTGTCCTCTAACACCTGTATATAATCCACCTGACGTTAACAACCTGCTACCTAGCCCTTACTTTGTGTGGCTGACCTTCCCAAGGTCTGATATTTGACAATCCAATGGACCGTCAGCTTAGTCCATGTCATGTGACACATCCATATGCGGGCCGCTAGCGTACCGACAGCTTGATGCAATTGCGAAGGTTATCCCAAAATCTCCGAGTCACTTCCGACTCCTATCACTCAACTCTAAGTCTACGTAATAACCTGACCGTGTGTTTTCATCTCGATTAACCTAACTCTTCGGGTCACACTTCGAGCCTCTTACATTCACACAGAAATTCGGGATATCTCCCTGGGTCTCTTACACCCTAACTCCAGGATTCTCACCTTAGGGGATACTGACCCCCTTTTTGCTTTATGACACCTTTTTAATTTATTCTTCATTTACTAAATCGAGACTATGAGTCTTCATTGGACGTAGTCTGAAGACAACCTCAACCCACGCTCACCAGAGTGGTGAATGACCCCGTGCCCAGTGCACCCTGGGACTTGACAGTATTCTGTGCACACGTCACCTTGTCAATGCCTTCTTGTGACACCCAATCATGAGTTCTGTGAGCAGAATCTCGGAGATCTCTCACTCATAATCCCAGGCCTATCAGGTCAGCGTCTCCTATATCTAGGGAAGAACATCTATACTGGCTTCTCTGAGGCCTTAACCTCTAAGCTGATCCAATGCTAAGTGTCGGGTACCAAACAACCACACTAGGTCCCAATTCTTGACAACCAATGGCTATCCGCTCACATCCATGTCAAGCGACATCAACAACCAATAGGTCTACCACCTAAGTTTCCAGCTCACATTGCGCCCAACTACGATCTGTCACGACACACCCACCTCTAGCCCCTCACCTTTATCTGTGTTGTTGGGAGTGCTTGTATAACTACCAAAGACTGAGAATTAGTTCATCGGCCGTACTAAGGTGTGGAAGATGAGCATGATATCTCTCTGTTCCTCACATTCTTTGGGATTACTGCTTTGTCCCAAAGTCCTGGATCTTTGTGTCTTAGGGCGAAATCCGTCTCACACAGCATGCAAATCCTGGCGGTCTGAAACTCGTGTGAAGCGAAGTCTTCTACCTCTTCCCGAACTAGAAAGAAGGGTGATCCTCCCACTGACACCTTTTTCGCATCCCTAGTGCTCAGGGCATCTCGATCTCTCTCTCTACGGTCGGGGTCACGTCGGGCCATGGAGTCCATAATATCAGTGGCGAAGTCCTACAATCCTACCTCGAATGGACAACTTCAGCCCATTCTTGAATCTCCTATAGTACCTTGCAATCCCAGAAACTCATTATCTCGAAGACTGACTTGGTCTCTTCAACTCATCAACGCCTAAACCTTCTCACGGGTCAGCGACACTCGATCTTGACACCACGTGTCCAAAATCTCACCTCGATGGCCAAAACTCAAACTTCTTGAACTTGAGCGTACAATGATGGTCTCTTAACAAGTAAACAATAATCCAAGTGATACTCATGCTCCCTCTACATTGGGAGTAGATCAGATGTCATCCATGAGACTCGACAACTGATCTAGATAAGGTTTGAACACCTATATGCATGAGGTCCATGAATGCGGTGCAGAAAAATTCGTCGATCAAGGGCATCCGCAGTAAGCTGAAAGTGCCCATAGCGCGTCTAAATGCTATATGGATGTCTGTCTCCTAACCCTCATTTGCGATGAGTGGCAAGTTCTGAAGGTCTATCTTGGAGTAGACTCGCTCATCTCATTTGATCAAATAAATCGTAATCCTCAGTAAATAGTCTGGATTCTTGATGTCATCTTTTATTTGCACGTAGTCAGTGCACATTGAAGGGTCTTGTCCTTAACTGTGCAGAGAAATAGAGGCAGGAGCGCCCGGCGGGTGAAGTGCTCGGTTTGATGAACCCCTTGTCCAATAGCTCTGCTACATGTGGACTGCGGTTCACTGCAACTCAAGTGGTGCCATTAATCTGGAGTCACTGAGATCGAGTGAAATGCCGAGTGCTTCGATGCGAAGTCTCACGACCTCATGGAGGTAGTCCGGGGTAATATACAGGAAAAACATCCACATACTTGCAAATTACTTGAGGTAGATCTAAGTCGGGTCCCTCACCTGCATTCCTCCTGAGGTAGGCTAGCTAATAACCCGCTAACGATCCACATTTTTGGACTAAGTATCTTGTGCAGAGCGAAATGTCATCTTGTCCCTGAAATACCACCACGAGAGTACCGTCTGCGTATGGTAACCCTCCTACGCTCACAATCGATATAACGATCACGTAATTTGTCGACCCAGTCCCTCCCGGGGATGACATCGAACCTAACATGTCTGTGATCATGGGTCCACTATGAGTAGAGTCACGAGATCTCAACTCGCAACCTCGACATATCATCCCTATTCGCCTAGTCCCTTAGAGGGGAGAGCTTCGCATAACAAAGCTCCTGCAAGGTCTCGAGGAGTCATGCCCCATTTCCACAGGACTTGGGCCTCACCTCTAGTGAGCAACGAGCATCACAATCTTGGTAGTGTCGAGAGGGTAATCTCAGCCTCTAACACCTTCTCGATCCTATATGAACCAATGGTGCGCACCGTCGGATCTCACTCCCCACATGAATGTCGGAGGATGATGCGCCTGAAACTCCCAGGAGTTATTGGGACTATCCACGACTACCTTGCACCAATCACATTGCTATAGCGATCCTTGTATAATACCTAGAGGCTCAGCAAAAGCACATTGATCAAACCTTTAGTGGTGTACGACCGATTACCTGCCAGGCGCCCTCTAAATCCACCGTCTCCTCGACTAGCCATATAAAGTTCACTATGATTAATTCATCTGATATCTCTAAGGCGTAAACCTGACCAGAACCTTATTCATACACATAAATCAGTGTATACACATTGTCCTTGCATTTACAGGTAATGCGAGGCAATCAATTATACATTTAAAACATTTTTATCAACAAAAATCTCATTTTTTTCGAAAATTTTGTCTAATTTTATTTGATTTTATTAAATATTTAATTTTATGAGCAGTGCCTAAATTGACTCGAGGAACGATCTTGAGTCAAGCGGAGTCAAAAAGCTAGTCGGAAGCTGAGCGGTGCACAGTGCACCAACTTTAGCCCAGCACTGCGCGCCGCGAGCGCGCGCCTAAGCGCCAGCGCGGCGTGGCGTGTCATGGCGAGTCTGAATGGCATCGTGGCGGGCCCCGGTATGTCGCGCTCGGCTGCCGTGTTGCGGCCACACTCGGCCTCCATGCGCCCACGCACACTGTGCCGTGCGCTCGGCTCTCGCCGCTGCCCGCGCCCCGACGCCCTGCGCGCCTCGCCTGCGCGCCCGGCGCCCGCGCCCCCTACGCCCAGGTGTCGCGACCTGTTTGCACACCTGCGGCAAAGTTTTGCCTTGCCTCCACATCTGCATATCACAATACACCTAGGTGTATTGCAATCAATCCTAATTTGCCAGCCCCACTGCTTTAGTCTGGCCTGTGCGAGTGTGTTGGCATTCAATTCTTACTTAGTATGATACAATAACTGTATTGCAATACAATTTTCCTGCAGCCCATTTCACTTTAAGTCACAATACACTCCAAATCTTGCAATACAATCCCAGCCTCTCTAGGGCCATGTCACGATACAATCCCTCTCTCACAATACAATTTGGGCAGTAGTCAAATTTCAGTTCCAGCACCAAAAAAAATTATTATTATTATTTTTTTCATTATAAATTTTTTTTTCAATTATTTCTAGCAGCTGGAAAAATCACTTAAAAATTACTTCTTTTTTTCATTTTTCTTGAACACTCAAATAAATTTATAAAAATTTATTTTCTTCAACTTTCTTCAGTTTTACACTGTAAAACCTTAAAAATTTTATTTTCCTCATTTCCAGTAGCCTCCTTGCTACTCATACATCTTGATGGCTTGAACAACGCAATTCACACTCCAGTAATTTGTAGGTTCACTTTAAAATTATTAATTTTATTTCATTGTCCTTAAACCAAATAAATTTAGTAAAATTTATTTCTTTTATTTTCCTTTGTTCAGTTTACACCTTGTATCCAAAATTTGTTTTCAACACACCATCATGCTATTTACCTAAACTTTGACATTATCATACATACATGATCACACAACATTTCCAGCTAAATCCACAAAACACATCAAACACATGCATGCGAGTGTCTAGTTTAAATCAGTGATTTCTAGGTAATCATAACTAAACTTAACACTTCAGACACACCTAGTGGTGATGTTCTTACACCTCAAAGATTATGGCCTAAGCCCAAATCCCCTCAAGCCCTAGGTAGCCGTATACCTATGCTCTGATACCAAGCTGTAGCGCTGAAACCGGTCGTTAACTACACAATCAGCGCGGGGAAAGCAGCTCGTGAATGTCGGGTGACGACATTTCTCACGAAAATCGGACGAGAGTCTCGGCACATGCGGGAGCTCTGCAAATACAACACAAGTATATAACCTGTCCCAATATACACAATGACCACGGGGTCTCCTCTGGCCTTTGCAGCTAAAACGACGTATGTATATATTGGTAAAAATGACCTCTTGGGCCCTGCATTATACTCTAGCTTATATATCTGACTATCCAGTAAATTCACGCTTGCATAAGGTAAAGCGGCCGCGGGCTGCTAAGTAATACTCATAAAACATACCAACTATATATGTAGTTACAAGAGTTAATTAATTACTCTTATACAACATATATTAAAATGAAAAACATTCTAATACATGCAAAACCATCAAAGCCACATTCCGGCTTTCTTCTAAACGGCCTCTATGATGAACCGTCTCCTCACACGCTCCCTATACCTGTAAAATAGTATCCCTCGACAGGGTGAGCTAATGCTCAGTAGTGGAATCACCCTAAGTGGGCTACTCTCCACCTAAGTGCATATGCAATGCTCCAAAACTAACTTGCATTCAAGCAAATGCATGATCCTACTTGAATGTCTAACTTATCATCTCATATCAAGAGTCCTCACGACTCCTCACACACCTTACAAAGCACGTGCCGAGGCTTAGTTTTTATTTGTGGACAACCCTCCGATATATATATCAATTGGGCCGACTCCGAAGATTGATATTATGTGTGGACTACCCTCTTATGTATATCAATTGGGCCGTCTCTGACGATTGATATTTTTAGTATGGACTACCCTCCGATCATTATTATTTTCCAGATGACCTCGAAACCATTATCTATAATTTACCTCATTAACTCTCCCTCCTATAGTCCCTAGGGTGCCCAGTTTGCTATCAGATACATGATCTCAGACTCATTTCAATTCTATAACACATGCAAATATATAATCATGCATATATTCACATAATTTAAATCACACAAACATGCCATGTAATTTCACCATCAGTACGCCAAATTAGCTCCGTGGGCTAATGATCAAACCACCGAAGCTGGATTTGAATTACTCACCCAAACACATTATTTCACAAGGAATTATTTTGTGAACACTATACCCAGGAACTAGTGAAACCCTCGGTTACTATTTAGAACTGAATCTTAATCATCGGTTCATAGTAGACAGCATTTCCACGACCATTTAGGCCTCCTTTACACATCAAAGCATGCATTAACACATAAATGCACAATTAGCCATTGTGCCGTGGACAGTCACGGGCTGCACCATTACAGGTTTCAAAATTATAACGGTCGATCCGGGTGGACGTCAAAAGGCCGCTCACGGCCTCATTCCAGCTCAAACATAACAAGTACTTAAATAAAGAATAAAACCCAAGCGTTGAGAAACCCTACCTCACGGGTTTGTCCAAAAACTCACGAATCGAGGTGCCAGCGTAGGTCTCGTGCGTGAAGCGACTTTTCCTTCTTGTCGACGACTTAGGCGATCGGATCTCAGGGAATCTAGAGGAGAGGTACGCTACTCTCTAATCACAAAACCAGTAGCCACTGCCCCTTTTCTTCCCTTTCCTACGTTTTGGTCTTCTTTTTGTTGGAGAAGACAACCACTATTCTAACTTTTGTCATTTCCTCATTTAATCAAATTCCAAAATGACCATTATCATCATAACTTTCGATTTGACACTCGGCACTATCTCGATAAATCCATTTTCATCATTTCTCCACTCGTACCATTTATAGCACATGATGCGTGTTATATGACTTTCGTCACGCCAAAATGTTTCTGACACCGGCAGCGATGCCTCGAAAAATGTGTGTCAACTCCGTGTCTCGGAGTCGACGAAGTCGACGTGCTAGCTAGATTTCGCGAGGCGATTCAACCAGTGAAATCCGTTTCAATAGGATCTAGATAATAATTTCAGATTACATGACCAGAATTACAATTTTACCTTTCTGAAATTGGAATTTCTCGTGCTTTATATTAACAAAATTTTACAACATGTGTTCAAACATATAAAACATATAAACACACAATTTGCATATTATTCAAATACCGTAATAACAGCATAACAATAGCATACAAGGACCATTTCGATCCATAAATCGATCGAGATGATCAGAAGTCGGTCTAAAATTTTCAACGGCTAATCGAGTTTTGGGGATGATCGAACGGCCACTCACGGCCTCCACCTGTATTCCCATTTTGAATGACTCTTAAGCAAAAAATAACCAAAGCAGGAGAAAAGGCTACCTCCGGAGTTTGTCGAAAACTCCCCAATACTAAAATACCACGCGCGTGGCTCTTTGGTAGGGGAACCAACTTTGCTTCTTGCCTCGTCGAGTTTGTGGACGGAATCTGAAATCTAGAGAGAAGGTAGAACTTCTCTTTCTAAAATCCCTCTATTTTCTCTCTCCTTTTCCTTTTCTCTCTCTCTTCCCCCACTTAATCAGTTGGGTCAAGTTGGTTAAGTGGGAGAGTACTCCTCTTGCCACATGTCAGCCTACTATTGGCTCATTTGAATTACCTTATCCCTTATCCATCTACCATGGATTTTCCTCCAATGGCATGATGCCATGTGTCTCATGTGAGCCCCACTTGGCTTATTGTTTGACCCATTCTGCCCAGGACACGTGGCACCTCTTGAGCCACTCATAAAGTGTCAAGTGTCCGGCACTCCTCTCCTTGCCTCAAAAAACGTTAAATCCCGACTATCTCGGAATTCGACCAAATTCGACGTGGGAGCTAGATTTTGCAAGACAATTCCAACGATGAAGTCCATTTCATCCTCCGAAATCTAGAAAAATTGGGATTTTGACGAGAGTACCATTTAATTTTGAAAGAATTAGAGATTTTCTCGGATTTTCTGGGTATCATTATATGATTTACTTTCTTTTATTTTATCTAAACTTAGGGCTCTAATACAATAAGTAAGGGGGCTCCTCTCATTCATCAGAGGAATTAACCAGTGGATTATAACAAATAATAAAAATAGATGAAATTTATTACTATACAGAGAAAACTTGTGTACGGATAAGAGTTTAAATTGTAAAAGTCAACACAGTCTCCTCTGTTACATATTATATGTAGCAATCCGATGACCTTCACATCTCATCCACAATAGTCCTTTAATCATATTATTTGGAATTTCTATCTTATTCAGATTGTAATAAAATATTTCACTAAGATCTTCTTCTTGATTATAAGCTTCATGGATATGATTATTAGTATTGTTATTCACCAAATTTAAATATAAAGTTATTACCATCAAGTATATTTTTGTTCTTAAATTTTCTATCTTATCCTTTATTAATATTTCTTCTTTCATTTCTTGAGGAGATTTAGACTTGTGTAATTGTCATTGATTCATGTAAAGATATTTAAGGTTTGAGGAGCATATAATGTCTTTAATATATAATCATTTGTTAAATTTCAAATTTATAATAGGTTAAAATTCTATTCAAAGCACAATATCATCTTTCACATAATCATTGTTTTCTTTCCATTATTTTCAGATTTCTAAAGGTTAATATAAAAATTCTTATAGACATCGGTTATAGGATTTTGTATGTTTAAGATTAGAGTGCTTCATTGACTTAATTTGTTTAGCCTTTACTATTACAAGCATCAACTTTAAATTGGATTTCTCTATCATTTGTACAAAGTTACTACTCTCATTTATTACTATCATAAATTCCTTTCTTTTTTTTTTTTCAAACACGTTTTGTTATCAAATTTTATATTTTGCCGGAGATTTGGTCCAGGGTTTTACTACCCCACTTCTCATGTTTTTTACTTATATTACTTCCATTGAAGATATTATCAGATTTATGATTTACAAGTATAATTTTTCCTTTATTATCTTATCATAAGGATTCTAAAAATGTTCTTATATTACCTAATAGTCTTATTTGTTACAAATATTTTGTTCTAGTGCAAATTCTTCTATATGATATTGATGAAGATTTTTTGTTAAATGTATGATTGTTTTTGTTATTTCTGTTTTAAATTCTTCTATCTTATTTACTTCAGTTAAGCCTATCATGCTAATATTATAACAAAAATTTTGAGTATACCTTCTATTATTCATCACTAAACCAATATTTTGCATCAACTTTTTCTAGATTATAAACCTCGATATTACTTGTGAAACCCCAAGAAAATCTAATTTTCTAAAAATGGCAAAATAGTAATTTCGGTCAAAATCCGGAATTTTTCTAGACCTCGGATGATGAAACGAACTTCACCGTTGGAATCGTCTATTGAAATCTAGCTACCACGTCAAATTTCATCGAATTCCGAGTGTAATACCCGAGAAAATTCCAATTTTCGGAAAAAGGGTAAAATGGTCATTTAGGTAGAAATCTAAGAGTACTCTGATCTCTGGATAAACCTGGCAGTTTCCACTTAGTTGAGATAAATCTGTAAAATCTAGCTAACATGTCGAATTTGGTGAATTAGGAACATTAAAAATTTCACGTTTTCGAGGCAACGAGTGTAAGATGCAGTACTGTGGTATGAGAACATGTGATATGACAAAGTCGCCACATTCACAGTATCTTTCTTTTGACACATGTTGCAAGCGAGATGATGGAAATTGGCCTAGATAGTTTGCCAAGTGTCAAAATCTAGAAGGGACATGAGGAGAATTATCAAATTTGTAAATGATATGGGGATGCGAAATAGTGACCTTCTCCAAATTAAAGAACAAAATGATCACAGTGGGTAAAACGGAGGATGCAGTGACTATGGTTTTGTGATTTTTTGAGAAATTACCTTTCTCTCTAGGATTCCGGCAAATCGGATTATCAGTTTCGATGGAAGCGAAGAAGGGTTTGCTCTGTGACGAGGACTTCGGCGTGGGCACGATTTTGGTGGGTGACGGCTCCAAAGGTAGGGATCTTTCCTACATTGTTAATCCTTGTATAAGAACCATGTAAATGGTTGAGGCTTGTTCCCGAGGCTTGTTTTGGCGCAAGCTCAGTCTCGAAGCTTTGAACCAGTGAGAAAATTCCTATTTTAGAGTGGTCTTGAACGGTAACTACAGGTTTTCATTCACGTGAACGACACGAAATTTTTGTGAAAATGTTTGGTTGAGTGATTCAAAATGAATTTATCGAGTTTGTTAATTAGCCCATGTGAGCTAATTTTGGTATAATGATGGTGAATTTGTAACATGTTTTATGTGATTTAATTATGTTAATATATATGCATCATGAATATATTAACAGCATGAATATGTTGGAATTGGCATCATGCGACTTCATGCACTAGGCTAACCTAGAAATTGAGTGTCAGTGCATGAATGAATCGACCTTTGTGTTAGGTGTTCGATGGTGTGTCGTGATTACACGGTTGTGGATCAACACCGCGTAGGGTGTTGATTTGGCCGGCTTGGTGCTCAGGGAATGATGTCAGCGGGTTAGAAAAACTGGAAATGGCTCATTGCATTTCATATGCACTAGGACACCCTAGAACAATAGGAGTGAGTGCATGGTGGTTTCTTGAAGAATTGTTCGAGAAGGTTGATAACAATGAATTATTGGAGTGTGTCCTTCTGACATCGGAGGGTTTTTCCATATAATATCAATCGTCACGGATCTGCTTGGTGTTATACATGGAGGTTGTCCACGAAATAGATTATCGAATTAAATCCCTTTGTTTATATCGGAGAGGGTTGTCACGGTTAAAAACAAATACCTTTGTTTCTAAACGGTTTTCATTCATGGAAAAATGCATGCTTGAGGGAGTTAGTGAGAACTCGAGGTAAATGGTTGTAAATGAAAAATGAAAAGATTAATAGAAATCTTGGGTTGTCATGTGAAAAATGTGATAGCTCATATGGCAACTTGCATGTGTGAGAAGTCGATGGAGGGACTCGGGATATGGGATAGGGTGAGTCACATTCTCATCCATGACATATAGAGCTTATTCAAAAATTGGATCATGTATTTTTCTTAGATATGTTTTGATTTCCATTGCATGTGCACTTAGAATTAGGGGGTAACCCTTGTAGGAAATTATCTCCTCACAGACTTTGCTCACTACGTGAAAGGATCATCATTTAGTCGAGGAAGTGGGAGAGGAAAGAATAAACTGAGAGCATTAGTAGGAAGAAAATGACTTGTATATGTATCATATATATTGATTTTATATTTTTAATATATGTGAGTAAGGGATGAATATGATCTTTGAACAGCATATAGTGTGGATTGGGATGTATATTTTGTGATGTTGATGCAAGAGACCCAAGTGACATTATTTTATTGCATATGATGCTGTGGTCATATTGAAGCTGTTTGGGACGAGGTTTGTATTTGGGTAAACTCCCATTACAAAGGAGACTACTGCGGGTTTTAAATAGTGGTGTCGGGTGCAGCATCACAATGTCATAGTTGACGGGTTGTCAACGGACACTTGGACTAATCACGACATGGTATCGGAGGCATGGTATACGATTACCTAGGGAATACGGGTTTGGGTATCCATAAGTTTGAGATCCCGATGCGGCTTCAGAAACCTTGATATCGGAGCTTGGGGGTATCTGGTACTGAGGCCGGGGACTTGGGCTTAGGCCATGGTCTTAGAGTGTAGAGCGTAGGTAAATGAAAACCTAGGGATTGAGGGACTTGGGCTAAGGCCATGGTCATTGAGGTATAAGAACATCACAGCTTGGTACAGTGCGATGTTAGAGTTTAAGTATGTGATTACCTAGGAAATCACGGGACAAGATTAGAACACTGCATACACTGTGTTTTATGTGTGATTGGGTGCATAACATGAGTTGTTGTGTGTGGTATGTTGTGTGAATTGTATGCTTGGTGAATAGCATAGGAAAAATGTTGATCACTAGGGTCGAGAAAATGTAACCTTAGGTGTTTGACAAATTTTGGACAAATAGTCGAGTGCTTGAAAAAAATATATATATATGATGAGAAAAATAATAATAATAATAATAATAAAATCAAATCAAATCAAATCAAATCAAATCAAATCTTTTAAAATAAAATGTTCTAAAATAAAATTTTTGATATTGATTATGATTTAATAAAATTAAATTATGTCTTGCATTACCTAAAAATGCAAGGACATGGTATATGAAATAATTTTCTGTATATGAATAGTGTCTCGGGCTGTGTTTATGCCTTAGAGATACTGCATTAGAAATTAATTTGCCATTTGACATGTGTAGATGGCTAGTCGAGGGCGAGGACGTAGAGGGCGTCCATGAGGTGCTAGCCAAGCACCACCAGTATTTGATCAACAGGCTTTTGTTGAGGCTAAAGGGATTTCGGTTATTGCCATTGCCTGTTGAAGTCTGAGTGGTCGAGGCCAAGTTTATGACTATCAGCGTTTGAAGTACATCATCCTCCAATGGTTAGATAAGGAGTGGACTCTAGGGTCAGGACGACTATGACCATAGAGGGGAAAGAAGCAGAAGGCTTCGGGTTCGCAAGGTTCCATTTGATCCATAGACAGAGACAGCTGCGGGTTGCCAGGCCAGGGGCGGGAGCGGATGTTATGTTTCCGCGCCAACGGCCCGGATATATGAGGAGGGATTCCACAGAGATAGGGATCCCGGGGTTTTGGGACTGACTCGATCCCGGTCGGTGATAGGACGGGAAGGACCGCGGTTTGTTCCTCCACCTTGTATGGATCGGGAACCGGTGTGGTTCGAGTGCCACACCGGCACCTAGTACTTCGCGGGCGGGTCACATAGACCGGGCGGAGCGTAGGTCGGTCGAGCACGGGGTTCTGGTAGGGAGTTTAGGTCGAGTTTGCGGGCGAGAGGACGTGTTACCATTGCCGCCAGCATGGGCATATGAGGTGAGATTGTCCTAGGAGACAGAGATCTCATGGTACAGCAGACTAATCGCTCAGATTATCCGGATATGTAAGTGCGTTCTATCTTACCTTTGATGACTAGAGTAAGCGTTTGAATTGGATGCATCCATATTCATTCATTAATAATCTTATTAATGTAAATTGAGGCTTGAGGTTGAGAGGCCTTTAGAGAGAAGCAGTGTAGATGTTCTTCCCCTAGGATGCTGGGGTGAGATTCAAACGATAGGTGAGGTTATGAGTTAGAGATCTCTAAGATTCTGCTCATGGTGGACCCCCGGGATTGGGGTGTCACAATATGGCATCATTGTGTTCATGTGCACGGTAACATCGAATCGAGTTGGGTGTGGGTGCACGGTATGGACATTCACCACTCTTGGTGAGTGTGGGTTGGGTTTGTCTTTGGGACTACGTTCAATGAAGACTCATAGTTCAAATCAGGAAATGAAGAGTAATTAAGGTGTGTTGGGCAAAGCAAGAAGGGGGTCGTTAATACCCTAAGGTGAGAAGCCTGGAGTTAGAATTGAAGGGAGACCCGTGGGAGCTATCCTAATTTACGTATTGGGTGCCAAGAGACCCGTGGAGAAATCATTTCCTATGTGGATGTAAGAGACTAGCAGTGTAGGCCGAAAAGTTATGTTGCTAGGAGGAAAACACCGCGGTCATGAATTATCACGTGGGCTTAGAGGATTGGTGATAGAGTCAGGAGTGACTTGAGATTTGGATACCCTTTGGAAATTGCATTGGGTGTCGGTGAGTCGGCAAGGGCTCGGTATATGGATGCCATTCATGACATGGATTAAGTTGACGGTCCATTGGATTGTCAGTGATTGTGACCTTGGAAAGGTCAGCGTTTGCACACCAAGCAAGGGTTGTGTAGGATTACATGTTGTCTGGATTATATACAGGTGTTAGAGGACATGCTGCGAGCATGCGTCCTGCATTATAAGGGTAGTTGGGAAGAGCACTTGCCCTTAGTGGAATTCGCCCACAGCAATGGTTATCGGGCGGGGTATACGGTCTGGCTGTAGGGCATTATATGGAAGGCCTTGCGGATCAGATATGTTGGATCGGGTGGGAGAGGCTCCATCGATGGTCCGTCCTGATTAGAGACACCTCCGAGAAGGTGAGCTTGATACGACGGGGCTTCCTCCTTTGCTCGGAGCCGACGGAAGAGCTATGCGATGTCACGGCGTCGACCACTAGAGTTCGAGGTTGGAGATCACGCGTTTTCTTGAAGGTGATGCCTAAGAGAGGTAGTCGAGGTTCGACGGCGAGGGAGATTATCATCGAGGTTCATTGGGCCCGCGAGTACTGAGAGGGTAGGCATGGCGTGCGGTTGGCTTTACCACCTAGCGTATCGGTGTCCGGTGACTCATGTCTCCAGCATAGGAGGTACGCGGATCCGGCTCATGTAGTGGATTAGAGAGGAGATATTGAGGTTGACACGATGGGACCTTCGAGGAGGGACCGGTGTGCATTATGGATAGCCGTGATCAGGTTTTGCGACGCAAGACCGTGAGGCTAGTGAAGTGTTATGGCAGTGCAGGTAAGGTGGAGGGTCGACGTGGGGCGCGAGGACACGATGCGGGCCACCTATCCCTTCTTGTTTAGGGATGAAGGTACTTGGGTTAGTCGTTTAATATTAAATGACTAGTTTACATGCATGGTATAGTGCATGTTGCATATGCATGTGAGTTATTGTGATTGTCGAATTTGGGACAGAAATTCCGCTAGAAGGTGAATGGAGCAGAAAATTCCAATTTTCAGAAAAATGGTAAAATGGTCATTTCGGTAAACATCCGAAAATTTTCTAGATCACGTATGACAAAACGGATTTCACCGTTAGAATCCTCTCACAAAATCCTATTCTTTGCGTCCCGAATTTCGTGAATTTTTGGACAGTCAGGAAGTACTTTTCGAGAGGCGAGTGTCGGGTCTTAGTAAGCAGTGTGAACTGTGATGTGACAAAAGTCACCCACTACATGTACTCTTTTGACACATGTTGCAAGAGTAGAGAGATGATGAAAATTGATGGCCTAGATAGTGCCAAGTGTCAAAAATCTAGAATAAGGGACATGATGAGAATTATCAAATTTGTAAATGATAATAGGACAAAACTGAAATAGTGACCTTCTCCAAAATTAAAAGAACAAAATGATGCAGTGGGCAAAAACGGAGGGGATGCAGTGGCTATGGATTTTGTGATTTTTTTAGAGAGAGAATACCTTCTCTTTAGGATTCCGGCAAATCGGATCGTCGGATTTTGATGGAGCATGAAGAAAAGTTGCTCTACCTTTGACAAAGGATCTGTGTGAACTTTTAATTTAGTGGAGTTAAAACCCAACTCTAAAGGTGAGGATACTTTCACACTTGTGTTAATCCTTGTTTAAGAACCATGTAAATGATTAGGAACGTTCTGAGGTCTGTTTTTAGTCGTAAACTCGGTGTCAAAAACTTTGAACCGAGTAAAAAAATTCCTATTTTGAGTGGTAGTGAGCGATGGCAGGGTTTTCTTCAATTCACGTGAATAGTGACACGAAATTTTTTTTTTTGAAAATGTGTTAGTTGGTGGGTTCAAAATGAATTGCTCGAGTTTGTTAATTATTACATGTAGGCTAATTTTGGTGTAATTGATGGTGAATTTGCATAACATGTTTATGTGATTAATTATGTTAATATATATGCATGTGAATATATTAGCATGAATATGTTGGAATTGGCATCATGCATTTCATATACACTAGGAGGTAACCTCGAAATTAGAGTGTGGAGTGCATAGTTGGGATCGACATATTTGTGTTGGGTGTTCGTGGTGTGTCGTAATTGCGGTTGGCGGTCAACACCGTAGGGTGTTGGATTGAGGCGGGCTTTGATTAATAGGACAATGTCAAATGGAGTCGCACGGGTTAAGAAAGTAAATGGCTCATTGCATTTCATATGCGGGGCACCCTGGGCTCGTGGAGTGAGTGCGCTGAGGTGGTTTGCTTGAGAGGAGTGGCCGGGTTGACCAACAATATTAGTTATCGGAGTGTGTCCACTACGACGGAGGTTGTCCATATAATATCAATCGTCGGAGTTTGCCCAATTGATATACATCAGAGGGTTGTCCACAAAATAGATTATCGGAGTCTATCCACTATTTATATCGGAGCGTTGTCCATGGTTAAAATCAAATACCTTTGTTTGGAAACGATTTTCATTCATGGCAAAATGCATGCTTGAGGGAGTTAGTTAGAACTCGAGGTAAATGGTTGTAAATGAAAAATGAAAAGATTAAGAGAAATCTTGGGTTGTCATCGGAAAAATGACAGTAGCTCATACTTGGCAACTTGCATGTGTGAGGGAGTCGGTGAGGACTCGGGATATGGGATATGGGGAGTCACATTCTCATCCATGACATGTAGACATTCAAGTAGGATCATGTATTTGCTTGAATGGCAGTGCCATTGCATGTGCACTTAGGTGGGGAGTAACCCGTGCCATTATCTCTTGGGCTTTGCTCGCGTCGAGGATCGTAATTTCGGTACGAGGAGCGTCGGAAGGCGGTTCTCATTAGAGGCCGTGTGAGAAGAAAGCCGATTTGTGGCTTTGATTTTGTATAACATTTATTAAAGTTTTATAATTTTAATATATGTTGAAGTAAGAGTAATGTAAAAACTCTTGAACCATGTAATATATTATTAGGATATATATTTTGTGAGTATTGATACGGGGCTTTGAAGTGAGCTATTATTTTATTCACATGGACCACATTGTGAGTCATATTGGCTTGTTGGGACAGGTTTTGTATTTAGGTAAAACTACATTACAAGGAGACTACTTTGATTTTTCGTGAGTGGTGTGGGTTGCAGGCATCAACAATGTCGCGGGGTGTGGGTTGTCGACGGACACCCGGTTTTGGGGCGTCACGCGAGATAGTCGAATTTCTTGGCATTTAAGGGCGGCGCCGCACGTAGTGGGACACTTGGCACATTTTGAGTGGCTCACCGTGTGCCACGTGTCAGGTGCAGAATGAGTCAACTTGAGCTCAAGTTTGGGGCCCATGTGGGCACATGGCATGATGCCATTGGAGGAAAATCAAATGGTTGGTGGATTAAGTGGATAAGAAATCCAATGAGCCAATTAGAACTTGACATGTGTGAAGGGGACTTAAAGAGCTTTCTTCTCCATTTAGCTGGGCATGCAGTAGGTGAGAGGGTGAGCAGATTTTGAAAATGGAGGGTTTTAGAGAGAAAGTCTGAAACACATTAAGTTCGATCTTGGACCGGAAGTCGGATCTCATCGGGCGAGAAGCAAAGTTGATTCTGCTCGGCCCGAGGGAGCTGCGCGTGGGCACGAGGTTTTGTGAGTTTGAAAACTCCAAGAGGTAGGGGTCTTCTCCTACTCGGTTATTTTCGATTTTAAGAGCTTTGTAAATGATTTGTAGTATTTGGTGCGTAAATGGCCATTTTAATTGAAGTCCCAAGCTTGGAATGAATTGATCCCAGGATTTTTGGGAGCCGTTTTGGACAGTCCACGAACTATTTGGGTGGTTTGTGTGATAATTTATGCAATAAATTATGGTTTTAGGTGTTATTAGTAGGAAATGGCCATGGATTTTCAGGTTCTAATTGGGCAGATGCTAGGTGAAGGGTTGTCCACGAACTGACCCCTTTTTGCTTTCGTTAGGGGCTTTATTAAAAGCAGTCCGGTTGCCTGATTGGACCGAAAATGGTCCATGTGTGTTGTAAGCAAAATATTACTTGAATTGGATGGCTTGAATTGTGTAGAAATTAATGTTAATGCATGAATATTGCTAATTATCTGGTCGAATTATATAAATATAATTGTGTAGAAACCATTAGTTTAAAATGGATTGTTGATTAGCTCAAGTGAGCTAATTTTATGTTATTGATATGAATTAAATAGCACCTTAGTATGTATGTATGTAAATTTTTTTAATATATGCATAATTGATATATTGGCATGTGTGGTTTGGAAATGGCATAATGCATTTCATATGCACTGGGGCAACCTAGAAAATTAGGTGTGAGTGCATGACATGAAAGAAAAGAAAAGAAAAATGAAAAAATGGTTGTGAAAGGAATTTCAAGGGAAGATTTTCCGAAGAATTGCCTTGAGTGAATCAACCAGTTCATCTCGGGCACGACCCGTAGCCCATTTGGAAAAATTATCTACTTGGTCGCCTTAGGGTATTCTAATATATTCTTGAAACTTCGGTATGATGTTTCAAGAACAAAAAGCTTTTGTTTCGAAAACAATGTTTTTCTCACATTTGGCAAACATGCATGAAGTCGAGTGAGGGCTCGAGAAGTGGGAAAGGGTGAGTGCTTCTCATCCATATCCGTAGACATTCAAGAAGTAAGATCATATATTTGCTTGAATGTGTTTATGTTGAATCATTGCATGTGCACTTAGGTGAGAGTGCCCCGTGTAGGATAATTCAACTCTTGGGCATTACTCACTTACAATCGAGATCATTATTTTAGGTACGAGGGAGTGTTAGGAAGACCGGCGCCAGAATTCGCTTTGAGAAGAAAGCCGATTATGGCTGGTATTTATTTTGTATAACATGTATTAACATTGTAAATCTTAATATATGTTCGTATTAAGAGTGATGTAATCAAATCTTGAACTATGACAATATAGTTGGTATGATTTTTGGTGAGTATTGATGTATGGGCCCAAGTGGCCATTTTTACTCATGTATGGGTCTCATGACATGAGACATAGGTTTTCCGCGGGTTGACGGGTTGTCAACGAGACACCTCGGGATCGGGGTGTCACATTACCATTTGAGATTCTTGGATAATTTGTTTTATATATTATTTTTAAAATAAAATAATAATATTTTTCTAATTTCTTGGTATTTTGTCATTCTATTTCTTTAAACAAAGAGAGAAATTTAATCATTATTATTGTATCATTATATGATTACTTTTTTTTTTTTTATTAAACCTAGAGACCTCTGATACCATTAAGTGTAGAGACTCTACATAATCTCAATAGAGGGTAAAGCATGAATTCCTGTAAATAACTCAAAAATAGATGAGAATTTATTAGACTAGAAAACTTATAAAGCGAATGGGGTTCAGATTACAAAAGCCAACACAGTCTCCTCAGTTACATATTATATGTAGCAATCCAATGTCCTCCGCATCTCACCCACAGTAATCCCTTTTAATCTATAATTGGAATTTCTATCTTATTAAGATTGTAATAAAGTATTTCACTAAGATCTTCTACTTGATTATAAGCTTCTTGGATATCGTTATAGTATTGTTATTTACCAATTTTAAGTAAGTTATTACCATCAAGTATATTTTGTTCTTATGATTTTCTATCTTATCCTTTATTAATATTTCTTCTTTTTATTTCTTGAGGAAGATTTGGTGTATAATTGTCATTGATTCTTACCTGAAGATATTTAAGGCTTAGAAATATATAATGTCTTTAATATCCAATCATTTATTAAGAATTCAAATTTATAATAGGTTAAATATTCTATTAATAAAATATTGATGATGCCTTTTTCAACCGGAACTGGGCTGGAGCGTATGGGGGTCGTTGGGCCGGACCTGGATTGCTAAGCGGGCTGGGATGCAGGCTCTTGAGTTGTCTAGGCTAAGGTAGGATCGCTGTACTGTTGATCTGCAGGCTTTGGACGTAGCACTCCTCTGCAAAAACAAGGAAGAACGGGGGTCGGCGAGACCGCCGTGTGCGCTGCGATACCTAGTCGGTTCTTTACGAGATAAAGAGCGCAGAGGGGCCAGATGTGTATTTGCATATGGGTATGCGTCCGTGTACAACTACCGCTGGGGTAGCCATGTATTTATAGTGATATCCAACCGGTTGTCTTGCCTTCAAGTTTGTTCCCATTGGATGGGATTTTCTTATCAATATCGGATTTGGTAATGGATTTAGAAAGAGCTGTTTATTTGGGATAATCTTCCTTCCTTATTGGGGGGAGATCCAACTGGTGATGATCTGTTATTATTTTCCTTTCCTTATTGATAAGATTTGGTTGGATTGACAGGATGATATCTTGTTAGGGGTTATTCTATTTTCTGTATTGGCGAAATACAATCTGATTTGCAGGATATGGACCTTCTAATTCATCCAAGATCGTCCTTTGGACCTAGCGGGCCGGGCCTTCATTTTGGGAACAGTACCAAGGGGCTGGGCAGGTATTGCGTTAGGCGCCGCTAGCACTGGGCTTGGTGAGTGGGCTGCGAGGCCCATTTTCAAACCTATCCGGTTCTTTTTGACCCTTAGGTAGGGTATGCGGTAAAGGCTGTATCGTTTCTTGCATCGGATGCAATTTCACGTATCTGTTTGAGGTTGGGTTAGTTAAGGCAGTCGAGTCATGTCTTGTGATAATGATGACTCTTGGGTTTTCGGCGCTCGTTTCCCTACTTATGCTTCTAGTTTAACTCAGTTCTTTGAGACCTCCTCATCCTATGCTTCTACAGTCCTCCGACCTCTTAGCGATCTCGTACTTTATTTGCTCGAGTTCTCTGTTTGACCATTTGTGTAGAGTCTTTTCGGCATTTTTCACGAGGTAGCTTCTTGAGTCTTATTCCCACTGGACCATTTGGCGTCTCTGCCTCTTTGGTTTCTGTGGTGGTATGGCTGAGCTGAGGTTAAATTAATTGGATTTTGTTTTTCTTGTTTTCTTTTATTATGGAGTGCAGGTGGCTCTTCTTCTTTACATATTGTGATGACTCTTGATTGTTCAGGTTAAGACGGGTTAGGGATGCTTAGAGCTGGATTCGGCAGTGGTTGAACCGGCGTTCTGGGGCGCCTCCTGCTTCCCTTGGATAAGGATAAAGGAAAATAAACCTAATTAAATATCTTGAAATTCGAGGATTACCTTAAATCACGCGTCCAACATCTTGTGTGTGGGACCTAGCAATGTCGGTCCTTCGTATGGGGTTACCTTTCTTTGAGCGTTATCGACCTCCCACGGCGATCAGAGTATGGACCCACCGGCGTCTTGACTTTTACTTAGCTTAAGATTGCACAGGATGGTATGTTTCTTTGAAATTCGCCTTTGATAATGGTCTTGTTTTCCCTTGCACCCCTTCATGAAAGGGGTTGCAACATTTGATCTTCTGTCCTTCCCGCTTCCGCTCCCAGTGGTTGGGGTATTTTTGGTGGGCTGTGGCCTCTTTTAGGGATAGAGGGCTCGGCGTCCCCAGTGTGTTTACTCACTCTGCATCAAGCTTTAGCCCCGAAAGGCTAGGGGGCTTCGCTGCCTCCAGGGCGCTCACCCAGAGGCTCATACAGTGATCTACAATCTTCGGCCATCCATGGAGTGCATGGAAGGGACGCTATTCTTTGTGAGCGGTCAACGGCCCAGGGTATGATCCTTGAATGGGACGACACTCTAGGAGTTCCGGTGGCTTGGACCACCCTTGATAATCTTCGTGAGTGTTTGCTCTGTTTTCGGTATAACTTGTGTGAAGGTTGCTAAATATTTCGGATTTTGCATTATTCTCATGCTTCAGGTGCTGACGACCTTAATCTTTGAAGATGTCATCGTAGCTGGCGTTGGCGGAGATATCCTGCTCGTCACTTCTGTGGAGGCGATAAAATCGGACATTCCTGGTCCATCTAATTTGAGGTCTACGCGTTCCACTGCTTCTAGGCCCTTGCCTCCTTCCACCATGGGAGTCTCTCCCATTAGGCTTACCGCAACCACTCCTACTGGGGGAGAAATTTTGGTCCAGTTGAGGGCACTGTCTCGAAAGCCCCGGAGTGCGAAATGGAAAAATCAAGCTCCATTGAGAAAGATCGGCCGGTTTCGGTCAAGGTTCATAAATTGGGGGCATCTCCGACTTCTCTTGCTCGGCCGGAGGCGGAGTGCGATGCCTGCGTAGAGGCTTACGTGGTCACGAGGCTCTCAGATCCCTTCTAAGCTCCTTGTAAAGGCAAAAAATCTCTTGGATGGAGCCCGAGTGAGAGCCGTAGTTAGCGATTATGCTGTGCAATCTAGAGCAGTCTTCGGAGAGTGCTAGGCCACCTCCTCGAAGGGTGGAAGAGTTGAAGAGAAAAAATCCAAAATCAAAAGTTGGCGAAGATGAGGACTCTTTGCTCTTCAATGCTGAACTCGCGGCAGGTGCGATCTTGTCCGTCCTTAAGGATTCTAACCTTGGGAGGTTGAAAGCGTTGCCGGTTGATGAGGCTCTGGCTCTATCCCTTCAGGGGGTTGCCTCGGTAAGTCCCCGTATCTGATAGTGTCTGTTTTTAGGTTGATCCCGTGTTGGATGTTGACTTCATGTTTTATGCGGGTAGCCGCTCGTTTGAAGAAGTGCAGGATAAGGCGAACTAAGCGAAAAGCATGTAAAAATCGCCTGAATTTATAAGGCTAAGGCGGCCTCTCTTTCTTCCTGAGTTGACATTTGCAAGAGCGTCTTGCGACTTATAGTGAAGAGGTGGAGAGACCCCCGTACGATCTAAAAGCATGCAGCGTCGGCTCGTGCGGGAGGAAGTAGAGAGGATGAAGTTCGAGTAGCTTGGCGCGAGTTGAAGGAGGCCCGAAGGTGGGGTGAAGCTCCATGCTGCATTGAATGATCCCGATTGAGACCCGGGGATGAGCCAGTCCTCCAGTCTGAGCACCCAGACGGTTAGGGATGAGCTCGTCACATCACACACGGTGAGGCTGCGGAAGTCTCAAGAGGGCTGCGTGCGGCCCGATGGCGATACGTGTGATAAAGTAAAAGCATGACTAGCCCAGGTGGCTCGTGGCGAGGCCTCAGAACATAAATTCGGCGAGTGGTTGAATGAAGTGTCGTGGATTGCAGGGATCTTCACCGGCCAAATATCCTTGGTTGCTTTCGGAAGGGATGATGTTATTAAGCAGTTGGGGACGAGCCGGTGCTCGGTGGGCCTCTGGGTGGCTCGCTTTTTAGCAGAAGGCCGTTAACGTCTACCCAGACTTGGACTTCAACCCCGATCTCACAGTAGAGGAGGCGGAGGGGTCTTTCTCTCTGAGTGTTCTCGAGCGGGATCTCCTCTTTGACCCATTCCCCTCTTCATCGTGCAGTTCCTCCTGCGCGCCTAGGTTTACTGTGCTCATTTACGCATGATATCGAGCTTTTATATTTTTCTTTTATGTACTGGCACCTTTTGTAGGAACTACAGGGCGAGACATATGTAGCTCTCCTTTTAATAAATATTCATTTTTATCGTGCGTTCTCCACTTTGTAGTATTTTATTTTCTTCTTAGATTGTATGGCGGAATTGAGAGTGCAGTGTGGTCGCTCGTCAGGCGTAATCACTTGAGGCTTAAGTGAAGAATTTGAGATTTATGCCAATTTGGACCGATTCTAGGCTATAAGGTATGAGGGTGGAGCTCGTCAAATTGTTTCTTGGTCTTAGTTGGTATCTGTGTCTTGAACAGTTTTTAGGTTGCAAAGAGGCCCGAGCTCGTCAACTTGAGCGGCTGATCTCCACCAGTTGATTTGCATGGGTTGAACAAATTTAGCCAGAACATGACTATTTTGGCGAGCTTCGTCGGCAGGCAGTGATCTCCGTCGGCTGACTTGCATGAGTTGAACAGATTCCTTAGGTTGCATGACCTATTTTTGGCAGAGCTCGTCAGCTTGAGCGGCTGATCTCCGTCGGCTGACTTGCATGAGTTGAACAGATTCCTTAGGTTGCATGACTGTGCAGTAGAGCTCGTCGGCTTGGCTAGGCTGATCTCAGTAGTGACTGCGTGAGTTGAGCAGTTCCTTAGAGTCGCATGACTGCTTTTCATCGAGCTCGCCTATGTGAAGCTTGTTGGGCGAGCTCGTCCATGTGGCTTCTTCAGGAAGAGCTCCTCGGTCTTGACAGGTTGGGCGGAAGCTCGTCAGTGGCTTCTTTGGGAAGAGCCGTCCATGTAGGCTAACAGGAAGGCTGCAGTGATGTGGTGGGACTGGGGCGAGCACGTCCATGAGTAGCTGCGGAAGAGCTCGTCCATGGCTCTTTGGAAAAGCTCGTCGGTATGGACGGTTAAGGTAGAGCTCGTCAATGTCTGAAACGGAGTTGGTGGAGGCTCGTCCATGTGAACTGCTTGGGAGGAGCTCGTCTTATGCGAATAGTTGGGTAAAGCTCGTCAGAGTGAGTTGTTGGAGCTCTGGGCCTTTATGGCCCGGAGTTAAGCGGTGTAGTAGAGTGGCAGCGTGGCCAAGTGGCTATGGCCAGGAAGTGGCGATGGCCCAGAGTGGCAATGTAGCTGGTGATCGACTCTTTAGGTGGCGTGACTGTGCGGAGTGAACGGAGCTCGTCAAAGTGAGCTCTTTGGGCTTTGGTATTTGTGGCTGATGGCGATGGCCAGAAGTGGCGATGTGGCTTGAGTTGATCCTAACTCCTTAGGTAAGCTTGACCTATGCGAGTAAACGTCTGGTGAAATTCTTGGGCTCCGGTATTTGTGGCAGTGGCGATGTGGCCCAGGAAGTGTGATATTAGCCGAGTGGTGATGTAGCCGAAAGTGAAGATGTATCCCGAAATGACCACCTCGTGTAGCATGACTCTATGCAGAGTAGACGAATCCCGTGAAAGTGAGTCGGGCTCGGAGCCGGTCGAGTGCGGCGATGTACCGAGTGGCAATGTAGCCGAGGGCAATGTGTAAAACAGCCGACGACTTCTCGTAGCGTGACTGTGCGCAGCAGACGAACTCGCCAAAGTGAGCCTGGTCTGGTCGCACGACCGCTTGGATTGAACCGCCGCAGGCGTGCCATTCGACTGATTTTCTTGGAAAAGGTGCGAATCGCCTCTTTAATGCTGATCGATGGAGAATTTGGAACGCTCAGACTTTTTGAGTGCTTTTGGCCTTCTTATAAATGGCGGCTTCATTGTCGTGGCTTATACTTTGTATATTTTGTTTCTCCGTGCGAATCGAATCGGGTGGGAGATGAATCGTCGGTCCCGGGTCATCTTCGCCGGGATCCTCCAAAGATCTGGGGATCGCCCCATTGCTCTTCTACATGGAGTTGTGTTTTCCCTAGTCTCCCTCGAGTCATGTTATTCCCTTAGCCGCTAGGAATGCGTCCGAGAGGGCGATGCATTTCCTTGCGCTACCTCTCCACTCGCTCTTCTTTCTCTTCCTTCCTCCTTTCTCCTTCTCCTTTTCATCTTTTCTTCCACATCTCCTTCTCCCCTTTTGCTTCTTCTCGCACAAACTCCTTCCCACCCTTTCTTCTCTTCTCTCTTCTTTCCGCTCTTTCTTTCCTTTCTCCTTCTTCATTCTCTCTTTCTCCTTTGCCCTTTTTTTTTTTTTTTTTTTAAGGGAACTGCTTGTACTGATTGTAATCGATGACATCACTGATTGTAACCGAATGTAATCCGATTGGAATAAAGAGTGACTTTTAAGTCTATGAACTTTCCTATTATGTATTTTCTCGTGCCTTATATATCCTAACTCTGCTTGAGATGTCTAACTAGCAACCAAAGTGAACGCCAACTCGTTACATAAGAATCGGGAGCAGGCTCTATTTAATATTACAAACCGATGCCTACTGGTAAAAACGCTTAAGATGCTCTGCATTCCATGTATGTGGTAAGATTTTTCCCTCCTCTGTTTGGAGCTCATAATTGCCTGGTCTGACGACTCGAGATACGACGTAAGGGCCTTCCCAGTTGGGGCCCAGTTTTCCATGCGCCGGGTTCTTCCTTGCTGGCAGGAGTTTCTTTAAGACTAAATCACCCGACATATAGCTCCTGGGTTTGACTTTTTTTATTATAATACCTTGGCCGCCTCTTTGATAATCCTCTGCGACGCTTTAGAAATTTGCTCGCGCTTTTCTATCCAGAGTTCTAAGTTTAGACGAAGGGCCTCGCCATTGTGTTCCCAATCGATGCTAACTCGACTCGGAGACTTTATTCCACCTCAACGGGGCTACCGCCTGCGGCCAAGGCAGAGCGAATGGGGTTTCCGGGTTGTTGACTTCTCAGGTCGCCCCAGAGACCCATAGTACCTCGGGGAGGTATTCTACCCAATTTCCTTTAAGGTCTTCCAATTTGGTTTTCAAGGCGGCTTTAAGGGTTTTGATAGTGACTTCGCCCGCCCTGATTACCGTGTAGCCGAGATGAGTAATAATTTTTAATTTCGAAGCCGCATAGAAATCTCAATCTTGGCGTCGCGAACCGTTTTCCGTTGTTTGATACCAAAAATTTTGGAATACCAAACTCAGATATGATGGCCTCGCCACACAAAATTACGATCTTCCGCCTCGTAATTGTGGTTGGCAGGTCGCTCGCCCATTTGGTGAAGTAATCCATCGCGACGATTATGAATTTGCACCGACCTTACCAATGGGCATGGGTCCCAAGATGTCCAAAACCCATCAAACGCTGTGGGGCTTGTGATCGACGTTAAGGGTCCTGATGGGAGGCGTGAGATCCAGCGTGCCCCGAAGATTCCGCATTTCGACTAGACGGCTGTCTTTCAGCATTGTAGCCGCAGGTACCCCGCTCAAGACTTTTCCCCGCTAATGCTCGAGCCCGACATGGTTCCCCGATATGCCCCTCGTGGTACTTCTCTCTCAAAGACGCACTGGGTATCTTCCCCGCGATGCATTTAAGGAAAGGTGTGAAAATCCGCCAGAGGCTTCCCCGATTGGTAAACCCGCCGACCGCCTCTTATTTTAGCCGCTTTCTTTCTCCGTCGTCTGGTAGGCTTCACATATATAATATAATCCCAAATGGCTCCATCCAAGTCGGTTTGGACCACCGGCAACCACCCGCCATAGAGATCGACGGGAGGGTTCCCGCTGTGCACTGACAGTGTCGACCACGAGGTCTTCCCGTGAGGTCGTATTAGCTTTGCCAAGGCGTCGGCTCGGGAGTTCTCTGCTCTGGGGACATGCTTGACCTGAACCAACATGAATTTTTTTAATATGTCAATGAACTTTTCTCGGAGGTGATAGGACTCACCCTTCACGCCTCGTAGGTATCTTCTATTTGTCTGACCACCAGCTGGGAGTCACTGTAGACCTCTAGCTGGTCGACTTCTAATGAATGGGCGAGGTTGAGGCCTGCTATGACGGCCTCATACTCGGCTTCGTTGTTGGAAGTATGGAATCCAAATCTGAGTGCGTATTTGATATCTATTCCTTCTGGAGAGGTCATAATTAGACCTGCTCCGCTTCCCTGCACGTTTGAGGCTCCATCTATAGAGAGTTTCCAGATAGGGAGGTCATTCATTATTTGAGCGTTTCGCCGGGTTCCGCTTGAGGAGAATCTATGACGGCCGGCCAAGACTTGCCCTTTTATTGCGCTGCTTGCATTCCATGTCGAACTCGCCACGACGGCCCATTTCATCAACCTTCCGGAGACTTTTGGTTTATGTAACACTTGTTTCATCGGGTATTCCGTTGGAACTTCTATGGTATGAGCTCCGGAATATGTGGGCGGAGCCCGGCTGCGCTTACTGCAGAGCCAAAATTAACTTTTTTTCCATTCTTGCAATTTTCCTCTGCTTCCTCTGCAGCCCTACCGCAATAGTAAATCGGATGCTGCACTCGTTTCCTGTCTCCGACAAGGACCGCGCTAGTCGAGAAGTCTCAACAAAACCGCTGTATGTGGTGAGGAGCTCCTTCAACTGACTTACTGCACGGGTGGAGAGCTCAAATATGTTTTTAAAGCCAAGAATGCTTCTTCAGACTTTAATATCCATTGGAATGCCTCTTCAGACTTGGAAGAAAGGTTGGCATTTGTCACTTGCCCTGGATACGAACCGCTTAGGGCAAAGAATCTCTCCTGCTAGGCGCCGAACTTCCTTTATACTTGATGGCGATGGCATGTCGAAGCATGACCCATTCTGTCTCTCGATTTGCTCACCTCTAAGGGCTGACCAGAAACCTAGGAATTTCCCGCCAGATACGCCAAGGCGCAGATGAACTGGATTCGCTTTCATGTTGTAGTTTCTCAAGATCTGAAACGCTTCAAATAGATGAGTTATGTGGAGCTCGGGTGTGATGGATTTTACCATCATATCATCTATGTATACTTCCATAGTTGTGCCTAACTGGTTTTGAAACATCCGATTCACCAA
Organism: Tetrastigma voinierianum; assembly: GCA_016808115.1. Classification (NCBI taxonomy): domain Eukaryota; kingdom Viridiplantae; phylum Streptophyta; class Magnoliopsida; order Vitales; family Vitaceae; genus Tetrastigma; species Tetrastigma voinierianum. The sequence continues at coordinate 1,040,610 of JAEQBH010000143.1, forward strand.
TCTCCGTATGTAGCTCCCCAAGGCGTTTTTTGGAGCCCAAATGGCATCACACGATAGCGAGGGTTCCCCGTCTGCGACGAACGAGGTCTTTTCGGTCATCATTCATACTGATCTGGTTGTAGCTGGAGAAGGCATCCATAAAACTGAGGAGTTGATGGCTTGCAGTGGCATCTACGATGAGGTTGATTCGCGGTAGAGGGAAACTGTCCTTTGGGCATGCTTTGTTTATGTCACGAAGTTTATGCGTGAGTCGCCACTCTGCTCTTCGCTTGCCTTTTGGCAGCACGACGCTGGCTGCCCACTGTATTCTACCTCCCCGACGCCTTCCCGCCCTCATGGAGTTTAATAATTTCTCGCTTGATGGCTTTTTTGTCTTCCGCGTGAAGCCCTCTTTTGTTTGATTGGCTTGAAGGATGTGCTTCACGCTCAACTTGGTGGCATTACCGAGGATCAATCCCCTCCGTATATCCGTCTCGTTTCCACGCCAAGACGCCTGCTTTGTTTTAAAATGAATAAGGGGGTTTTATATCTTCCGAGCAGCTTGATCCAATGTAGGCGAGATGCTCCCGGGTCGCCTTCCAAAGAATACCGGTTCCGCTTTCCGATGGCTCTGGGCCCAGCGATCACCTGGCCGCGCATGTCGAGCTCATCCGTATACGTCACGAATCGCCTTTGTTTCATGGATGAGCATTCCTGCCACCCAAGGTCTCTCGAACCATTCCTGCCCGCTTACGTAGGGAACTTGATCATCATATGGTATGCGCGGAGGGATGGCTTCATCGCATTGAGAGGGCCCGCCAAAGAACATGTTGTGCTGCATCGGGCGTTTATCACGATGAGGAACCTTGCCACTGGCCGGCCGCCTCTCGGCATGGGGATCTCCCAAGGTGAGCACTAGTTGTATTGAGCTTAGAGGTAGTACCTTCCTTAAAACCCTCATAAGTGAGCATCAAGGGTTCTGGGCCCTTCCGATGCCCATTTTATCAAGGTCGACGCAAAGATGATGTCACCGAACTCCCGCTTGTCAATTAGGACCCGATGAATCGCCTTTGTTGGCCACTACCTATCGAACTACCAGTGGGTCGTCGTGGAGGGTGCTGCTGGCATCCTCCCAAGTCCGAATCAAAGAAAGACTGTAATGGTTGAAATGCGGTAGTTTAGACACCGCTGTATGTTTGCTACCCGCTGACTGGCGTCGCAGAGGTGGGCCTTACGTGCCGAGCTAGACTCTCCTCCCCGCAAATCCTCCCGAGACACCGATTTCACCAAGAGGTTGTTGGTGTTGTGTCGCCATCCGGCCGAGGTGGTGGCCGGGCCATGAGCCCTGCTCGAGCTTCTGACTCGATCTGGATTTTTAGGGGATATAAAGTACCGGGAGGTATCCGCGCCGGTATCAAAGGGCCTGGCTTCTCTCTTGAGCTGCGGCGTACGTCTCAGGCGATGTCCGTAGAGTCCCTATGGGAAATCAAGTACTTGGAGTTGTCTCGTCAGAGGGTCCGACTTCATCCGAGTCGCCTCTCGTGAATTGTTCGTCAGATCGCAGACCCGTGACATTGAGGCCGCTGGGGTGAAGGCCAAGTAGTAACGTCGCCGCCTCTGGATCGCTGTGACCTGCATCGATCCCGAGGCTGCCACGCCTGGGATCGTTCTTCATCTTCGTAGATCCTTCCGTCATTTGTCTCGGGGGGCTTCGTCCCCGCCGTTTGCCTATCCCGCTTTTTTTCTTTATGAGTGGAAGAGCTCTCTTCTTGGATATGAGGGCTTCTTCACCGCTGATATATTCTCCGCTGCAGCACCTCTCGCCATGCTTGTTTGGGGATTTTGGATACGGGAAAACATTAAGTCTTTCGGATCGAATCCCTAAAACCACCATGAACGCAAAGGATCGCAAACTTCTTGTCGCATGTCCACCTTAGAGACTCGCATTGAACCACCGGACATAAAAACCTCAGCTTTCTTTGGCACTGCTTGATAGTCAAGATGGTACCTGGTTTTCACGCCTACCCAATGAAGTGAGACGAATGCAATGGATAGTTCTCTGAATGAAGAGATTGAGGACGGTGGGAGTCTATTGAACCATGCCAAGGCTGGGCCTTTCAGGGTGATTGGCGGTGTTCGTGATCGTGACCGGGTCTCGCACCAGCGCAGCCCCATTTGATTTTTGTAGGTGCTGAGATGATCGACGGATTCTGGCACCATCAACGCTTCACCGTGGCATTCGAACTTGGTCGAAGCGGAAGTGGAGTACTCCTTGGCTAGAGAAGGTGACTCGGGCTTTGTTGCACCAAGGTGTCCATAGTGTCGAGCACGCCCTTCACCATCACACGCCGAAGTTCTTGGCCGGAGGTTCAACCGTTCCCATGAGTGTTCATGCTGAGGGTGATGCAATTCTCCATTCCCAACATGTTCTGCTACGTTTCATTGCCTCTTCCCGGCTAGATGCGGCCCATGCCCCGCACGTACCGGATTCTCGCTTCGATTTCACCCGGGAATATCGATGATTATTACTCGCTCTCACGTAATACAAAGTAGTCGCGGACCTTCCCAGCTGTCGCGCCTCCCGGGGTAGTCGGATTTGTCTGGTGAGTTGTTCTAACTGTTCTGTCAGACGTTGATTGGTGAGGCGAAGTGCTTCCACCTCGTCGGTGTTGGCTTGCATTGCTTCTAACGCGCCCTCGAGGTCTACCGTTCGCTACGCCAATGATCCCCGCATCCTGGAGGATTAGTTACTTCCCGCGCGTGTTCCGTGGCTGATACCATCGCGAATCGAAATCGGGCGAGACGAGATGATCCGCGCCGTTCGCGCACGCTACGCCAACCGATGATGCCTTTTTCAACCGAATCGGGCCGGAGCGTATGGGATCGCTGGGCCGACCAATTGTCGCGTCGATGCAGGCTCTTGAATTGTTCAAAGTAAGGTAGGATCACAGACGCGGATTCGCAGCACCGGACGTGGCACCCCTCCGCAAAAAACAAGGAAGAAGGGAGCCTACGAGGGCCGCCCGTGGCCGCTCCAATGCCTAAGTCAGTTTCTTTTTGAGAGAAAAGAGAGACTACTTAGAGGGCGAATGTGTTGCATATGGGTATGCGTCTAAGAGTGTGTACCTTTCACCGCTGGGGTGGCCATGTATTTATAGTAGATGTCCAACAAGTTGTACTGTAACTAGGATTTGTTCCCATTGGATGTGATTTTCTTATCAGTATCGGATTTGGTAATGGATTTAGAAAGAACTGTTTATTTGGGAAAATCTTCCTTCCTTATTAGGGGGAGATCCTGTAAGACCGGAGAAATTCCAATTTTTGAAATAAGGGCAAAATCGTAATTTTGATTACAAATTGTACCCGTTAAAAACTGTGGAATTAATTTAGATCTCTACGAAGAAACAAATTTTACCGTTGAATCGCCTCGCAAATTCAGCACGTGAAATTCGTCGATTCGGAGAGACACGGAGTCGATATGTTTTTCGAGGCATCGCTGGTGCCGAATGATTCGTTACTGCGGGATCGAAAAGTCACATATAATATGTATTCACAAAATTTCATGAAAATCGGTATGAGTAGAGAAATGATGAAAATGGACGACCGAGGTAGTGCCGAATATCGATTCTGGTAAAAGAAGGACGTAAACGTCATTTTTTTGAATTGTTAAGTTGAATAAGACAAAATAATGGAATAGTGTCATCTCTTCAAATTGATTAAAGGAGAGGAAAAAACGTGAAATGGAGCAGGGGAAACCAGTAGCCAAACGAAAATGGAGTTTTTGATTTTTTTGAGAGAGAAGGTCCTCCTTCTCTCTAGAATATCAAGAGATCCAACCGTCGGCAGTCTTCGGGTCGAGAAGGAAAGACGTTCTACGCGGAGCAGGCTACGCGTGGACACCAAAAAGTTGGAGTTTTGACAAACTCCAAGAGGTAGGGGTTTCTCCCTACTTGAGTTTTATTCCCATTTTAAGTGTTTTTCGATGTTTCGGTTAGTTTGAGGCCTTAAACGACCGTTTGAACGGTCCCAAAACTTGGGACCGAATTTAGTGAATTTATTGAAACCAAAACTGGGTGAGTTTGACGTGAGGGCCGTCAGTGCCATGTTGATGATTTATTGAATAAATTGTGTATTGATATGGAAAAGGGTCAGAATGGTCAGGTGGATCTATCCAAAACATGGGACCGAATTGATACAATATTTTTGGAGCCAAGGTGCAGCCGTAAATAGTCAGGGCTGTTTGGGTTGGTGAATCATGAAATTGTGAAATAAATCATGGATTGATTTGGATGAGGCCGGAAATGGTCAGGAAATGCGGGTTCACTAAGTGAACCGATGAATTGTTGAGTGTTGGAACCGTAAACCCTAGGGTTTTACTGTTCCTAGGAATAGTGACACGAAAATGTATTTTCGTGAAAATATTTGTTTGGTTAAGTAATTCGAATCGAATTACTTGTGTTTGAACATTAGCCCAAGTGAGCTAATTTTGATGTTTGAAATGATAATTACATAACATGTTTGTGTGATTTAATTTTTATGTGAATATATTCGTGTATATATATTTGCATGTGATTAGACTGTATTGGGATTGGCACACATGCATTCCATATGTACTGGAACATCCTAGGACTATAGGAGTTAGTGCATGAGATGAGTATAGAGTAAATGGTTCGGAGGGTAGTCTAAAATATTAATTATCGGAGGGTAGTCCACAAACTAAAAATATCAATCGTAGGAGCGGCCCAATTCGATATTCATCGAGGGTAGTCCACAAACAATTAATATATCACCGCTTCTGAGCGCCCAATTTATATATATATACACTCCAGGGTTGTCCATTTATTAACACACTACAACAAGTAGTCTAGATGAGTGGAGAGAGGCTATGAGGACTCTGGATCCGAGCCGGTCATGTGCACATTCGACAGGATCACATTTGTCAATGTGTTTACTTTTGGAACATTGTAATCGCACTTAGGTGGTGAGTGGCAGCTCCACTTAGGGCGATTCTCCTACTGGAGCTTTAGCCTGACCCGTCGTGGACCCTTACAGTACAAGGAGCGTTAAGTGAGGAGACTCGCCCGTCCTAGAGACCGAGATTGAAGAAAAAGCCTGATTGTGGCTACGTTGACGATATTTATATATGTATTAGAAATTGAGTATTTTAATATATGTAGTATGAGAGTAAAACATTTGAACTCTTGTAACTATTGGGTATATAGTTGGCATGTATATTGAGTACTGTTTATGGGCCCAAGTGGTCGTATTGGATATATATTGCATATATTGGACTGTTTGGGACAGGTAAATGCAGGTTTTATACAAGTATTGTATTTGGCAGAGCCTTCCCGCACAGCGAGACTCGCCCGATTTTCTCAAGTGGCGCTGGTAACCCGGCATCCACTTGTATTCATGCTGAAGCTCGGTGGGTGTGAAGAGAAAGCTTGTCCCGATACAAGCCATACCTTGGCATCGAGCTTAAGGGCTACGAATACCTAGGGAGCTCGGGTTTGGGTATCCATCACCACTAGGTGTGGTTCGATGTTTAGTTTAGGTATGAGACTACCTAGGAAATCACGGGACAAAACTAGGACACTACATGCATGTGTTTTAGGTGATTGTTTGATAAATGATGTGTATTCATGTGAATGTTTGATGAATGGTGTGTATACCATGTTGTATGTGTTATGATTGTTTGTGTGCTTAGTAATTAGCACATAGGAAAACAAGTGAAGTGTTTGAAAATTTGAGGAGTGTTACAGTTTGTGAAACTGGAACAAGAAAATAAATTTTAAGCATATTATGGGGGATTTTTTTTTTATAATATGGGGGATTTTTACGTAACGTAGTGTGGGAGATTCTTATATAAAGATGGGGGATTTTACATAGTGATCCCCGCGATTCGACTCACTCGAAATGGTTCCGACTCACTCAAAAATGGTTCGACCACTGAAATGGTTCGACCACTGACATGGTTCCGACCACTCGATTACGATTCGACTCACTCCTGACATGGTTTCACTCACCCAGGAATGAATTCTTCATAGGAATTTTATATAACTCGGGGGATTCTATATAGTATGGGGGATTCTAACATAGTATGGGGATTATTTGTAGCATGGGTGATTCTTAAATAACATGGGGGACTTTATATAACATGTGGTGATTCTAAATAACATGGGGGGACTTTACATGTAACATGGGGATTCATATATGTTATGGGGGATTCTATAGTTATGGGGATTCCCATATAATATGGGGATTCTATGTAATATGGGTGTTTCCAACCCACTGAAATAATGGAAATAATGGAAATACTGGAAATAAAGGTGAAAAAAAAAATTATTAAATTAAATTAAAATCAAATCAATCAAATAAAATGACAAAATTTTCGAAAATAAAATTCAAAATGAAATTTCGAAAAAAAGTGTTTTAAATGTATAATTAATTGCCTTGCATTACTTGTAAATGCAGGACAATGTGTATACACTGATTTATGTGTATGATTCGTTTCTCGGGGCTGTGTTTATGCCTTAGAGATACAATATTGAGATTTAACTGCCATGTTAATTGCATGTATGGCAGACGAGATCGGAGACGTCCACTCCGGCACCGGTCGTGCACCACGATTTTAACCACTGGGCCGCATTTGATTAGCGGTGCTTTATAGAGGCCAGAGGTGTTATACTGACCGCTATCGCACGTGCTGGCATAGCAAAGACAGGAAGATCCTAGTAAACCCTAGAGGTTTAGGGCTCATCATCCTCCGACATTCACAGAGGGAGGAGACCCGATGGTGACAGACCATTGGTTTATGCAGATCGAGAAGGTGTTAGAGGCCATGGAGATTACCTCTGACATGACCAGGATTAGACTACGTTTCCATTTACAGAGAATGAGGCCCAAATATGGTGGAAATGGGCAAGGACCCCAGAGACCTGGGAGGAGCCGTTGTACGTGAGTCTCCCCAGGATTGTGTGGCGCAGAATGAGAATGATAGGTCGAGGTTGGGTGAGTTAGAGATCTCGGGACTCTACTCATAGTGGACCCGAGGATCATGGACATGTCAAAGTTCGATGTCATCCTAGGATGGACCGTCGATAGCTTGGCTGCAGATCGCTATCGATTGTGAGGTAGGAGGGTTACCACTATATATCAAAGAAGATCTGCATCGCATGGTATTTCGTGGGGACAAGATGACATTTTCCCGACAAAGATACGAGTCCAAGTGTCGGGACAAGCATGGTTGGCTAGCTTAGCCCACTCTCGAGGGCGCAGGGAGAGACCAGACTTAGATCTACCTTTCAGTAGTACGCAGTATGTGGATGTTTTTCGAGACGAAGCACCCGGACTACCTCCATAGAGGGTAGTAGACTTCGCATCGCTACACCCTCGATATCTCCACCCATCCTATGACTGATAGATGGCACCCGCCTGAGCTGCGGTGAACCAAAGTCCAAATTTCATAAGGAGCTTAGCTGGACAAGGTCCAGGGGTCGAGCACTTCACCACTGTGGCGCTCCGCAAATTTTTACTTCAGAAGGTGTTAAGATATGACCCTTCGACCGTATTGATTATCGACAAGCTGAACGGGTTACGATCCAGAATCGGTACCATTATCGAGGATTGATGATTTATTTGACTAGTTGAGAGGAGCACGAAATTATTCCAAGATAGATCTCTTTCGCACCGTTTACTCACCGAGGGTTAGGAATGCGATATCCCTAAGACAAAGGCTAGGACGCATGGGCACTAAGGAGTTTACGGTGATGCCCTTCGATTGACGAATGCGCCAATCGCATTCATGGATCTCATGCAGGGATATTCCAACTCTATTTAGATCAGTTTGTCGTAGCTCCTTGCGGATGATAATCTTGATCTACTCCCAAATGAGCTGAGCATGAGTATCACTGAGGATCGCTTACAATTTGTCGAGACCATCACCAGACGCCAAGTTCGTAGGCGCGAAGTTCGCTATCGAGGTGAGATTTTGGGACACGTGGTGTCGCATCGGGGTGTCAATCTTAAAAGGTCGAGGCGTTGATGAGTCGAGAGACCAATGTCAATCTCGAGATACATAGTTTCTTAGGATTACCGGGTATTACGAGACACGAATGGGCTGAAGTTGTCCATTCGATAGGATCGTGAGGGACTTCGCCACGGAATATGGGACTCCATGGTTGGGACAATCCTGACCATAGAGAGAAATCGAGGATACTTGGAACACTGACAAGGGTGTCGGTAACAAGAGGGGAGGACGCTTTCCTAGTTCGAGGAAGAGGCGTAAGACTTCACTACACTAGTTTCAAGACTAGGCCAGATTCATGAGTGACGTGGATTTCCTGCAGATGTGGATCCCAAGACTGGGGACAACGCAAATTCCGCTAGCCATGACAGAGAGAGCATAGCCCATTCCTCCACACCCCAAGACGGGTCGAGGAACTAGTTTCGCTGGTGTTATACAAGCACTTCCAACAGCACGGATAGGCCAGAGGGGCCAGAGTGTGGGTCGGGTTGGACAACAGATCGAAGCCATGTGAGCGAAGCACGCGGACCTTAAGGTGGTGTAGGTAATCTATCGTTGTTGATGTCGTGGTTGACATGGATGAAGCCGACAAACTACCCAAGTTGTCGCACCGAGACTCAGGCCGGTTGTCATACCCGACACTACATTGGATTTGGGCTTAGAGGTTAAGGCCTTAGAGAAGCCAAGTATAGATGTTCTTCCTGTGGTGTGTGGGTGAGAGTCGGACCATAGAGCTCGAGGACTCGAGATGAAAACACACTCCGACAATGGCTGTCAAGGTGATCGAGTTAAGGATAGAGCCTGGAGTGACTCGAGATTTGATAATTCCCTTTGGAAATTGCATTAAAAGGTTAATGGCAAGGATCGATATATATGGATGTCATTCATGATACATGGACTAGGTCAGACTTATTCATCGATTGTCATGATTGTGACTCTGTGGAAGGTCAGTTTACACGCCAAGTAAGGGTTGTGTAGGGTTAGGTGTGTATGGATTATATACAGGTATTAGAGGACATGCTACTTAACATGTCCTGGGTCAAGGGGCGTAGAGGATTAATCATTCTTAGTGAATTCGCCACAACAATATCAGGCGAGCATACGAATGGCACCATATGAGGCACCGTACGGGAGGCCACAGTCACTGCTATGTTGGACCAAGGTGAGAGCTCCATCACCGGGGTCCCGATCTCGACTAGATGACACCTCCGAGAAGGTGAGCTTGATGCGACAGCTCTTCCTCACTAGCCGTGAGCCACAGAAGAGCTTACGCGGATGTACGACGCCGACCTCTTAGAGTTCGAGGTCAGACTACGCCTCTTGAAGGTGGATGCCTAAGAGGGAGTGGTCGTGTCTCGATAAGCAATCGAGAGGCTATCACGAGATTTACTGGACCTTCGAGATACTGAGAGGATAGCAAGAGTCAAGGTGATCGGCCATTGCTTTACCGCCCAAGATGTCGTGTCCACGAGGTATTTCACGTCTCCATGCCTCGAAATATACTCCAGATCCAGCTCATGTGGTGGATTGGGACAGATTGAGGTTGACACTGATGGGACCTTCGAGGAGGGACTACAGCATTGTTGATACTGTGATCAAAGCCATGACGCAAGACCGTGAGGCTAGTGAGGGTGTTATGGTGGCACTATGGAGTGGACGAGTCAACGTGGGAATGCGGGGACACGATGCGGGCCACCTATCCTTTCTTGTTTAGGACATTTAGCACTAGTTTAATGCTTAAGATTTAATGACTGCTTACATGCATGGTAAAGAGTGCACGTTGCATACGACAGAGTGATAGTGATTGTCCCTAATTTCGACAAATTCCTTTTGCTGAGGAGAATAAGACCCGAGAAATTCAAATTGAATAAGGGCAAAATCGTAATTTTGATTACAAAATTGTAAATTCGGGTTAAAAATCCTAATTAATTTCAGATTCCTGATGATGAAACAGATTTCACCGCTGGAATCATCTCAAATCTAGCTAGCACGTAAAATTTACGAATTCGAGACGGAGTCGCGACGTTTTTCGAGGCATCGCCGTGTCATAAAATGATTGTTGATGCGACGAAAGTCACATATAATATGTACTCATGTATCATAAGTTGTATGAGTAGAGAAATGATGAAAATAGACGACCGAGGTAGTGCCGAATATCGATTCTGGTAAAAGAAGGACGTAAACGTCATTTTTTTGAATTGTTAAGTTGAATAAGACAAAATAATGGAATAGTGTCATCTCTTCAAATTGATTAAAGGAGAAAAAACGTGAAATGGAGCAGGGGAAACCAGTAGCAAACGAAAATGGAGTTTTTGATTTTTTAGAGAGAAGGTCCTCATTCTCTCTAGAATATCAAGAGATCCAACCGTCGGCAGTCTTCGGGTCGAGAAGGAAAGACGTTCTACGGAGCAGGCTACGCGTGGACACCAAAGTCGGGTCAGACAACCCTATGTGTGCCTCTCGCTTCTGAGTTTTATTCCCATTTTAAGTGTTTTTCGATGTTTCGTTAGTCGGAGGCCTTAACGTTGCTTTGATCGTCCCAAAACTCGGGACCGAATTTAGTGAATTTTTTCAAACCCAAATCTGTACCGCGGACGTGAGGGGCCGTCTGGTGCCATGTTTGATGATTTATTGAATAAATTGTGTATTGATATGAAAAAGGTCGGGAATGGGTCGTGTGATCGGTCCCAAAACATGGGACCGAATTGATACAAGATTTTTGGAACCAAGGTGTAGCCGTAGTTGCTTTAGGGGCTGTTTGGGTTGGTGAATCATGAAATTGTGAAATAAATCATGGATTGATTTGGATGAGGCCGGAAATGACCGGGAAATGCGGGTTCACTAAGTGAACCGATGAATTGTTGAGTGTCGGGAACCAGAACCCTTAGGGTTTTACCGTTCCTAGAATAGTGATTACGAAATGTATTTTCGTGAAAATATGTGTTTGGTTAAGTAATTCGAATCGAATTGTTTGTGTTTGAACATTAGCCCAAGTGAGCTAATTTTGATGTTTGAAATGATAATTACATAACATGTTTGTGTGATTTAATTTTTATGTGAATATATTCGTGTATATATATTTGCATGTGATTAGGCTGTATTGGAATTGGCACACATGCATTCCATATGCACTGGAACATCCTAGGACTATAGGAGTTAGTGCATGAGATGAGTATAGAGTAAATGGTTCGGAGGGTAGTCTAAAATATTAATTATCGGAGGGTAGTCCACAAACTAAAAATATAAATCGTCGGAGCGGCCCAATTGATATTCATCGGAGGGTAGTCCACAAACAATTAATATATCAATCGTCGGAGTGGCCCAATTGATATATACATCGGAGGGTTGTCCACTAATAAAACAATAATTCTCATACAAGGCTTAGGCGAGTGTGAGAGAGTCGGTGAGGACTCGGGATCTGAGTTGGTCATGTAGACATTCAAGTAGGATCATGCATTTGCTTGAATGTGTGTTTACTTTGGAACATTGCATATGCACTTAGGTGGAGAGTAGCCCACTTAGGCGATTCTCCTCTACTGAGCTTTAGCTCACCCCCCGTCGTGGGATGGCTTTTCTGGTACGGGCGTGCGAGAGACGGCTCGTCTAGAGACCGAGATTAGAAGAAAAGCGGATGTGGCTTTGTGCAGCCCGATATTTACATGTTATTAGAAATTGAGTATTTTAATATATAGTAATAAAGTAAAACATTTTGACTCTTGTAATTATTGGGTATATAGTTGGCATGTAGAGTACTGTTTATGGGCCCAAGTGGCCGTATTGGATATATATTGCATATATGTATTAAATTTGTTTTGGGACCTTGGATGCATCTGCGGGGTTTTATACAAGTATTGTATTTGGGTAGAGCTCCGTCGAAAGGGGGCTACGCAGATTTTCTGAGTGGCATCGGGTGGCAGGCATCACTTGTATTCTGTGGTTGTGAGGTGAGTCAACGGACCAGGTTGGGGCGTCACAGTCCGACTAGTGTTGATCTGTTATTGACCCTCCTTTCATGATAAGTAAAGATTTGGTTGGATTGGCGGGATGATATCTTGTTGGGGGTTATTCTATTTTTATTGTTGAAATACAATCGATTTGCGAGGATATGGACCTTAATTCTTCCTAGATAGATCCTTTGGACCCTATGTGGACCGGACTTTTTTGGGGGTACGATGCTAGGGCTGAGTATTAACGTTAGTGATGAGTCAAAATATTAGATTTTTAATCCATTTTCTGAGTTTATAATGAGAATAATGATGGTGTCTGTGAAGCGATAATTGACTCAGAATTGAACTACTTGAGGAAATACGAGAATCTAATTTTTAGAAAAATCATAAGAAATCAGCCTCAAGCGAGAATTGAAGTAAAAGAAAGCTGATTTAAAGTGACAGAGCGCGATTTTCGACAATTTCAGAATCCAGGAGGAGCATGCAACTCAAAGATTGAAGGCGCTGGAGAAGAAGGCGGGAAGATAGGCTGAAGTGAGTCATGACTTGGAAGAGGAAGTTGAGACAAAGAATAGTTTGAGTGGAGATTAAAGAGCGGTCGAATGAAGAGTTCATGTGCGACATCATTGTGATGTCGCGACACCAAGGAGATAAATGATGTTGGCAATGCCACCATGGGGTGTGACAAGGATCGTCTCACTAGAAACCATAAGAATAGCTTTCCGCAAGGAAAGAAGTGCGCAACTAATTTTGAAAGAAGGACTTGATGTCACGACATGTGACGGTAATGAAGAATCCCACACAGGTGTATGTGAAACCAAATCAGGCGTATCGTAATGAAGAAGCGGAGACATTATGTGGCGACACCCGCCAGTCGGCGACAAGAATTGAAGGTTTGCGATGAACATGGAGTCGTGACCTGAATAGAAATTAGCGACAAAAGATTTTGAGATTGGACATAGAGTGGCGGCAGTTAGAAGAGATAGCGACATAAACCAGCGAATGGAAGATGTCGGCGTCATTCGTGATCGCGACATCGGTTACAAGGAAAGAAGGTCGCAGTGACATCATTTAGCGGTCGCATCCGGATCAAAGGTGTTAAAGGCAAGTCGCGACGGGCTTAAACACGCTGACCAGGCCAGACGAGAAGAAAACGAGTCATACGACGTATAGTGGAGAATCACATTATCAAAACGGCTCATAAATGAGAACAATGAAGTAAGCAGCGTATAATTGAAGTATTCGCGACATCAAAACAGCTCGCCATGAGCGGTGAAAGTCGGCGACGTGTAAGAAAGGTCGCGACATCAAAACAACTCACATGCAAATAAGAGAAGTATGACAAAGAAAGAGGTAAACATCAAGAATAGTCGCGACACACAAATGGAGTCATGACATGAACAAACAAATGGGCAGTTATTTTGAAACCCACAAGGAAGTGCATCGAAGTTAGGGCCCAACTTCAGGAACCCTATAAATAGCGGCTACTCTGGAAGGAAAGAAGCTCTTGGCGGCTCGGAAACGAGAATGCAGGATGGCCAGAAGCAAGTGTGTTGCTAATTTTATGTTTCTTTCTTTGTTTTCTTTCATTATTTTGAATTAGATTAAGTAGATTGTTATTTCATTTGATTTCTGGATCTGGATGTTGGTTGTTTGAAGTTGGAAAATTTGAATGCGGAGATAGTATTTTCTTCAAGTCTTGCACAGTACAGTTGCGTTTGAGAGTCCAAACAAAATTTGGGTCGAACTTCTAGTTTGGTTACAATAGTTCTTTTGATCGGGAGCTACGTTAGTGTAATGAAGTAATTTAGAAACCAGCTTCAAGTTGAATTTATACATTGTTGTTAGAATTTATCTTTCTTGCAGAAATTTATCGAGAGTCTCTGAACCGGAGTCTTGAATGCGCTTGCTGGTTTCTGACATATCGATCCAAATGTCGGTGTCTATGCATAATAGGATTGTTTCATGCTCACGATTTCCAGGAGGCCCTCAGTGACCGCAGAGAGGCATTCTGAGTATTGAACAATTTCTCAAGGGTATGCGAACCTAATAGTGAGATCTTTAATGGGCTCTGTGGATTTATTGATAAATCTTCTTCTCACTTAGGCTTAGGAATGAGTTGAATGACATCAATTAAAATGAGCGGAGGATGCCACCTCGATTCAAGCAGTGAGTTCAATCCGAGTGTTAGCAAGGGATCTGATAAAGGAAAGGAGTGAGAGCTGTTCAATTTTGAGGATGAGAAACACCGGTATAGTGTAAACCCATGCTTAGCCTATGTCTTGAGGCTAAGGTTCTGATCCATGTTAATTATGAAGTATTGAAAAAGAAAAATACCGAACAAGGCAACTCAGATTAAGTAGTTATCTAATCTCTGTCTTGAAAGAAAGCAGAGGAAGATTAGATGATGAAATGTATTGTCGTTAAGGGAGAAATCACGTGGCATTACCATATATTTGGAAGGAATTAAATCTGAAGTTCATGACAAAGTTCTGGAGTTATGCAAGGGAATTGATGTTTCACAATAAATTTGTATTTTCAATGCGCTCCCTTTAAAAATAATGACGATCCCCATTTCTTTAATTTTTTTTATTTTAGTTTAAGCATTATTTCATTTTGTTCTTAGTTTACATATCTTTATTCTTTTATTATTTTAAAGGTTTCATAGGAATTTATCAATTGCCTATCATAGTTCAAATAATATAGAGCTTGAGTAGTCAGGGTAGTTGATTGAGAATTCTTGAGATCTATGTGAGATCGATATCTGGACTTAAATCCACTTTATTACTTGTTCGACACTGTACCGCTTGCGAGATCAAAACGGATCAAAACCCGAGAAAGAAATTCAATACTCTTAAGGAAGCTTAGTTTTTAATCGAGTATAATTGCAAGAAATATAACAAACAAGTTTCATGGCATTGTGCGGGGATTAGACAATAGTCCTTGGGTAATTAACATTATAAATTTGCATGTTTTTCATGTTTGATCCATCACTCACACCATAGTGGGAGAATTAGACCTGAGAGCCGGAGTTCAGAGAGGCGCCACTTCTTTGGGCTTGGTGGGAAGAGACTGCGAGCCCCATTTTCAGAAACCCTATCAAATATCATCCTCAATATGGCTCATTTGGCTTTCTTTTATCATTTCAAAATTTCTAGGCATATAATAAAAATTCTTATATTATATCCGATTTTAAGATTTTATTATGTTTAAGCTTAAATCTTCATTTGCTTAGAATTTAGTATTTACCTAACTTTACAATTACAACATCGACTTTATATTGGATTTCTCTTATCATTTGTACAAGTTACTCTCATTTTATTACTATCATAAATTCCTTTCTTCTTTTTCAAAACTTCTTCAAACACGTTTGTTATAGAATTTTATATTTTTCTATTAGAGATTTTGGTCAAGGTTTACCCTACCTCTCTTTGTTTACTTATATTACTTCATTCGAATAATAAATTTATTATTTACACATATAATTTTTCCTTTATTATCATCAAAGAGTTACTAAAGGAATGTTCTTATATTATCTAATAATTTTATTGTTCTAAATGTTCTTCACAATTGCCAATTTCTTCACACAAGTGCCCTTGATCATGATTTTTTGTTCAAATGTGTGATAGGTCTGAGAGCTACAGGCGGACATTTCATTCGCACGTGAGCGGTGAGGCAGGTGCTGCGTCCATGTCCTTCCATGACTGAACTAAAGGGGCCCGACCCGTTAGGCTGAACACATGGATTTGGAAGAGATAAGAAGGAGACATTGGCCCAGTCAGGAGGACCATATTTACAAATAATAGAAGATAGAATATTCGCAAAGGCGTCTGTTCGTCCCGATCAAGTCTATTATAAAGGGAAGAAAAAGCAACAAAAGACCGTTAGTTGGATACCCCCCAATAAGGAAGGAGGATTACTCTAAATAAACTCCTTTGACTAATCCATTGCTAAATCTAAGGGTGGCTTCGCAGGAAACCTATCCTCCGAGGAAGAGTAATATCGTCCAAATTGGATATGAATATCCATTATAAATACAAAAGTAGCTCCAACACCACTAAAGATCTGCGCTAATACTAGCAATCGGGGACATTCTCTTTTCTCACCTCGCAAAGAATGGGGCTTAGCGTCGGAGGCCCGGGCGAAGCCCTCGCCGGCCCTTCTCCCTCTGGTTCTTCTTGCGAGGCAGCTTGGATCCTCTCAGAAGCTGACGTGGTAATCCTACCCCGGCCCCAGCCCAGCCCGGTCAGGCATCCTTCGGTTGACCGCACCGGCGAGTCTTAGTCAACCTTGTGACCCAACACGCTCCAGTCCAGTTCCGGTTGAAAAAAAGGCATCATCTAGGTATGATTGTTTTGTATTTTGTTATTAATTCTTTTATCTTGTTACTTGATTATGTCTATCATGCTTATGTATAACAAAAATTTATAGTATCTCTTCTATTATTCATCACTAAACTAATATTTTGTATCAAGAATTGTTCTGAACCCGATATTATCATTTGAGATTCATTCTTTTTTATATTATTTTAAATAAAATATTAATTTTCTATATTTCTTAAAATTTTCATTATACACTTTCTTTAAACAAGAAAAATTTAATCATTATTATTGTATCATTATATGATTACTTCTTTTTATTTTATTTGAACCTAGGGCTCTGATACCATTAAGTAAAAGGATCTATAATCTCAATATAGGGTAAACAACGAGTTATAACAAATAACGCAAAAATAAATAGAAATTTATTGAACTGAAGAACTTATATGCAAATAAGAGTTTAAATTGTAAAAGTCAACACAGTTTCCTCAATTACTTATTATATGTAGCAATCTAGTGACCTTCGCATCTCACCCACAATAATCCCTTCTAATCTATATTTGGAATTTCTATATCTTATTACGATTGTAATATTAAATATTCACTAAGATCTTCTTGATTATAAACACTTATTCTTGGACACATGATTATCGGTATTGTTTTTACCAAATTTAAATATAAAGTTATTACCATCAAGTATATTTTTATTCTTAAATTTTCTATCTTGTATCTTTATTAATGTTCAACTACTTTCCATTTCTTGAGAGAGATTTAGTTGTATAATTGTCATTGATTCTGTACCAAAAAGATATTTAAGGCTTAGAGATATATAATGTCAGCTTATGTCTAATCATTTTGATAGAATTCAAATTTATAATAGGTTAAAAATTCTATTAATACAATATCATCTTTATCATAATCATTGTTTCCTTTATTATTTTCAAGATTTCTAAAACGTTAATACAAAAATTCTTATGTTATATCGGTTTAAGATTTTATTATATTTAGAGAAGCAAAATCATCATTTGACTTAGAATTTATTATTTAGCTAAATTTACTATTACAAGCATCAGCTAATTGAATTTCTCTACTATCAATTGTACAAGTTACTACTCTCATTTTATTACTATCAGAAGTCCTTTCTTCTTTTTCAAAACTTCTTAAACACACGTTTTGTTATCAAATTTTATATTTTCCCAGAGGGTGGTCAGGGTTTTGCTACCTATTCATGCTTTACTTATATTACTTCCATTGAAGATATTATCAGATTTATTGATTTATATAATTTTTCCTTTATTATCTTATCATAGGATTCTAAAAAATGTTACTTATATCTAATAGTCTTATTGTTCTAAATGTTTCTTCACTATAAAATTTCTTCTAAATTATGTGATCAGATTTTCTGTGAAATGTATGATTGTTTTGTTATTTATGTTTAAAATTCTTTTACATATTTACTTGAGTAAGTCTATCATACTTATAATATAACAAAATTTTGGAAGTATGTTTCCTCATTATTCATGCTAAACAATATTGTATCAAATTGTTATAGAATCATAAGATATTATCATTTGAGGATTCTTAGATAATTTGTTTTTATATTATTTTAAAATAAAAAATAATATTAATTTTCTATTCTTGAAATTTTGTTATTCCTATTTCTTTAAATAAGATAAATTTAATCATTATTATTGTATCATTATATGATTACTTCTATTTATTTTATCTGAACCTAGGGCTCACGATACCATTAGTGTAAGAGCTATATCTCTAATAGGCGATGACAATGGATTATAACAAATAACTCCATAGATTAAATTTAGAATAGATGACTTATAGATAAGGTTTAGAATTGCAAAGATGTGGCACAATCTCTACTCAATTACATATTATATGTAACCAATCCGGTGACCTTCGCATCTCTTCCACAATGGGCTAACATAATCTATGTTGATTCAATCTTATTATGATTATAATAAAATATTTCACTAAGATCTTCTTCTTGATTATAAGCTTCTTGGATATGATTATCGGTATTGTTTTTTAAAATTTAAATATAAAGTTATTACCATCAAGTATATTTTTATTCTTAAATTTTCTATCTTATCTTTTATTAATATTTCTTCTTTCATTTCTTGAGAGAGATTTAGTTGTATAATTGTCATTGATTCCTGTAAAGATATTTAAAACATAGATATATATAATGTCTTTAATATCTAATATTAAAATTAAATTTATAATAGTTAAAAAATTCTATTAATACAATATAAATGCTATCATAATCATTGTTTCCTTTTATGTGCACAAAATTCTAAAATGATGTCTACAAAATTCTTATGTATATCAGTTTTCAAGTTTTTATTATGTTTTAGGCTTAAGGGCATCATTTGACTTAGAATTTATTATTGCTTCAACTTTACTATTGACATCAACTTCAATTAATTTCTCTATCAATTGTACAAGATTACTACTCTATATTTATTATATCGAAATTCCTTTCTTCTTTTTTCAAAACTAAGCATTTGTTATCAAATTTTATATAATCCCAGAGATTTGGTCAAGGGTTTTGCTACCCTACTTCTCATGCTTTTTACTTATATTCCTTCCATTGAAGATATTATCAGATTTATGATTTACACTTATAATTTTTCCTTTATTATCTTATCATAAGGATTCTAAAAATGTTCTTATATTATCTAATAGTCTTATTGTTCTAAATATTTCTTCTCAATTGCAATTTCTCTTCTAATTATATTGATCATGATTTTACGTGAAATGTATGATTGTTTTGTTATTCATGTTTTAAGTCACAGTATCTTATTTTACTTTGGGTTAAGTCATCATACACTTATATTAAAAGCAAAAATTTTGGTATATCTTCTATTATTATCACTAAACCAATATTTTGTATCAAATTGTTCTAGATCTTTAAACCCCGATATTATCATTTGATTCTTGGATAATTTGTTTTTATATTATTTTTAAAATAAAATAATATTAATTTTCTAATTTCTTGAAATTTTTTTATTCCTAATTCTTTAAACAAGATAAATTTAATCATTATTATTGTATCATTATATGATTACTTCTATTTATTTTAGTTATACGAACTGAAGACTCTCGATACCATTAGGTGTAAAGTAGCCCAAAACCCGAGGAGTCTAAGATTAACCACCGTCAAACTACGAAACTGTGTGTCTCATGTCATGAGACCATTACATAATAAAAATAGCCACGTCAGGGCCATCCACTCACTAAACGTAACCAATTATATTACAATAGTTTAAAGAGTTAACTACACTCTTATACAAACATATTTCAATTAGAATGTTTCATACATATTTTAGAAAAATATACATTAAACCTTTGTCATCATTTCTTTACCAAACGGCCTCTAGTGAGTTGTAGCGCTAATAGGTGTGTCTGCGGCAGTCAGCCCATGAACACTCGTGGATATTCGGGTAGCTTACACTCACGTCAGGCGAGAAATCTTCTTTGGCAGGAGCTCTACCCAGGTATGCTAACATGTCCAAATCACTAACCTTTGTCCCAATATTTTACAAAGAGACCACCGAGGTCCATATGATTAATACTCACTAAAATATCTGACAAACTATAATACATGTGGTTGAAATTTAATAAGTCACTCTTAATTCAACATATATTAAAATTAAGAATTCTAATACATGTTACTTTGAAATGAATACCAAAACATCAAAGCCCGACTTTCTTCTGAAATCAGCCTACAAAGTGAGTCATAGTCCTCACAATATACTCCACTGTGACTACCTGAAATAAATACAGTCCACAAACGAGGGAGTAAAAATGATAGTGATAATTCCTACATGGGTTACTCACGCTAAAGTGCATGTAGTGAGTCCAAAACTCATTATATTTTTATCCATTTTTAAAGTATATTCTGAGGTTAAAATTGTTGATTTATTCTGAAATGTGGATCTTTTACTCAAATCTCATTTTGGGAAAATCGACAAAGCTAAAATTTCGTGAAACCGGGAAAGACCAGCTTACAAGCGAGGGTGAAGTCGCAACTAAATAGGAATTAGGAGACGAGGAAGGCTTAGTTGTCGATCAGGTTCAGTGCGACATCACGATTTCATGCTTTGAGGAAGAAATAGAAGTCCTAAACAAGTGAAGTCGTGACTTAAAGAAAGAAGTTGAGACAAAGAAATGTTGTGGGGACTAAGGAAATATCAAAAGAAGAAATCCAAGGATGGCGCATCACTCAGATGTCACGGTGGATCAAGTAGTGAAGAAACCGAAGGTCTTCGCAAAGAAAAAAGAGCGTTGCAACTAGTTTTGAAAGGTTCCAATTGAAGTCGCGACATCTTTGTTTAGGTCGCGACAAGCGAGCTGAAGTCTTGACAAAGCTAAAGTTGCAACCATTTAATGATCACGGACCGCCAAAAGCGATGTCAGCGACATTGATTGCGAACCGCGACACAAGGAGAAGAGCTAAAGCGGGCGAAGAGTCGACATCGCAGCGAAATTACGACCTGGGAGCAAAAAGAGTGGGAAGGAGGAATTTGGTTGCAACAAAAATGCGGGGTTGGAGCCAGGAAGAAAAAGAATGGGTGACAAAAGATGTTGCGACATCACCGTGAAGAGATCGCGATATACAGTGAAACATGTGAAGAAGTGAGACCATCAACACAAGCTGCGACCAGAAATCAGGAAGGTCACAACATGAAGCCATCTTATACCATGAGAAGGTGGTACTTAACCTAAGCTATTTGTTACCTTCCGGAAATTTGGAAAAAGAAAAAGAGAAATTCATCAACAACTGGCAGCGAAGAAACTTGACGAATGGTCGACTACAAATTAGGTCGCGACCATTGATCAAGCGATTCTGAAGCGGTTCTGATGAGACATAATGAGTGCGACTAATCCTGGCATAAGTAGGAGGAGAAATCGATGTCCTTGACATCAGCGAAGTCGCGACAAAGAAAGCGATGTTGGGCTTTTTCTTTGGAAATTCACGGAACATGCTTTTTTAAGTTCATTGATTATTTTCTGGTATAAATGAACGACATGAAGATAGTAAAGTAGTTTAAAGTCTTCACTACCAGAAAAAGAGGAAATGAGGAGGGACCTCGGTGTTATAGTTTAAGTAGATTTTATATTTCTTTAATTTTAGTTTATTTCTTTTACGGATTTGAATCTGCTGAAATTGTCTTGACAGTAGAAATTGAATTTATTTTGTTATTTTCTTGGTATTACTACAGAAAATTTATGTAAAGCTAGTTTAAAATTTAAGATTCATTTCTTCTCGAGTTTGTTCACACAATTACGGTGGGTGTACGTGATCGGTGCTCCATTTCTTAATTAGCAATGCAATAATCGACCATTTCTCTTTGGATAGATTTATGTTTAGTTACAGTCTTTCACTTTTAGCAGCACAAAATCACACAGGAGAACCTTATTTTGGGTTAGGTTTCATAACAATTGATGTAGTTTTTGAATTGATAAGTTCTTTCCCAATGGTAGTACCTAGCCACGGTTGAGGAATGTGTACACTCTGATATCCGGGGATGCCACCTGCTGTGTACGACACGACGGAGATTCTGAGGCGAGCATTCTAACTACGGAATGTTAGACTACCATTGATGAAGCTGGCGAGCACGGAGTTCATTTGATAAATCCCCATTTGGCTCATAATTGAAGTTGGAAGGTGCCATTTAACAATATAAATAATCGAGAGAGTTCACCATGATCTAAGGTAGTTCTAACCGTGTTAGCCTGTCGAGAAGAGAGGACGAGACTTCCATGAATGCGGGAGGGTTGAGCCACCAATTAAGTGATGAAGGTAGAGAAGCTTTGTGAAGAATCACAAGGAAGGAAGAAGAGCAAGGAGGCTCTGTGTCAGCTTGAGAATGGGTGAAGTATTGAGAGAGAAAAAAAATACCTAGATCTTGCAAATTTGAATCTGTGAAGTATTTGGTTGATCTTGTCTTCGAGAGAAGCAAGGATATCTCTAGCCTTGGTGAATATGGAGAGATCCAATTCCAATATTTAAGAAATCTTGGACAAAACCAGATTCATACACAGAACAGAGCAATGTACTTTAGTCTTTGAAATTGGTACATTTCCTTTGTTTCCTTGATAGTTTAAGTTTATCACGAGCTGATTCAAATCCATTCATAGATACAATTTATTTTATTCATTTAAGCTTTGTTTTGTGTTGAAATAATGTTATTCAATATTTTTAATTTTTGTTGTTTGGATAAAACTCCACTTATGAGGTTTCTTCTGCAGACTCGAAAGAGTATGGAATTTTAGTAGTTAGGATAGTTGATCTTTAGTCGTTTATACTTAATCTCTGTGGGTATGATACCTAGACTTACATTCAGATTTTACTACTTGTATGACTGTGCACTTGCGGTGTCATGAACTTGACCCTTATTTTAAATCATGAGCACATTAAGAGAATATTATTTTATCAAGCACACTTATCAGAAGTGACTTGATCTGCGAGAGAGTGTAGACTCTTGTAACTATGTGTTAATTTGAGGGGTTTTTAGTCTACTGTATATAGAAAGAAATGAGCAAGTTTTTATGGGCGCCGTTCTTGAGGATTGAAGAATTAAATATATCAATGATACACGATAGCGAAAGAGGAAATGCTAATTTGGACATTTATAAAAGAAAAGAACAAAGAAAAAACGAGTTTTCAAGCGTTGGCTACATAACCAACGATCTTTAACAAGCCATGTTGAAAATATTTTTAGTTTGAAACAATCTAATAATAAAGTATGTTTATATTTGGAAACCCTTTAATGCATATGAAATAGGATTGGAGAGGCGATTCAACGAATATGATTGGAAAGAACACTCTCGAAGCTTAAGAAAAGACAAAGAGGAGCGAGAAGGCAGCGGCTATGGCAAATGAGGAGGAGACACATGACAGACGGAGGAACAAGGACTGTGACCGGAAAGGCCTCCCGAAATTCTTGACCTGATGGAGGATTTCTAGGGGCACAGTATTCGGAAAAGAGTATTCTCTGATGACCCTCTCATGGATGCAAATAACTTGAACTAAAGCCAACCTTGATTCTGATGAGTGCGGCATCGAGTTCATTGGTCACCCGCGAAGACCCAAAGCGAGCACACGGGTAGATTTCTTAGGATGGCAATCGGTGAAGCTTAATGGTGTGAGACCCCGGAGGTGATAAGAGTTGCATCCTCTTCCCATTTTCTTTAAGAATGCAATAGTAAGGCCTTGAATCGTTACTATATGGTTTAGTTGATGCCTGGGAAAGAGAGTTGGTAGAGAAGCATACTTGAGCGGGTTCTTTCCCCATCTCTCCATCTGAGAAGGAGAAGGAGGAAGGAGATAATAGTGTTCCAACAAAGGGAAGATAAAGAGAGGCTGTGTCTGGCTTTGGAGGAGAAGGTCGAGAGGATTCTTGAAGAGGTGCCCTATCATGGAATTGATTTAAAGGCTTGGATGGATATAGTGTATCATGCCTTAAATGATATCAAAGGGTATTATTGATGCTTCTATTTGTGGAGCATTCAAGCGAAAAGTGTAAAGAAATTTAGAATCGATAGAAGACACCGACGGAAATGCAATAAAGCTCCATCTGAGTTTTCAAGGGGTAATGAGGAGGAAAAGGGTGTCAGTGAACAAGGAATGACAACCATGGAGCAAAGTTAGATGCCATAATGCATGGGATGGACAAGCAGGAGAGAAAAATGCACCTTACAACTCATGAGAAATAGGAGCGGTGGAAAGAGACTATATGAAAGAAGTGTTGATCAATATAGCAGAGAAGAAGATACTTATGAGGTCTGAGGAGGTTAAGTATTGAATGAACCAAGAAATTGCATTTCAGTAAAATCCTATTTTGCCCACACATTACAATCCAGCACTAAGGAACCATGAGAATTTCTCATATGGTGGAGGGGAGCCTTCTGAGGAGCTGGGCATGGACGAATCCTGCAACAGGATATCGGCTGAGGTTCCAGCGGCACTCCCGGGGAGAAGGCGAAATGATTATCGGGTCAAAGGAGGACTCAACCATTTGAAGAACAAATGCTGCGATTCATGGGGAGACAACAAGAGGCCATTGATTCCATGAACATAGCGCATCGACTTAGGCTTTCAGAGTCGATACTGAGTGTTTCGAATACAGTAAAAACCCTGGGTGAAAAACTTGGAGACACAAGTAAGAACAGTGGCCACTGAATAGTACCAATCGAACAGTACATTCTAATGACAGCACTCAAAAGAATCAAGGCTGCATTGACAATTCGATTTAAGAAGTGGGAAAAGGATATAAGCGACGAGGAAGGGAAAGAAAGGAAAGAAGAGGCGAGAGCGGAACAAAGAAGAGGCTGGAAGGGAAGGAGAAGAGCACCTGTTGAGCGGCTGAAGTAAGTAATGGCGGCTTGAAGGAAGGAGTACGACATACACACCACGATAGTGCCATTTCCATGGAGGCTTGAAGGGAAAAGGAAGAAACTTTCTAAATTCTTAGACATTTTCCGAAGAAGATGAAATCGTAATGTATCCAGTGCTAACGGAGGTGATGACCAAATGCCTATTTATGCAAAATTTCCTGGAAGGAAGATGCAGAGGCGAGAAAGGAAGATCGGCGGAGGGAATAGTGAACTTGACCGCTGCAGTCTGGGTTATGATCGCTCCCGAAGCAAAAGAGGACCACAGCGGTTTACCGTTCCCTGCTCCGTAGGGAAATATATAAATTCAAGAAAGCTTTTATGTGATTATGGCGCTAGTATAAATTTGATACTATCGGTTGTCTTGAAGGGTAGTTTGGAGAACTTACTGGCGGCAATTACATTGGTGGCTGATAAATCAATGGTACAATCGGAGAAGGCATTCTTGAAGATGTCTGTCAAGGTTGGGAAATTCATTTCCTAGTGGTTTTGTTATCATGAAGATGGAAGAAGATTTAAAGTTCTTTGTTCAATGGGAAGACCTTTCTTAGCAAGCTGGGTATACCGATAGATGTACGAGAAAGGTAGGCGACTTAGGGTGGAAATTAAAGCGTGCACTTTAATATTAATAGGAGTTTGGAACATCACCGATATAGATGCAAAAGTTGTATGGCTATAGGGAAGCAATAGCCTTCTCAATCATGAATTGAATTCTGATTATCCTTGACATTCCTGTCGATGAGTGAGATTAATTTTGATATCTTGAGAGTCTTGTTGTGAAATCTTTGCCTTGATTTGTGCAACAAAGGTCTCGAGCATAACAAAGGTCGATTGATGGAAATTATGCAGCGAGAAACAACAAATTGAGCAGAAACTAGTGCGAAGGATTAACATTTAAAGAATTGCCCGATCTCATTTGGGGAAATATGAGTTTTAGAACCGAGAAAAGAAAACCAGTTATCATATCGTGAATTCTGGTGAAATTTGAAGAATAGAAGGATTCATGGAAATTCACGAAAGAAAATACAAGGAAGCGGTGCTTGATCAGTGAGGATGCGGTATCGACCCCTCCATTTGCATGCACAAAATATTGCTAATTGATAACGCAAAAACTTCTATCTAGCATCAAAGGAGGTTGAACCCAGTGATGAAAGAAAATGTCAGAAAAGAAGTTCTGAAATGGTTAAATGCAGGTTTATACTTATATATATTGAATATATTTCTTGGTAAGCCAATGCATGTGGTTCCAAGAAAATTGGATTCTTGTGATCGTGAAATGAAAAGAATGAAGACGATTCCCTACAAGAGCGTAATGGATGGAGGGTGTGTATTGACTACCGAGAAAATTGAATCTTGCAGCGAAAGGATCATTTTCCCTGCCCATTAGATCTTTGGATAGGTTAGCGGGACACCCTCGCTTTTGTTTTCTTGATGGATACTACGGATACAACAAATTATTACACGGGGATCGGAGAAAACTACTCTACATACACATTGATACACTTTATTTTAGGAGGGAGATACCATTTGGTTTGTATAAGTATATATGATGCCTTCCAAAAAGATGCATGATGTCTATATTTTTCGATTTAGAAGAAGTTATGGAGATCTTCATGGATAGTTTACGATGTATGGATCCGATTTTGAGCCGGTGCTGCCTGCGCTTGAGACCAGTGATTGCTTCAAGGAGTGGGAACAGAATCTAGCTACGGGTGGGAAAAATGTCGACTGTAGTTTACGAAGGAGGAGATTGTCTTGGGGCACGTGATTTACTGTGAGGCCTTGAGGTAGACCCAGAAAAGTTTCAGGTATAAAAATCTGATGCCACCCACTATCTGGTCGAGGATTAGAGAGTTTTCTGAACATCTGCTGGTTCGGAGAGATTTGTATGAGACTTCTCAAAATTCTTAGACCATTTATCGATTCTTTTGGAAAGATATAAGTTACATTTTGATGAATCTACAGAAGGCTTTTGGAAAGTAAGTGGAGACTAGTTGAAGCTCCCATCTTGTGGAAAAAGCCATGTTAGACGAGGAGAATTTGAAATCATGTGTGATGCCAATGATTTGCAAATGTGAGGACTTATTGGAATGAAAAGATGAAAAAGTGTTCGAGGCCATATATCACTATGCTGAATAAGGCCTTTAATGAAGCTCGAAAGTACTCTACTATTGAAGGAGATCTTGTAGTATTAATGTGAAAATTTTAGGCCATCATTTTGGGGTCCCATGTTGTATACACACCGATCACTGCAACAATTAAATATCTAATGACAAAAAGAAAGAAGCAAGCAAAGGCGATAAGAGTTGAATATTGTTATTACGAGGTGATTTAAATAAAAGACAAGAAGGGTTGTGACAATGTGATAGCTGATCACTTGTCAAGAGTGGAGAAACCCAATGTACAAGAATAAGAAAGAGAAATAGCAGAAAATTTTTCAGATAAACAGTTATTCTAACTATCACTCCAAACACCTTGGTATGCTGATATTGTGAACTTCTTAGTTTGTGGAATTATGCCACCATAATTCAGCTACCGTGAAGAAAAGCTAGTGGCGGTAGGTACTACATGGGATGACCCACGTATTGTTTTAAGAGGGCTGATCTTATTATAAGGAGATGTGTACGAGAAGGTGAGGCAAAAGCAAGATTTTTACAAAGTGTGAAATGCATCGCCCATATGGAGGACATTTGGGGAGAATAAAACAACCACAAAGATCTCCCGATCGGGATTTTCTTGTGCACTACTATTTTTAAGGACTGTTTTGAATGGGTGAGATTATGTGATCAATGCAAGAATGGAAATATCGGCAAAGGCATGAGATTCCCTATGAGAATCAACACAGTGGTGCAATTGTTTGATGTATGGGGAATGGATTTTATGGGGCCTTTTCCCGACTACATTTGGGAAATATATACATACTCATTGTGGATTATGTATCAAAATGAGTTGAGGCAGCAGCTTGTCGAAGAATAGTGCGATACGGTTGTGGGATTTTACAAAAATATTCTCAGAGGGTTTGGGGACACCAGAGAAGTATAATGAGTGATGGAGGGACATTTTGCAAAAATAAGGTGTTTGATAAAATCATGAAAGCGGAATGGTATCAAACACATTATGAGCCTGGCTTATCACCCTTAAACAAATGGGCAAGCTGAGTCCACGGGAGATGAAAATTCTAGAGAAGGCTGTATTCCGGCCTGCAAGAGATTGGTCTTTGAAACGATGATGCACTCACAGGCATACATGACTGCTTCCTTCCATTGGAATGTTCCATAGTTTCTATATTTTTGGAAAACCTGTATCATCTACCTCTTGAGCTAGAATATAAAGCTATGTGGGTAGTAGAAGCTAGATTTGGATTTCAAAGTACGCTAAAAAGAAGAGAGACTACTCAGTTAAATGAATTGGAAGGAATGATGAACAAAACCTTTATGAAATAGTGCGAGAATCTACAAAAGAAAACAAAAGCCAACATGATCAGCGAATTTTGAGGAGAATTAAGAGCGAGAGATCAGGTCTATTATTCAACTCGAGACTAAAGACTCTTTCTAGAAGCTTAATCAAATGGAGTGGACCTCACGATGGTATCAAACACACGATTTGGGCGTACGGCACTTAGAGCACCAAACATTATGCTTTTCCTTGCCTTTTTATGGAGGGGAGGAAATGTGTCATGAGGAGTTCAAAGTAATGGTCGAGACAGCTTTTCTGTAGGAGAAAGCAATTGGAAGATTAACCCTTAGTTAGATGAAGAATTGAAAAACGAACAATGGCATCGTAGTCCATTCAAAAGACTAAAAATTGAGGCGCTTTGTGGAAGGCAATCCACATCTGTTTTAAGTTTTCTTGTTATCGTTTATAAATTTTGTGTTTAAATTTCTACTTGACTAATAAATTGATTTTATATTTATGAAAAGAGTGAGTAAATATTTTGTTGTTATTTTCTTGAGACCGATGAAAGATGAAATGCCAGAGGAACATCTGCGATCAAACTTCAATCGACATAAGAGACAAAGAGACGTATACTCTTCTTGATTTTTTATTCAGAATTTTACGATACGATGGCATGATTGAAGTTTGGGGAGAAAGGCCTATTTTGTTTTAATTGGTTAAATTTTGAATGTGATGCATAGTGGATGGTTTTGTTGAATATTTGCATGATGAAGATTGGTGAGTTGGAGTTATCTTGATGATTGGATTTTGAATAAAATTGAAAATGCAATTTGATTGTTACAGGAAGACCTAAAATTTTCTGGTCGCAACACTAATCCCAAAAGTTGCAACCAAGAATGCTGGATGTGGAGACAATAAAACAGAAAAAAAAGTTGAAGCCGAGTGGGCGGGGTCACGACGAAATAAGCGAGGAAAGAAGAAAGTTGTGACATCAAAAATTCCTTGTATTGACCACATTCCAGGTCGCAACAAAAATCCTGAAGTTGCGACCAGAAAAGTCCAAAACTCAATAAAGTAGGATTTTAAACCTCTCATTTTGGGGCATCCCAGCATTAAAAATAAAATTCATTGACAATCATTAATTAAGAGGCTAAATATTTAATGTCGCGACTCCCATATCGCAATCATGACATTAAACCAGTGATACATTCTACTTCAAATTCATTAGCCTGGTCATCCCAACCTTTCCACTTCTACATCTATCTTTTTGAAATTGTGGAAACCTAGAGCAGAGAGAATAAGCGATACCGCCATAACTCTTCACTAATGACGGCACATCGAGAGGCGTCGAAAATCTTAATGGGTGATGTCCAATAATCATGCCGAACAATGTCGAGGCGAGTAGAAGAATCTGACGGAAACTCAACCTCAGGAAGATAGAAATGTTGAAAAAGGGAACAACCGGAAGGAGGAGGGAGCAACACGAGAAAGAAATACGAAGAAAGAAAAAGGACTTCGTACAAGAAGCAAAAGAATTGTGGAACAAAGAATTGTTGGATTGATTTTCCTTTGTTGAATGAAAAATTTGATTGTGGATAATTAGATGTTTATTGATGGATGAACATGAGTTGAGAAATTTTGTTTTGTGAAAATCTCATTTTTATGTTTAGCATGAGAAAGGAATAAATGCGTGTCTGGTAAGCGAGGTCAAATAAACAGTGCTGTTCTTTCCCCGAGAACAAAATTTCGGGAAAAGAATAAGAGTGAAAATTATTAAGCGGAAATTAGGAATGCAGCCTGCATTGTTTAAATTCAGTATAGATTGCATAAATTGGAAATGGTTATTCTTGATGGAACAAGTACTTGGTTTGGAGGAAGGAATAGTGTGAAATGAATGATGAAATAAGTACAAGTCTTGGAAAAATAAATAAACTTAATTAAACAAAAATATGAAACTTTGAGAGGTAGGAACATCTTAAAAATTCGGGATTGAGAGTCCATAGTCCTAGAACTTGTTAAGATTATTGATTGGTGAAATCTTGGGTGAAATCAGTAATAAGAGTGATAGGAGAGCCATCCTTGGCCAGTTTGAGCTTTTAAGCCTACCTACCGATATATGCTAAAAGACTTGTATTCTCTAGTTCTTTGTTTTTGAGCAAAATAAGCCTTATTTCTTCAATAAATGACAAAGCTGAAAACCTAAATTCCTTCCTTGCAATAATCACGCAGCAAAAGAACGAATTTGCTCCAGTTTCACCCGATGCAGAAAAAGTCTCTATATAAAAGAAGGAAACAAGTTTGAGGAAAAATATTTCCAAATTTTTACATGAAGAATGTGAAGAAGTAAGGTCAAATAAATGAGTGAAAAATAAGTTTGTCTTGTGGCCTATTTTCATGAACAATTAGCTCGTAGGGGTGTTTTAACACCTAGTATACTAATAACCTGTAGTATGGGAGTTGCTAGCCAGTTCTACAGAAGTAATAGAAAGCCTAAGAAGACAAAACATTGCACTATTCCCAACCTTAGAAAACAAAAGCAAAAGAGTTCAAGAACAAAGGAACCTGCCTGAAGAAAGTGCATATGGAAATTGAAATTCCATAAAAAGAATTCAAAAAGATGAATTAGGCTAAGATTGTGAAGAATTAACAAATCTGAAAGAAGAAAGGGTGAAAGCTGAAAATGACAAAGCATAGAAAATGTGGAAGCGGGTGATTTGCAGCAAATTTTCCCATTATCTACCAATTACCTAAGCCCAACATTACAGCTTTGAGCTTGATTGATCTTGAAGGTTAGATTTCATTAGTGGAGATCGATATGAAAAACAAGCCTAGGACTTTGACAAACAATCCAAGAAAACTCCAGAAGATTAACTAAATCCAACTTAATGAAGATGAAAAGTTGAAGACACACTTTTACATACAGAGGCAAGACTGTTGGATAAACTATTTAAATACATTATTTCACCAGAAATTTGTGATAGAAGTATACCATTTCTTATTCTTGAATGAAACTGGAAATTTAAAACAATCTTTGGCATCTCTTATTTCAGTTAGAAGGTGGAATGAGAAGGCGTGGTATGGATCGAAGAAAAGTGATAAACTAAAGAAAATTTTAGCTTATTTATTTGTTTGAGATAAAACAATTCTTTCTTTTATTTGCTTGGGAGACGAAACAAAATGTTAGGATTGGGGGGGTGATGAGTCGAAACTCATTAGATTTTAATCCATTTTACAGTATATTCTGATTAAATGTTGATTTATTCTGAGAAATGTGGATCTTTTACTCAAATCTTTGCGAAAATGTAGCAAAGCTAAAATTTCGGCATAAACCGGAAGGGCCAGACTTCTGACGGAGGTGAAGTCGCGTGAAAGCAGGGTCGCTGACAGGGAAGGCTTAGTTGTTAGTCAGTTCCAAGTCACGACATCACCAATTTCATGCTTTAAGGAAGAAATAGAAGTCCTAAACAAGTAGAGTGTCGTGACTTGAAGAAGAAGTTGAGACAAGAAAGGAATATTTGGCGGGACTAAAGGAAATATCGAAAAGAAATCGAGATCGCGACATCACTTTCGATGTCACGACACCAACGAGGAAGCAGGCGAGGTGAGCATCAGTGTCGTGACGTGGATAAAATCAATGAAGCCACGAGAGAGGTCTTAGCGAGAAGCAAGAAAGAGCGTTTGCAACTAGTTTTAAGGTTCCAATTGAAATTATGAAGGCATCTTTGTTTAGGTAAGTGACATGAAAGCGAAGCGAAGTCTTGACAAGAAAACTAAAGTTGCAACCATTTAATGATCCACCAGTATAAGCGATGTGTCGCGACCCATTGATTTAGGTCGTGACACGGAAGAGCTAAGCGAGCGGCAAAAGAGGTGCGACATCACCTTGGTCGCGACTGGGAGAATCAAGTGGGAAGGAGGAGATTTGGTTTACGCAACAAGAACTGAGGTTGCGACCGGAAAAGAAAAAAAGAAATGGAGCAGCAAAGAAGGTCGCGACATCACCATGAGGTCGCGACATACAGATGAACATGTGAAGAATTTGAAGACCATCTAACACATATTGTGACGAAATAAGGATCTGGCTGTGAAGCCATCTTATAAGCGAAGGTAGTGCATGACCTAAAAAAGCTATGTAGCAACTTCAGAAGCTGGGAAAAGAAAAGGCAAAAGAGTGCGTAAAATCATGATGTCGCGACATCAACTTATGAAGAAACAACGAGCAAATGGTCGACTACAAATTAGGTCACGACCATTGATCCGCTTGATTCCCTGAAGCGGATTTGCGTAGAATGATGAAGTGTGACTAATCACGTATGGCGGGGAGGAGAAATCATGTCAGCGACATCAACTTGAAGTCAGCGACAACCAGTGGTATGGGCTTTTTCTTTGGAAATTCACTTGGAGCCTTTTTTGAGGATTAGGTGATTTCTTTTTCTGAGTATAAATGGTGGCATGAGAATAGTAAAGTAGTTTAAGTCTTCTTCACCCCAGGAAAAGGGGAAATATGAGAGGGACTAGATTAATATAGTTTAAGTAGATTTTTACATTTCTTTAATTTAGTTTTATTTCTTTTTTAAGTTTGAATACATGGCATGAGAGGCGAGTAGAAGATTTGGATATTATTTTGTTATTTTTCTTAGATATTCTTGCAGAGAATTTATGGAAGCTAGACAAATTTACGGAATTCATTCTTTCGGTTTTTATTTGCTTAATTCTTGTTAGGTGTCGTATTCCGGTGCTCCATTTCTTAATTCGCAATGCAATAATGGAGCCAGCTTTCTTTGGTTAGATTTACATTTGAATTCTGATCTTTCTGCACAAATCTGAGAGAACCTTGCAGGTTCGGTTTAACTTGAGTGATGTCATTTTGAATTGATAAGTTCCCAATGATAGTACCTAATACAGGTTGAGGAATGTATCTTGCTCGATATCAGGATGCCTGCGCGTGACACGAGACGGAGATTCTGGCGAGAGAGTGAGGAAACGATGTACTAGATATCTTCGGCTTATTGATGACCTCTTGAGGCTTTGAGAGTTCATTTGATAAATCCCCATTTAAACCATAATTGAAGTTGGAGGATTGTATTTAACTCTAATCTATAAATGTCGGAGAGTTCTTTTATACAATCTAAGTGGGATTTCTGCTGTGTTGGCTTAGATCTAATAATGTGAGGAAAGGGAGACGAACCCATAGAGAATCTGGAGAGTTGAGCCACCAATTAAAGTGGTAGAAACTTTGCGAAAATCTGAGAAGGAAAAAAGCAAGGTCACCTTTGTCAGCAGGGGAAATGGGTGTAGTATAAGAGAGAAAAACCATAGATCTTGCAAGAGAATTTACGGAATCTGTGAGTAGTGGTTCGATCTTGTCTTGAGGAAACAAGGATATCTATTGAGTGAATATGGAGAAATCAATTCCAACAATTAGAAATCTTGGACAACAGGATTCATGGAAACGAGCAATGTACTTTAGTCTTTGGAATTATTTCATGTATTTCATTGATAGTTTCGTTTCTCTGGGAAGCTAGTTCAAATCCATTCTTTTATGAATCTGATTATTTTTATTCGTGTTTACTTTTGTTTTAAGCTTAGTTTGACAATATTCAATAGTATAGGATCTTTAATTTTGTTGTTTGGATAAAACTTTCACTATAGGTTTAGTCAAATAGTATGAAGTGGTACAGTAGTTGGGATAGTTGATTCTTTAATTAATTTACTTTTATCTACGTGGGAATGATGCACAGGCTTACATTCAGATTTTCTTGTATGACCTGTGCACTTGGAGTCATAGACTTGACCCTTATTTAAAATCATGAACACATTGAGTACATTATTTATCAACACTTATCCAAAGTGACTTGATGCAAGAAGAAGTGTAAAGCTCTTGTAACTATGATACATTTGAGGGTTTTAGTCTATATAGAAAAGATGAACATGCCATGACAAACGATGCATCGAAATTGCCCATGGACCTACTTTCACGAGATATTCTACATGACCAATCCCATATCCCGAAGTCCTCCTTGTGACTCCCTCACATTGTCTACCTAAAGCCGAATGCGAGTAAAATATCTTTTTTATTTCTTTCATACCGTGCACTCACACCCACACCACCTACTTTTCTTGGTTTCCACGATTAACAAATGCATTATTCCATTCTCAAACACACATGCCAATATATCATTACATATATTAACAAAATTTACATACATGCTGCCACATGTTATTTAATTCATTAATAACATCAAAATTAACTCGCTAGAGCTAATTACAATTCATTTTCAACACACACGATTATATTTTATATATAATTCCACATCATGTTAACACATTTAATTACATGTATTAACATATTAATTCTCTTATATTCAAGCCATTCTTGCTAATATATTTACGTAAATGTATTAACACAATTAATTCCATAATTCATATTATTGATTCTAATCAATATACACAATTAATAGCAGACCTGAATTAATGAGCCTGAAGCCGATTCGTTTTAGATCACTTTGCACGTATCATAAAAATTTTCACACCAAAAATCACATCACTATTCACGTGAGCAGTGCAAGAGCCCTCGGGTTGGCCTTTGTACCACGACTAACTTCTTCCTAACTCTAATGGGGATTTTCTCAGCAGCTCGGTTCAAGAAGCTTTTGAGACCCCGAAACCGCGATAAATCGACCTCGGAACAATCCCCGGCCATTTGCATGGCTCTTAGCAAAATACTTACAAGTAGAAGCGATCACCACTTGGAATGGAGCTCACAAATCGATGTCCTGCATTAGCCCTCGCAGCGTAGATTCGACTTTGCTTCTTGGTCGTCAGTAGAGAAGCCAGTCCGATGACACGATCTAGAGAAGGAGCTCTCTCTCTCTCTCAAATATCAAATCCTATGCCTTTGCCCACCGTTCTAGCCCCTTTGCCCTTTTTTTGTGTTTTGGAGAAGATATATTCTTCTTTTGTCTTTTATTCATTAACATTTCAATTAATTCCATCTATGTCCATTTTTCTTGATTTTGACACCAGCACAATCCTCGGCCCCCGTCCATCGTATAAACTCACCCATACAACATGTCACATGGGTACATATCAATGGTGACTTTTGTCACTTTGTCACAGTAATATATCACTGCAAACCCGTTCTGGCACCCGACACACAGTGCCTCGAAAAACATGAAATTTTGATTGTCTCAGAATTCGACGAAATTGGACGTAGTAAATTTGGGTTTTCTTGACGATTCAACTATAATCCGTTTCGTCATGGAATCCTAGAAAAATTTCGGATTTTACGAAATAGCCCATTTTACCATTTTCGAGAAAATTATATTTTCTGGGGTTCATGAAGTCGTCTTCCCAGACATTCTTTGTACTTGGAAAGGGGGATCCCGAGGCAGGGTGAAGGCAATGCCCGATGTTGTATCCTCCTACCCGAGTAGAGGTGTGTCGAAGGCGGGAGCCAGACTGAGATAGCGCAATGGGAACAGAGGCAAAGAAACAGACAGGCCAGTGTGTTTTTGGATACAAAATTTTCTGTTCCCGACCCAGCCTAAAAGCCGGATGGTCAGACGAAATCAAAATCTTTCAAGGCAAAAAAGACCGGTGATTTACGGCGGAATTGGACCCATGTCTGGCCGGGGCCATATTGGGCGAGACCACCGATTGGCTTGGGTTTTCGGACCAACAATTTGTCTTGACCCGATACTAATTCCAGAGCTGGTGAATTTGTGCAGGATCGAATGAATTTCTTGCACTCTCTGCCTCATAATTTACTCACTCTTGCAAATCGACGTCTGATGGTGTCCCAGCGACAACCACACATTCCATGATTTACAATGCGTGCATGGAAATGAGGTTATGTCATGCAGCAGAATGTTTTCCATGCCCATACCAGGTCACTCCTTGAGCTCCTCACACATGCCTATGCCAAGTGTGGCAATCATCACTGGTAATGCCAAGGACACCCATATATCGAGCCTTTGTCAGCTCACCGACACCCAATGCAATTTTCCAATGGGTAACCCATATGAGTCAATCTCGACTACTATTACTCAACTCTAGGTCTAAGTGATAAAAATAGTAGTGTGTAACATAACTACAGCTTATCTGCAGATCTGTACACCCACAGAACTTTTCGAGCGAATAACCTTGTGGAATTACACTCTCACTATCTGAAATTTCGAATATCTCCGCGGGTCTCTTACACCCATATAGAAATTTAGGATATCTCCGTGGGTCTCTTACACCCGTACAAGACCTTTCACCTGAGAGGATTAACGACCCCCTTCTTTCTTCGCTCAACACACCTAAATTCTACTTCACTTTATGATTTAAGCCATGAGTTGTTTGTTGGACATATCGTCAAACACAGATCTCCTGCGTTGGTGAATAACCCATCTGTGCACTCACGCGACTTCGATGCGATGTCCTTGTGCACATGAATGCAATGATGCCAAGTCACATATCAATTCCAATGAAATAATACACAATTATATTTCATATAATTCAAAAAATCATGTTAAGACATCATTGTATATTCTTTATATCATTACCCATACACATTTTAGCCATTCAAATTCAAGCAATAACATGCAAAAGCAAAACACATGGACAAAATTTTCATTCCAACCAATGTCAGGACTTTTAACGGTCGATAGCAGTGTGGGCTGTCCATGGACAGCCCACCCCCCCTCATCAAAGCATCGGCTTCACTTCGTGGATTCAAATCCATGGCCATTTCCAGCCTCACAACACCCAAAACCATTTTCATGGCCTTTTAAACAAAGAATATCCAAGTAGGAGAAGACCCCTACCTCTCGGAGTTGTCAAAACTCCACAATATCAGTACCCGCACGTAGCTCTTGTAGTGGGGACCAACTTTATCTTATCTACTTCGGGAATGTGGACCACGTCGTTGGAAAACTTAGAGGAGTGAGGCTTCTCCATTCTAACTCTTATACTATAAGCTCTTGCTTCTTTCTCCTTCCTTCCTTCTCCCCAAGTTTGGGAGAAGATTCAATAAAGCAAGAAAATTCTAATTTTTGAAAAAGGATCAAAATGACAATTCCGGTCAAATCTGGAAATTTCTAGATCTCGGATAATGACGAAGCCAGACTTCATCGTTGAAATCGTCTCGCGAAATCTAGCTATTATGTATAATTTCGTCGAATTTCGAGACAGTTGAAATTTCACGTTTTTAAGGCACGAGAGTGGTCTTGGGACACTTAGCACAGTGGAATTGGCTCACGGTGTACCACACATGTCAGAATCGACATGATGAGTCAACATGGAGTAAGTGGGACCATGGAAAGATTGCATGGAATCATGTAGTGGATAGGAATCGAAGGGAGGAGATAAGAATGAATAAGGGATCCAAGCTACCAATGGTGGCCCGACATGACAGTGGCATGAGGGACAAGTCCTCTTGACCCCGATTCTCCCAACTGGTTTGGAAAGAGGAACGAAGCCGAGAAGAAGAAGAAATTTAGAGGGAAGTCTACCTTCCTCTAGAATTTCTCGGTGATCGGTAAAGTAGGATCTCAACGAGACAGAGCGAAGTTGGTCTACGGCAAGGCTGCTGCGTGGTATTGATGTTGGCGGTTTGGGCGCACTCAGAGGAGTCTTCCGCACAGATGTTCTTTGACAGCAGAACAGTTTAGGCGACCAGCAATTCGGCTGCAAGTTTTGTTCCAAGAAGTGAGCCGATAGCGATGTGAGTGGGCAGCCCCGCAGTACTGTTTTTGGGCTGCACAAAAGTCGGTTGATGTTAGTGTCCATGTGTTTTTAGCTGCATCTTCTTCCTGAGCAGACCAAGCTTCAAAAATGTGTTTGAAAATGATATGTTAATGCATCTTCAGTGTCTGTTGACTATGTTGTTTGAATGTCTGGTAAATGTATGAAGCGGATGAATGTCATCATTGCGCATTCGCATCACGCTTATGATGTGATTCTGCCACTGCTTTGTGAGATGTGATTGGTAACAATGTCTTTTGGGACTCGTCGATAAAGGCTCATAGTTCCGATCATAAAAACCAGTAATTAATGTGTTGGGCGAAGCTAAAAGAAGTGTCGCAGATGAAAAAGCCTAGAACAGGTGTGTGGAGACTCGTAATTTATTATCGGGGTCTTGTGGGTGTGAAAGGCCCAGATCGTGTAGAGACTCACAGTGTATCCCGAAAAGGTTTTGCATAGGCCTGAGAAGCCAGTACCTATTCGAAAGGATTTGTATGGGTGTTGGGGCCCATGTATCCAGAAAAATTGAGTGGGTGTAGAACATGAGTGTAAGCCGAAAAGTTCTATTGCCTAAAATAAAACACGTTATGTTATCACTTAAGGCTTAGTTGAGTATTAGAATTGAATGTGACTCGGGATTAGTTTTGAGTAACAAATTACATTGGGTGTTGGTAGTGAACGAAACTTTCGGTATATATAGGTGTCATTGGCATTACCGGTGACGATTGTCACACTTGGCACTGCAGGCGCGTGGCAGAGGTGGTGAGTGACTTGGTTCATGGGCATGGAAAACGTTTCATACATGATATAGATCGTCAATATACAAATTGTAAATTGTATGGGAATGTCATCGTCACCATTAATGCATGTGCATTTAAGTATGGGAGGCACCAAATAAGTACCTCAGGCATTGCTCACTCCGTGCATTAGGATCTGCTTTCGAGGTGCAGGCGTTAGGGAAGAGCTAGCATTTGTGATGCCCTATTTGAAATTAGTTGACAACGAATCAGCCCGCGAATATTAGGTGGATGTCGGGTAATCCGACTCACCCCATTGATCCCTTTCCCAAGACATTCCGGGACTTAACTTGAAAATGGGCTGAGTCTCCTTTGTATGGGGAGCTCTATGATGAGTCAAAAACTCATGAGATTGCAATACATTTTCTGGAGTTTATGTGGAATAATGAGTGAATTGTTTGCAAAAAAACTGAATATTTGAATTAAATTCCGATTCTTACGGAAATACGACGGAAGATCAAATTTGTAAAATGTGTCGGCCTGCGATTATAATTTAAGTCAAAAATGGAGCTGGGAAATCGCAGCCGGGAAGTGCGAGTTCGGCCAATTCAAGAGTCCGCGACCTCAACAAGAATTGGCTTTTGAAGAAGCTGAAGAGTGAATAAGTAGGCGTGACACACAACGGAAGGAAGTTGAGACAAAATATAACTGGTGAGAATAAAAGAAGCGATCAAATGAAGAAGTTAAATTTGTATCGCGACATTGTGCGGCTTGTCGGGACGCAAGCGAGATAAATGGCGTCGTGACCACCATGAGGTGTGGCGGGAGCTGACACAGAGCACGAAATGACGCCTCAAAGTAAAGGGAGTCTCAGCTAATTTTTGAAAGAAGGACACGTCTAATAACATATGACGTGTGCAGAATAACATCGAGTCTGGCAACATAAACTCCAAATCGAATGACGGGGTGATGAAGCCGAACCAGGATATCGCGACACCACTTTGGTTACCGCGGGCGAAAGCGCCATGGGTGGACATGGAGTCGTGACACTGATTGATTGCAACAAAGATTTTCAAAGAACTGTATGAACTGTAAGTATGACCAGTTAGAACCTTAAGAACGTGAAACGTGAATCGGAAGTATGAAGCGATGCGATGATGCGACACATGGGTTAATAAAGGTGAGTGACGTCCTTTAATTAATTAAGCTGCACATCGGTTGCGAGTTGCTCGATCAGCGGCGTCTTCGATGTATGACATCATTTGCAAAATGGAGATGGCGACATCATTTATTATACGGCGACATCACCTAGCGGAAGGATCTTTGAAGACAAGTCACTGCGACAATAAAGTAAAAACTTACGACATCAAAGAGCTCATAAGCATAACATTGAAGTCGCAACCTATGATTGATAGCGACCTAAAGAGCTTGCAAGGCGAAGGAATGTCGCCCGGCGCGTCATTGGTAATGAGTGACAACGATTTACAAGAAAAGAAGATCGCGGCGTCATTTGCGCGGTCATCGGATGAGGTGGTAAAGGCAAGTGCAACCCGGATAAAGCCGCTGCAGGGCGACGAAAAGCGAAGTCGCGACGTATGATTGGTGGCGACCTCCGAATCTGTCTGAAAGATGATCGCGTATGATTGAAGTCGCGACATCGAGCGACTCAATAAGCGAGAGCGGTGAAGTGGTCGCGGCGTGAAGAGATTCGCGACATCAAGTGAGGAATCACGGCAGGCTCGTCGTGCTTGACATGAACAAACAATGGGCGATTATTTTGCGAAATCCACAAATAGGTGCGCTCGAAGTTAGGGCCCAAGCCCTATCATCTGCAATTTACTTCTATTGAAGCCATTTCTTGGCGACCACCAGAGCGAGAGAGAAAGATCCAGGTAGCTGAGGCTCATTTCTTATTTTCTTCTTTTTCTTATTTTTTTAGTTTGTTTCATTTTGTCGTTGGGCATTAGGTAGATTTTATTTTTATTTATGGTTGAATGATTAGCTTGTTAAAAGCGAGGAAAATTTGATCTGAGGAATTCATTCATTTCAAATATCAGTTGTTTGAAGTTGAGACAATTAAGATTCGGACCTCAGTTACATCGTCTGATGGATATTTTTATCCAGTTATATCTTATGGCGTGTGTAATCGTGTTTAGAAACCATTTCCGACGAGCAAACTTTGTTGTTAAATTTATCTTTCACTGCGAGAATAAATTCGGTGTTATTGAACTTTGACTTGAAAATATCTTTTCTGAATTTATGAGTTTCGTAATTGATTCAATATGGGTGTCTTTGCTGCAGTTTTGTCTTCTTTAGCCTTCTTTCACACGATTTTCCGGTGATGAACAATTTTCTCAAAGATGCATTAACCTAATATTGGAGATCTAATGAGCTTTGTGAGTTTATTTAGATGGAAATCCTCGACTCACTTGAGAATCAAGAATGAGTTGAATGAATTATCAATTAAACAATGATTTCACCCCTCAATTCGAACAATGATTCTAATCCGAGTGTTATTTGAAATCTAATAAAGGAAAGGATGAACTATTATTCTAATTTAGAGGAGGAGAAACCGGTAAAGTAAACATGCTATACCGCTGTCTTGAAGACTATAGGTTTATAGTCACGTTCACAGGTATTAAGTATTGAAAAAGAAAAATATCGAACAAAGGCAACACCAGTTAAAAGTAGTTGGTGTGGTTCATGAAGCAAAGTTATAAAAAGTACTCTGCGAGAAATTGATTATTCACAATAGTAGTGAAAAGATTCTTCACTCAATGTTTCCTTTAAAAGATAATAGTTCGATCCAGTTATTTTCATTACTATTCTTTATTCTTTATTCTTTAAATTTCAGTTTATTTGTTATTCATTCACATATCTTAGACTTGTATATTTTAAGGCTTCTAAGCTGATTTCAATTGCCGTTTTAAAGTCCAAATAGTGTGAAATTAGTTAGTCGGGAGTAGTTGATTGATGATTCTTAGTACAGGATGTCTGCGTGGGATCGATATGCGGACTTAAATCCATTTTATTACTTGTTAGACATGCTTGCGGGATCTTGGATCAAAAGCGGAAAGAAATTTATCTAATCTTAGGCCGATTTTAAATGAGTATAATTGCTCAAAAATATAACAAGAACTAAGTTTTCATATGGCGTTATTCTTTGAGGATTGAGTGATAGTCCTTTGGTAATGGTGTCATAAATTTGGCATATATCTTTAGTTCTACCCAACAAGTTTTATAGGCGCCGTTCTTGCAGAGTGATCGAAAGGAATTTAATGAATTAATGTTCGAATGAAGGAAATGCTAATTTGGACATTTAAGAAAAAGAACAAAAATATTTTTCAAAGCGTGGTTATTTTAGCCACTAACCTTTAATAAATATATTCAGAAAATAATATTTGTTGGCTTGACCTTAATCATTAATATGATATGTTTTGATTTCGGGAGGAAAACTTTGAGTAAATGGGGAAAACGAGAACAAGCACGATGCGATTCAGCTGAATCTTGAACGACCTCGGAAGCTTGAAGGGAAAAGAACGAGAAAGGCTGGAAAACTTCGGCTAATGGCGGATGAAAGCAAGACCGGACTAGAGGACAAGAGGCAGTGGCAAAGGCCTCCCGATCAAGTACAATGGGACTTTGGAGACCTATTATTCGGGATAGATACTCTGTAATCAGGAACTGACCCTACAGTTGATGCAAATAATTTGACTGAAGCCAGCCATTGTTTACAATGGTTCGGCACTGAGTTCTTGGTCATCCCCACAGAAGACCCAAATGGCACACTGGGAAGGGTTTCGGGATGGCAAAAAACACAGTGGAGTTAAGATGAGGTGAGACCGGAGGGTCATGCGTGCATTGTTCACGTTTTTCTCTAAGAGATACAAGCACATGGAATGAATCTCACTATATGGTTTACGATGACTTGGGAGGAGCTTGTGTAGAAGCGCTACTTGGTGAATTCTTCCCCCCATCACTCACCTCGAGAGAGAAGGAGGAGATAATTGTGTTCAATGGGAAGATGAGCCTTTGTAGCATGTGAGAGATTTAAGGTTCTTGAAAAAGATGCCCGATGCATGGAATAGACTTGAAGACCAGAGATGGACTGGCATAGTGTATCATGCGCCGAATGACATCTAAGACGTTTATTGTTCTTCGCATCTTTGTGGAGCATTCAAGCGTGGAAGTCTTTGAAGAGGCGGGAGATCGATTAGCGAGGACATTTGGCGAAATGCCAGTATGAGGCATCACGTCAGGTTTTCAAGAGTAATTGACGGAGGAAGAGGAGTCATGGGTGACCGAGCAAGATGGCGACCATGGAGCAAAAGTTAGATGCCATCATGCATAGGATGGACAAGCAGAGAGGAAGATACACCTTGCTCATGAAAGCCGGAGTAGTAGGGGGAACTATTGAGAGGAAGTGTTGTTGATGTCTTGTTTGGGTAAAAAGTGCTATGCCAGGCCACTATTCGAATGGGTTTTGAGTGCTTTGCGTATAATCATATCAACAAACCAATTGATGTGTTCAGATCCCATAGTTACAGCGATGTCATTCGAGTTTGTTTTTTGGTGATTCGCGAGTCTTTGTACCTCTGCCATTATATTAAGGATTTGATGATGACAAGTTGTGTGCCCGAATCTTGAGGAGGATTTCCTATTTTCAACCATCGAAACATAAAGGAATGTATGAATTGGATTTTGAAGGAAGGAGGAT
Organism: Tetrastigma voinierianum; assembly: GCA_016808115.1. Taxonomy (NCBI): domain Eukaryota; kingdom Viridiplantae; phylum Streptophyta; class Magnoliopsida; order Vitales; family Vitaceae; genus Tetrastigma; species Tetrastigma voinierianum. Next base: position 1,083,878 of record JAEQBH010000143.1, read on the forward strand.
CTTTGGTGGGGATGCGGTAGAAAAACATTTGGATGCGATTGAGCAAGCGGGAATTTTAGCTATGATTGCCAGATTTGGCTGGGATTAAAATTTACTTGACTCATAGCGCGAAAATTGTATCTAGAGTCGAAGCCCCATTAGGCTAGCGAGGGGAATTTAGCTAACTAAAATGAAATTTCTTTGTGCCTAACGAGAAAATTCCAATTAACCTGTCTCACTGGGAATTTCACTAGGCTAGCGGGAATTTGTCATTCTGCGAATTCCTTTGTTGATAGCGAGAAATTTCTCAATTTACCGCTATCTCTGTAAGAGATTTAAGCTAGGCTAGCAAATTCCTTGGAAACTGTGAGGAAATTTTCACTATGCTAGCAAAAGAAATTCACACGCCAATGAAATTGCCTAGTGATTTTGGTATTCTTGATCCTAAGCGACCCGTTTTATGTATTACCATTTGGCTTATGTAAGTGATATTTTAGTAGGCATTTTTGGTATTTCAACACATTTGGGTTGGCTATATAAGCCACCTTATAACTTCATCCCCTAATTTTTCATTTTCAGGTCATGACTTCCAGTGCAAAACTTTTGTTTTTAGGTTGCAATTTGCTCTCTTCTCTCTCTTCTTTCTCTCATTTTTCTCGGGTGCAAACACATATGAGGATGAAAGCTCGAGGATGTAACTAAGCCCTGCCTAAAGCTGAGGAGGGGAGGATCAGCACAGTGGAGTTTGGAGGGTAAGTTTTCATGACCTCTCATTGCCATCACCTGCATTTATGAGGCATTTAAGCTCACATGTCTCTCACCCTAGGTTGAAACCTTATACCTATGAATCGACCACCTCTTGATGTATTTTGTAGCTTTTGTAGTTGCGATGGATGCTTGAATTGGATCATGATAAATCCCATGAAATTGTAAAATGTCTATTAGTTGTTGTAGGTTGCCTCTTTGAGGCCATATGCACATTATCAGGTACCTGAATGCTCACTGAATGTCATATCTCATATGGGAGGGGATGGGAATTTAGGGTTTGGTTTTAATTGCCAAATCAAGGTCAGGTTTGGGAAAAGACTATGGAGTCATTATCTGACCAGCGAGGCTCAAGCAGAGGCATGAATACCTTAAATCAATCCAGTGACCCAAGACTTCAAGGAGTCTTCTTTTGTAAATTTTCCCTTAATTTATTTGCAGTTTACAACCATCCAACTCACTGTTTTTGAACAAAACCTTAAAATCCAAAGAGAAATACCATTTTCAAGCTCATGTAGCCTCATTTCACGAAGAAAACCCGTCCCGGTGTTAGGCCACCATACCGCATACTACGATGGCCTCGCTGCGTGGTGGAGACACTGGGATACTGGAGAATTTTTGTTGATTCCTATAGCCCTCTTGTGGCACCGAATCAAATGAGCGCGTTCGCGGGATAAGTGTACAGTGAGATAAGAAGGCTAGCTGTTGAACTTGTGATTCATATCATAAGTTTTGGTAAATCTCATTCCTTTTGATTTTATCATTTTTTCCACTTGCGAGTTCAACTGCGGGGATTTCGTCCAGATTACATTCGGTTTTCTTTGCTTTAATTTTAGCTAACCTTAACCCTTTTGTTAGTTTTGTTTTGGTTGTTTTCTTGTTGATTGTGAAGTGTGCAGGAGCGGTTTATGCAGTGGGATAGGAACACTGCAGGTAGGCTTGAGGGTGACTGCTGCACAGGAACAAGGCCGAATTGATCCTCCGGTGCTCGAATGGATCCTCCACGGGAGAGGAAGCAACAAAGCCGACGAGGTGCCTAGGAATGATACTATATCGATCATGAGGGATCATACACCCACCAGGTGAGTGCACCCTCATGCATAATTCCACATTTGAGGAGGTGGCGGTGAGACCACATTTGGTGCCTACTTCCACGATTCCCGTGGCATGGAGGAATGAAAACCCTTACAATCACATAAGGAGTTTGAGGAAGTATGCACCACCTTGAAAGAGGTCTGCGAGTGGACATGGAGCTCCTCGAGTTGAAGCCTTCCCCTTGACCACTGGGACCGAGGAAAAATTTGGCTAAATGCATTAAGACGAGAACCGCTAGGAATTGGGAGGCTGCGAGGCAGAATTTCCTAAAAAATTCTTGATTGCTCCTGAAAACAACTTGAAGGCGAGTACACATTTGCGACTCACTTGATGGTGAGAGGTTATCTGGTGTTGGGAGAGATTTATGGAGACTATCGAGTGCATACCCACACCATGGGTTTGATACATGGATCTTTGGTAGACCATTTTTATGATCGAATGTCCCTTCATGAAACAAGTATTGGAAACTATATTGTGGAGATTTCTTGAGTAAAAATCTGACGAGGCAATATGGACTACACCGATTATGTGGGTAGAGACCTCGAGTACAGGATGAGCCGAGCCAGAGAGAAGCCGAATGATTGACCACCAGAGTGAACGAGAGGAGGCATGTATACCCTCTCTAGAAGATATGGGTACGAGAAAGCTAGGTATCTACCTTGGTAGAAGATTGGAGGAATTAGAAAGAAAAGAAGAGTCCGTGAGGTGCGACGATGGTAGAAGCCGTGCAGGTCGAAAAGAATTGTTTCTTGCCCGGTGCGGCCACCCGGAGAACCGTGTCAGGCCAGTTTTGAGGATGCAAATGTGGTGGGCCCAGCCGAGCCCTGAAACAAATGCTCCATTATGTGACACTTACAACCCTAATTGGAGGGTCACCCCAACCTTTCTGGAAACCTCGAAGCCTCCACGTATATGTACCCCAAGGGCACAGCGACGATACACCACCACTTCACTTAAGCTGACAAGCACCACTTTCCTCTCACATTGAAATGGCCATTGTAGTCTGTGAGTGGTGGGAAATTTTGTGGAGGAGAAAAAAGGCATGTCACCCGGTTAGGCAAAGAATTGAAAATGTAAGCTCCTTGAGCAGAGAATAGATAAATTTGGAAAGTAGCCTTAGCAGAAGAATTGATAGCACAACGAGCATCCATGAGAATGGAAATCATCGTGAGGCGGGAGGTTCACTTCGACCTTGCCAAATCGAGGGAGTCCATGAATTGAGGCTATTCGATTAGACACTCCCAAAATGGATGAAATCCAAAATTTGTCATTACCTTAAGAAGTGGAAAAGAGGTTGATCGACCCGATGCTGAGCACATTGAGAGACGGAAAAGGGGAAGAATTGGAGTAGGAACACGTTTTCTTGAAGGAGGACTCAATGAAACCTTTGCATGCCACCTCCATTTCCCAGGCATTAAGAGTAAGAAGAAGGCATCGGCGACGAGGCATCCTAGAAGTCTAAGGCGGTGAAGGTCGACATACCACTTTTGGACATCATCAAACAAGTCCTACTTTATGCAAAGTTTTGAAAGATCTCTGTCTGATCAAAGGGTTGGGCATTGATAAAAAGGCGTTATAAGCGGAACGGTGCTTCCAAATCATCGATCTGAGACAATGAGGTGAAATCTGAGGATCGGGGACTGACTCTCTCGGTTAACATTGGAGGAACTGCATTGACAGAAGCCTTGTTGGAGCTTGGGTGCGGTGTCGACCCTCTTGCCCGTACTCGGTGTATAGGCGATTAGGTTTGGGAAAGTGAAACCTGGCTTGACATCACCCAACCTTGGCCGTCGTTGAGTGAAAATACGAAAGGGATAGTGGAGGATGTGTTGGTAAAGTAGATAGGATTACACTATCAGGTGGATTTAGTGGTTCGACCACGGGGCGGGTGATGTTGTCAGTGCCCGTTATGAATTGGGCATTTGGCCACATCGAAATCTACATTATCAATTCTTGAAATGGAATTAAAATTGCAGCTCACATTTGGCAACATGATATTTGGGCTCAACATTTTCCGCCCGAGCAACAAGCCAAAAAACCCGGTGAGGATGATGGGAGCAAATCACAGGTGAAGTTTGCCTTAGTGGTGCACGGGTAGCGAGGCATGATGCTAACGAAGCGGCGGGAGGTGGAGAACAATGAAGCGGTTAATGAAGAATCCACCATTCCTCCACCCAGCAGTCCGACCCATTTGCCACTAGAGACCAGTTGCCGAAAACAATGGAGGCGAGCATGAAGACACACCTTTACACCATACATGTGGAGGAGCTTCTCTCTTGGACCTCCTTGAGATCCAGTGGCTACACAGCGGGAGTAGTTCCTGCGAGACTTGGAGACCACTCAAATTTTGTTGAAATTTTTTACTTTATATTATTTTAAGTCTTAATTTGGGTTTTTAGTGGTGCCACCACTTTTACCTATTTTCTTTTCAAATATTTTGCACAAGCAGCTTATCAATTTTTGGTTTTGAAATGTTGCGGGGTTGCAGTCTGAGGAGAATCTCATTTCCTCTAAATTTGCGGTCTGATGCAGTGCCTTTGTTCAGCCATGCCATTCCCTCCACGGATTCCAGGCTCCGTTCGTTTCTTCTAGTGGAGGTACCATGCAGCTACATTTTTCTACACTTTTTCTGAAATCATTTTTGTGTACACATTGTTAATTCCTATTCTTGCCTTGAGTTTGAAAAATTGGAAGCCACATTTCTTACCATAATATTAGAACAATTCCATGCATGATTAAGTTTTAGGTCGATTGTTCCAATGTATTCAACACAGTACACATCCCCCTTGACTAATCACATCACGATTGCACGCCGATTTTATCAATAGGTTGAAGTTATATACACCTCTTTCCACTTTAAAGCCGACCTTAGATTTGTTGACAACCATGTAGGTTTGTGTTACCCATGTGAAGACCAATGTAGTCTTCTAAATGAAAAGAAAGAAAAAGCAAAAAAGAAAAAGAGAAAAAGAAAGAAAAAGAATAAATATTCAGCTTTGTGAAGCAGAACACGGTCAGAAATTTATAGCGAAAGCCTTTAAGCAGGTGCCTGAAGCCTTAGTGGTTTGGGAGTCATCGACTTAGTGTTCGTTACAGTGGATGGGTAGAGTTTAGCGATTTGTAGGTGCTTGATTCTCGAAGTCATTCGAAGTCCGGGGTGAAGCACACGAGTTTGTGGCGTGATCCTTTTTGACGATGCCACTGAAGCCTTAATTGGTTGGGAGTCATCGGTGGACTGGATTACCGCCGGACTTTGGTGAAGTCGAGTTTTTAACGTGCACCACTATGTCTGATCAAAGAAGAAATAAGGTGTGGCCCAGTCTGACATTTAGGTTGGTCGGCGGTTTAAGGCCATGGCGAGTAGCTAGGTTGGGGAGAGGAATGGCTACTTGAGTTATTGGCTCAGTTGGATTTACCTTAGGAACAATTAGATTTTGGTGGAAATTCGAGGTTGATTTCCTTAGAGTGGCATTATACAAAGCTTGTTCTTGTATGGTTTATGTTCTCTCATGTCGGTTTTCGTACAAGGTGGGTATTCATCTTTAAGGTAAGGCTTACACTGTACATACACTTTTGAACCACACATACTTTTTGTAAAATCAAACATGCATCCATTGTTTAGCATTGCTAAGGGGTAACAACGTGTCGGTTGAAGTGTGTTTAGTGCACAAAGTGTATTTTAATTTTATTCAAGATAGGTTTTGAGGTGCTTTTTGCGTGCTAATCATATCGGTCTTGATTGATGTGTTCGAGTCCTTAGTTCATGATGCCATTCGGTTGTTTTTGGTGATTTCGCAGGTCTTTGCGTACCTCAGCCATTATGTTCAAGTTTGATGACAAGTTGTGTGCCGAATGCGGAGGATTTACAATGTTTTCAACCATCAAACATGAAGGAATATATGAATTGGATTTTGAAGGAAGGAGGGATGCGTGGGGATGCGATAGAAAAGGCTGGATGCGATGGCGAAACTGAGAATTTTAAGCTATGATTGCGAAAATTTACGCTAGGGTCTTGAATTTAGCTAGGATTGCGAGGAATTTTTAAGCTATGATTTGCGATCTGCGAAAATTCCCCAATTGGCTATCTCACGCAGATTTCGCTGGGCTAGCGAAATTTCGCTAGCTAAGCGAGGAATTCCTTTGTTGACAAGCGAGGGATTTCTCGATTTAGCTATCTGTAATAAGAATTTCGCTAGGCTAGCGAAATTTTGCTAAACTAAGTGAGGAATTTCGCTATGCTAAAGCGAAATTCCCCTGCGTAAGCCCAGTGCGCCCTTGTGATTTGGTATTCTTGATCCTACTTGACCAGTTTATGTATTACCATTTGGCTTTATGAAAGCGATATTTTAGGCATTTTGGTATTTCACACATTTGGGTTGGCTATATAAGCCACCTTATAACTTTGTAACCCTAATTTTTCATTTTTTAGTCAAGCTTTCAGCGCAGCTTTTGTTTTAGGTTGCAATTTGCTCTCTTCTCTCTCTTCTTTCTCTCATTTTCATTTGTGAGCCGCCTTGAGGATGACAACTGAGGATGCTTGTGAAGCCCCACCATGAAGGGGAGGGTCAACGGTGGAGGTTTGGAGGTAAGTTTTCATGCCTCTCATTTATACACTTGCATTTATGAGCATTTAAGCTCCACAGCGTATCTCACTACAGGTTGAAACCTCTGATCCAGCCTCACGATGTGTATTTGGCAGCTTTGTGGTTGCGGGTGGATGTAATCTTAGATCACTGTCATCACTTAGATATCTGATAGTTAGTAGGTTACTCTTTGAGGCCATATGCACATTGTAAGGGACTTGAATGCTCAATGAATGCCATATCTCATGGGGAGTAATTTAGGGTTTAGGTTTTAGTGCCCGAATCGAGGTCCGGTTTGGGGAAAGAGTATAGGTCATTATCCCCAGAGGGCTCAAACTAGGGCATGAATACACCTTAAAATCCCGATCAGGTGACCAGACTGAGGTCTTCTTTGTAAATTTTCACTTAATTTATTTCGTTTCAGCCATCGACTCACTTGTTTTTTGAACAAACCTTAAAATCCAAGAAATGCCATTTTCAACTCAAGCGCACTTCTCATTTCACGAAGAAAACCACGTCCAGGTGTTAGGCCTAGACCTTATCTGCAGTAGCCTCGGCTGCGACGATGGATTAGGATATAAATTTTGTTGATTCCTATAGCCACTATTATGGCACGAATCATGTGGCTGCGGGAGGCTGTTTTATGATCTTGAGAGTTCAGTACTTGCGGGAGCGAAGTTATCACTTGAGCCAAATCCTGCTTACACCGGCTTATCATCGGTAGGAACCATGACAATTTTCATATGGTGGAGGGGGCCTCCTGGGGCAGGCATGGAAAGAGATCTTCAACGGGGATATAGAGGCAACCCGCGAGGTTCTGCGACGTGACGGAGGTGAAAATAGAAGCGAGTACCGAGTCGGAGGAGGGCTGACCATTTGAAGATCGAATCTTTGCGATTCATGGGGACAACCGAAATTTGTTAAACCTCAGTGACCAAAGTTTGTAAGTGAAGCCTGAATACCAATTCTCAAATTTTGAGGAAGACCACTTAATGCCTCCCTCGAGAACACGGAGACCTGAATAGGACGGTCTAAGCACGCAAAACCCGGATAGAGATGCCTTTCCCGATGACACGAAGAAGAATCCTAAGGCGCATGTTTGTGCGGCTCTTCGAAGTGGAGAACTTGGTGGAAAGAAACGGAAAAAGATGCAGAAAGCAGCAAGGGAGAGGAAGGCCGGGGCAATGCGAAACACGGAGAAGGAAAGAAAGAAGGAGCAGTTGTCGGGAGAAGAAGGAAGCGAAGAAAACCGAGCAATGCTGCGGAGTCCCATTTCATGAGGTACAGAAATCGAATGGGAGCAGTTTCAAGGTTTTGAGCCTTTCTGTTTGGAATCGTTATGCCTTTCACATAGTGGTGACTTTCGGATGCCACTTTATCTGAAAATTTTGAAAGACATATTGAAGCCCAGAGGAAGATTCTTGAAGAAAGATTGTGAACTTGACGCGACTTGCGGTCTTTGTGATCGAGACTTACCGAGAAAAGATGAAGGATCCGAGGGCTTCACCATTCCCACGCACCATTGGAGAGTTTGATTTTCAGAAAGCTCTCTGTGACTGAGTGCCCGATGTCGATTTAATGCCTAATGCATTTGCCCGAAGTTAAGTTTGGGAGCTTACTCCTATTCTTGTTACCCTCCAAAATGGCAGATAGAACCACATGAAGACTGAAGGAATCATAGAAGATGTCTTTGATAAAGGTGGGAAATTTTATTTTTCACATTGACTTCATCATGCTGGATATGGAGGAAGATTCAGTCCCTACTCTTCTTTGGGAAGGCCATTCCTTATATTTGGAGGCGGCTCTGTCGATATGCGAGAGAGGGAATTCTCACTCTCGAGTTGGAGAAGAGCGGTGACTTCAATTTAATCGAAGTTTGAGAATTTAGACATAGAGGGAAAATATCAAGTCAATAGAAGATGTATATGTCAACAACTCTGATTTTTACTATGATTGTAATTCCCGACTTTGTCCAGTAAGAAAAAGAGATGAATTTCCCGGTATCTTGAAGGTTTTGATTTAGATTTTTACCTGTCGGTTTACATTACTAAAAAATTGAGTCTTGAACAAAATGGGATGAAAAAAGGAGACAAAAATGAAGGAATTTCATCAAGAAACCAGTGAAGAAGGGCTAGTTTTAAAGGAGTTGCCAAGTCATTTAAAGTATGCTTACCTGGAGCTTCCAAAGAGTAAACCAGTAATAATTTCTGCTAGACTAAGTGATGTTGAGGAACAGAGGTTGCTGGAAATTTTAAGGAATCATAAGGAGTCTATAGCTTGGTCTATCAAGAGTTAAAAGGCACGCCCCATCAATATGCATGCAATAAAAATACCGCTGAAGAAAATACAAAGCCAATCGTTGAACATCAAAGGAGACTCGAATCCAAGAATGAAAGAAGTAGTCGTGAAGGAGGTGTCAAATGGTTAAATGCTGGTTTCATCTTATGCCACTCAGACACCCCGGGTTAGCCCACCATGTGGTTCCAAAGAAGGGTGGATTTATCAGATCCGCAATGAAAGAAATGGAATTAATTCCAACAAGAACAAGATTGTGATGGAGAGTATGCATTGATTACAGAAGTCGAACACAAATAACCAGAAAGATCATTTCCTTGCCCTTCATTGATCGATGTTGGATGATTAGCAGTGACACCTCATTTTTGTTTCGACTCGGCATTCAGCGCAAACTAGATTGCAATTGCACCTGAGGACCAAGAAAAGACCACATTCACATGCCCCTATGGTACCTTTGCCTTCAGAAGGATGCCATTTGCGCTGTGCAATGCTCCTGCTACTTTCCAGCGATGTATGATGTCAATGTTCTCAGATTTGATCGAGAAGTCATGGAAATTCTTATGGATGACTTCATAAACAGATGGGTCCAATAACAATGTCTGAACAACCTGGAAACAGTACTTCAAAGATGCAAGGATAAACAGCTAGCACTAAATTGGGAAAAATGCCATTTCATGGTAACAGAAGGTATTGTTCTTGGTCATAAAATTTCTGCTACAAGGCTAGAAGTGGACCAATCCAAGATTTCCATTATCAAACCTCAGCACCTCCCACAACAAAAAAGGTGATAAGGAGTTTCTTCGGGGCATGTCGGGATTTTATAGAGATTCATCAAAGACTTCAAAAATAAATCCAGAAAATCACTATCGATAACCCTCCGAGGTGAATTGCCGGGTACCGAACAGTCACGTCCGCCTAGCATTTAACTGCTAGACAACTTCCACAAGAATTCTTCGAAAAATCTTCCTTGAAATTCCTTTCACAACTATTTTCATTTTTCTTTCATTTTCATGTCTTACACTCACACCTATCGTTCTAGGGTGCCCCGGTGCATATGGAATGCATTATGCCATTTCCAAACAATTCATGCTAATATATTTTACATGCATATATTAACAAAAATTAATTCACATACATCATGTTATTCAATCCATATCAATAACATCAAAATTAGCTCACATGGGCTAATAAACAATTCATTTTAAATCACCCAAACAACACACAAATCACGTGAATAGTGAAACCTTAGGCTCGGCACTGTTCACGGCCACCATAGGGATTTTCTTTACTCTGCCTTTCAAATATTTCGAGATCAAAACACTACTTATCCAGCCTCAACAAATCCTCATCCATTAAAATGGCTCTAGCCAAAGAATAAACCAAAGCCAGGAAAAGAGATCCCACTCTGAGCATGTCTAACTCCACAAAATCGACATGTCCATGTAGCCTTCCCTAGAGTAGGATCAACCCTTGCTTCTTGGCCCAACGAGAACTGACGGTCCAAAAGCCAGGAAATCTAGAGAAAAGTCACACTTTCTCTCTCTAAAACTGGTTCTCACCCTCACTGCCTGTTTTTTTCCAAAATGGAGAAGAAGAAGACTTATTTTGTCTTTATTTTAATCTTTTCTCTTAATTCCCTTTGTGTCCTTTAGTTTGATTTTAAAACCTTTTTGACACATGGCTTAATCTAAGCCATTTATCTCCATCCTCTCACTAACATGCAAACATGCCATATGGGTATGTGGTTAGGTGGACTTTTATCACATCACATGTTCCTACAGGCGCTATATGGCACTGGGTGTGGGACACTTTGGCCCCACCGACTCCGAATGGCGATTCAATCTCAAGCTGGGGCGCGAGACTATATATCACTGGACTTTATTCCCGATTGTTTTTTTTTTTTTTATAATGTAATCAAAGACATATATATTGTAAGAATTGGCACTGAGCGGTGTCCATCAAAATCTATACACATATACCGAGTCTCCATTTACAAATACAAAATCAGACTTTACATTTACAAATCAGAGCTGAACCTACATGCAGTGAACCCTTACTAGTTGTGCTAGCCCAAAGAAGATGCTAAGTTTCTGACGTCTTCTCCTGTACCTACACGGATTAAAAAGTCGTGCTAAGATTTACGCTTAGTGGGAAACATATCTTATTACTTATACTGATACACATGCATTTATACTGAATTATAATAAACATATAACGTAAATGAGTATCAAAATTTATGAATTCATATATTCTACATGTATACTGTGTCATATCATATTCAAGAGCAAACTTTATACATATACAATGGCAAGGCATCCGATTCTCACTCCTTTACATGTATCATGACTTTCTCGGGTTTTCAGGTCGTGTTCCTATTCATGTCATTGACATAATTCTCGCTCTACTTTGTACCTTTGTGACTTTTATCATACTCTTACATCTCCCATAGGAGTATAGAGCCTATACAGAGATACCCGTATATACAATCAGAGCGGAGCTGAATTCCTTTCTCTCTTGTTCTTCATTATTCAAATTTACATGGTTTATGTTCCATGGCTTTATTATACAAATCAGAACATATACTTATGCGAAGGTACCTGTTGGTTCATACTGGTTCATATCTCCCGAAGGACACATTCTCCTTAGTCTCATATTCTCGTATACCCAGACTGAATTTATACATATATTTGTGACTGAGGTACTCTATCCATACAATTATATTTCTATCTATCTTATACTTATTCAGATCTCCCGTAGGAGTTACATAGCTTATGCTTATACAGAGGTACCCTTAGGTACTACAAAGCTTACACTTCATGCCATACATGTATTTATACTTCATACTATGGAGATTACACTCTTCACTTGATAACTTATACTAATAAGCAGATATTACCTTAATCCATACTCATATCGTTTAACTTATTCTTATATGGAAGCATCTGCAAGGCTACTTATCAATATCCCATGGCACATACTTATGCTTATATCAAACTTATATTTATTTAAAGTACTGCTGGTACTACTAACTTATATCATACTGAGAGGTACCCGCAGGTACTACTCCGAGTTTGTCCCTTATCCCGAGCTTATACCTGAAGTACCCGTAGGTACTACAAGCACCAATCGTGATACGTAGGTACTGTGAGGTACTGCGTAACTTATGCTTATTCTTGTATTTCAGACCTTATACTTGTATTACGAAACATATACTTGTCTTACTGATCTTATAGTTGTATTACGGATAATGTATACTCCATAGTACTATGAGATTTTACTTGTACAAAGTACCCGTAGGTTCTATAGATTTGTTATACGTTGGCACCCGTAGGTACTACTGATTTATACTATATTATTGCACTTATACTTATATTACTCGATATGGTGCTCTTTCACATATTCATTATACAAAAGTACCCGTAGGTACTACTGGACTTATACTTGTATTATAGAACTTATACTTATATTACCGATACGTGTCTCTTCATTTATCTCATTATACCTAAGTACCCGTAGGTACTATACCTAATCCTATACTTATATTACGTAACTTCTTATAATTTCTATATTACCGATACGTGTAAGATTCGTAGGTTCTGCGTAGATTCATTATACTTTACATTCTCGTAGGTACTACTCGAACGTATACGAGAGGCACTCGTAGGTACATTCGTATCTTTACCATATTCATTTCTTTACTCTTATTCTTTATTCGGAGTCTTATCATAAAACTGTTGGACTACCATGACCAATCATAAGAAATGAGTAGGACACTACACAATAAGTACCAGAAGGTACCATACAAGACTTAAAATTTAGCACAAAGCAGGAGTGTCAGCACTAAATGTGAGTGCCGTAAGATTCTATCCGGAAAATCGGGCATCAATTGTGAGTGCCGTAGCACTCAATCAGAGTACCGGCACCGAACAGAGTGTCGAGTACCACCGAGTACCGGGCACCGAACATGAGTGTTGTAGCACTAATCGGAGTACCCGAAGTACCCAACAGAGTGCCCTAAAGACTCAATCAAAACGTCCACTCATTCATTCTGGCCCCAGGTAGTCATACTATCATATAGTCTTTCGTAACTCATAACCTACCTTTATCACATTTTTGTGTTCATGCTTATATTGTTTTCATATTCATGTTCATGTTTTGGCCTGTTTTATATTTCATATCATATCTTTACTGTTTTCATGAACACAACTATACATTTTGCATTTCCCTATATTTTTCCTCTGCTACTATTACATATGGCATTTCATATACTTCAGACAAGATGATGCCTATGTATCTCCACACATCATTCATGTATTCTTGTCCCCATGAATCAATTTTTACTTAGAAATTGGAAACATTCCTAATTAGATCATCCAAACTAAAATTATGGCATTTTCATGCCAACTAAGCCACTCTACTAATATTACATTAGGACATTTGTAATAATAATTTTTCCTAGGTCTCAACCTATTATTCGACATTGGTTTTTGTATTCATTTGAAGTTAAGGTGCTAAGGGTTCTTCTCCAACTGAATAACCCAAATCGAGCACCGAACCGAGTTATGTCCTAAACAACCCTGACTATTCCATGTTCAAAACTGCGTAAATTTCCTATTGAACATACTCTCTTTTGAGTGAATGTTCAATATAGAGTCAAATTCGAGGGTAACCTATTTCAGATGTTTGTTCTTCGATGTCTAGTTTAACCATCAATCTGAATTACTTAATGTTCACTGTCGTTCAAGTCATTTCATCACAGTCATGTTCACTGCCTGCCTCCTGTATTGCTTGAGCTTTATTTATTCGCCCCTCAAATTTACCTGTATCGTGTGTTTTTCTTCCATTTTTCCATATGTTGATACTAAAATCAACTCAATACTCCATATACACATCAAATCCACTCCAAATTCATCTTGTAATCTCTATTTTACTCAAATCATCTTTCAATACTTATCTTAGCCAAAAACCCATCATGAATTCCTCCCAAAACAAATCTATAATGGGTCATAACCCATGCATAAACCAACTATAAGATTAGTTAGGCTTGTTCTAAACCCTAACTCAATTACATGAAATTAAACCATGAATCCAACTCTGAGGATTCATGCTTGTACCATTTAGGTTTTACCAACCCTACTTTCAAGAAATTGTTAGATGGAAACTTATCAAACCTTTAGGCTGAAAACTATGACATCCCTACCATGGTCCAAATACACATGATCTTTACATAAAATTCATGATTCAAACAAAATCCAATGATTCATACCAAATCTTACTAGAACTATGTTTTTGGCTCCTCCTTCTTCTTCCTTCTTCTTCTTTTTCTTCCTCTTCTTTCCTCTCTTTCACGTTTTTCTCTCTCCTCAAATGAGAGACCAAATGAGATATTTTGCTCTCCACCTTAAGGCCATGTTTGGCCAAGTCAAATAAAACCCATTTTTGGGTTAAGTCTCTTTAATTGCCTTTTTGTCCTCCACTTTCCTTATTTTTGCAAATCAACTTATGTTGGTTTCACTTTGCCTCTAATCTTATCAATTCAGTCTTTAGGTCCCTTTTAAATTACAATTTTTGTTCTGTTATTGTACAATTTCGGTTTCTCAATTTCCTAAAATTCATATTTAACTTTTATTAAACCCTAAATACAACCAAAACCCGCTATGGTATATTTTAAGGCATAACTCGATACCCGGCACTTAAAAACGCGGAAATTGGATCGTCTTTAATTCGACGAAATTTGATTGAGTAACTAGATTTCGTGAGACTATTCCAATGGTGAAGTCCGCTTTCTATCCGATTCAGAAAAATTCTTGAATTCCTAATCAAATTACCATTTTACTTCATTTTTCGAAAAATTAGAATTTTTCTTTGCTTTACAGCACTCCTTAGGAGGCCATGATTATGAAGCGACCGAATCAGGGCCTTGATTCATGCTTCTCGTATATTAACCGACAATTTTAATATATGTTTTTTATTAAGAGGATGTAATAATCTCAATCTTATAGAATTGTGGCATGAATCAGAGTGAACGTAGCATGATGGACCCTGGGTCATTTTACTCATGTATAGGTTCATGAAATGAGACATTGTGTTTCGCAGGGTTGACGGTACAACGAGACCCCTGACTGGGGTGTCACAATTTGCACAGAGCATAGGTTTATAAATACCTAGAAAGTTCATGCTCCGATACTAGAGTTATAAATAGTATTCTGAAGTTAGGTAAATGATTACCAGACTTGATGGGCATGGGTTAGATCATGCTTCATCAGGCATTCCGATGATTGTCGTTGATTCGTGTTGAATGTATTTTGTAATCAGATGCTTGGTAAGTAGCATATAGGAAATGTTGGAACATTGTAATGAAAATATAACCCCTAAGGTTTGAGAAAAGGTTTGGTTTGAGGAATTATGGATGAAATAGTCCATAAATAAATGAAAAATATATAGTCGCTCAGCTTTGAATAACAAGATGTGTTTTGTGGAATTCTGGAAGATTATTCAAGTTTTTGCACAGGAAAAAGGGTTGTAATTAAACCCTTTAATTTGTGAAATATAGGAGTAGCAGGTTTTGTAAAGGCTATAGGAGGTTTCTAAAAAAAAAAAAAAATTTTGTGGTTTACAGTGGGTAGAACAAAAAAAAAAAGAAAAAAAAAAAGGAAACGATGGGTGCAGGGGACCAAATGGAGGGCTAATGTCGATTTTTCGCTTCCCGGTCGCGATACAATGTATGGTTTCACTGACGTGGATTCGTGAATGCACGTGACGGTAAAGGGCAAAGGTTTTGTAAAGGCGCTCCCACGATATGGGTTCAGCTTACGCTGGCAACAAGCTTCGGCCCCGTGTCACGACATCAAATTTAGGTCGTGATACGGCCGGGCTTCGGATAACCCGGTTCGGTCGCGAGCATGGTCGGACTAGACGGGCCTTTGTTCGGTCGTGATACGATTTTTCGCGTCATGATAAAAAATATGGGGTGTCACATAGCCTTTGCCACGACAATCGTGAATCGCTAGATAGGAGAGAATTGCGTCGTGACATCATTTTGAGGTCGCTATTAGCCGGGCCGGGTGTCAGGACATAAATTTTATGTCGCGACATAGGTATATGAGCTGGCAAAATTGGCTTGTCGCACAAGATTTTCTATGTCGCGACATACGGAATAGAGTTTAGAGCAGCTTTTCCTGTGTCACACGAGATGGGCTTGTTGGAGATGTTTTAGGGGTTGCGACCAGGAAAATGGGGTCGCTGAGCAGAGGGGGCTTAAGCAATGCTGTGTGATACGCTTTGACGTCATGACATCGTTGAGAAATTCGTGTCGCAACACCGCTTTGATGTGTCGCGGACAATCGATTGGGGAAATTTGATGTCGCGACATGGCTCTTTGGGTGTCATGGTGGCCTTTTGAGGCGGTAACCTGGGCTTAGTGACAGGGGCAGGCGTTGTTGCACGAGAGCGCGCGATGCTTTAGACACAGCCAACTACGCCTTCACAACAAATACGTACGTGAAACCCCAAGAAAAGCCCACTTTCTAAAAAGGGCAAATGGCAATTTCACCAAAACTGAATTTTTCTAGATCTCAGATGACGAAGGACTTCATCGCTGGAATCGCCTCAAATCTAGCCAACACCACCAGAATTCGAGATAGTCGAATTTGCACGCTTCGAGGCAACGAGCGTAGTATAATGACACATGGCACATTTTGAGTAGCTCACGCAGCTACATGTCGTGCGTAATGAGCCAATTATCTGGCGGAACGCTGTGGACACATGGCATGATGCCATTGAGTGAAAATCATAGTGGGGTAGATTATGGATATAGAATCCTCTAAGCCAATGATGGCTTGACAAGGCAAAAGTGGAGAAACAAAAAGAAAAAGGAGAACACTTCTCATTTTGGAGCTCAAAACTGCAGTGGAGAGATCAAATTCTAGAGAGAGAACAAACGTCTCTTGATTTCCATTAATCGTCTATCAGACGGTACACAAGAAGAAAGTCAAGAGACGCGCAGGCTACGGTGGGCACCGGTTTTGGGGAGTTTCGATAACTCCAAGAGGTAGGGGCTTTCTCCTACTTGATTTAATCCCTTTTTAAGTGTTTTGTTAATTGTTTGGTTGGTTTGAGGCCGTGAGTGGCTGTTTGATCTGTCCCAAAACTTGGGACCGAATTGTTGGAATATTTTAACCGCTTTTGGACAAAGGTAGGGACCGTTGGTGAGTTTCGTGATAATTTATGCAATAAATTGCGAAGTTTGGTGTTTTAGGCCAAAACGTTTATGGATTTCGATTCCAATAAAAGTGGAACTGATATTTGTGAGGCTGCCCACGGATAGCCCACTGATTACACCTAAAAAACAAAATTCTTGCCGTTTGGTTTGACCGAAAATCATGTGTGTCAGAAGAAAAATATTGCTTAAGATGAATCGATGGCTTGAATTGTGTGAAAGAAATGTTAATTCATGGAATTTGAAGTGCAGCAATATGAAGTTGAGTATATAAAATATAATTGTAAGTGCCATTGGAATTAAATGGATTGCTTATCAGCTCAGAGGAGTTAATTTATGTTACAGTGAATTAAATAACATGTGGTATGTGTGTAAATTTTGTTAATATATGAAAAATTGATATATTGGCATGTGTGGTTTGGAAACGGCATAATGCATTTCATATGCACCGGGGCAACCTAGAAAATTAGGTGTGAGTGCATGGCAAATGAAAACGATGTTTTCCTCGCATTTGGCTTAGGCACGCGTGAGGGAGTCGGTGAGGACTCAAGACATGGGATTGGGCATGTAGACATTCAAGTAGGATCATGTATTTGCTTGAATGCGTTTATGTTGAATCATTGCATGTGCACTTAGGTGGGGAGTAACCCATGTAGGAGATTACAACTACTGGGCATTTCTCACCCTATTGAGGGAATATTATTTTAGGTACATGGATTGTTTGGGAGGACGGCGCTCACTAGAGGCCACGTTTTAGAAGAAAGCCGGATTATGGCTTAGGTATTCGTTTTGTAGAACATGTATTAAAACTAAAAAAATTTGATATATGTTTTGGTTAAGAGTAATGTAATAACTCTTGAACTATTGTAATATAATTGATGTATTCTTGATGAGTATTGATGTATGGGCCCGCGGCCGCTTACTCATGCACATCGCCTTCACGATGCATGAGACACACAGCCACAATAACATGGGTTGTCAACGGACCCTCGGGATCACGCCACAAATCAGACGTAGCTAGGTATACGATCTAGGGCTTGAGGGACTTGGGCTTAGCCATGGTCATTGAGGTGGGTGAACATCACAAATCTGGTATAGCTCGATGTTGATACTGTGAGTTATAGTTTAGTATCGCAGAAGTTGTGGGTATACTTCGCTTACTCCAGACTTGATGGGAAACAGGTTAGATCATGCATCCTTTGTGCATTTTGATGAATGAATTGTGATGTGTGATTGAATTGTGTGATTTGTATCCTTGGTGAGTAGCATAGGAGAAAACGTTGAACACTAGGGCCAAGAAAATATAACCTTAGGTGTTTGAGAATTTTTGGGCAGAATGGTCCAAAAAATTTTGGACAGTAGCTTCAATTTTGAACATGGACATATCGGTTTTGTGAAATTATGGAAAATAATTCCAGTTTTTGCACAAGAAAAGGGGTTATAATTAAACCCTTAAAAAAATTTTTTTAGTTGTAGAAATTGCAGTGTTCAAGCTACTGCATCTATGGAGTAGCAGGGAGGCTAGTGGAGAAGAATAAAAAAAAAAAAGAATGTGTGTTGAGAGGAAATTTTTTCTGGGGTTTTATAGTGCGTAAAATAGGAAAAAATATATATATTTGAAATAAATATTTTAGGTTCTACTGGAAAATGAAAAAAATATATATTATTTTTTTTGGTGGTCTTCTAGTAGGTGAAACAAAATGAAAAAAAAATAATGAGTGACAAAAAAAAAGAAGCAAAGTCCTGTCATTATCAACATTTGTAATTTCGTCACGATATAAAGGTATTGTATCGCGGACACAGTGCACAGGCGCGCATGGCTAGGCAGATACGGCCACGACACGGTTATGCCCGCGATACTTACCGGGCGGCAGCCACGATACGCCGGGCTCGCGCTACGGTGTGCTTGCTCACCGCGCGCAAGGCTCAATCGAGAGTCGCGGGCAAAAATTGTATCGTGCTGTGGGTGACCATTGTGTCGCACATGGAGTAGCAAGGTCAGGATACAACGCCATGGCCTACATACACGGTGCTCGTATGACACGGCGCGGCACGAGCTCGCTACACACAAACGCAATGCGAGCGCGAGCACGATTAAGTCGCCATACACCAGACGAGATCGAGCGGCGGCGGAAGAAGATTACGACATGGCAATACGAGCGAAAGCATGCGCGCGCGAACGACATAAAGAAATGCACTAAGGACACGGCGTCGCGCCAGCGCCGATCACCGGAAGGGCCACGACATGGCCCAAATATAAGCGCCATGACATGGTGCGCTATGCGCCAGCTCGAGCGTGAGCGACAAGCCGGTCGTAGTAGCGCACCGTACACCCGATCGCTTTTGACTCGCACTATTCCGAATACTATTTGGGATTAATCGTTCAAATACACTCTTCAGGAACACTGTTCATGGGATTTAAAATAAAATAAAATAAAATAAAATAAGATTTTATAAAATAAAATAAAATAATTTTTTTTAATATGATTTAATATATGAATTTATTGTCTTTCATTACCTATGAATGCATGGACATTGTGTATGAAATAAATTTTTAGTATGTAAAATAGTGTCTCGAGGTCGTGTTTACACTCTTCCAGAGATACCGCATTGAATATTAACTTGTCATTTGACATGTTGATGGCTAGGTCAAGGGTGAGGACGTGAGAGGGCGCCCACGAGGTGCTAGGCCAGCAACCACCAAGATTCGACCAACAAAGCTTTTAACAGGCTATAGAGACAAGTAGCCTATCGCTATTGCACCGCCAGTGCAGCAGTAGCCAGGAGGAGCAATGACATACGAGGCATCCAAGATATGGGTGTTGGTACTAAGAGAAAGGAAGATTCATCTTCTTCCAACCCGAGAAAGAAGCAGAAGACTTCTATTTCGCATGGATCTCAAGGACAAGGCTAAGGTTATCAGGACTAAGGCCAGGATGGGATAGTTAGTCAGGCAGGGCAAAAAATATGTTACTTCTGCCGACAGACTGGACACTTTCGACGGGATTGCCCACGGAGGCAGGAATCCCAAGGTTATGGGACACCTCAATCCCAATCGTCTTTGGGACTAGCTAGGGTTGCTTGTCGGGCAGGGCAGATGGTGTGCTACCATTGCAAGAGCCCGAACATATGAGGAGAGATCGCCTGCAGGGCAAGGATCTCGTGTGATTTTCTCGGAGTGGCGCGACTTAAGTCATCGCGGGACAAGCGCAACACCGCTTGTTCCTCCACCCCTAGTATGGGTCAGGAACCGCATCGCTTCAGGTGCCGCATCAAAGACCTAGTACTTCGCAGACGGCCACATAGGCCAGGCCAGCGTAGGCCGGGTCGACCACGTGGATTTTCAGCCAAGAGTCTGGCCGTCATGCATGACGTTTTACCATTGCCACAAATTTCTAGGCATATGAGGCGAGATTGTCCTAGGAGGCAGAGGTCTCATGGTACAACAGACTGAGCGTTGAGATTGTAATGACATGCAGGCAATGCCTCTACCCTTGCACTTGTCGACTAGAGTAGCGCTTTAAATCGATGCATCATATTCATTCATTAATGCATCTCAGGTGACGATTTAGCTTAGAGGTTGAGGCCTTTAGAGAAGCCAGATGTGGATGTTGTTCCTAAGATGTGGGGTGAGAGTTGACCTAATAGGTCAGGATTGTGAGTTAGAGATCTCTCGAGATCCCGCACGGTGGACCCTGGGACATCGAAGCCCAAAGGTAGGTGCACAAAGGATACTGCACGACCGGGTGTGATCACGTGAAATCGCATCGAGTCGGGTGGGTGCACAAGATGGTCATTCACCACTCTTAGTGAGTGTGGTTGAGTTTGTCTTTGGGGATCACGTCCAATGAAGACTCATAGTTCAAATCGTGAAACGTAAGAGTAATTAATGTATCAAGGGCAAGAAGGGGGGTCATGCATCCTCGAAAGTGAAAAGCCTAGAATTAGGGTGAGGGAGACCCGAGGTAGTATCCGAAAGGTCCTATGTGGGTGTAAGAGACCCGGGAGATATCCCGAATTTATGTGTGGGTGTAAGAGACCCGGGGAGATATCCCGAATTTCTGTGTGGGTGTAAGAGACCGGAGGATATCCCGACTTCAGGTGGGTAAGACTGGGAGATATTCGAACTTCTTTGTGGGTGTAAGAGACCCGTGGAGATATCCGAAATTTTTGTGTGGGTGTAAGAGACCCGTGGAGATATCCGAAATTTCTGTATGGGTGTAAGAGACCTGGTGGAGATATTATCCAAATTTCAAAGGGTATAAGAGACCCGTGGATATCCAAACTTCTCTGTGGATGTAAGAGAGACTGCAAAGTACAGGCCGAAAAATTGCTGCCCGAGAGAGAAAACACATGGGCCATGGTTATCACGTAGACTTAGAGTTGAGTGATAGGAGTCGGAGTGACTCGAGATTTGAATACCCATTGAAATTTTATTACAAGTAAAGTAGTATTTAAGGGCTCTAGATACGGATGTCATTCATGAATGGATTAGGTGATCACCCATTGGGTCGTTTATGATTATGACCTTGGGAAGGTCAGCGTTTGCACACCAAGCAGGGATTGTGTAGGGTTACATATGAACGTGGTTGGATGCATATGTGTGTGGAATTTCGGGACGAAATTCTTTTAAGGGGGCGAGAATGTAAAACCCCGAGAATCTAATTTTCTGAAAAAGGGCAAAATGGTAATTTCGGTCAAAATTCAGAATTTTTATAGATCTCAGATGGCGAAACGAACTTCTCCATTGGAATCGTTTCGCGAAATCTAGCTACCACGTCGATCTAAGTAAATTCGAGACAAATGGAATTTGCATGTTTTCGAGGCAATTGAAGGAATATGACACTGCACATTTTGAGCGCTCATGGTGTGCCATGTCAAAGTAATGAGTCAACTTGAGCTCAAGTGTGGGGCTCATAGGGACACATGTATAATGCCATTGGAGGAAAATTTACAGTGGGTAGATTATGATAATAATCCTCTAAGCCAATGATGGCTTGACAAGGGCAAAAGGTAAAACGAAAAAGGAGAACACTTCTTACTGGAGCTTAAACGCAAGGGAGGAGGTTTCAAATTCTAGAGAGAGATCCAACTTCTCTCTAGATTTCCCGGCTTTCGGACCGTCGGATCGTGTTGGGCCAAGAAGTAAAGTTGTTCTACGCGGCGAGGGCTACGCTTGGGCACCGGTTTTGGGGAGTTTCGATAACTCCAAGAGGTAGGGGCTTTCTCCTACTTGATTTAATCCCTTTTTAAGTGTTTTGTTAATGGTTTGGTTGGTTTGAGGCCGTGAGTGGTCGTTGATCTACTCCCAAACTCGGGACCTAATTGGAATATTTTAAACCGCTTTTGACAAAATGTAGGGATTGTTTGGGTGGTTTGTGTGATAATTTATGCAATAAATATGGTTTGGGTGTTTTTGGGCCGAAAACGACCATGGATTTCGGTTCCACAAAGTGGAACCGATGCTTGGTGAGTAAGTTGCCCACGGAAAGCCCACTGCTCGTGTAGGAACTGTTAAAAATAGTCCAGGTTTACTTGATTGGACCGAAAATGGTCCATGTGTGTTGTAAGAAAAATATTGCTTAAGATGAATTTAGATGGCTTGAATTGTGTGAAAGAAATGTTAATGCATGGAATTTAATGTGTTAACATGAGGTTGAGTTATATAAAATATAATTGTGGAAGAGCCATTGGAATTAAAATGGATTATTGATTAGCTCAAGAGAGCTAATTTTGATGTTATCAGAATTAAATAACATGTGGTGAGGCAAAATTTCAGGAATATACATGAAAAATTGATATATTGGTGATGAGCTTAAGTCATCTATTTTTAATCCATTTTTCTCGCTTGATTTTCATCCGAAAAGGAATAATTAATATGTAATTGCGAAGAAACTCATCAATTTGTTATTAGCAGAGTGTGAAAGAAAGAAGAAAAGCAGAGAAAATGCAAAGAATCCGTGGAGAAAATACGTAAAATGGCAGGCGTAATGAAAGCCGGCAACTAATGTCATAGCTGGGCTTGCATTGTCTCGCCATGTGTCGCGACATCGTGAAAATTCATGAAACTTGATGGTCATGGATGTGCATTACAATGTAGGCAATCGAAGACTAACTGTAGACTTAAGAAATGATGTCGCGATAACATCGCGATGTCGCGACGAAGATCGATGTCGCGACAAGGATGGAGGTCGGGACTAGAGAAGCACCTTTGGACGCTGCGACGGTGTTTGAATGTATGTGAAACCGATGTGATGAGCCGTAGTCGCGATGTAGGACTCACGCCGCGATACCAAAAGCAACCGCTTAAGCCGCAAGGTTATGAACTGATGTCGCGTACAAGAGACGAGGTCGCTGGCATGAGACTTGTTTCGCATGAGCCGCATTCCATAAAGTGATGTCGCGACATCAGAAACCATCAGTTGAAGGCTGCAGAGACTTAAGTTGATGTCGACAAGAGATCGATGTCGCGACATAAGAAGATACCACTACAACAGCCTCAAAGTTGATGTCGCGATAAGAGATTGATGCTCGCGACATCAGAACCATCGCGGGAAAGCTTCAAAACATTAGTCATTGCCACGCATAAGGATTGAGGTCTACATCAAGAACACCTCGCTTGAAGCCTCCAGAGACTGAAAGTTGATGTCGCGATAAGAGATCGATGTCGCTGATATAAGCAGCTTACGCGGTTCGCGTCATAGACTCAAGCCGGCGTCGCGATAAGAGATCGGCGTCACGACACTAGGAACGACTCAATTCAAGGTCAGTAGAGACTAAGCCGGCGTCATGGCAGATCGGCGTCACACTAGGAACGACCAATTCAAAGTCAGCAGCCATAAAGTGATGTTACGATAAGAGATATTGATGTCGCGACATCGTAAAATCATCGCTGAAGGACCGCTAAGACAATGGCAGCTGACGCCACTACAAGAGATCATGTCGCGACATCGAACGAACGCTTAAAACCCGTGGAGCTACATGAGTGATGTCGCTGACAAAGATGATGTCGCGACATCAAAAAACATCATTTAAAGGTTGCAGAATAAGGTTGATGTCGCTGACATTGATTCCTCGTCAGCGACATAAGGTGCTTGCAAGAAAACAAAGGAATATCATACCATCGATAAACGCCGCACAAGTGCCAAACTAATCGATGTCGCGATAAGGGCTTTAAGGTTCAAATTTAACAAGAATACGCTACCCATTGGGAAATCCACAAAGACTCCGTGATTGAATTAGCCCAAACTTCGTAACCCTATAAACACGGCCGCTACTACCGTAAAAGCGTACCGCGACTTGGAAAGAGAGATTTAAGTGTCAAGGCTCTCGTATTTTTTTATTTTTTCTTTTCTTTTCTTTTCTTTTGTTTTTGTTTTTCTTTCCATTTTATTTTATATTATATTAGTTTGTATTTCGCTCTAATTGGATTTGAACGTTAGTCAGAAGTGATCGGGAAATAATGCATGTTTATTTCTTAAAATTAATGTCTGGTTGTTTGAATTCCAGATAAATTTTGGGATTTCGAACACCCAGTTTCCGATTTACAGTGGGTTTTCTCTTGATCAGCAAGCCATTGTATGGTATAATCGCACTTAGAAACCCAACTCCATTGAATTGACGCGCTGTCGAAATAATCTTCCCGCAAGATTTCATTCATAATAGCTTCGAACTTCGATGTTAACTCCATTACGGTTTTGCGTGTTCTGGAATTGATCCCACTTCACTGTACTCCATAACGAGGTTGTTTCAAATTTCTGATTTCCGTGAGGCCCTAGGTGACACAGAAGGCATTCCCGAGAGTAAGAAACACTCGGAAGGTATTTGAACCTCGGAGACACGATCTAATGCGCCCGTATATTTAAATCGATACATCCCCTTCTCGCTGTAACCGAGAATGAGTCGAGTGAGTTATAAATTTGCGTAGACAGAGAGTTCACCTCAATTGGCAGTGAATTCGATCCCGTGTTAGCAAGGATCTAATCAAGAAAAGAGTAAGCTATTCTAATTTGGAGGGTGAGGAACCAAGATAGTACAAATCCTCAGCAATGAGACTCACTTGAAGGAGCTCAGTCTCCAATTCATGTCAGGTATGAAGTACTGCAGAAAGAAAATACCTTAACAAGGCAACTAGTTTTAAAGTAGTTATTTCACCCCGTGTTCGAGAGAGTCAGCTAAGGTGAGATGATGAACTGCGGTGGTATGGAGAGATCCACGCACTCATATTAATCCTTGACTAGTTTTGTATGATCCAGAGTCTTAAAACCAAAGATGCAAGACAAACAGTAGAATTTGATTCTTCACAATAGTCGACATTCAATGTTTTCTTTTAGAGATAAATCATATATCTAAATATGTTATTTTGATATTTCAATATTCAATTCATTTATTGTTTATTCATTTTCTTTACATCTTTCATTTCAAGCTTTCAAAGCAAAATCTTCATTATCGTATTATCGCCCAAATAGTATGGAGCTTAAGTAGTTGGGTAGTTGATTGAAAATTTCAGATCTCTCGTGGGATCGATATCCGGACTTAAATCCATTTTATTACTTGGTTTACCTATGCACTTGCAAGATAATGATCAAACCACACAAAAATGGTTTACTCTACAAAAATATCTTTTAATCAAGTAATACTTAAAGAAACTTCACACTCAAGTTTAATGGTTTATTTATCGAGGATTAGATAATAGTCCTCGGGTAATAAGTCTCAAATTTGAATAGGTGTTTTTGATCCATAACAATTTATTGATGTAGTCTTTAACGAGTCTTATGGTATTGTTGCTCGGGATTAGATAACAGTCCTTAGGTGATAACACATAAATTTGGTGTACATCAAATGATCCAGTCAACAAGTTGTATGGAGCCGTTGCCGGGGATTAGATAATAATCTTTTGGTAATTGTGTTATACACTTGTGTACATACTCTGATCCAGTCAACAATTGGCATGTGTGGTTTGGAAACGACATAATGCATTTCATATGCACCGGGGCAACCTAGAAAATTAGGTGTGAGTGCATGGCATGAAAGAAATGAAAACGATGTTTTTCTCAAGATTTGGCTTAAAGTACCCACGAGGAGTCATGGGAGGACTCTGCACACCCGGATTGGGGCATGTAGACATTCAAGTAGGATCATGTATTTTCTTGAATGCGTTTATGTTGAATCATTGCATGTGCACTTAGGTGGGGAGAACCCATGTAGGTGATTACAACTACTGGGCATTGCTCACCCTGTCGAGGGAATATTATTATAGGTACAGGGATTGTTCGAGAGGAAGACGCTCACTAGAGGCCGCGTTTTAGAAGAAAGCCAGATTGTGGCTTTAGTATTCGTTTTATAGAACATGTATTAAAACTAAAAAATTTTGATATATGTTTTGGTTAAGAGTAATGTAATAACTCTTGAACTATTGTAATATAGTTGATGTATTCTTAATGAGGTATCATGGGCCGGGCCTAAGGCCGTTTACTCATGCATACTTTTCAATATGAGACACATGTGCATTTTATGTTGACGTGGTTGTCAACGGGACCCCCAGGATCGGGGCGTCACAAATAAGACGATAACGCCGCAGCGGTGAGCACGACTGGCGTTAAGGCACGCACCATCGTGTCTTAGGTGTGCGACCAGGCACACGACTCCAATTTTGAGACAATCGCTTGGGGTCACTGTTCATGGACACTGTATGTACAAAAAAATAAAAATAAATAAAATACAAAAAAATAAAATTTTTATTTGTGTATGACTTAATATATGGAATGTTTATCTTGAATTACCTTTGAATGCCTTGACGGGTAATATGAAATTTTTTTTTCGCACGTGAATAGTGTCTCGGGGCTGTATTTACACCCTTAGAGTGTAAAACCCGAAAAAATTTCAATTTTCTAAAAACGGGTAAAATGGTAATTTCTGTCAAAATCCGGAATTTTTCTAGATCTCGGATGACGAAACGGACTCCACCTACAAAATCGTTTCGCAAAATCTAGCTACCACGTTGAATTTCGTCGAATTTCGAGACAGTCGGAATTTCACGTCTTTCGAGGCACCGGGTGTCGGGTGCCATATGATAGCTTTTGAGAGGCATGTGATGTGACAAGGGTTACCTACTACATGTATCCATGTGACACATGTCACAAGAATAGTGAGAGGATAGAGGTACATGGTTTAGGCTAAGTCATGTCAAAGCCCTTAAAGTCAAAAACTAAGGACAAAAGGAAATAAAGAAAAGAAAAAGAAAAGACATCATTTCTCCATTTCGTCTATCCTAAGAATGGGGGAATGATTTAGAGAGAGAAAGTACAACTTCTCTAGATTTCCTGTTCTGACCATCGGTTCGTCGTATAAGCGAGAAGCTGATCTATGCCGCAAGGGCCACGCGTGACACCGATTTCAGGAGTTTCGACAACCCTATAGGGTCTGCCATTTGATTTATTCTTTGGTTAAGAGCCATTTTAATGGATGGTGATTTGTTAAGGCCTAGATGGCGGTGCTTTCGGTTCCATCAGATTTGGACCAAGTGAGAAAATCCTTAGTGTGGTCGTGAATAGTTGTGAGACCTAGGGTTTCACTATTCACATGATCTTGTGTGTGGTTTGTGTTGCTTGGGCGGTTCAAAATGAATTGCTTAAATTGTTTATTAGCTCATGTGAGCTAATTTTGGTGTTATTGCTATGAATTGAATAAATATGGTGTTGTGTAAATTTTGTTAATATATACGTTTGATATATTAACATATGTTGTATAGAAATGGCATAATGCATTTCATATGCACCAGTGGCACTTAGAAAAGTAAAGGAAAGGCATGACAAATAACCAGAGGGTTGTCTAACGATGAATTTTTTGTAAAATTATTAAAAATAATAATTTTATTCCGGAAGTTGTTCAAGAATTGTGTTGAGAAATTGTCCAACACCACGCCGGAGGCCCATAATTGTTTCAAGAGTTACCCAACAAATTCACCTCGAGGATTGTCCAACGATTTTATACCTGAGGGTTGCCCATAATTAAAACAAATATTTTTGTTTGAAAATGATTTTCTATACATGGCTTAAGCATGTGTGAGGAAGCTCTGAAGACTCGAGACATGGATCGCATGTAGATATTCAAGTAGGATCATGCATTTGCTTGAATGTATTTGGTTACCATTACGTGCACTTAGCGGTATAACCCATGTAGGAGATTATCACCATCGGCATTGCCCACTCCCGCCGAGGGCACTATTTCGTACAGAAGTGTTCTAAAGACTATACTACTAGAGGCCGCTTAAGAAGAAAGCCGGATTGTATGGATATTTTTGTAAAATATGTATTAAAATTAAGAATTTTAATATATGTTTGTATTAAGAGTGATGTAACAACTCTTGAATCTATTTTGATATAGTTGGATATATTTTGGGTGAGTGTGATGTGTAGGCCAATGTGACCATTTTTATTCATGTATGGGTCTCACGATATGAGACACACACACAGTGTTTTCCGCAGTTGATCTGCGGGTCACTGGGACCCTGTGAAATAGGGCGCTCACAACTTGCATAAGAGCATAGGCATTCATCACATAGGAGCTCGGCTCAGTATCCATGTTTAGTCCCGATACCACCACAACTGGTATCGAGCTTAGGCACATGAGTACCTAGGGCTTGAGGGACTCACAGCCAAGGTCACAGGTGTAAGAGCGTCACAACTTGAATTAGGTAAACGATTACCTAGGACTCGATGGGCACGGGTGAGATCATGCATTCATTGTGCATTTTGATGATTGTTGCTTGATTATGTGTTGTATGTGTTGTGTGAGATTGTATGCTTGGTGAATAGCATATAGGAAAATGTTGAACATTAGGGTCGAGATAATATAACCCTTAAGTTTGAGGTTTAAGGTTTGTTTGAGGAATTTTGGGTAGAATGGTCCAGAAATAAATGAAAAAAAAAAAAATTCAAGTCAGTTATTCCAGTTATTGAACATGAACAAATTGGGTTTTGTGAAATTCTAGAAATTTATTCTAGTTTTTGCACAAGAAAAAGGGTTGTAATTAAACTCTTAAAATTTTTGAATTGTATAGATAGCAGTTGTTTAGACTACTGCATCATAGAAGTAGCAGGGAGGCTACTGAAGGAATAAAAAAAATATTGAGGAAATTTTTTCTGTGGTTTTACAGTATGTAAAACAGGAAAATAAATAAATAAATAAATAAATAAGTTTCTGAGGTTCTACTGAAGATATGAAAAAAAAAAATTTGTGGTCTTCTAGTAGGTGAACCAAGAAAAAAAAAAGTGGGGGAGCTTAGAATGGCCATCGTCCTTTTATGCCGGGTCACAATACAAAGAAATCAGATCGCAATGTACCGGGGAGTCGGCACAGTGCCAGCTCGCGTGTCACGCAACAAAGCTGCCAGACACGACTCCAAAGAAGATATACAAGACGCCCCGCTGGCGCGGGTGTCGCTGGACACGATTTTGTATCGCGGAAGGGGGCGCTCAGGTAGCGACACGACGCAGCGAATCTGCGATACGCGCGCGACATAAATCAGATACAACGCGTGACACAACGCCGCGAACACGGTGCCTGCTTACGACACGGCGTTGCGCGCCAAGACAAATGACTCGGGTGTGTGCACTATGCACCCGACTCCGCTTTGACTAAAGCGCACCGCTTTTAGTCACCGCTTAGATCACTCGCTCATGGAAACCGCTCACGTGGGCTTAAAAAATTTTGTTCAGGTACATGATTTGATATATGGGATGTTTATATTGAATTACCTATGAATGCATTAACGTTGTATATGAAATATTTTTTTTTCAGCATGTGAATAGTGTTACAAGGCTATATTTACACCCTTAGAGATACTTCATTAAGGCTCAGGAGTTCCTAGAGCTGAAGCAAGGGTCTTTGACTGTGATAGAGTATGTGGCTAGGTTTATGAAGTTAGCTTGCTTTGCTGACGATTATGAGGCCACATATTTGGCCAAGGTTAGGAGATTTGAGAATGGAATGAGATTGTTCGTTCGGGGCAGGATTGTAGGACTTCGCCTTCAAGACATGGACTCTATGGTTGGGACGGCCATGACCATAGAGAGGGAGATGGAGGATGCACGAAGCACTCGGGATGTGGGTGTTAGTGGCAAGAGGAAGGAGAGTTAGTCTTCTTCCAGTTACAAGAGGGCTTCTAGTTCATAGGTTCCAGAGTCGCGCCATCTTGGGCCATAGTGGACACAGATGAAGGCACAAATAAGTGCATGGTGTGCTACCATTGCTAGAAGCCCGACATATGAGGAGGATTGCCCCAGAGACAGGATCCTAGGGTTTCGGACTCCGCACCCCGCAATGGTGGGACAGAGCGACATGATATTCCTCCACCCCCTGGGTGACATCGGCGCGACGCCCCAAGGAGCTACACCGGGCACCTCCTGCTACTGTAGCTGGGAGGCCGTGCCATGCGGCCAAGGTAGAGGACGAGGTCTGGCAGGCAGGGGATGTCGTGGGTTCAAAGGGGGCGTGTCTAAGCCGCCTCATCATCGATCAAGCCCGCAGCAAATCCATCATACAAGGTAATGCTTGCTATCTCGCCATGTGTAAGAGTGGTTATTTGATTCTCAAGCCAGAGATTCATTCATTGGTCGTGATCACCAGATAGAGTTGGGCTTAGAGGTGTACTGGAGGAGCCCTTATATGTGAGTTCTCCCCTAGGGATTAGGGCAAGGATAGGATGATAAGTCAACGCTGCGAGCCAGAGATCTCCGGATTCTACCTCATAGCGGACCCGAGGCCAGACATGTTAAAGTCTCGAAGGTCATCCTCGATGGATCAGCCGACGACATATAGAGTCATCATTGATTGTGAGCATAGGAGGGTTACCGCTTACACACAGGACGGTACTCATGTTATGTTTCAGGGGACAAGCATGATATTTTGCCCCAGACGGTGTACGAGTCCAAGTGTCATGGACGGTTGGCGGGTTGGCTAGCAAGCCTGACCCTGGAGGACGAGGTGAGACCGAACTTAGATCTACCTCAGAGCCCATGAGTACAGGATTTTTTTCCAGATGAGCACCAGATTACTCTCCAGAATAAAGCTAGACTCTCAGACGGTTACACTTCGATACTTCGCCCATCTCTATGACTCACACAGATGGCACCAATCGAGTCATAGGAGTCAAGGTCCAAATTTCACAAGAGTTAAATTAACAAGGGATTCATTAGACCGAAGCACTCACCATGGGGCACTCCGTACTATTTGGCGAAGAAGAAAGACAAGACCCTTCGACCGTGGCATTGACTACCACAATGAACAGGTTACAATTAAGAATCAGTACCCATTTCCGAGGATTGATGACTTATTTGATCAGTTGAGAGGAGCGAGAGTCTACTCCAAGATAGATCTTCGCATTGGTTACCATAAACTGAGGGTTAGGGAGACAGATATCCCTAAGACAACTTTTAGGATGCGGTATGGGCACTTTTTTAGTTTATAGTGATGCCCTTTTTGATTAACAGATTATGCTAACAAGATTCATGGACTCCTATGCATGGGTATTCCAAACTATTTGGACTGGCTTATGTGGTTTTCGTGGATGATATTTTGATGTACCCTACCGAGAGGGAAATGAGGATCATTTAAGGATTGTTCTGCAGCTGTTGAGAGATCATAAGTTGTACGCCAAGTTTAGTAAGTGCAAGTTTTCGCTTACTGAGGTGAGACTCTTGTGGCACGTGGTGTCAGCTTCTAGCGTGTTAGTGGACCCATAGAAGGTCGAGGCTGTGATGAGATGGGAGAGGCCAAAATCAGTCTTCGAGATACGTAGTTTCTGGGGATTGGTTGGGTACTACAGGAGATTCATTGAGGATTTCTCCCGATTAGCGGCACCTATGACGAGATTGACCCAAAAGGAGGTCAAGTTTGATTGAGATGACCGATGCGAGGAGGCATTCCAAGAGTTGAAGAGGAGGCTTACTTCAGCTCCTATCCTGATAGTCCCAAAGAGAGGACAAAGCATACGCAGTATTGTGATGCTCCTCAAGGCCGAACTCGGGATGTTTTTGATGGCCGAGAGTGGTAGGTTATGGTTCCCGCCAATTGAAGAATCATGAGCAGAATTACCCCACGCACGATATGGAGTTGGCGTCATATTCGGCTGAAGACGGCGCCACTATTTATATAACGAAAGGGGGCCGAGGTGTACTAGACCACAAAGTCCAAGTATATTTTCACGCAAATGCGGACTTCACTACGAGGCAACGCAGATGGATGGAGTTCCTAGAGGATTATGACTTCACTTTCAGACAATAATCTTGTAAGGCAATATGTTGATGCACTTAGTCTGGCGTCACGAAGAGTGCATTGGTTAGTATAGCTTCGAATGGCGGATGCTCGAGACTGCTGACAAGCCACATGCACAATGAAAGTAAGCTCAAGGCACGTCAGGGGTTTAAAGAGCTACACTATCTCTAATGAGCAGAGTGATTGAGTCCTAGGGACAAGACGCGGAGATAGTGTCCATCAGGGACCGGGTATAGTCAGGTACAGGTGACGAGGGCTGGACCATCCACGCAGATGGTAGTCTTCGATATAGAGGACGGGTAGTGGTTCCCCAGTTGACTAATTTGAGAGAGGAGATCCTTAGGGAGTTTCCACTACTTCGATTTGTCAGGCATCCGTGGCAATGTAAGATGTACCAGATCTTCGGCCGCCAAGATCACAGCGGGATGAAGAGACATGTAGTGGGACTTTGTTCGACGATAACTCACATGATGAGTTGGCGTCGAGCACAAGAGGCCAAAGTGGCTACTTTAGTCATCGAGGTGGCCGAGTGGAAGTGGGAGCACGCCACGATGGATTTTGTGACCCACTTGCCACGAACGCCGTGAAGGCATGACGCGGTGTGGGTGATAGTAGACCGGCTCATGAAGTCGGCACATTTCCTAGTTGTGCGGATGACCTTCACATTTAAGCACTTATCCATAGCACGATGCACTGAGGCATTTACGCACTTTTGGAAAAGCTCCAAAAGGCTACGGAACACTACGATCATGAGTATAGCTTCCACCTACATACAGACGGGTCGGGCTAGAGAAGACCATACAGTAAGTTAGAGGACATCCGCGAGCATGCATCCCGGATCACAAGGGTAGCCGGGAAGAGCACTTTCCTTAATGACCCGCCTACAACAACAGTTATCAGGCGAGTATATAGATGGCACCATATGAGGCATTGTATGGGAGGCCATACAGATCACCGATATGTTGGACCGAGGTGGGAGAGAGCTCCATCACTGGTCTTGATCAGATTAGAGACACCTCCGAGAAGGTGAGCTTGATATGACAACGCCTTCGCCGCCAGGTTTCCAGAAGAGCCAGGCCGATGTACGACGCCGACCCCAGAGCTCGAGGAGGTTAGAGATCACGTGAAGGTGATGCCTAAGAGAGGAGTGGTTAGGTTCGTGGCGGAGATATGGCGGGATTCATTGGACCCTTGAGATGCCGTTGGGTGAAACTTGTAAGCGTCTGGGTTAGGTTTGCAGCCCTAGCATATCAGTGTCCATGAGGTATTCTATCTCCATACTCCAGGAAGGTACACTCACAGATCCGGTAGTAGTGGATTGGGGAGAGATTGAGGTTGACACAGATGGGAACCGAGGAGGACAGTGTACATATGACTCGCCGAGATCAAGGTTAGACATAAGACCGTGAGGCTAGTGAAGAAATGCGTGGCAGCAGTGGAGTGAGGAATGACATGGGAGGCGCGAGAGGATGCAGTGCGGGCCACCTATCCTTCTTGTTGAGGGATGTGTGAATTAAGTGGTTTAGTTGTTTAATACTTAAGTGTTCACTTTACATGCATGACATAAGGGCCGTGGCATATGCATGTGATTTGTTAAGTTATCTGAATTTGAGACAAATTCTTTTAAAGGGGAGAAAGATTGTAAAAGCAGAAAATTTTAATTTTACGAAAAATGAGTAAAATGGTCATTTAGGTCAAAATCTGGTATTCTTCTAGATCTCGGATGTGAAAGCAGGACTTCCTTTGTTGGAATCGTCTCGCGAAATCTGCTTCTACATCAAATTTCATCGAATTAGAGACGGTTGGAATTTCGCGTCTTTCAGGCACCATGTGTCGGGTCTTGAGTATGGCGGCTGTGAGGCATGTGATGTGACAAGGGTCACCTACTATATGTATCCATGTGACACATGTCACATGAATAGTGAGAGGATAGATATACATGGCTTATATTAAGCCATGTGTCAAAAAACCCTTAAAGTGAAACTAAAGGACAAAAAATAAAATAAAGAAAAGAAAAAGAAAAGCCATCATCTTCTCCATTTGGTGGTATCGGCAAGGAGGGGGGGATGGTGGAGAAAAGCAGTTTAGAGAGAAAGTCAACTCTCTCTAGATTTCAGTGTTCGGATATACGGTTCTCGTCGAGCAAGATAGAAGTTGATCTAAATGCAAGGGCTATGCGTTGACCTGCCAGGTACTGTGGAGTTTCGACAAATCCAAGAGGCAGGGGTCTTCTCTTACTTGATTTATTTTTTAACTAAGAGCCATTTTAATGGAGGGGGATTTGATATGGCCTGGATGGCCATGTTTTCGGTTCCATCAGATTTGGACCAAGTGAGAAAATCCCTAGTGTGGTCTTGAACAGTTTTGAGACCTAGGGTTTTACTTTTCATGTGATCTTGTGTGTGGTTTGTGTTGCTTGGGTTCAAAATAGATTGCTTAAATTGTTTATTAGCCCATGTGAGCTAATTTTGGTGTTATTGCTATGAATTGAATAACATGGTGTTGTGTGTAAAATTTTGTTAATATATGCATGTTTGATATATTAACATATGTTGTATGGAAATAGCATAATGCATTTCATATGCACCGTGGCACCCTAGAATAGTAGGTGTGAGTGCATGACAAATAAATCGGAGGGTTGTCCAAACAATTAATTCTTTTGTAAAAATTATTAAAAATAATAATTTTATCGAAAAGTTTAATCAGAATAATTGTGTTGGTATCGAAGCAATTCAAACGGAGGTTGTCAAACAATGAATTCTTTTGTAAAGTATTAAAAATAATTTTATCGAAAAGTTTGTCCAGAAAAATTGTGTTGATCAACAATTCACGTCGGAGGCCCATAATTGTTTGGAGGTTGCTCTGATTCACATCAGGAGGATTTTACTGTCCAACGTATTTATATAGAAGAGTTGCCCAAAAATTAAAACAAAATATTTTTGGAAAATGGCTCTATATAGTATGTGAAGGTGGTGGGGACTCGAGACTATGGGATTGGGCATGTAGATATTCCAAATGGGATCATTCATTTGCTTAGTGTGTTTGGTTCTTGAATTACATGTGCACATAGGTGGGAAGTAGAGTTAGTACCAAAAGTGCTATTTTGAGTCCTATTTAGATAGATTTTGAGTGCTTTTTGCGTGCTAATCATATGGTCGCCAAATGACATGTGCGGGTCGTTTAGTACTCTTGATTTTGTTGAGTTTGTTTTGATGATTCTGCGAGGTTTGTGAGCCTCGTATCACATTTCAAGCTGGCTTCGAGTTGATCTGATTATGCCATGTTCATATGAATTCTCGATTTCATCAAAGCGGGATTGAAGAAATGTCAAGTGGGTGAAGGTGGAAAAGTCTAGGCGATCTTTGAGGATCACGGGTCTGAGACTTCGTACGTATGAAGATTTGTAACCATAGTGAAAATTTCTGATCCTTGAAATTTCGCTATACTGATTTTCGCTATGATAGTGAAAATTGGCTATCATAAGCGAAGTCTGTGCATGGCGAAATTATTTAAACTATGTGATTCGTGCCCGCGTGTTGGGTGATCTGGATCAGCAGTATTTGTGGTCCTGCAGTTCTATCTTTGCGGCATTAGTCAAACTCTTTGGCATGGTGATCTAAGATTCGGAGGAACAGGGGATGGGTTTCATCATGAATGACTTGCATTGGTGTTGAAAATGGTGAGCTTTTAGTTTTGGATTTTTGGATTTGTTTCCAAAGCAGTGGGAGTTATTTGTTTATAGCTAACGATAATGGTGAAAATGAAGTGTGAAATAGTAACTTTTGAAGGGTTTAGGTTACTAACTGATAACATGGGGCAAGCAAATTGTCACCGGGTTTATATCCTCGCATTATGGCAACTGACCTATAGTCAAGTGCCTTGGATCTGTTAACTATAAAACTATACTAAAACCTCCTATTTGAGTCAACCGAACATGCATCCTGGCCCCTTACAGTTTAAAACCTAACATAAACCTCTGTTCGGTGGCTCGTAAGAACCATCTAAGGAATAACGATTGCATCCTAATAATAAGAATCATGCCTTGTATACTACTTTATAGTAGTGTTAGCCGAAGTAATGACATTAAATGATATTCAACCTAGTTTGGGAAGATACAGACATAAATAAGATGCCTGTAGCATTTAAAACATGAGGGACAACTGCAGTACCACAACCAAAGCTAGCAACCCCTTCTCTTCAAAGAACACTAAGGCAATAACATCTCTTGAGTTGTCATCTCGAGGTGTTTATGACCTAGAAAATGAGAAGGGAGAGAGAGAGAAAAAGCAAACCTAAAGAAGCGAAGAGCTGGAGATATTTACATAAAATGAAAGTTGCTGGAGTGTTAGGGTTACAAAACCATGTGAAAGAGGCTTATATGGCCACCAAAGTGTGAAAATCTGAAAAGCCTAAAATATTCCAAATATATGAGGACGGAACAATACTACACCACGAGTCGTTTGGCGTAATTACAAATTCTGAGGCGAGGAATTTCGCTATGCAGGAAAATTTAAGCTGGGTAGCGAAATTCGCTAACCTAACAAAATTACCGCAGAGATGCGAAAGTAAATTTTCGCTATGCCTGATAATTTCGCTAGCTAACGAGAATTATTCTTGAAAAAATTGAAGGCGAAAATTAGAGTGCTGACATAGTGATTTTAAGCTATATAGCGAAATTTAGCTAACTGCAGGCTGCTGATTCCTTCATGAATTAAGAATTTACGTATAGGCTGTGAAATTTGCAATCAATAGGAAATTACAAGCAATCCTTAGCGAAAATTTGCAGATCTTTGTTCTTCCTTTGCTTTGCATGCTGCACTATCCTCCATATACTTTGCCTTCATTTCATCCTTTGAATTTTGATATATTTGATAGGCAGGAAATAGTTTCAATCTTCATGGTTCCTTTTTATATCTGATATTCAGAATTAGGTATGCAAAGCACAACGAAAATAACGAAATAACTCGAGAGTAAGCATAAAGTGATACTAAGTGGACTGGACACCTCAGTGACCAATTGATATGATTGAGTGCGCCAAAGCACTGAAAACCTATCTCGAATAGACTCAAATATCACTTTTGGGCACTAATCACACCCCAATAGGCATTGTATGATCCATACTTAATCTTTGCAATCAGGACATGTACTCAAGGTGATTTTCCCGAAAAGTTTATGGTTCAAAAGGTGTATATACAAGCCAAAAGTACCTTTAAAATGAAGGAGTTGTTACAAGTTTGACAGGCACGCAGGAAGAAAAGCCATATAAGAAGAAAAAGTTTTAGGTCGACATGGACCAGCAGGTTTCAATCTGAATTTCACCAAATTCTAATGATTCTAATCTCTCTTAACTGATTGGGCTGATAAAAGTAAAATCATTTCCTCCCCCGACCTAGCTCTTGGCATGGCCTTAAAGGCGTTGAACAACTAGATAGGAAAGCTACACTCTTCTTTCTTTATTCAACTACATTGCCATGAGAGTGCAATGCTCAAAACTAAATTTTGCAAAATCAGATATATGGGATCCTAATGTTCCCGACCATTAAGGTTTAGGGCGTGATCAGGATCGCGACCTATGCTCTGGGGCTTTTACCGGACTCAGAATGACTTGAAAAATCAAGCACCTGTGCATTCGCCTTGCATTCACTGCGTCTGCCAGGCACTAAGTCGATGACTCCACGACGATTAAGGCTTAGGGCATCGGGCTAGCTTTCGCCATGCTACCCCTCGGGCCGTGCTCGGGTTTCAAAAGCGAAGTGTCACGACTTGTTTTTCTTTTTCTTCTTTTCTTTTCTTTCTTTCTTTTCTTTTCCTTTTGCTGCTTTTTCTTTTCCTTTTTGAAGGCTACATTGGTCTTGAATATGGGTAACCTGAAACTATCATGGGTTGCCCGGCTTATACTAATTTGGTATACTGGTGAAAGAGAGGCAAATAATTGCGACCCCATTAGTACAATACGTGTGCGGTGTGAATTAACAAGGGGAATGTTCAAGGTTGATAATCTTTGGAACTTCGACTTGCAAAAATACTTCAGCTGGACTTATTCTAACGATGAAGTGCTATACAGTTTCAATTTTTCAATTAAAGGCGATTCGGTTGTCCGATTAAAGCAATTTAATTGTGATTATGAATAACGGTTACAAAATGGGAGGGACACAAAAGTGATGTGCAAAAGCAGAGAAACAAGGGCGTTGTTTTAACCGGGGTTATGAGGCATGAAATTACGCTATGACGTCGGAAAATGCAAAACAGAGCCAGGCTTGTACCTCACCAGTGAGCGGCTGAAAGGGCATTTTCGTTTTGTTAGTGTTACTGCAGTTGTCAACACAAAGTGAAATCAAATACTTGGTGATTCTTCTACAAATTTTGAACAAAAGAATTTTAATCAAAACTAAACATTGAGCATTAGGCTGCGGAGACAGAGTAGCCACATAGACTTATGGATTGTAGGTTTCGAGGAGGTCCGGCCCAGATTTCACTCCACGATGGCTGTACTTTCCCACATAAGGTTTCACCTCGCCATTGACGCAATTTGTTATCATCTGGTTTAATTGAATCTACTGAACCATTGGGGTATGCACGTTTGGACAATAAAATGGACACGTCCATGATGAAACTTGAGCTTGCGAAGATGGTCAGTTTGGTGAGTATAAAAGAGGCGCGGTCTCCATAGTTAGAAGATCTTCCCGGTTATCTTTGATCATGCCATCTTTATTTTTCCTTTGCAATCTTGAATTCAAGTAGGCATCATTCCGTATTTCTTCCTTTCATTGAAGTCAAGGGCCTCTTGACTCCAGGCCCTACTTAGGTCCATGTTCATCTTCTTGATTGCCCACCATGCAGCCTTTCGATCTCGGAAGGTGGGCATGCGCCACCATGAACTGGCCAAGATAAAAGTTCTGGTTATCTTGGCATCTCTGTGGGCCCACAGCGAATCAAGCGGTTTGATGGACCAATCTCTGTTGGTGTTTACCTACTTCATTCAAGAATGGTCTTGATCTCACAGTGTTGCCCAGTTCTACCTGACACTTGTTTGAGATGGTAGGGGTGGCTTGCACTTTATTGTTTTTCACACCATGACTTATGAGGTTTCAAATGGTTTGTTACAAAATGCAGACTACCATCGCTATTAATGACTTGAAGTACTCGAACTCTGGAAAATATGTTATTTAGATTTAGTACCACCACAATGTGGTCGTGATGTAAGAGTTCTTCCAACCTATTTGGGGCACATAGTCCCTCCCGCTAATATACGTGTGACCATAGAAACGTGGGGAAAGACTATGAAATCGATACCCCAAACATCAAAAAAGTTCGACTACTAAGATTGGGTTTAATGGCATCATAATGATTGTTCCGGTTGGCATCTATCACCTGGCACATTGGTGTGCTTAACAATCAGGAAAGTGATAGAAAGCAGTACGGCGCCTTCATTTCTTGTCTTGGGAAGCAAATGGCCTTGCAGTCTCATAGCGGTGTTTCGAAATTCCCTGTTGCTCTCTCGAGCTACTTCCACGATTATTGATACATGGGTATTTGAACAGAAGAATCTCCCAATGTCAGAATGGATCTCTGCTAAAAATACTTTCTATCTCTGTTCTTTCCTCATTTGGGATTTCTCTGTGGCGAGAAGTGGCAATGTGAGCATACCCGGGAGCTTTCAGTGCGTAGGAGGATTCTTCAGGAAATTCATCATTAATGGGTGGGCTATGAGTGTCATGGGCTATTGTTAACCTTGAGAGATGATCCGCTACCACATTCTCTACCCCCTTTTTGTCTTTAATTTGCAAGTTAAACTCTTGAAGTAGAAGAACCCATCGGATAAGCCTTGCTTTGGCATTTTTATAATTTTGGTCGGGAGATATTTCAGCGAGAATGGTAAGTATCAGTCTCTCCATTGACCAAGTAGCTGGAACTTGTCTAAAGCATAGACCAGCTGCGACATTCCTTCCTACGTAGTGGTATGGTTCTCGTGCTTCATTCAAGGTTTTGCTTACATAGTAGACTACATGAGGTTTTCCATCCTCTCTTGGCCCAGAAATCTCCCCAACAGATTGCAAGATCCGCACGCTCTATCTTCAAATGGTAGCGCGAGTGCGTTTCAGCACAATTGAGGCAGTTAATCAAATGGATTTCAGCTCTTAGCTCTCTGGCATTCATTTTCCCGAACAAATGCGGCATCTTTCTCTAAGAAGTTTATGCAGGGGTTTAGCAATTTGGAGAAGTCCTTAATGAATCTCTGTACAAGCTTTGCATGACCAAAGGTATCTCTGCTTGTCTTTACATTATCGTTGGGGATGGCGGTTGGAAATAATTGATTTTGCGCGTCGACTTCTATGCCTATTTGCGGAGATAATGTGCCCCGTGCAATTCCTTGTTTGACCATAAATGGCACTTCTGCAGTTACGAGCACGAATTCTTCTATGCTATGAATGGCTGATTGATGGACATTCTTCAAAATCGCCTCCATATCTTAGTGATGTCATCCATGTATACCTCCATTATGCGCTCCTGT
This sequence comes from Tetrastigma voinierianum, assembly GCA_016808115.1. NCBI lineage: Eukaryota > Viridiplantae > Streptophyta > Magnoliopsida > Vitales > Vitaceae > Tetrastigma > Tetrastigma voinierianum. Next base: position 1,124,601 of record JAEQBH010000143.1, read on the forward strand.
ATTTGGGAACATACTAAATATACACACCTACGAAATGTGGTAGGCGTGCAAAGACAAGCATCCTCTATAAGCATATGTGTGCCCGAATGGACAAGTGAAATGGTCTTTTCACGGTCTCTGCAGTGCAATCTCTATCTGGAAATACGAATACCCATCCAGCATTAGTTTGGGTGTTACGAAACTCTCTCGAGGCTGGTCGATGAATGTTGCAGGGAAGTGATCTTTTCTAGGTTGCTCATTGAGCCTTCTATAATAATCTATCTGCACACTCTCCAATAGGTGAAGCAGTGGTGTCAATTCTCACCCTTTTCATTTCTTCACGGTTGTCTGACTTCTTGGAGCACCACACGGGTGGGAGCTTACCCGAAGTGCTATCGGAAATGGGGTAAATGGTGTGCCGGCTTGGGCAATTTTGGGACTTCGAACTGCTTCTGAATGGGGAGTTCAACCTCCATTGTGGGCGCCTGGGTGTAGACTCTTCTTCGGGTAAATGTGATCAGGTGCAGTTGTTTGGGTTTATGCCTTTACACCCCAGATCAGCAATTTCCCACCCCAATGCTTGTTCCGCCCAGGGGCTCGACAGGTGATCTCTCTTGTGAAGTGGGTCAACAGGGATGAAACCTGGCAGGCCTTTGCTTTCATTTCTTCGGGAATGCATACTTCAACTCAGCGGGAGTGGTTTGACTCTATTGTTGGGGTTCCTTTGGTTAGATCCTTAGGTCGATAGAGTAGGATTTCCATTCTTCTCCTCCAATTACCCTTGCACTAAACTTCATGCCTTGGGATTCTTGTTGCTCTCTAGGCACTTAGATAACTACGGGGTTAATAAATCTGCACTTGCTGTTCATTAGTTTTGTTCTTCCAAAATTACATCTATTATATCTGGACCTCTTCACATTCATCTTCCTCCAGGAGTGCATATGCCTTTTACTCAAATGAAAAATGTGGGTTCTAAGGTCATATTCCCAAATGTGGTTGCATAACCCCCATTAGGTAGTTTATTATGTTGAAGTAGCCAGAATGGCCTTCCCAATATGATGGGCACATGATTGGCTCCCAACGCAACGACTCTGCAGTATGAAATCACGACAAAGTCTTGGATAGTAAAATACGTCCACTGTATTAAGACATCCTCAATGGTCCCCCTTGATATCTGGCAGATCTATCATTAGTGGCAGTGTGATGGGTGGGTTTGGTTCTCCTGAGCCGAGTTGCATGTACATGGAATACGGCAGCAGGTTCACGCTAGCTCCCAAATCTAATAGTGCTTTTCTCACACTAATGCTCAATATTATTATATTGTGGACACCTGGATCTTTATATTTCAGGAGTCTTGCACTCAGTAGTGGCACCTCACCTGTTCAGTCAAGGCCTTTGTTCACATTAGAGACCTCTTTTTACGGTGCATAAGTCCTTCAAAATTTTCGCATAGGTGGGGACTTGTTTGATCATGTCAAGAGAGGAATGTTAACTTTTTGCTAACGTAAACATCAGTATTCCGTTTGGTTCGCAGACTTTCTTTCAGGAGGCTTTGTGGGAATGGAGGGTACTCTAATCTTCACTGCTAATTCTTGTTGTTCTTCTTGTAGTGCGTCGACCTACGCAGGAGGCTGACTGGTCAGCTGGGGCTGGACTGGATTCTTACCTCTTGATTACCTTTGCCTTGGCTTCATCGGGTCTCTGCTGGATCGTGATGAGCCAGCACCATGCACTTCCTCGATATTCTTGTGGCCGGGAGGAACCCTCCCTCTTTACGTACCACACTCTTGTTGGTTGGACAACTTTGAAATCTCGGCGTGCATCTTGTCGATTTCTGTTGAGGTAGACTTCATTCTTCAATTTTCGATTAGTTTGAACTGTTAGCATCTACGTTTCTTCTCTGAATGTACCTACCACTTTGCCAAATTTGGATCGCTTGCTCGATAGGAGAAAGAAAGTGGAGCGTTTGTTGTTGTTAGAAGAGGAGCCAAGCTGTGTTGTGCTCTGGAGGACATATGCGGGGGTTTTGGCTTCCATGGTTGGTTTGGATGGTTTCTGAATTAGGGTTCTCAGGGTGTTGCCATATGGAGCATTTATGGGTCAGTGCATTACGATCGGGACATGGGCATGCTCTTGACCAGTGCTCTCCGGGGTGACTGTTGGTGACAATTGAAACAAGAAGGGGTTGGGATAGAATAACTCATTCTTGCTTGCATTTCATACTGATTTATCTTTACCGGTTCTTCAATCTTCGAGCTACTAGTGATTTGAGTTTTTCTTTTACCTCTGTGTCTTCGGAAAGTGCATACATGCCTCCCCTCTGATGGTTCGAAGACCTTAATCTCTCGGCATCCCTTGGACTCGGTTCATCCCATGCCTTAGAGGTTTCGGCTACATAGTTCAAAAAGTCCATGGCCTCATCACGGGTGTTTGGCAAAAGTATTATTATTATATAATTTGTTTATGGTGGGGACTTATATCTCTAAAAGTGATTCACTAATCCATTATCAAAAAGCCGTGATGAGAAATTACATTGATAGTCTCCATGAATCTTTCCCAACACTGATAGAACTTTTCTTTGTCATAGGCGGAAGTAGGTGTAAATGCGTCTCTTCCAAGCCCGATTGAGGTCTTGGTTTATGCTTGAAGAACTTCTTTAAAAGCTTCGACGGTTATTGTTCTAAGTATAGCCTAAATGAATTTAACCATATCTTGTATATCTTTGGTATGATAGGAATGCTTCAGCTGATGATTATGTCGAATTGCTCTTCAGCAAAGTTGTGCATACTTTCAATTCCTGATATGAGCATGATTCTCATTCTTTCCATTCCATGGAATGTGGGAGTAGGGGCACAAATGAGGTCTCTTGCCACATCCTCTGGAGGTAAATCTAAAGAAAGACACCTCTAGGAGGGTATGTGGTCCCTCATGGACATATCTTGTTGGGTCATGGGGTTGTGATGACTTTGTTGTTTCTGAGGTAGAACCATGTTTCCATATTACCAACTGACTTAACTACTTTGTTCAATTGGTTTGATTATGATCACACACAGTGTTTCTATCCCGATCATTATAACATTACACAAAATATTAAACAAAACAAAACTAGCAAACTTGCCCGAGTTAGGGTTAGCTAAAATAAATTAGTTGTATGAAAAGCAAAACGGTCTGATAGCGCAAAGTAGTGAAAACTTTGCGAGTTATAACAACTACAAGAAATTCAAAAGGGTCTAAGGTCACCTACACTTGGGGATCTATTACTTCAACCCTCATCATGCGTAGTTTGGCACCATCCCCGACAGCGACGCCATTTGATTCGTGCCGCGGTGGGGTGATTCGGAATCAACAATATTTGTAGTCTGGTTCCTCCTGCTGCCGGTAAATTGACTGCGCGGCATAGTGGTCTGAGGTCGGAACACGGGGATGGGTTTTTCTGTCCGCCATGAATGACTTGCATCGGTGTTGAAAATGGTGAGGCTTTTAGTTTGGATTTTTAGTTTGTTCAAAAAACGATTAGGAGTTGTTTGTTTACTAGCTAACATTAATGGTAGAAAATATGAAGTGTGAAATAGTAACTTTGAAGGTTGGAGTCACTAACCCATTAACATGGGAACAACTCAGTGTCCTCCCGGGTTATATCCTCGCATTATGGCAAGCAACCTATAGTCGAGCCATAGCAGGATCTTTGTTTAACTATAAAGACTAACCACAAAACCACTCCTATTTGAGTCAACACGGGCAGCATGCATCCATAGCTTGCACCCAGTTTCAAAACCTTAGCACTCGACCTCATTTTGAGTGGCTGCGTAAGACCATCTAAGAACTCTTGAGTGCATGCAACAATAAAATATCACGCCTTGTACCCTAAAGCATGGTAAGTATTGGCCCACAAATGTGGCATCAAATGATATTCAACCTAGTGTGGAAGATATGGAGCCACATAATACCACAGTTACTGTAGCATTTAAAACATGAGGACAACCTGTGCCCTGGCTAAGCTATGCCATATAACAAGCTATGGGTTTAGCGACATCTCTTGAGTTGTCATCCTCAAGAGCGGTGTTTGTGACCTGAAAATGAGAAGGAAGAAGAGAAAAGCAAACCTGGCCCGAAACTGTAGAGATATTTATAAGTGAAAAGTTGCCCAGATTGCTTAGGTTCACAAACCATAGAGGGCTTATATAGGCCACAGTGTGAATAAAGAAAGCTAAAATGTTGATATACAAAAGGGACAGGAGTAATACACCATGGGTCGTTTGGCATTAATTACACAAAATTCCTGGCGAATTTATTTATGCGGGGAAAATTTATTGGGTAATGAAAATTTTGCTAACTGTAAATTCATTAACTGCGAAGTACGAGATAGCGAAAATGAAATTTTAGCTCATATAGTGTTTATGCTATGAGCTAAATACAGCCTAGCGAAAATTTGAGAGATAATGAAAATGAAGAATTTATTTAGGCACGATGATTTTAAGCTATATAGCGAAATTTCGCTGGCAGAAATTTCTCAATTAAACTAGGATTACGAAATTTCGCTATGGTGTAATTTTCACAATCTAGCAATTTTGTAATCATAAGCGAGAGCCTACGGAATTGTGTTCTTCCTTTTTGCATCTTGCACCCTACGCATCCTCCATCTTACCTTTGCCTTCATTTCATCAACGAATTTTGATATGTTGATTAATTTGGAAATAGTTTCAATCTTCATGGATTCTGCACATATCCTGATACTCAATTTCCAAAGGTATACTATACACAAAATAATAAAAAATAAACACAAGTAATAAGTACTAAGTGCTGGACTGAACACCTCAATTGGCTCAATTGATGGATTAGTCTTAAAAGCACTCAAAACCTATCTCAAACAGATAAAATATCACTTTTGGGCACTAATCACTATACCTTGTATTTTCCTCTATGATAAATTACTATACCTGCTTGAAATTTGTCCCCACAATGTTTTGTTCCAACGACCTCGGTTGTGTAATTCCCATTTGTCCCTATTGTAATCATATAAACTTTGGAAATTATTTTTGGTATTTCACACATCTTGTATGGCTATATAAGCCACCTTATAACATGTTGTAACCCTAACTTTTCATTCAAGCATTCATTCACGCAGCTTTTGTTTTAGGTTGCAATTTTCTCTCTTCTTCTCTTTCTTTCTCTCTCATTTTCTTGCTGCCCGAAACACCACCTTTGAGGATGACAACTCGGGATGCTTGTAAGCCTCAAACGAAGAGGAGGGTTGCTAGGTTGGTTAATGGTGGTTTGCAGAGTGGTCCTGGAGTTTTAAATGAAAGCAGTGCGCATTTATTATTTCCAAACTTTCAAACTAGGGTTTAAAGCCATTAATGTTTCTTTTGGTCCAATACTTGTCATGCTTTTGGGTTGATGCATTCTTAATGTTAGATGCTATTCTTTGGATACTACTGACGGACACCAAATAAGTGTTAAAATGTTAAGTTTTCTAAACCATGGAATCACATTAAATGTCAAGATATGGTTTGACCTAAAAGGAGTAGTTTATATTATTTTAGTCAAATAAAGATCCTTGGCTGGCTAAGATCAGAAGCCTATTGTTCAACGCAGAAATAAACTGAGGACACCCGGCGTGAGGCCCCATTTATCGCGTTTAGTGAATCAGTCAAGGTCGATTTCACACTGAATTTTAAACCCAGCCACACTGAGAATTAATCATCTCCCCTATGCATTCAACCAGAATCAAATGGAAAAGTCTATCATTTCTGAATCAAGACACAATTCATTTAGATAGCAAACCATCCTGCAATCAATCCTGGATCCGCTGATGTTACAGCCAGCCACTTACTTTATAGGAGGAAAATGAGAACAATTTTGATTTATTGATCACCCTTACCGTATATATCAATCAAATTTGGCATGTTGTCTAGATGGTGCCAAATCCATGAACGATATTGATACAGTTTGTAACCACATATGCTACTGGTGACCTTTGAACCTTTGAATTCCTGCTGAAGAATTTCAAGTTTTTTACCACAGCTTCATTTGAACATTGATTGTTACAAATGCTTTTATTTAATAACACTCCATCCTTGGCAAGTTCTTTGTTGTTCTTTGGTTTCATCTCACTGTAGTTACATGTTTGTTGACTGGATAGAGGGATATCAGTAGATTGCAAAGAGCGAGTGCAATTTACGAGCAAGTGTCAGGAAACTACAAAAATAAAGATCAATGGATCCTCTCACCAGGAACAACGAAAGTCGCCAAGGCACCCTCAGTGAATCCAATCAACATACAGATTCAATTGAGGGATCACATTACATCCCCATGATGAGTGCTCTTTCCCAGATCATACCACCAAGAGAAGGGAGACCTTTATTCTATGTCCCTACCACTTATTTCACTGGTATGGAGAATGAAAAATCCATACTTCAAACATCTGGGATTCTTGATAAGGGCAAGTATAACTTAAGAGGTGATTGACCATATGGACTTAAGGAAGTTGAAGGGATTCCCATGAACCCTGGCGACAAAAGCCAAAATATGGTTCAATCAATGAAATATAAACTATTTAGAAACAATTACATTCCCAGGCCGAATCTTTGAAGAAAATCCTTCAAAGATGATCCAAGATCTCAACAGCTGGAAGAGTGATCACATCATCACCAAGACAACGGAAAGAAATTTCATCAATAGTTGGAGAGGTTCCGGAGATTCACCAATACGCCTTCATCATGTTTCTGATTTACGCGATGCAAGTAATCATTTCTATGATGGCATACTCCGCCACGAAGCAATCATGAAACCAATGTGAGCACTTCTATGCAACCAGACAGCCATGACTTTAATTATGGGCTGAACCTTCCATGTTTGGGGATGAACCCAATCCTATGGAACGATTATGCACTTTCCGAAGATATGGAGATGAAAGCAAAGATATCAACCTTAACTAGGAAGGTGGAAGAGCTAGAAGGAAAAAGGCTATATGAAGTGCAAGCAGTGAATGAATTGTTTGCATTTCACCCAGCCTGCTTCAATTGTCAATCAAACAGCCACCTTAGGGAGTACATCATTCAAGAGTCTCCACAAGAAGAGACTTAACGCAAGAACACGCCTTACTGCTCCTCGGGGTCAAAATAAGCCACCCACAAATGCTCCATATGGAAACACCTATAACCCCAATCGAGAAATCATCCAAACCTTCGTGGAAGCCAAACCCCCCGCATATGCCCTCCCAGAAGACGCCAGCCAGCTTGGCTCCACTTCTCAACACACAACAAAGAAGAAATTTCCACCTCTTCCCCGTTGAGCCAAGACAAAGGGTAGCACGTTTGCGGGAAGAATAAAAGGTGTTGAATGTCCAAACCAATCAGAAAATTGAAAGGGTAGAGAGCTCCCAACCGTGAAGATAGACAAAGATGCATTCCGAAGGCAACGCTCCACAATACCAGTTGTCTACCAATAGCAGTGGTTCTGAAAGGAATTTGGCCCTTCCCGCACACAACAAAACCCTATGGGAGTGCATAACAAGCTCATCCAAAGGATTCAAATGCAAGAATTGATGAAGTCAAAGCAGTATTGACTTTGAGAAGTGGTAAAGAACTGAGACCAGCAGTCCCAACACCAACCAAAACATCTCCTACAGTAGTTGATTCGCCAAAGGAAGAACAATCAGCAAAAGGGGAAGAGGTGAAGCCCAGTGTACCCCCTCCTTTCCCACAGGCACTTTGAAAAAAGAAAAATTCGCCAACTAAACTCGAATTTTTGCAGGTGCTACGGTGCAAGTAAAAGTCAACATCCCTTCTTTCTCTCGAATATGATCAAACAAGTCCCAACATATGCAAAGCTCAAGTGACTTATGTGGTTAGCAAAAGGCCTCAATGTGAACAAGAAGGCCTTTTCGACCGAAAGCAAGTGAGTGCTATCATCGGGAGTGCAAAACTCCTGGCAGCTATAAGGACCCAGATGTCCTACAATCTCGCTTACTGAGGCTTCAGTAGAAAAAGCACTATTAGACTTGGGAGCTAGTGTGAACCTACTACCATATTCCATGTACAAGCAGCTTGGTTTGGGAGAACTAAAACCCACTTCCATCACACTGTCTTTAGCCGATAGGTCTATTAAAATACCGAAGGGGACCATTGAGGATGTTCTAATACAAGTGGACAAATTCTACTATCCAAGCGGATTTTGCAGTAATTTTCGGCCACGTAGCCTGTGAGTGGGAACCAATCATGTACCCATCATATTGGGTGCGCCACTCGCTACTTCCAAATGCCATAATAAACTCCGCCTAACGGGTTATGCAATCCGACGCTAAATATGACTTTAGAGCTCAATATCTTCCATTTGAGTAAAAGGCATATGCACCCAGTGGAGGACGATTGTGAAGAAATCTGCATAATAGATACAATTCTTGAAGAACAGGCCAATGAGCAGCAGGTGCAAGATGTGTTAACCCCGGAGTTATCTGAGTGCCTTGGAGAGCAAACATGGACCTCACGATGAACTCGTGCGTGGGTACCGAGAAGGAAAATGGAAATCCTACCTCTGTTAACTGGTGAAGAACAAAAGGAACCTCAACAGTTAGAGCTCAAACCCCTACCAACTGAATTAAAATATGCATTTCTGGAAGAAAACAAGCAAGGTCTCAGCCAGGATATCATCAATGGCCGACCACTTACTGTGAGCACACCGCTGTGATCTCCTCAAAATGAACAAACAAGCTGGGGATGGAAAATTTCGATTAAAAAAGGCATAAACCCAACGATCTCGCACCCACCACATTTATTTAGAAGAAGAGGCTGGGTTGTTAGGCGTACCACAAAGGAGGTCAATCACTCAGGAGGTAGTTCGCATTGAAGTCCTGAAATTGCTGCAGGCTTGTATCATTTACCCCATATCCGATAGCACTTGGGTAAGCCCAACTCAGGTAGTACCCAAGAAATCAAGGGTGACCATTGTGAAAAATGAAAAGGGCGAGGAATTGTCTACTCGACTTACCACCAGTCGAGGGTGTGCAGATTACGTGAGGCTCAATGAAGTAACAAGAAAGGATCACTCCCCACCGCCTCTTCATCGACATTAGCTTGAAAGAAGCTCTCTCGACACCCATTCTATTGATTTTTGATGGGTATTCTGTGGTACTTTCATAGAGATTGCGTACCGAAGATCAAGAAAAGATCATCTTACTTGTCCATTCGCACTTATGCTTACAGGAGGATGCTCGGGTCTTTGTAACGCCTCACACCTTCGTAGATGTATGCTTAGTATATTCAAATGACACGGGTGGAGCACATAATGGAAGTATACATGGATGACATCACTGCTTATGAAGGTGATTTTGAAGAATGTCTCGACTAATTCAAGCTATCTCGTTGTAGGTGCATTGAAAAGAATCTAAAGGTTTAACCTAGAGAAATGCCATTTTATGGTGAACTAAGGAATCAGACCAGCATGTCATTTCCAAACAGGAATAGAAGTTGACAAAGCAAAAATTGAACTTATTTCCAAACTACCATCTCCAACAAATGTAAAAACAGTTAGACAATTCCTTGGCCATGCAAGCTTTTACAGAAGATTCATCAAGGACTTCTCGAAGATTGCTAAGCCCCTTTATAAGCTACTAGAGAAGGATGCTAAATTTGTTTGGGAAAAAGAATGTCAGGAAAGTTTTGAAGAGCTGAAGTCCCATTTGACCACTGCACCAATAGTACAAGCACCCAATTGCGCTCGCTCGAGGTGATGTGCGATGCAAGTGATCTGGCTAAGGAGCAAGATTGCCAAAGAGAGACGGAAAACCTCACAGAATCTATCGCGGTAAAGTAAACCTTGAATGAAGCACAAAGGAACTATACTACTATTGTAGAAGGAATCAAGGCAGAGTCTACGCCTTAGACAAATTTCGAGCATACTGGTCAGGTCCTGAGATAGTCATTTTTACGCATCATTCCGCTAAATATCTCCTCACAAACAAATGCCAAGGCAAGACTTATCCGACGGGTTCTCTCGCTTCAAGAATTTAACTTAAATTAAGGACAAAAGCGGGTAGAGAATGTGGTGGCGCACCATCTTTCAGATTGACAATAGCCCATGACACTCATACCGCCCATCAATGACAGAATTTCCCCGAAGAATCTTTAATGCGATAGAAAAGCTCCTCGGGTATGCTCACATTGCCAATTTCTCAACGGGAGCAAATTCCATCTCCGATTGGAAAGAACAGATAGAAGTATTGCCAAGATCCATTCCTATTATGGGAAGAGCCCTTCATAAATACCTACAAGCAGATCGATAATCAAGGTGTTGCAGTCGAAGAGGAACAACAGGGAATTCTGAGCCACTGCCACGAGAGTGCCTGTGGTGGTCACTTCCTCAAGGCCCCAGAAAACCAAGAATGAAGGTGTCGCTAGCCCTGTTTCTACCGGCCCTCCCTGCTTAAAGAAGCACACCAAATGTGCCTAGAAAGTGTGCGACAGATGCCAAAGGCTCCTGAAATTGTCGCCGTCATATGATGCCCCCGAACCCACTTTTGGTGGTTTGTTATTTGATGTTCAGCACGATTTCATGGGACCTTTCCCCACATCTTATGGTCATACATACATATTGGTGGGAGTGGACTATGTGTCCAAGTGGGTTGAGGCAATCCCCTACAAAACCAATGACCACAGGTGGTGCTTAAATTCTTGAAAGCAAACATCTTTTCTAGGTTCAGGGTACCAAAAGCCATTATTAGTGATGGGGGTTCACATTTCTATAACAAACCTTTCGAAAACCTCATGGCTAAAGATGGTGTGAAACACAGAGTGGCCACCCCTTACCATCCTCAAACAAGTGGTAAGGTAATCCTCGCAATTGTGAGATTAAGACCATTCTAATGAAGGTAGAATGTTAGGGCTGAAAAGATTGGTCCATCAACCGCTTTTGATCTTATCAGGTCACGTATCAGCCTTTCAAAAAATTTCGAATGTCCCCTTTCTGTTGGTCTATGGTGGGCAGCATGTCACCTTCTGCAGATCGAATATAAAGCATGGTGGGCAATCAAGAAGCTGAACATGGATCTGAGTAGGGCCGGGGACAAAAGATTCCTTGATCTCAATGAGCTGGAAGAGATACGAAATGATGCCTACTTGAACTCGAAGATTGCAAAAGAAAGATAAAAAAATGGGCATGATCAAATGATAACTGGCAAGAATTTCAACAAGGGGGACCAAGTCCTATATGATTCCAACCCACCGCTTCCCGCAAGCTCAAGTCGCGATGGATCGGTCCATTCATCGTCACAGACATTACCAATGGTTCAAGAGACCTACTCAATCCAAATGATAATGTGGTGATCAAAGTTAATGGGACGTATAGTGAAGCCCTATAGTCAGGCGTGTACAGACCTTCTCGGGAGTGAAATTCTCCTCGACCCTCCGAGGCTCGCAGCCAATAATATCTAGCGGTGGCTCCTCGCTTGTCTCTAGTTTCACCAATTCTAATTGCTTAGTTTGATTAAGTTTCTTTTTGTTTTAAATTTTTTATTTTCAGAGTAATCGTTGTTTCGCATTTTGTTTCATTATGGTCGACAAACATCATCAACCACTTCGCAAACAACACCTCAGCCTGCCCAGGCTGGGGATGATCCCTCTCCTTCCACCATGATTAGGGAGGTACCATTCCATCCTCTAGCTTTTTCTTAGCCCCCGCATCAATGGCCGGGAGGATTTTCATATTTGCTGAATTTCAGGTTTCTACTCGCTTGAAGTTGAAAATCAGCCCTATATGCTACCTTAATGTTGTGAACAATCTACTTTACGAATGAGTTTCGCCGATCGACGTTCCAATGTATGCAACCTTACATCCGCCTAGCCTAATCACACACACACAAGGCACACCAAGCCAGATCAATAGGTTGAGAAGCTATATACCACTTTTCACTTTGCAAAACCGGCCTTAGATCTGTTGACGACCCATAATAGGTTTGTGTTACCAACAAAAGAAGACCAATGAAGTCTTCCAAAAGAAAAAGAAAAGAGAAAAAAAAAAAAAGAAGAAAAAGAAAAATGAAAGCCGTGATGCTTTGCCTTGAAACCCACGGCTCCGAGGGGGCATATGGCGAAAGCCTTAAAGCCCTAAGTACATAAACCTTAATTGGTTGGGAGTCATCGACTTAGTGTTCGCCATATGGGTGGATGGGTAGAGTTTAACGAGTTGTAAATGCTTAATTCTTGAAGTCATTCGAAGTCCGAGGTGAAGCCCGTAGCTCAGGGTCGGGCCGATCCTTTCATTGACATGCCCTAAACCTTAATTGTTTGGGAGTCACCTGCGGACCTCGCTACACATGGACTTCGTGAAGTCTGCTTTTAGCATTGCAACCCCGCCAATACAATCAAGGGAAGAAATAAGAGTGTAACCGAGCCTATTTAAAGTTGATCAACGCTTAAGGCTCCGGCAAAGCAGCTGGTCAGTGGTGGAATAGCTTGCGAATCATCGTCTGCCGGGTTACTTTAAGAACACTTAGATGAGCGGAAGTTCAGTTAACTTTTCTTGGGAACCTATGTTGCCCTAAAACTTGTTCTTATATGGCATTTTGTTCTCTCATGATGGTTTTGCATTGTAGTCTAAATTGTTCATACCGAGGGTAAGGCCTGTAATCAGACACACACTCGACGTAAAGATACAATTTTCGCAGAAAAGCAATGAAGATACACACCTTAATTGTTTTTAGCACGCTAAGGGACTAGCAACGGCCTGGGCTGGGGTGTGATTAGTACCCAAAAAGTGCTATTTTGAGTCCTATTTAAGATAGATTTTGAGTGCTTTTTGCTTACTAATCATATGAATTAAGCCAATTGACATGTGCAGGTCCGTTTAGTACTACTGATTTTGTTTCGAGTTTGTTTTTGGTAATTTTGCAGGTTTTGTGAGCCTCAGCCATCATTATTTAAAGCTTGGCTTCGAAGCCAAGCCGATTTATGCCATGTTCATATGAATTTCCTGGGCGATTTCATCGTCGAGTCAAGAAATGTCAAGCGGAATCGGGAAGAATTGAATAATTGAACTCGAATGTGTGAGGATGTACGAGCGTAGACTTTTTTCGCTATGCATTGCGAAATTTCGTTAGCGATTGCTGGGGTACTCTCGCAACTGATGCTTAAAAAATTTCTCGCTAATCCTGCGGGGGCCTCTCGTTATCATAGCGAAAAATTCTATCATAGCGAAAGTTACCGTACACCAAATTTGAATTTTCGCTATGCCTTGTATTTTCTATGATAGCTAAATTTTCAAGAGCCTAGCTTAAATTTCACTATGATAGTGAAATTTACCATGCATAGCTTAAATTTGGTCCCCTTGTGTTTTTGTTCCAAACGACCTGCTTTTGTGTAATCCTAATGTTCCTAATGTAATCATATATTTTAGGTATTTTCGTATTTCACACATCTTGTATGGCTATATAAGCCATCTGCAATATTTTTGTAACCCTAACTTTTCATTCAAGCATTCATTCACGCAGCCTTGTTTTTAAAGTTACGTTGTTCTCTCTTCTCTCTCTTTCTTTCTCTCATTTCGGGCCTCTTCTCGCAAACACCACCTGCGACGACAACTCGTGACGCTTGGCTAAGCCTCAAAACCTTGAAGAAGAGGGGTCAAGTAGGTTGGTTAATGGTGGTTTGCGTGTGGTCCTCGCTTTTAATGAAACAGTACGCATTTATTGTTCCAAACTTTTCAAACTAGGCTTAAAGCCATTTAACGCGCTTTGGTCAATACTTTGTCATGCTTTTTAGGTTCAACGACTTTAATGTTGATAATCGACATTCTTTAGATGTCATTTACGAGCCACTGAAATGAGGTTAAATGCTAAGTTTTCAAACTACTGGAACATTAAATGCTTCAGACATGTTTTGACTCAAAAAGGAGTGTTTTAAGGGTTAGTTTTTAAAGCCAAACAAAGATCCGATTTTGACTATGACTATAAGTCATTTTCCCTAATGTGAGGAAATAACCCGAGGACACCTATATAGCCCCATTTTATCAAGCTAGTAGCCCAAGCCTTCAAGGTCACCATTTCCCACCTTAATTTAAACTGTTTCAGTTACCTAGTGAACAACCAATCTCCCCTGTTTTTACCCAAATCCAGAAATCCAAATGAAAGTCTCACCATTTTGAATCATGATACGAATCATTTGTGGGATGAAAACCCATCCCCGTGTTCGACCCTAGACCGCTATGTCGCAAAGAGCCGGACTACTACAGTAGGGAGGAAAATAGGAAACAAATTTTGTTGATTTCGGATCACCCTACCGTGGCACGAGTCAAATGCTTTTGTAAAAATTATTAAAAATAATAATTTTATCGAAAAGTTTACTGAATAATTGTGTTGAGAAATTTGTCCAACAATTCACGTCGAAGGGTTGTCCAAACAATGAATTCTTTTGTAAAAATTATTAAAAATAATAATTTTATCGGAAAGTTGTCCGAAGAATTGTGTTGGGAAATTTGTCCAACACCATGCTCTGAGGGGCTCCAGTGAATTGTTTCGCAGAGTTACTCCAACAAATTCTCACCTCGGAGGATTGTCCAACGTATTTATATCGAAGGGAAGGCCTGCAAATTAAAACAAATATTTTTTTTTTTTGAAAATGACTTTCATACATGGGCTTTGCCACATGAGTCATGAGGACTCGAGACACGGGATCGGGCACATGTAGATTATTCAAGTAGGATCATTCATTTGCTTGAATGTGCTTGGTTGTCGCTACATGTGCACTTAGGTGGGGAGTAACCCACGAGGAGATTATCACTACTCGCATCAAGCCAACCCTATCGAGGGAAAATTATTTCGTGCAATGTGGAGTGTTCCTGAAGACGACGCTCACTAGAGGCATCTTTTAAGCAGCTAAGTTCCTGACGGGTTTGATATTTTTTTTTGTAAAACATGTATTAAAATTCAGAATTTTAATATATGTTTGTATTAAGAGTGATGTAACAACTCTTGAATCTATTTTGATATAGTTAAATATATTTTGGGTGAGTATGATGTGTAGGCTAATGTGACCATTTTTACTCATGTATGGGTCTCATGATATGAGACACACAGGTTTTCCACAAGGTTAACAGTGGTCAACGGGACCCCTAGGAAATGGGGTGTCACATAGAGATACTTCATTAAAACTTTACTTTCCATTTATTGTGTGTAGATGGCTAGTCGAGATCAAAGACGTGGAGGTCGTCCACGAGGTGCTAGCCAAGCACCACTAAAGACTCACCAACAAAGCCTCACAGGCTCGTCGGTCGCACTGCTGCCACTCACTGCTAGTGCAGGTCGTTAGTTAGGATGTCCTGCAACCTCCAAATTCAGCACATCATCCTCCGATATTCACAGGGGAAGGAGATCCGATGGTGGCAAACCATTGGTTCCAACAGATTGAGAAGGTATTGGAGGCTATGGATATTACCTCTGATGCGTCCAAGATCAGACTAGTTGCGTTCCAGCTAGAGGGTGAGTCCCAAGTGTGGTGGGACTAGGCAAAGACCTCTTAGGACTTTGAGGCAATGACTTGGACTGAGTTCCATGAGCTCTTCATGGGCAAGTATTTTCTGACCACTGCTTGACATGCAAAGGCCCAGGAGTTCCTAGAGCTTAGGCAAGGAACGATGACAGTGATGGAGTACGTGGCTAAGTTTATTGAGTTAGCCTGATATGCTGATGACTATGTGGCCACAGATCTGGCCAAGGTCGGGAGATTTGAGAATGGGCTGAAATTGTCCATTTGAGGTAAGATTGTGGGCCTCCACCTACAAGACATGGATTCTGGCCGGCCTGACTCGGCCATAAAGAGGGAGATGAGGATGCAATTGGCATCCGATGTGAGTGTCGTGGCAAGAGTGAGGGAGAGCCTTACTTCTTCTGCCCGGTCAGAAAGCAACAGGGCTTCTAGTTTGCATGGGTTTCAAAGTCGTGGCCATCAGGGCCAAAGCCAAAATGGGGCATTTGGTCAGGCAGGACAAGTGATATGTTATTTATGCCGACACCGACATATGAGACTCGATCGTCTCGAGGCGGATCCCAAGGTTTCGTGGTAGCACACTCACGCCATCGGGGCGGGGACAAGCGCGACATAGTGTATTCCTCCACCCCCCGCACGGTCGAGGAACCAAGATCGCACCTATTGGTGCCACAGCACCTCCCATTACACAGTGCCGTAGGGACCAGGGACGGGTCGTGCCCGGGCGGCGTGGCTCGTAGGTCGAGACTTCTGACCGGATGGGGTAGACGATATGTTACTATCGTCACGCACTCTAGTAATACGAGACGATCGTCTTGATGTGCGTGAGGTCCCGCGGGTATCGTAGCGCAGCCACCACGGGCCTCCGGGTATGCAAGGTATGCTACACTTCACAAGAGTGACGTTAAACTAGGATGAATTGTACTCATCATCAAGGCATCTCAGGTAGAAGGAAATAAGGCTGTAGGTTGAGACCTTAGAAACTATCAGATAAGTGTTCTCCTCAGGCCGTGACAAGCATAGATCTGATATGTAGGGGTTTTCTCCTACTTGCTTCATTCTTTGGCTAAGAGTCATTCGAATGTATAGGGATGTTCTGAGGCCGGATGCCCGTGTGTTATAGTTCTAAAGAGTGGGACTGAGTGAAGAAATCCCTATAGTGGTTGTAGACAGTCCGAGACCATGGGTTAGACTGTTCATGTGACCTCAGTGTCGTTATGTGACATAATCGTAGATTCTTTAGGTAGTTCAAGATGGACTAATGGCTTTTTTATTAAATTTCATGTGAGCTAAATTCTGGTGTTATTTTAAGGAATGAATAACATGTTGTTTGTGCATGATTTTCGTTAATATATTCATGCGTGATATATTAACATGAATTATTGTGAAATGACATATTGCATTTCATATGCACTAGGGTAACCTAGAACAGTAGGTATGAGTGCATGACATGAAAAACGTGGTTATCAAATGAATTTGATGGGAAGATTTTATGAAGAATTGCCTTGGAGAGTTGTCCAACAAAGCCATCTCGAGGATAACCCGTGACCAAGCCGAGAGTTATCCAAAGAATTCACCTAAGTGGTCAGCCCAATATAATTTTATCAAAAATTGGTATTATGTTTTCAAGAACAAAAACCTTTTGTTATGAAAACAATGTTTTCTCACAATTGGCTTAGGCATGTGTGAGGGAGTCAATGAGGGCTCGAGAAGTTGGAATATGTCACGATGGATTTTATGGGTGATAATGGACTGACTCACTAAGTCGGCACACTTTCCTAGCTGTGCAGATGACCTTCACACTGGAGGAATTCTACCAGTTGTATATACGAGAGATCATCAGACTACATGGAGTGCCAATATCCTTTATGTCGGATAAAGGCTCGAGGTTTACAACGCCCTTTTGGAAGGTTTCCAAAGGCTATGGGAACACGGCTGACCATTAGTACAACCTTTCACCCATAGACCGATGGTCAGTCAAAGAGGACCATACAGGTGTTAGAGGACATGCTGCGAGCATGCATCCTGGATCATAAGGGTAGCTGGGAAGAGCACTTGCCCTCGTTGAAATTCCCGCCAACAACAGCTTATCGCGAGTATACCGATGGCACCATATGAGGTATCAGGACGGGAGGCCATGTCGGGACAATCGATATGGTTGGATCGAGGTGTGAGAGAGCTCCATTATTGGTCCCGATCTGATTAGAGACACCTCCGAGAAGGTGAGCTTGATACGACAGGGTCTTCTCATGGCTCAGATCCGGTAGAAGAGCTATGCTGATGTACGACGTCGACCCTTAGAGTTCGAGGTTGACGATCACGTCTTCTTGAAAGTGATGCCTAAGAGAGGAGGTCGTTCCTGCCAGTTTAGGAAGTTAAACCCAGTTCTTTGGGCTCGAGATACTCCGAGATCCAGACATCAGAAGCGCACCGGCTAGCTTTGCCGCCCCAAGATGTTTGGTTTCCACGAGGTAGTCCACGCCTCTATGCTCTAAGTATACCCGCATCCACTCATGTGTTGATCGGGGGAGAGATTGAGGTTGACACCCAATGCGGACCTTCGAGGGGGACCAAGCAGCATTACTGGGATAGTTGGGATCAGGTTTTGCGACGCAAGACCCTGAGGTTAGTGAGGGTGCTATGGCAACACCGTGGAGTGGAGGAGGTAACGTGGGAGCGAGAGGACACGATGCGGGCCACCTATCCCTTCTTATTTAGGGATGAAGGTACGTAGTTTAGTCATTTAATAATTAAATGACTAGTTTACATGCATGACGTAGTGCACGTTGCATATGCATGTGAGTTGATGTGATTGCGTGGAATTTCGGGATGAAATTCTTTTTAAGGGGGGAAGAATGTAAAACCTGAGAAAATTCTAATTTTTTGAAAAAGGATAAAATGGTAATCTCGGTCAAAATCCAGAAATTTTCTAGATCTCGAATGACTAATCAGACTTCACCATTGAAATCGTCTTGCGAAATCTAGCTACCACGTCGAATTTCGTCGAATTCCGAGACAATCAAAATTTCACATTTTTCGAGGCACCCGGATTGGTGTGGGACACTTGGCACAATTGGAGTGGCTCATAGTGTGCCACGTGTCAAATGTATGATGAGTCAAACATGAGCTCAAGTGGGACCTATGAAAGACACATGGCATCATGCCATTGGATAGGAATCCAAAGGGGAGAGATAAGTGGATAAGGGAATCCAAGCTACCAAATGGTGGCTTGACATGTGGCATGAGAGGACAAGTCCTCTTGACCAAGTTCTCCTAACTGGTTTTGGGAGAAGGAAAGGAGAGAGAAACGAAGGAGAAAAAGAAGAAGAAGCTAGAGAGCAGCCCACCTTCTAGATTTCTGATCTGGTCCGTCGATTCGGACGCACAAGAAGCAAAGTTAGTCTACGCCATAGCGGCTACACGTGGTACTCTGTATCGTGGACTTTAACAACTCCCGAGGTAGATCTTCTCCTACTTGATATTCTTTGTTTAAAAGGTTGGTGAAAATGGTTTTGGGTGTTGTGAGGCCAGAAATGGCCATGGATTTCAGTTCCAAAGAAGTGGAACCGATGCTTGATGAGGGGGCTATCCATGGACAGCCCACGTACTGTTTTGGGACTGCTAAAAAGTCTGGATTGATGGTTGGACTTAAATTTGTCCATGTGTTTTGCTTGCATGTTATTTCCTTAATTGAATGGCTTGAAATGTGTTTGGGAAATGATATGTTAATGCATGCTAATTGATGTGTTGACATGATTGTTTGAATTATATGAAATATAATTGTGTATGAGCCATTGGAATTGGCATCATTGCATTCATGTGCATGATGACATCGCCACGAGCTCGTGGGCGCACGATGTGGTTATTCACCACTTTGTGAATGGGTTGAGTATGCATCACCACAAAGCACTCACCGCCGCACCGCAAATGAAAAGTAATTAATGTGCGCTGGCGAAGCAAGAAGGGGGGTCGCAATCCTCGTGTGAAAAGCCTGGAACTCGGGTGTAGGAGACCCATGGTATTATCCGGAAGGTACTGTATGGGTGTGAGAGACCCGAGTGAGTGTAAGAGACCCGCGATACTATCCAAAAAGGTTTTGCATGGGTGTGAGAGGACCTACGGTACTATATGAAAAGGTTTTGTATGGCTGTTAAAAACCCGTGGTATAATCCAAAAAGTTCTGAGTGGGTGTAAGAGACCCGCAATGCTTCGAAAAGCTCATGTCTGCAATAAACACACTATCATACATCACTAGGACCTAGAGCTCGAAAGCGATGAGCTCCGGATTAACTCCTGATTGTCACCCATCGAAAATCGTGATTAGGTGTCAGGTGAGCCGACAAAGGCTCGGTATATGGTTGTCATTGGCATTACCAATGACGATTGCCACACTTGGCATAGGCATATGTGAGGAAGTCGGTGAGTGACTCGGGATATGGGCATGGAAAACATTTCATGAATGATAGACTCGCCCATGTATAAATTGTAAATTGTATGGAATGTGGATGTCGTTGTACCATTACATGTGCATTTTAGGTGGGGAGTATTCGTAGGAGAATTCAACTACTAGCATCAAGCCACCCCGTCAGGATCCCCTTCGTGCACAATGTGGAGTATTTAGAAGATGGCGCCTCCCGTAGGTCGAGATTATGAAGCGGGCCGGACTATGGCCTTGATTCATGTTTTGTATATATATTAGAATTGACTAGTCTTAATATATGTTTTGTATTAAGAGTGATGTAATAACTCTTGAATCTATAGAAATGTATGGTTTGTAACCCGCATGGACGAGTATGATGATAGGCCCTATCAATATTTTATCAAGTGTACGAAGTCCCATGATATGAGACACACTGTGTTTTTCGCAAAGTCGATCGATAGTCAACTAGACCCTGGATTGGGCATCACAATTCAGGTCAAATGGGAGAGTACTCTTCGCCACATGTCGCCCTATCATTGGTTCGGGATTACACTCATCCTCTCATCCATCTACCATGGATTTCCTCAAATGGCATGATTCCATGTTGCTCATGTGAGCCCCAATCGTCATCACTGACTCCTCACCAAGACATGACACGCGCACCCTCGGAGCCACCACAAGGTGCCATGTCCCGCACCACTTTCGCGCCTAAAAATCGCGGAAATTCGACCGGCCTCTCGAAATTCAACGAAATCTCGACGCGGATAGCTAGATTTCACAGACGATTCAACGATAGAAGTCCATTTCGTCATCCGAGATCTAGAAAATTCCTGATTTTGACCAAAATTAGTACTTTTTCGCTTTTTCAGAAAATTAGTTTTTCTGGGCTGCTTTCACAAGAAGTGCCTTATTATCTCAATGTATTTAAAACATCGGATTATAACAAAAAACTCAAAAATAGATTAAATTTATTAGACTAGGGAAAACTTATATGCAGATAAGAGTTTAAATTGTAAAAGTCAAAACAGTCTCCTCAATTACATATTGAATGTAGCAATCCAGTGACCTTCACATCTCATCCACAATAATCACTTTTAATCTATATTTGGAATTTCTATCTATTCGTGATTGTAATAAAATATTTCACTAAGATCTTCTTGATTATGCTTCGATATGATTATCAAGATTGTTATTTACCAAATGTAATCTAAAGTTATTACCATCAAGTATATTTTTGTTTTTAAATTTTCTATCTTATCCTTTTGACACATATTTCTTTCACATTCTGAGAAGAGAGAGAGAGAGAATTAATATACCACATGATTCGCAAAGATATTTACGGCTTAGAGATATATAATTTCTTTAAGGAGCACCGTCTGCTTGCACATGTCCTATACCTGAAAGGGGGGTCCCACGACGGGGTGAGCTAACGCCCAATAGAGATAAGTCCTACAAGGACTATTCCCCACCTAAATGGACATGAATGGTCAAACAACCAAACACACACCAACCTAGGACATGCAATCCTAGCACAAAGTCCTACTTGTCATGAATGAGACGCGACTCTCATCATGCCCCCATGTATCAAGTCCTCAATCGACTCTCTCAATACGATAGACCCCCATGCGTAATAAAAACCTTTATTTTTTAGATCACATCCAATGATCATTTTATAAAGTCATTTTCATTTCTTTTTCAAATCCAAAGGCTTTTTGGATGATCCCTTATAAAATCATTTATTTCATAAAACAAAAGCTTTTTGTTTTATAAACCCATACCCACTGGTTTTATCCTCCAGTGCCACTTGATGTAATCAAGTGTTGTGTGTATATGCATTTGTGGGTTTCTTCGTCTATTTCGTGTGCTTAAATTATTCCCAAGCGTAGGAACTAATATCGTCAAGCATTATAATACTGTGGGAGTCCACAGGTCATTTCCACAGGGAGTGGTTTCCTAGGTGATCCTTAGGGATTGATTTCCAATAAATGTGCGATTAAAGTAAAATCTAAGGGTTGTGATTGAATGATTTATTAACCGATTGACTTAAACTATTGTAAAACTATAAGGGCGAATGATGTGATCCTTGTTTCTCTCACCACCGCCAGGCAAATACTTCCACCGCCTCATACTTACAATCTCATATAGGAGCCATTGATGAATGGTCTTCAATGGGGAATTTAACTTTGAAAGCTTTTATAAGACAAAGAATAATTGAACAATTTTGAACGCTTGCTCAGACGATTTGTTTGGACTCTTAGTTTGCATTTGAGATCAAGCACAATGTGTACCAAGAATCTCTTGTTCACACGTTGTCAAGAATATGTCAAGAAGATTCCAAACTAAGGTTTAGAAGAGTTTTCGCAAGTGTTCAACATCGTACAAATCCCATTGAAGCACGAAAGAAGGATTGAAGGTTGTTACCTTGAAGGGGGTGAGTTTCCACCGTTAGAACCCTATCATGGAGGTTTAGAACTCCATTAAAGTTGAGAATTGATTCATAATTGATGGAATACTATTAGTAATTGAAAACTGAAAAATAACACTTCGATTGCAAGGTTGAAATATAAAAAATGCAGAGTCTCTCAATAAACACCAAGTTATCAAACCAATTGAAATATTACAAATGCTTAAAAAACTCAGAATCAGAAGAAAGCTAAGTACTCTTCTCTATGAAAACCCTAGAAAGAATAAGAAAACACTCCAAAGGTTCAAGCCAAAACCCTAGAATCCGAACTCCCTTAATTATACCCTAAGGTGGGCTTAAATACAATCCTCATCAGTGATCTCGAAGTGGTGATCGAAAGACGAGCGTGCCCTTGAACCAAGATTGAAATTCCGCTCAAATCCTACAGAGATAGCATGTTGGTACCGATACCAAAAGTCCATTGGTGCTCCAACAGCCTTGGGGTACTGGTACCACTATATTTGGTACCGGAACCATTGCTCCACTGCATGTGGGTACCGGTACCATTGCCTCCACAGCTGGTCCTCTTCACTTTAGAACTACCCGGGGCCTCCCAACAGTGGCTGTAATCGACAACGATGATCTAAAGTTGTTCTTTGGAACTAAACCGCTATGAAAATGTGCACGGGACATCGAAAAACCTGCACACGCATAAAAACAGTAGAAAAGGTCAAAAGCACCTATTCTACACAAAATGAAAGCAAAACATGAGCTGAGGGGCTTAAAACCTCATAAATGTCGCATTATGTATCGAACACACCTCTTATCCTACATCTGCTACCCCTACAAGATTTCCAACTAGTAATGCCTCACCCACTATGGCTACCAACAGTGTGCTCAGGAGCAGTCAAGCATTGCAAGATTCCCAAAAGAGCAATTATGAACATAGTGCTAGAACCTACAGAGTATGCAATGAACAAAGATTCTCATATAAGGGACCACAGATCTGAAATAAGGCTACAATGAAATCACCAAATTGGAATGAATTGCATTAGAACTGTAAACATTTTACCATAACCAAGCAAGCTACCATGCATAAAAGTCAATAAGGAACATCTTACGTAACTAAAATAAAAAAGGTCTTTTAGGCTCAGAATGATTTATGGGCTACAATAAATGTGGTTTACGTAATAAAACGGGCGCTGCATGACTCGCCGAGAGGTCTCTACCCAATCGCCAACACCTCAATTTATTCTAACCTAAAATACTGCTACTCTCCGTCCTCCTCCTCTCCAGCCGAAGAGAATGCATCTTCATCTACACAATATCCAACCGGGCCGAATCCCCCTTCCAAATCAGAGGAGGGCTCATTCCACAACAAATGCGCTCTTCTCATAGATGCACCTCTCCCTGCCCGGAGAGCCTGTGATCCAATTGCTTCTGCTTCCCCAAGATGCATTTAAACCATCCTTTGATTCTACGCTCCATCCTCTTTAAAGGGGATATACTCATTGGACCAAGAGGTGACGCCGATAAAGCCCCAGAGATAGCTGGATGGATGTACCGACCGAGGCCTCATGGAAGCCGCCGCATTTTTCTTCTCTATCTTGCTCGGTGGATTTGGCCCCAAATTTCTTAGAAGAACTTTTTTTCTCTACCGTATTCTTTTATCCCGTGCCAGCCTTCCACCCGTATTTGTTACTGGGGTGGCCCGAAAAGGAATGTGTCTGCTCGCTAGGGACCCTGAAAAGCCCCTCATTATACACCATATTACCAAAGCATAGTCAATAATTTTTCCTAGTCATTACCTCTCATATAAAAGAACTAGATTTCTTCTCGGGCTGCAATTTCTCCTTTCCCTTTCGCCCAACTATTGCGGAATGAATCTTATTCATCAAATCAATATATTCAGGCTTCTGCATTATCCTCTGATGAACTCCCCACGCACAAAGCCCCCATGGGTACCTGCCGTGCACATGGTATTTGCAACAGATTAACATCACACCTCGTAATAGCCCTCGAGCGGATAAGGTCTACTATGGGCAAGGCTTAACATAATTCAAATTATCTAGCGATCGAGTCGTGGCCGACCACACTCTGCTTCCCGAATCAGAAGCTCCAACAGGTGTCCACATTCAAATTCCTCTCTCAAGTTGGAATAAAATTCCTCTGACAATGGATGGCGCATACTTTCTACTTCCCCACCGAAAAATCAGAGATTCTCGATCTTGAATAATCCACACCGAATGGGGTGAGTAAACAAGTTTCAATTTTCATTCCCCGCTCACAGTGGAACCCTCGCCTTTCAACTGACTATACCCACCTTTCTCACTCGGATTCCGATGATTTAGCAAACATAGCCTCAATTTCTTCGTCTTCGCTCTTACTTTCTGATGAGGAACATTTCCTCTTCCCTTTTCCCTTTTTCACACTTTGTGAAGTATCGACCTTTCGTTTTTTTACGGCTCGCTCCATAGAAGAGCTAGGGGCCTTTCCTTTCCCAGTGTTCTTCGATCTTGCCATGGATATGGCCAAAATGGCGAATATTCCGAGAATAGCCCATACACACACAAAAGTTTCCCAACAACTCATCTCCAACAGTATCGGACTCACCCTTTCCAGGTCATTCAAAACCTTCCTCCCCAAACCGCTCGTAGCGGATGCCATAACCAACCAGGAGCAAAGAAGCGCAACCCAAAGCCACCCAACACAATCCATACTAACATAATGAAAAATCATTCAGATTGCTCTCAAGAAGACGAAGAGCACTTACCACCACGGCCCAACAATCGCTGTGCTCAAGGCAGAATAACTACTGATGCCCCTGCCTGGAGTGATGAAGACATTGCAAGAAACCGTTTAACCTAGGGTTTGCTTTGATGAGAGTAGAAGTGAGGTTAGGGTTTCTCTTATATAGGAGTTCGGGGGGCGGGGTAATATGAAAGGATTCAAAAATTTGGAGAAAAGGCTCTTCAAATAGCCCATTCAAGCATGACTCGCACGGTGACAAAGAAGTGCGCACCAAAAGCGTACCGCCTGCTTTTTTCCGTGGTTACACTGGCATTCACTTTGTTACGCTTGTATTTCACCTTGGTAATCGATTCGCTCCATAGTGGTGATCCCAAATCAACAAAATTTGTATCATAAATTCTCCTACTATCGTAAAGAAAGCTATCTGAAGATAGCTGCTTCTGGGGTGGTCTAACACGTGGACGGGTTTTCTTCGCATAAATGATTTACAAAGTGAGGTTTAAAAATGGTGAATTTAAAATTTGATTTTTAAGGTTTTGTAAAAACAATGGGTTGTTTGCGTGCTGAAATTAAAAATAAGAAAAAATGTAAAATAGAACCCCCTCAAGTGCTCCGCCACCGGTTTAGGCCAAGGCAACCAACATGTTCTCGGCCTTTTTCCACGCTACGGAGGATGACATATAGTCGCTTTCCGAACCCGTGATCTTCATTTAGCTTTAAAACTAAACCCCGCGGATTTTCCCTTTCAAAACAAAGATTTATCGAACATTAATGCCCCGTGACAAGGAAAACGTGCCTCCATGATATACCTCACAGTGATAAATAGAAAGCAACTAATGAATCTCAGTGGATATAGCAATAAGCATCCACTAAACCCTAAAA
This sequence comes from Tetrastigma voinierianum, assembly GCA_016808115.1. Lineage (NCBI taxonomy): Eukaryota > Viridiplantae > Streptophyta > Magnoliopsida > Vitales > Vitaceae > Tetrastigma > Tetrastigma voinierianum. Next base: position 1,150,513 of record JAEQBH010000143.1, read on the forward strand.
GATTGCCAAATACTAATCAAAGAAGGCACATTAAAGGAGTTCTAACCTAGAGTGAGAAATAGGAACATAAATGAAAATAAATGCCTACGTTAAAAACAGAGGACCATTAGTTTACCTCAAATCCTAGCCAGCAGCCCTCCTCTTAAAGGAGGAAGAGGTCTAGCCAACCATCCTCAAAGGAGTCTTTGGTAGCCAAGAAAGGGAGAGAAAAGGAAAGAAAATGGGAGAAAGGAGGAAGCAGCGACGAAACTGCCGCCCACTGTCTCTTGCCAAAATGAAGTGATTCATCGTTTTGTACAAACTGAGGCTTATATATGCTCAGAGCTAAGGGAAATTACAAAAAAAACTGAAACTAAAAGTTATTACAAGGAAAAATGGGAAGAAACAAAAAATTGCAACAAAAACAACAAAAGCGTGAAATGCAGGAGAACAGGGCCGCAGAACAAAGGCCGAGCCGTGAACAAGGCCGCAGAACCAAATTTCGCGAATGCTCCATTTTTTCTTCACTTTTCGCTTTTCTTCCTTCTCGATCTGACCGCAACGATGAGTTTGACTAATTCTTCTCGTGTTTGACCACCAACAATTTTGGCATACTACCTTACAAAACTACAAAATTTGCCACAAAATGCGCGATCGCAAGAGAATAGCAGTGGACCTTTAATGTGCAAATCTGTTAATTATAATGATTAAGTACACAAAAAGCACTCAAAAACCAATAATAAATAGGGTTCAAAAATAAAGACTGGGGCACTAATCACACCCCCCAACCTACACATTGCTAGTCCCTTAGCAATGCAAGAAATAAGAACAAGCAAATAACAAAAATATGGTAGTTCAAAAAGGTTGTGAAAATGTAAGGCTTAACCCGCAATGAGAATCACTGAAACTTAGCCCAATAACTATCTCAAGAGAATGAACGCCATACGTAGCCGAATATCAAAAGAGTTTCCTTCTCGATGACTCACCAGAACTTCCACCAAAATATGTTTGTTCGACGCCTCAACAATAAACTACCAAACTGCACTCCCCCCAACCAAGCTACTGCCTCCACCTAGCCCACTAACCAACCTAGATAGATCAGGACCCACTCTTATTCCACAACTCATTTTGTGTTGTAGGGGTGCAATGCTGAGGAATCAACCTCACCAAAGTCCATGTAACGGGGATCCACCGATGACTCCCAACCAATTAAGGCTTGTGGCATCAAAAGTCATATGGTCTTTCGACCACTAACTCTTCATGTTTCAATTCCTGACCCGAATGAATTCGCATCCTAGCACCTACAACTTGCTAAACTCCACCCATCTACCCGTGTATGAAAGTACTAAGCTCCAAGGGCTCCCAACCGCTGGTTTAGGGCACCGTGCTTTAAAGGCTGCCATATACTCTGGATCGTGTTTCCTGGTTTCAAGGCAAAGCTGCAATTTTTCTCTTCTTTTTTCTTTTTCTTTTCTTTTTGCTTTTTTCTTTTTTCTCTTTCTTTTTATTTCGAAGACACATTGGCCTTCTATTCATGGGGGTCCTTAACCTATTAAAGGTGGTCAACGAAACTAGGTAGGTTATCAAGAAGGCTTATGAGGCTAGGCAAGCCAGGTTATCAAGAAACTCCGACATGTGCACCGTGTGTGGTTAGCTAAAGGTGGAAGAAAGGTCAAAAGCAAAGAAGGATTCAACCAATCATCCACTTAACTGTGGCATGGCATCACTCTAACATCAACAAAGATTAGACAAAAGTTTCACTTCCAACTTGCGTGTTAGGCAAAACCAATAAAAATGAAAATGGTGCTATTTGAAAAAGTAAGCTGTATAGTATAACAGCTTCACAAAAAGAACAACCAGCAAGCCACTGAACATCACAAAATGGGCTTGCTCAAAATAAAAACAAAAATAAATGCCACTTCATTCTCTAACTTTGATTCATCGTTTTGTACAAACTGAGGCTTATATATGCTCAAAGCTAAGGGAAATTACAAAAAAAAACTGAAACTAAAAGCTATTACAAGGACAAAATGGGAAGAAACAAAAAATTGCAGCAAAAACAACAAAAGCGTGAAATGCAGGAGAACAGGGGCTTCAGATGAATGCTGTCAAGTCGCGAACGTTGTCAGAGGGAACCAAATTCCTCGCAATGCTCCATTTTTTCTTCACTTCGCTTCTTCTTCCTTCGGGATCTAATCAACGATGAGTTTGACTCCTAATTCTTCTCGTGTGTTGATCGACTGAACAATTTTGGCATAATTAGCTCGCAAAACCGCAAAATTTTCCACAAAATGCGATCGTAGAATAAGAGGGACCTTAAATGTGCAAATCTGTTAATTAGAATGATAGTACAAAAGCACCAAACCTATAATAAATAGTGGTTCAAAAGACTTTTGGGACTAATCGTACCGCACTAATTTTTAGTGTGTTTCAACACCATTTTACAAAAATTTCGTGAATACTCTACATTTTGATTTCCCACTATACGCCGCTTCTTTCACCGCTTCATACCCCCAAACCGACTTCCAGGTTTCACGAACCGTACTCGCCACCTCTCGCACCTTCACGCTTACCTTGGAGTCATCCGTACTCCACGTGATAAAGAATCCTAAGGTTCGAACAGAACTGGCAAGTCAAGGCTCAAGAAGGGTGCAAAGGGTTGACTCAATATGATTTAGAAGTTTAACAGAGAAAATATGGCCTAAAATCATCTTTCAACTACGTATGGATGTTCCTCAAAGAATAAGATGCATGTAGTAGACAAAGAATGCTAAAACAATGCACAGCAATAGCAAGCAAAAAATGAGCTGGGGGGTAGGAAATCAATTACTGCGGTAGTTTATGAAACGAGCGACACAACCAAGATCGACTCAGAGAATAGAAAAGAATCGGGTCAATATGGTCCTAGATATGAAAAAAATAGTTTTGTGCATGCTTCATCAGGTATGTGCAAAGTGAAACTATACGGAGTGCATAAGATACTGGGCCATGCAAAGCTTGCATACAACACAAGTCAAGTATCATACTTAAAAGAGCCGAAAATCAAAAAAATTGCATGCACATAACCCCCTAAGAACACTGAATTAAACCAAATAGCATGTACTTAAATGTTTCCAACTAGTGTATGCCCACCCCCACCATGGAAATAGTATTGCAATCGACGATGTCTCTAATGTGTAAAATACTAGGTACACGTGGTTGACTCTCCTTATTAAACAAAATACAAACTAAATGAATGGCCAAGTAAAGAAATACAAGAAAAGTGAAAACAAAACTATATACAAAAAGGGTAGTGGATAAAGATTACGTAATAAGGAACATCCCCGGTAGAGCCAGATCTACCAATTCCTCACCACCACTCTCTCGCATTCAAGTTCTCTCTGTGAAACGACTTTAAGCAATCGATCATCGACTTTAAAGATTTTCTCCCCATTTTCCCGATTCTCAATCTCCACCGCGCCATATAAAAAGTACCACTCGAACATGAAAGGTCCAATCCACTCAGAACCCTGAGTTTACCCGAAAGATGTGCAAGCGAGAGCCATACAAAGAAGCATTCTCGTGAGGTGCAAAGGTCTTCTCCTATAATGTTCTCACTGCGGGAAGAGTCAGCCTCTCGCTTATAAATTCGTGAGCTCTCATATGATTCACACCGCAATTCATCCAAATTGCTCATCTACGCCAGCCGTTGTTTACCCGCTCTTAGCCTGTGTCCGAGATTAAGAGTCGAAGGCCCAATAAGCTCTCAGGCTCCATTTCCACCAGAGATAACATGCCTTCACATAAACTAGCTTATGTGGAGACATACCAATAATAGTCTTAAAAAAGCGCACGGCAGTCTAAAGAGCCGCCTAGTTAGTCGGCGACCAATCCTTGTGATTTAGGGTAACCATTTTTTTCCAAAATGTGTTTGATCTCCCATGCTAATTGCCTTGACCATTGGTCCGTATGGTATGCCGTGAAACTTTCAGGTGACTTCCTCGCACTTTTTAATAGATTTTCAAAGGGTCGATTACAAAAATAGAGCCCACCATCATTAATGATTGCACGCGGCATTCCAAAGCGAGAAAAAATATGTTCTTTCAAAAATTTCAAAACTACCTTATGGTCATTAGTTCTCATTGGAATGGCCTCTACCCTCTTAGAAACATAATCAACTGCCAATAAAATGTACAGGTACCCACATGAGGGGGGAAAAGGCCCCATGAAGTCTAAAAAAACCCTAAGAATCGAAGATCTCAATGATTAAATAGAAGTAAGAGGTTAATCATGTTCCTTGCTAGACCCCTCCTAATTGTCAAGTACGTATACGTGTTTTGCAAAATCAAAGCAATCTTTAAAAAGAGTGGGCATGATCGTCGTTGGATACACACCTTCTCATCAATTGGTCAGGACAGTACTTAAACAAATATGGGTCATCAAAGTAGTATTTTTTTATATACACCAAAAATTTCCTCTTTTGCTGAGAGGTCCATTAGGATGGAATTTGTCCAGTCACTAGATAGTTCACTATATCTGCATACCATGGGCAGTGGGCAAGAGCGAAAAGTTGCTCATCAGGGAAAGTGTCGCCTATGGGTAGACCTTCAGAAGTTGTCTCCGAAACTAACCAAGACAGGAGGTCAGCTACCACATTCTCAACTCCCTTCTTATCCTTAATGGTCAGGTTAAATTCTTGATAGAGTAGGATCCACCTAGTTAACCGAGGCTTAGTATCCTGCTTAGAGAGTAAGTACTTTAACACTACATGATCAGTGAAAATGGTTACAGGAGACCCCATAATGTAAGACCTAAACTTTTCTAGGGCAAAGACCATAGCCAAGAACTCTTTCCTCCGTAGTCACTGATTGAGCGAATTCAAAAGTCTTGGTCGGCATGTAATAGATCATAAATGCTTTTTTATCCTCCATTTTCCCTAATACAGCTCCTATGGCATAATCACTAACGTCACACATGATCTCAAAAGGGAGGTCCCAATTAGGATATCGCGTGATAGGAGGTGACACTAACATAGTTTCAAAGGCCGCCTCACATGCCTGTGACCATTCAAAGGTGACATCCTTGGCAAGAAAATTGCACAAAGGACGGGCTATGGCATTAAAATATTTTATGAATCTCCTATAAAATCCTGCATAACCTAAGAATGACCGTATATCCTTGACACACTTAGGGGTGGGTAAGTTTGAGATCAACTCAACTTTTGCTTTATCTACCTCTATTCCATCTCTCGAGAGTATGTGTCCTAACACAATCCCTTATGTCACCATGAAGTGACACTTCTCCCAATTCAGCACTAACTTTTTCTCCTGACACCTCTCCAGTACCCTCCTTAAATTCTCCAGGCATCCCTCATAAGAATCTCCAAAAACAGAGAAATCGACCATGAAAATCTCCAAAATGTGTTCTATCATATCACTAAAAATCCCCATCATGCACCGCTGGAAGGTTCCTAGTGCATTACATAATTCGAAGGGCATTTTCCTAAAGGCAAATGTGCCAAAAGGACAAGTAAACGTGGTTTTCTCTTGATCTTCTAAGGCTATCTCAATTTGATTGTATCCTGAGTACCCATCTAGAAAACAATAAAATTCATGCCCTGCAACTCTCTCCAACATTTGATCCACAAAAGGTAGAGGGAAGTGATCTTTCCTAGTGTCAGCATTGAGTTTCCTATAGTCTATGCACACACTCCAACCTGTGGTGACACGAGTGGGAATTAGCTCATTGTGTTCATTTGCTACCACAGTGACCCCAAATTTAGAACTACTGGGTTGGACTAACCCACTCATATCTCGCGACTGTGGTAAATAACACCTACATCCAAGCACTTTAAACCCTTCGACAACTTCTTTCATGACCGGTTCGCCGCTATGGCTGTCTGTAGGGTTTGACATCCTCTCTCTCCAAAGTGAATTCAGGTGTGAAAATCAAGGGGCTAATTCCCTTAACATCCGCAATTGTCCATCCTATGGCGCTTTGTGGGTTCTCAATATTTCCAAGTTTTTTCTCGATCTCGACTCTAAAGACGAGATGCATTTACCGAGAAATTTTCCTCTGCCCCTTAGAATGCATATTTGAGATGTGATGGTAAGGGTTTCAACTCAAGCTTAGATGGTTTCTCTTCCGAAGGTAATACTCTATCCTCAATTGGTGGCAACTTCTCAAAGCTGGGTGCCCACCCATTTGCTTCCATCCCACCGCGGTTCAATTATGGCGAAACCCAAATTCATGTGGTTATCCTCGACACAACTGGGGGCTTACTAGACAAGACTTGAGAGGATCATCATATGAAACATGATCTACATAGTTCTGCACAACATATTCTATCATATTTACCTCACAAACGTCCTCGTCATCCCCTATCTCCTTGATAACATTGAAGATATTCAAATTAACAGTCACATTACCAAAAGATAATGTCCTTAGTCCTCCCCTACAGTGTATGATGGCATCGGGTAAAGGGTCAAGTACGGCCTACCAAGAATCACTGAACCGAGTCCCTCGATTCACCACAAAGCTGAGTGTCAAGAACAACAAAGTCCACAGTGAGTGTAACTCACTACTACACTCAATACATCCTTCACTATCCCTCTAGAATTTTCACGCACTTGCCGCCTACTGAGGGTGATATTAGTTGGTTCTAGCTCTCCTAACCCTAGCTCAACATATACCGAGTATGGCAACAAGTTAACACTCGCTCTTAAGTCCACTAGAGGATGTCCCACTTCGACTCCCCACCACTACGTGAAATAGCGGAGCGCCCGGGTTTGTATATTGGGGGCAAATTGTTCCTGATCAAGGAGGTGGACTGTTTAGTCATGAATGCATCCTTGTTGACACCTAATTTCCTTTTTACAGTGCACAAGTCTTTCAAAAACTTGGCATATGACGGAATTTTCTTAAAAGCATCCAACAAGGGAATGTTCACCTTAACCTGTTTGAAAACTCATGATTCGTAGTGATTTGCTTCACTTTCTTAAAGGGGCTCTCAACCCATGAGGGTACGGAGTGGTGAGGGACATGAGAAGTTTTATCTTTTTCGAACTCAACATCAACATCTGTTCTAGGAACATGAGGCTTGTCAGACACCTCATCATCCCCGAGTGGTTCATTTTGCACGCCTTTTGTCGGGTTCTTTCGTCAATGGTTTTCGCAATTGTTTTTCCACTTCTCGAAGAGGCCGATGTACTTGCAATGTTCAAAGGTGACATCGCTGACTCGGTGACTCCAACACTATTTTGTCCCTAGGGCTTTGGATGGGTTTGAGAAGGGAGTTTCCTTTCGCTGGAAAATGTCCCATGTAAGAGGTCAACTTAGTGATTTAGACCTCACATCATTCAAAAATCCAAATTCGTCGGGTGGATTGTCGAAATCGAACAAATCGTGTCACAAATGTCCTCCAAACTTCTTATGTGGAGGTTGCAAAAGCCAAGTGCTTTGGATTCCCTTTAGAAGAGGGTGAAAACCTTGGTTAAGGTTCACAGGAAATCCTCGAGGACCTGATTTGGAACCGGGGTTCGATTTGAAAACCTTGGTTTTCAGCTTCTGCCTCGTTATTTGGCAATGCAGGCCGCCTCTCGCTCTTCTAGCTAAAATTCGGTGCTTCCACCTGATTATAAGTTTCCAAAGTATGGAAAATCAAGGGCTTTCCTTTATAATTAAGAGCATCACCGTTTATTCGATCGCCTCCCTTACTCGAGGAAGATTAGTACTAATGGTCAATGAGCTGCGGGTCATCACAAATGATGCATGGCTCATCCACTCCGCATCCCATAGGCAATCGAAGGTACCCTGTGGTACAACAAGCCACCTCATTCACCTTTTTCAATTTACGGCCTCCAACTTCCTAGTTGTTGGCTATTTTCGCCATAGGTGTCATCATTCTCTTAAGTGATGTATTCCTCCCCTTGTAGGTGTACTATGCACTTTAGAAGTATCTAAGAAGGTATTAGTCTCCCAAGTTCGAGCATTTTCTACTATTGTATCAAAAAATTGCACAGCCTCCCTAGAACCTTTCCCATAGAATTCCCCCGCACACATCATTTGGATGTATTGTTTGTTATTCAAGGACAATCCTTGGTGAAAATATGCACAAATTTCGGGTCTAACATCCAAACCATGGCGAGGAGAGCTGGGTGGAGGAGGTCCCAAGTATCTTTCCCATACAACAACAAAAGGTTCACCCGGTTTCTCAAAAAAGTTTTGGATTGCTCACATGAGTGCATTAGTACGTGCGGGAGGGTAGAATTTATTCAAAAATTCATTTTGCATGTCTTCCCAAGTAAAAATTGAATTGGGAGCAAGAGAGTGAAACCATATTTTGGCCTTCTCCTTCAAAGAGAATGGGAATAAAACCATACAAATTATATGGAGGGCTGATCCTCGTAGACGTGAGCACCGCAAACATCCTCAAAATCCTCATGAATGAGCAGGGGTTCTGTGAATCGACCCTCGATACACAGCAGAAGACGAATCATTCCAACTTCATAAGGAATCGGGTTAAATTTCGTAGGCGAATACATGAGTTTGTCGTGGTTCTTCGAGGCTGCGTAATCTCTCGAAGGGTTCTTTCCACATTAGGTGCGCGTGGGAGCTCGAATATTGATTTTACCGAAAAATTAACCTTTCTCCATCTTCCCGTCTAATTGCCAACTATGCAACCATCTCCCCGTTGTGAGGTTCATGGTCTGCGGGTTACCAGGGTAACCCTCGTCATTTGGGTTGTGCCGTTTGCTGATTCCCGGGATGGTCCATTTAAGGTGTAGGGTTCTCTTGAAACAATTGTCTTACTATGGACTCTTCAGAATGTCTTTGAGGTATAACTCTTACAAGGCGGCGTTGCTCGTTACGAGCCCAAACTGACATGTACCAATCTTATCCCAACTAGACAGCTATCCACTTATATTATTTACGAAAACAAATTAAAAAGAAAAGGTAGAGAACGTACCGAATTTGCAATGTAATTTCAAATTACCACTAGCTCTCTCTGGATCAACTAAAGCACTCGCCACTCCCCGGCAACAGCGCCAAAAATGCTTCATCTATTTCGTGTGCTGAAATTATTCCTAAGCATAAGAACTAATATCTTCAAGCATTATAATACTGTGGGAGTCCATAGGTCATTTCCACAAGGAGTGGTTTCCTAGGGTGATCCTGGGATCGCTTCCAATGAACGTACATTAAAGTAAAACTGGGGGTCATGGATTGAATGATTTATTAACCGATCGACTTAAACCATTGTAAATTGTAAGGGCATGATAGATCCTTAGGTTTCCTCTCACCACCAGCTAGGTAACGCCCACCTCTCACTTACAATCTCATCTAGGAGCCATTGATGAATGGTCTTCGATAAGGAATTTAACTTTATAAGCTTTTGTAAGACAAAGAATAATTGAACAATTTCGAACGCTTGCTCAAACGATTTGTTTGGACACTTAGTTTGCATTTGAGATCAAGCACAACGTGTACCAAGAATATCTCGTTCACACGTTGTCAAGAAGATGTCAAGAAGATGCTAAACTAAGGTTTTAGAAGAGTTTTCGCAAGTGTTCAACATCGTACAAATCCCATTGAAGCACGAAAGAAGGATTGAAGGTTGTTACCTTGAAGGGGGTGAGTTTCCACCATTAGAATCCTATCATGGAGGTTTAGAACTCCATTAAAGCTGAGAATTGATTCATAATTGATGGAACACTACTAGTAATTGAGAATTGAAAATAACACTTCGATCGCAAGGTTGAAATATAAAAATGTAAAGTCTCTCAATAAACACCAAGTTATCAAACCAATTAAAAGATTACAAATGCTTAAAAAAACTCATAATCAAAAGAAAACTAAGTACTCTACTCTATGAAAACCCTAGAAAGAATAAGTAAACACTCCAAAGGGTAGAGCCAAAACCCTAGAATCCGAACTCCCTTAATTTTGCCCTAAGGTGGGCTTTAATACAATCCTCATTAGTGATCTCGAAGTGGTGATCGAAAGACAAGCGTGTCTTTGCACCAAGATTGAAATTCCGCTCAAATCCTATAGAGATCACATGTTGGTACCGGTACAAGTTAGTGTGGTACCGGTACTAAAAGTGCACTAGTGCTCCAACAACCTTGGGGTACCGATACCATTGCTCCACTGCATGTGGGTACCGGTACCAGTAAATATGGTACCGGTACCACTGCCTCCACAGCTGGTCCTCTTCACTTTAGAACTACCCGGGGCCTCCCGAAGGCGGCTGTAATCGACAAAGATTATCTACAGTTGTTCTCTAGAGCCAAACCATTATGAAAATGTGCACGGGACATTGAAAAACCTACACACACATAAAAACGGTAGAAAATGTCAAAAGCACCTATTCTACACAAAATGAAAGAAAAACATGAGCTGAGGGGCTTAAAACCCTATATAAATGTCGCACATTATGTATCCAACATGGGCCACAGATTTTTGGGGTCTCACCTCCAAACGCTGCATGCCGACCGATATTTTCTCGAGTTTTTCACCGACGGGGGTCATGTCTAACCGCAAAGTTCTAGGTTTTTCACTTGAGGGGGTGTCTATCCCTACTAAATTGCCCAACACACAGTGTATTAATTTCATGCTATGCAACCGTGAGACTCAACGGACTTTGTCCCATTTACCGGTCTCACCATCGACACCAAACACAATGTTGATTACAACCATGCAAAACCGTGGATCTCCATTAGACTTCGTCCAAAGTATGAGTCCACAACCCATTCACCAAGGATGGTGAATGACAACGACTATGCACTCCCACCCATACCATGCGATGTCCCCATGCACCAGTGTAATGCAATTGTGCCATTGCACTCTAAGTCATGCCCAATGTATAAAGACCTCTACATGTACACCCTATACCATACACTACACCGTGTACCATGGACACTCATGTCTAATGCACACAAAAGTCCATACATTCATTAAAGTAATACATGCGCCATACTAACATTTATCATTACATTCATGTCAACACATCAAACAAGCATGCATCAACATCATTCGACTACTACTTAGACAAGTAATATCATACTCAAATCCCTAAAGTTACATCATGAGCATAATTTCCAATAACTAGCCCCACAAGATGCCATGCAATAGCCATGTCCACATGAAAACACATCACAAAACCCAATATGTTAGGAGCATCACATATCGACATCCAAGCATGACACACTCTTAACCAAGAAATGTCATTTCAATCAATCGCACAAACACATGTTAACATTTCAACAAGTCACTACCTAGGCAAGTAATGACACACCTCATTTCCTAGGCTAATTCATGGCATATCATGCCCTAAGATAGCCTACAACCTGCCATGTAATGGCCACTTCAGCACACAACTCCTCACATCCACATAACCAACAATTAACACACTTGTTATAACAATCAGTTTTTCAACAAGAATGTGAGCACCAATTGCCATTGAAAAACATATGGTCAGACTCGAGACTCCAGGATCTTTCCATAGAGTCCATGAACACTCTAAACAGAGCTCGGACGAGAAACTTATGGCCGTCCGAAGTTGGAGGTCTCGTATGAACAAGTATTCATCATTTTAAACCAAGAGGGAGCCTAATATTTTTTCGTCATTTTCGGACCAAATATGAGTTCAAATTTTATCAAGCTATATATGGATGGATTCTAGACTCAAAGGGATTTCCATAGAGTCTAAGAACACCCAAACGAAGCTCGGACAAGAAATTTATGGTCGTCCGAAGTCAAGGCCTCGCACGTCAGCAGCTGGGCACCGCTGAAACCCACGAAACGCCCCCGGCCTCAAAGCCCCGCATTAGCGCTATTTTTCCTACCCAAACTCATCCCAAACAACCCTTTACCCGACAACAATCTCGCCCCAATTGAGTCCACAATTCAACCATAAATACAGCCAAACCCGTCCCAAATCTTTAAAATCAACTTAACAAAAACAACTCCAAATCAGCAAAATACGATTTTTTGTGTTCGGGAACAATCCAAACAACCCTTAGGCCCAACCAAGACCAAAACTGATAGATAAAGAAATAAACTCGAGAGGCTGTCTCACCTCTCGGAGCAAGACGAAACTGGGAGTCCCGAAGACCCGAGACCCACTACGCCTCCCGAACTTCCGACCTTGACGAAAAATCTTGATTTCTATGTCCACGCTGGCCGATGATTTCTCCGACTTTAAGTCTTGGCCCAAACCAAGTCGGCTAATCGCCGCAAATCTGAGAGAAGGTAGAGCCTCACCAGCTTTCTCCAACCCGAAATTCGCCAAGTGAAACTACGTGTCGCTCTGCATCTGCCGCAGCTCTGCTAAGTAGATTAATTTTAAATCTTGCCTGACGGAATTCTAACCACTGATTCAATTGTATAATGAAGAACTTTTCTCCTCTCTCACTTCTCTCTCACGCGTCCCATTAAAAGAATGGGAGAAAAAATATGATTTTCTTTGTTTTTCCTTCCTCTTTTCCCTTTTTAACCGCTTGAAGATAAGTTTAACATGGGGCCCACTTTTGCTAATGCGCCCAATAACTCTCATTCCTGTGATTCAAGTCAATCTCGAAACAATTTATTTTCTGGGTCTTGTGTTCAATTTTATTTTAAATAACTTAACTTTCAAGTCATTTCAACTCTCTAGAATTTTAAGAAAATCTCTGCCTATGTATTACTAGATACCTAACTTCAAATATTCATAAAAAATTCCCACTAGCTAGGAATTCAGCGAAACTTTTTTGAGTTACTCGTTTTCGTGAGACGTAGCAGTCCTTTTCATCATCCGAGCTCTAGGGAATTTTCTGAAGCCCTCGAATTATTTCGCACTTATTATTACTTTATACTTTTAGGTAAATTTTAAATTTTCCTGGTTCACACAATAATGTGTGTTTTGAATATGATTCTTGGAAAAATACAAAATCATAAATTCATCTCACATGAATTAACACGTGCACACTTACTAGTAGTATTAAGTATTCATATGTTTGTTTTTCTATTAATACTTTATTTTGTTCAGTTTTTATAGGTTAAAAAAGTCAACAACTTAACATCTTGGTGTGTTAAAAAGGATACTAATATAACATTTTATAGTATTTTATAAAAATACAGATAAATAATTTATAGTTATTTCTTTAAAACATAAAATATCATGAGAAAAAACTATTTCATTATAATCATCCTCACAAATTCTATCCAAAATTTGAGAAAATTAATTTTTACCAAAAAAAAATAACTATCCTAATTATCAATGAAGAAAAAATAACCATTTTTTTACTCTTATTCAAATTTGAGAAAATTAATTTTTAAATAAATTAAAAATATACATGCTTTTATTTGCATAGAGAACGAATTAGAGCATGATTTTCCTATACTCTTTGTTTTAAAAAGTTTGTAATCTTTTTTTTTTTCAAATATAAAAATAATTAAGTTGTAAACCAAATATTTTTACCTTTTCTAACCAAATATTTAAAAGAATTCAATAATAATTCATGAAAAAGTAAAAATTATATAAAAATAAAAAAACATAAAGCAATTTGCTTTCAACAAAAATCCAAAAAAAGCAAACACCCCCTCGATGTTAAACCATTAATTTAGTTTTCGATTTTAAAGCCTTAATGTTGAAACGGTTCACGCTCATAGATTCAATGGGGACGATTGATTGTTTGAACTTTAACCATACCTACAAGCTTCCATACTTTGCCTTATCTTTGAGCATACTTGTCCTATCTTTGAGCAGACACCATATTCTGAGTCGTTCAATTATCAAAATATGATCATTAAATCGAAGATGCCTTCTTAATGGCATGTTTACGGATACAAGTTGCGGTCATGGAGGATTATCTACTACTTGTGAGAGTGTAAGCATTTAGCGAGGTTGAAGTATAGATAGAGTCACATTATTTATAGATAGAAGCCTTCCACCATAGGATGACCGGTCTTCACCTTGGTGAGTTGTTTTTGAAGTAAATGCAGGACATTTGGGAAGAGGAAGGGTAGAGTTGTTACCCAACATGAAAATGACCGTCAACATAGAAGGTCGATCTCTTGCAGATTCTTCTACGCATAAGAGCCCAATTTGGATGCATCTTAATACTTCATCTTCCGGGTATGGCATTTTTAGCGATGAATCAATTATATCTAAGGCTCTATCTTCTTCCCATAGGTTCCAAACCTGAGAAATTTACCTCTATTAGCTTACTATATATAAAGAAAGAAAATAAAGAGGTTAAGCAACAAGCATCAGTTTACACACATGTCCGACCAAGTTAATATATGGACAGTCCTGATAATAAGTGCTATTTCTCCTCCCAGTAATGATTTCTAATAGCAAAACTCCAAAGCTATAGACATCGGATTTTAGGAAAACAAATCTCTCTCACAGACATCAGGTGACATGTAACCACTGTAATAGATAATAAAATAAACCATTAAAACACAATGAATATTATATTTTATTAGCATCTCAAACATGATGGTACTTACTATGTTCCGACCACTCGATTTGTGTTTCCTTCCATTTGATTTCCTCCAAATATTTTAGCCATGCCAAAATCTTGCAAATTTTACATTTCAGCATCCCAGCAGAATCAAGTGTTGTTTTCAGGTCTCTATGTATGATTTTTAATCTTGAGTCTTCATGAAGATATAAGATCCCCCTAGCAATTCCAACAATAATTTCAAAGCGTTTTTTCCAATCTAGCAATGACTTCTTTGTTTCATCTGGCCCAAAGTTATATGAATAATCAATCAGCAAAACGATGTTAGAATATACTAATAACTTCTCCAACTGATTATGAAAGGACCTTAGAAAACCAAAGAAATGAAAATGGCAGAGAAATAAATGATACATACCGAAAATGAAAGAGTCTAAACTTTTGTTTGGCAAGTACTCATAGACTAACATCTTCTCCTCTATGTCAATGCAACAACCCAATAGCCTCACAAGATTCCTGTGTTGGAGTTTGGTACTAGTGTCACCATTCCAATCTTATTTTCCTGCCCTGAATCCTTTGATAATCTTTTCACAGCTATTTCTTGTCCATTAGATAGCTGACCCTGATAATAGTCATACAGAATTAGATTATTCGCAATTAGGAAAAATTCGGCTAATTAGCTAATGATCATGAAATGAAAGGAAGTCCAACGGGATTGCAATTGTAATACAATATTTGAGAATGACTCACTACCTTATAAACTGAGTTTCAAACCACTATTAATGTCCAAGTTCTCGTTTGAAAAGAGAAATTATTTGTGGCTGCAGCTATGGTGTTCATATCAAAGAATTGTAATTCAGAATTGCTTGTACTTTCATCATGCTCCTTTGCTCCCGGAGAGTCTTGAAGCCATGCAGTGTCAGGTCTCAAATTATACAACATTTTGTTTTGTCTTCCTATCCCTGTCATGGAAGTAGAACAATAAACAATGCTTCTTTGAGTGTGGGAAAATACCAGGAAAGAATATAATTACTTACTACCATGAAAGCAAGGAAAAAATAGTCATCGATCCCCAGATTATTTTACTGGGTAAGTTTAGAAATTTATGACTTTTCCTAGCAAGTATTTATGTTTGATTACCTTTCATCTTCTTCCTTAAGAGTAAAAGTGATGAGACCAAGAGAACCATCATCACAGAAGCTCCCACCACCAAAAGTGCCATCATCCCTTCTCCAAAAACCTTGCATCTGTTGAATTAGCTAAAAAGTTTAAGGACATAAATGATATCATAAATCTGAGAGAGAAACCATATCCATGAAACCAAAAATTAAATGTTAGCAAAAATACCTAGAGGATAACCACACGTACATATGCTAATCCTGGCCCTTCAGGAAGCACCTTTGTATCCATCAAACCCCATACCAAGACAGGCACCCACTTCCACTTCCGCTCACATTTGCAGTCGCGTATGCACTACAAGAACAGTCCTTCAGGCACTTCTCTCTACACACTTCCAAGCTCATGTTCATGTTCACACGTGCCGCAGATGTATCTGGCGGCTTCGTAGCTTCAGCCTTCACAAACCCTTCCCCGTCCCCGCACACCTTGGCTCCTTCCTTCCTAAGACATCCAGCTGAGCCGTCTTTCAAGAACCAGTCACTTGCCGACTTGGGCTCGAACCCCGCTAGGCACGTGCACTCAAACTCGGCATTCTTTTCGTTGCAGTTGCCGTTGGGTCCGCACCGGCCGTACCAGTCGCACCGGTCCCTTGGGGCTGTGACGAAGCTTAACCATTTCCCTTGGGATTCATGCCACACGCTCCGCTGCGTATAGCCGTCGGGGTCGATCGTCAACCTCGAGAGAACCGGACGCTACACCGCTGGGTAAACATATACATATCTCGTCTTAATTGCTATGTTTGATGAGAAGTGTACATGAGTTTATATTTCGCACGCTGGCGCGCAAATTCGCTGAACCGTATCCCGTTCCAGTGACCGGCTCTGGCTAGCGGCTTAGAACCCTGGTAGGTGTGCTGGAGGTGGAGACCCACTGGCGTTAAGCCCAAATGTGAATGTTCCGGTTCCTGGGTCGGTTATGGACTTGGAAGAAGTTATGGACTTGTAGAAACTGGTTCTCCGATTCAGTCTGATTTTCATGTAAGGAATTAGATTATCTGTGGGTAGTCAAACCCACACCAATCTCTCTTGTTAATATTTTGGATCATCGTAACACTAGGTTTCCGGTATCTAAAAGCTGAGCCACAGCAGATAGAAGTGTTCATCTGATGAGATGGAACGGCTCGCACCATACATGAGTAGTGTGTTGTTTCCCGGTACAGAAGGAGGCTCTGTGAAGTAGTGTCGATGGAGAGGACCTGGAGGTACCGTCGATAGGATGGTCTCTGTTGAGAACCCAAACAATCGCGGTTTGTTCAGGAATTATGCAGTTGTACCAACTCCAACATAGAATTCCTGTGGAGCGGAAGAAGCCAAGATGAACCTGACTCTTTAGAGACTAGAAGCTCACCATCTCAGCTGGTTGGGGGTGATGGTGTCAATAGTAGTGGAGCTGCTGCTAAGTGGGAGCACAAGGAATAGAAGCAAGTGCTGAAGAAACATCTTTACAGAATGCAGACGTGACTTCATAATGAACTGATGGTTTCCGAGTCGGTAGAACCGCAGAAGAGACAGATTAATTCTTCCATATTTGAAGGGTAGAAGGTAATAATGATCATATCTACCTAAAACTGACGCGATTTAAGATATTTGAAGGGTGAAAAAAGACGAGGTGTTCTTCGATATTCGCAGCATACGATTTTGCCGGCCCCCTCTGACGTGAAGATAACGCTGGCACTTATTCATTGCCAGCGGATTCTATTGATCCACTAAAACTTAGATCGACGTATACGACAAGTCACACATTAAACTGGTCAGGTGTTATTTATGAACCTTCTATGTTTACACCTGTTTTAGGACCTCCAGAAAGACACAAGACCACAAGGAGGACAAATCCTAAATCTTTCCATGTTAAACATGCAACATGAAACTGCCAAATTTGCAAGGAATTGCCCGTGAGAAGTGGGTGTAGAAGAGGGATGTCACGTTTAAGTCTTATAGAATAGAATACTACTAATGCAAATGAATAAATATAAAAAGGTTTATAAGGGATTATTATTATCATTTTTGGATAAATGGACGTTATTTTAAATGATTCTTAAACTACAATAGTAAGACAGATAATTTTTTTGACATTTATTCACTTGCCATTATATAGTTGTATTTTGTTCTCATAGAGACTAGAATATGGTCTTTTCTTATGTCCAACCATTTTAATCACATAGCCAAACCTAGTTGACTATATTATAATTATTATTAATTATTGTTAATCCTATGAATTAAACCTTGATTGATTAGCTAAGTAATAACTGTCAATATATCTATCAATCAAGTATAAAAATACTAGTGCAACCTCTCATTTCCAAATTAGAATTGATCAACTAAAGACCCTGTTTAAAGGCCCAACTAAGCTATCAATGGAACAAATAAGTTTGATCAATTGCTTTAATATGCACCTAAAAACCTTGGAGAACACAAGATTTAGCCAATTGTGTAAGAAAAATAATTATTTTATTTTTCATCCACATAAATAATATAATTACATCTAATTAAAAAGAAAAAGTGAGTTACAAAATAACAAAAATTTATCGATATCGTTTGCCCGATTTCTTGTCATGGGAAATAAATTTACACATAAGTGCTAGATCATTTAGCGTGCATCCAAAGTTATCGTTACTTCATTTACAGAACAAGTTCCTGTACTAGGTGACTCTGCGCCATTATGAAATGTTTTCATAATAAATGCAAGTTGCTTTGGAGAAGGGAGGATGAAGTCGTTATCCAACATGGAAATAATTGTCAACATGGTAGGTCGATCCACTGCAAATTCTTGCACACATAGTAGTCCAATTTGGATGCATCTCAATATTTCATTTCCATGACTTGATTTTTCAAGTGGTAGATCTACTATGTCCAAGGCTTTGCTTTCTCTCCACAGGCTCCAAACCTGAATTTTTTTTCCCCAATATAGGTAGCTCATGTAAGCAAATGATATTAAGGAAAAATAGAGAACAAAGGTTTCGTTTACTCACATATCCAACTAAGTTGAAGGAAGTATTAGGTGATGCTTGGCGTACTGATCGGCTGTACTTGGCCAAGTGTGGGATAACTATCAGGAGAATTTATCATGATAATAAGTTGTGTTTCTTCTCCCACTAATAATATCCAATAGCAAAACCCCGAAGCTATATACATCAGACTTTATTGAAAATAATCTTTCCATTCCATATTCTGGTGACATATAACCACTGCAATAAAAAACAAGAAAAACTAATAAGGTTTCAATCATGTTTTTTTTTTGTTGATATCTAATATGATACTTACTATGTTCCAACTACTCGATTTGTGCTACCTTCAATTTGATTCCCGCCAAATAATCTAGTTGTACCAAAATCTGAAATTTTTAGGATCATATCATTGTCTAATAGAACATTACTTGCTTTTAAATCTCTATGAATGATTCTTAATCTTGAGTCCTGATGAAGATATAAGATCCCTCGAGCAATTCCAATAACGATTTCAAAACGCCTCTCCCAATTCAATAGTGATCTTTTTGTTTCATCTACATAAAAGATATGAAGCATCAATTATTTTACTGATTATGCAAGAACCAAAAGCAAAAGAGATTAGCAAAATGATAGCAGATAAAACATTGATACCAAAAATGAAAGAGTCCAAGCTTTTGTTTGGCAAGTATTTATAGATTAACATTTTCTCTTCTTCTTCAATACAACATCCTAGAAGCTTCACAAGATTCCTATGTTGGACTTTTGCAATTAAAGTATCTCCATGTGCTTCAGGCCCTACAATTAATTGCTTCATTTTATCCTTAGAAAATAGAACCTGATAGACTTCATTTAGAGTTAGGGTATCACGACTATATAAAATCGTATCTTTGAAAGTCATACGAATTAGGAATTGAACACAACAACACTAACCCTAGATCTTCTTCTTCATATTTAACCTCCAAAGTTTCCAAATTTGTAACAATTTCTTTAAAGGTCGTAAGATGCTCTTCTAAATACGTACTTTCTTCCATACAATGCGAATCGACATTTGCTTAAGTGCAGCTTACTCGTAGACTTCGTCATGCTGACTCTTCTGACTTTATGTACCTTACATCAAATGCTTCTCCTTTAGAATGTCTTGCAGAATCTGATTCGATAAATGAAGGTGAATATGAGATAGTGATTTACGATCCTTACGTTCTTTCTCCTCTTTTGTCAACAATACTGCATCTTGTCAAGTCCTAGCAACACTTCATCTAGATTCATCTACGCGAGCACGATGCACATCTTAACTTAGCACAACGAAAATTTGGTACTGTGATCCAACAAGGGAATTTCGTATTTCACATTATTAATAACACATTTGAAAAACCAATGGCTATAATAATTTAATTGTTATGATTAATACACAAATAAAGAAATACAAAATAAAGAACAACGCAATATTAAAAACTTTCAAAGAAAAAACCAATGAAGAGAAAAACTTCACATCAATTTGAGAGAAATTGGAGCAAAATACGGCTAATATGGAATAAACCTTTAATGCTTACATAACGAAAAATGACTCTGAAGTATTCAAACCCTTTGCTAATACAAATATATTCCCTAGTCTTTTTCTCAACTTTTTCTTTCACAAAGTCGATCGCAAAGCTCTCTCACGAACATGCTCCTTAAAACCAAATTTTCATCACAACCTAAACAATGTCTCTTAAGTAAGAACCCAAACAAGGTTTTGTTCAGAATTGTGTTATAACAAACTCCAATATAATAGTAGAAATTCCTGTGGACTGTGAAGAAGCTAAGAGCGAACTGTAATCTTTGAGAGAGTAGAAGCTCACCATCTCTTAAGGCTGGTCGGGAGGAGGGGTGTCGATGAGCGCTATGTGAGCATAAGGATTAGAAGCGCTGAAGAAGAAACATCTTTTATAGCCAAGAGCCCTGGTAGAAGTGACAGCAATCAAAATAAACACAAACTACGATAAGGCCACAGAGAAAGGTTTAGACAGAGTAAATGATAATAGGGAAAATTGTGTTTCAGATTTGGGTATAATTTGGAAGAAAGCGTAAAAAATGTAAAATATTTCACAATGTTTCATAAAAAATGATTGGGTTTTAGGAATAGTAGATTTAGATTTTACCATAATGAATGGTAAGTACCATTTTAATGTCCTCAATACTTCTATGATAAACAGTATCAATATATTATCTAAATACTATTATATCTTAAACACAATTATTTTTTATAAAATGATACCCAATCATATATTTTATATTCTTTATACATGTCTTTGTAATTATTCCCCAATACGCTGAAACACCCATACAAATATCTATCGAGTAGTCAAGGGAAACCGGGACCCACTTATCAGTTGATTGTGGATTTTATTGATCACATTGAAAATTTTTGTCTCCGTAACTCACGCGTTAAATTGGTCTATTCAATGTTATTTTATGTTTGCATCTGTTTTTAGGGCCTCCTAGAAAAGAAAAAAGGCCTCATGAAAAGGAAGTGAACAAATCTTTCCATGTTAAGTATTTAAGTCGTTTTAAAAGTTTGCCAACCAGTAGTAACTCGAGACGTTGTAATGGACTAAATTTAATACATTTATTATAAAATAATTAAAATATTTATATTTCTATTAATTTGAGGTAGTTTTTTTAATCATACAAACAATGTATTTTAATTAAAAAATTATATAAATGTAAAACTCGGGAAAATTAGTAATTTTCAGGAAAATGGTAAAATAATAATAATAATAATAATTATTTACAATAGTTCGTATAGTCAGAATTTTTTTCTTTTTTTTTTTTTTTTTTAGGAACTCTGACGACAAAACTGACTACGCCATCTGATTATTCCTCACAAACTAAATGACTCGAAAAGTTTCACGACTCGAGCATACCGGAATATTTTACATTTTCTCAAAGGAGTCATCAAATGACTCATTGATCTAGATTTTTACGAAAAGTCGGTCAAGAAATTTCTTAAGCTAAGTTCATTTAGAATACATTGAACTAAAAAGAAATAAATTGTTTTAGAGTATAAATGGATCCGAATGAGAGATGGATACATGGCATAATGTGAGCCATGTATTCAAACTTAAAAAAAAGGAAAAAAAAAAAGAAAAAGAAATAAAAAAAAGTCAAACAAAAAGAAAGAAAGGGGAGAAAGGAGAGAAGAGAGAGAGAGAGAGGAGAGAGAAATTTTGATTTTTCTCTATCTACGGAGTTTAGGTGGTCGTCTCACGTTGAGTCAAGAATAAAAGTTAATCTACTCGACGAGGGTTACACGTGGATACAAAAAACACGAGATTTCGCCTAGGATTCAAGCAATGAGTTCGAGAAATCAAAGGTTTCGCATGAGAAGCTGCTCACGACTCTAGAGTTTCTTCTACACTTCAAGAAGTAGGATTCTTCCCTACTTCTCGTTTATTTTCCATTATAAGTGCTATTTGATTGCTTTTAATGCCCTAGCGGTCGTTTTGGCAAATTAATGGGTTATGAGAATAGTGTCATGTTTTGACCCTATATGATGTCTAGTTTTTGGGACTGATTTTCGGTTAGAAAAAAAGGAAAACTTTGTAACACCCCGAAACACACCCCGGGCTGTTTTCAAATATGTTTGGTGTGATACTCAGACATAAATTAAAATTTTCGTAGTTCAATCCGCAAAATATAGAAACTTAAAAACTCCTGTGTTGTACATATTATAAGGGCAAAACCGTAATTTGTCCAAAGAGGGACATCAAATATTAAGGGTTAAAAGCACTAGAGGCCAAAGTATAAATAGTCTGAGGAATTGTAATGTAATTAAGGAAAGTTAATGGCTAGAATGCTAAATAATTTAAAACCCTTATTATAAAGAGTGTGAGACCAAAATGCATTTTTGGTCTCCAAACAAGAAGCTTTCACGGGAGGAGGGGAGGAGAAAGCGTAATGGGTATATGGAAAGAAGAAGAAGAGGGAAGGAGGGAGCAAATCCAAGGTATGGATACTTCTGACCTTGTATGGAAACTGAAGTGGATTTTAGCATGTTTTTGGTATAAGAATTACTTGAGTATGTATTGCTAGGGTTTCCATTGAACATTAAATTGATTCCCATCTCTAGGGTTTTGCTAGGCAAACATTATAACTCTAGATTTAAGGGAAGTTTGGTTGAAAAGCCCTAGTTCATAATGAGTAGATATGAAATCCTCCAAAATTCCAAGGATTTGGTAGAATTGGGTGAAATTGGTATGAACTTGATTCCTTTGCAAATTAAAAGTGTTTGTGGAGTTCTCGAGGATTCCATGTTAGTTTTTGACGGTTGATGCATTAGGAGTGATCTAAGGATGATAAGGCATGAAAATGGGAGAAACCACCCAATTTGGGCACTGAGGCTCTCACCGCAGAGGGATTGAAGTCCTACCGTAGATCATCGTTACCGGTCATTTTAAGCCAAGTCCTACCGTAGAACTTAAAGTCCTACCGGTAGGATCAAGTAATTGCTCCCAGCTTTTGACTAGCTGTGATTTTTGCCATAACTTGCCTTATTTCTCTTTCTCCGATTTGAGGATTCAAGTGGCGACGTAAATGTACTTCCGCTGGTAACTAAATATATTTTATAGGTATCTCCAAATTCTGATTCTAGATAGCTCAAAATTCACTGAAAGTGGGGCCATGTGCAAGCCCATTTCCCGTACCGCTTGATCATAGAGTAGTCCGAGTTGTTTCGACGTGCACTTGAGTTTCTGTCTCAATGTGGGTGTAAATTCCAGTTGAAGAACCCTTAGCACCTTAAATTTAAAATAGTACAAATATCCAGTGCC
This sequence comes from Tetrastigma voinierianum, assembly GCA_016808115.1. Lineage (NCBI taxonomy): Eukaryota > Viridiplantae > Streptophyta > Magnoliopsida > Vitales > Vitaceae > Tetrastigma > Tetrastigma voinierianum. The sequence continues at coordinate 1,173,846 of JAEQBH010000143.1, forward strand.
AATATCGAGACAAGGCACTGGAAAATAAATATTGCAATCTGTACCTTGGTAAAATCGTAATTTAATTAGTTATATGAAAATGCCATAACTTTAGTTTGGATGATCCGATTGATTTGATTCCAATTCCTAAAGTAGGATTCAGAGAAGAATAAGAATATACAGATTAAGGTGTGATTATATACGCATTATACCTACTCCGTATATGAAATACGATCTGTCATGAACACATAATGTGGCTAAGAATGCTATATTCAAAACAAGAAATTACTCGGGAACTCATAAGTAATTATAAAAATACCCGATCAGATATTAATTGACATAGCACTTGCCCTGATTAGTACTGCACCCGTTAGTGCCCGGCACTCCCGATTAGTACTCGGTACTCCCCGTTAGTGCTCCTAAGACTCCCCGAATAGTACTGCATCTCCGTTAGTGTCTCTAAGACTCGATTAGTACTTCTAAGACCCGCTAGTGCTCCACTCCCGATTAGGTACTTCGGCATTCTCGTCTCAAGTGCTACTAAGACCCCCGTCCCGTTAAGTGCTACGGCACTGCTCGAGCACAGCTACAAGACCCTGGGCCAGATTCCTAAATCCCGCTTCCTCGCACCGTATAATATCTTTGGATATTATTATGATGTGTCTTACACGTTTTATTTGTAATCGGGTCCTGGTATCCCAGTGAATTATATGATAACAATGTCAAGGAAGAATAAAATGAGGAAATTATGGTAACTGCCTCATCCGTAATGTGACGTAATTAATAAGAGTAAGCTCAGAATCCCACGGAGACTCGACAAACATATAAGTCCCGTAATATAATATAATAGCCCAAAGAGTACCTTACGTACTTCCGTGATAATGAACCCGTAGTACCTACGTACTTTATATAAGAATAACAAGCATAAGTCCGTTAAAGCATAAGTCCGTTTGTAGACATAAGTCCGTGATAAGTATAATTACTTGTATGTCCACATCCGACGTGCATGAAATTCTCCGACACCAAGTATTGTTGTATGCTTATTATAACTGGGTACACACATGTTGTATATATGTTTCCACTAAGCGTAAAGCTTAGCACGAGTTTTTAATCCGTGTAGGTACAGGAGAAGACGTCCGAGAACTTCCGCATTCTTCAGGGCCAACACACGAGTAGGGGTTCATCACTGTAGGTTCCGCACTCTGATCAGTAATTGAAATTGTATAGTTTTTGAATATGTAAATGGGACTTGGTACTATATATCTGACACTATAAACACCACTACAGTGGTAGTTTTATTTTGGACTTTTGTATATGATTTCGATATATTATGCTGTTGTTCTGATATACCAATGCATAATTATTCAGTAAAGAGTCCCAAGATATAGGAGTCCAAGGTCCCGACCTGGGCTCGATCCGTCATTCTGGTCGGGCCTGAGCCTGGACGTGACAGTTGGTATCGTGAGCCTAGGTTTAGGCAAGCTCGAAAGTGTTTAAGATTTCTCGATAAAATTTACATAGAATGTGTCAGCCTAATGCGGATGTCTTTTGTTCGTTTATTGTCTAGAATGGATCCACCTCAAGAAGTCATGAAACAAACAAAGCGCCAATCCTTTGATCCATCCGCCTGCCCTACCCGAAATAACGATGAATGAAAATGCTTCAATCGAAGCATTGGTAAGTCTCTCAGATATGGCAAGGGTCCTAGATCGACTCCACCGCCCACGAGCTCCGAGTGATGCAATACAAAGCATGGAGGAAGAACTGGGAGCAAAGCCGAAGTTTTAGCTTGAAAACTTGAAAGGGTATTAGATGAAACTAAATGTCCAGGGACCAAAAGGTCACATGTGGGTTTCATCAGCCGCAAGGTGCAAATCTTATGATCGTGGAAGTTGGTTTCGAGGAAATCCACTAATCCCGCATCCACACGGACTACTTCACACCGAATAATACGGCATGTCATCGATGATTACAAGGAGTCAAATGGAAGAAATTCTTGACTCTAAGACAAGGGAAAATGATGGGTCGAATATGAGAAAGAATTCAAATTACCGCAAATATGCACCGAACTGGTCCCACGGAAAAATTCAGTGTGGATGCTTGAGGAGGGCCTTCATGAATCTATCAAAAGGTACCACTACCAAGCATTCTCGTTATAATCACAATTTTTATCAGCTGGTGCAAGCGGCTATAAAAATTGAGAAATCTGAAATGAAGAGTCAAGAAAGAAAGAAAGAGAAAAAGTTCTCAAGAGGGGGTTCCTCTTCGGGGAAAAGACCTAGAGAGTCATGTTGATCCAAGCATAAGGTCCAGCCTACAAGGGTGGTGTGAGACAAGGACCCATCACAAAGTTCCTATTCGAGCATCTCAACCCGGGACAAGCAGGAAAAAGCCCGTATGCCCACATTGCCACAAGTATCAAGTAGTGGTATTTGGTGCATCGGTAACGGAGGTTGTTTTCGATGTGGGAGTACCGAGCATCGCAGGTGCCAATTGTCCGCGAGGATTTGGAAGTTCTAGAAATCCTCAAGGAAGTGGTAGAGGAGGGTCACATGTACCTCCGCGCACTCGCGAGGGTAGGGTAGCGACCTAAGTGGCTCGAAGGCAGAGGTAATGCTTCGAGACAAGAACGTCCCTCCTACTACGGCCCCGCAAAGACGTAGCTTATGCGTATGAGAGCTCGAGAGAAGATCCCATACGCTCGTGGGTTATTGCGGGCAAGACCACTCTCTTTGATATTGATTTGTATGCTTTAATTGATCCGGGCTCTACACATTCATATATATGCATGAAACAAATGAGCGATAAACTACCCGGGCAAAGAGGAGTCGTTAGATTAAGGACCGCTTGTTACAAGTCCTCCTGGGGCACAAAGGTTAGAGTCAACCAGTATAAGAATCTGTCCCTTAATGGTCCAAGGGCTAAGTAAATTCCCTACTGATCTAATTGTTTTCTCTTGCCTTTCATGAGTTTGATTTGATTCGAATGGTTTGGTTATCCAAACATCAGCGCCATAGTTGACTGTGGATAAGAAAAGAGTTTTGCTTAAATGTCCCGAATTGCCGGCAACTATACAGCATCCGATCTCGAACTGCCGAAAATTATGTCACTATGAAAGCCCGACGCTTTCCCAAAAAGGTTGTGAAGCCTTTGGCTTTGATTCTTGACTCCAAAAGAGAACAACAAGTAAATTTTAGAAAAGACTCCCGTGGATTAGGGAGTTTCGATGTGTTTCCCTCGAAGAATTACCAGAGTACCACCGAACGAGAAGTAGATCTCTATTGAAGTTGTTCAGTAACGACTCCTATTTCTCGGCAAGACCTACCGTATGGCTCCAACCGAACTAAAAGAGTTGAAAACTCAACTACAAGAGCACTGGATAAGGGTTTTGTTCGACTCAGAAGCACCGTGGGTGCGCCGCTTTATTTGTTAAGAAGAAAGATGGCACCTTCGGATGTGCATTGACTAACGGCAACAACAAAGTAAATACAGAATAAGTACCCGCTTGCCAAGAATGAAGATTTATTTGATCAATTGAGAGGAGCAAGTGTCTTCTCGAAGATAGACTTAAGTGACCGGATAATATTATCACCTCGTAAAAGAGGCCGATGTCCCGAAATACGAACCCGTTACTATGAGTTTTCGTCATGCCATTTGGGGCTGACTTAATGCTCTACGCATTTATGGACTTGATGAATAGGGGTTTTCCGCCTATTCGATCAATTTGTTGTGGTATTTATTGATGACATCTCGTGTATTCTAAGATGCACAAGAACATGAACACCACTGGCGGAGCAAAGGTAAACTTTGAGAGAATCATTGTTTCTGCCAAGTTAAGTAATGTGATTTTTGGCTTAAGGAAGTGTCATTCCTAGGCCATATTGTATCCTAAGGGTATGGTATTAGGGAGGACTTAATTAAAAATCAAGCAATTGTGAATTGGCAACTCCTGAATCGTGAACCGAGATAAGAAGTTTCTTGGGCATAGCAGGTTATTATCGGAGATTTGTACAAGGATTTTCAGTTATAGCATCCTCACTCACCAGATTACTCCGGAAGGGAGTGAAGTTTGAGTGGGATGATAAGTGCCAATCCAGTTTTGAGAGATTAAAAGAAATACTGGTTGAAGCACCAGTGTTGATTCAACCTACTTCGGGTAGGGGTTACACAGTGTATAGTGATGCTTCGAGGATAGGTTTGGGATGCGTATTGATGCAGGATGGGAAAGTGGTGGCTTATGCTTCCAGGCAATTGAAGCCGCATGAGCAAAACTATCCCACACGCATTTGAGTTAGCAAACAGTGTTCAAGGAAATTTACGACACTATTTATATGGAGAAAATGTAGAATTTTCACTCCGATTATAAGAGTCTCAAATTTTGCTAACTCAAAAGATTTAACTGAGACAACGCTATACCTAATTTATTGGAAAGATCACACCTGATAATTGATTACCACCTGAAAGCAAATGTAGTGGTGATGCCTTGGAGTAGTAAATGACGGCGCTCGACCTTGGAAGATTATGATTTATTTGTGACCCGATGGAGCCTTGCTGGCTCAATTGAATGTGATACCATTTGCATTGGCCAAATGGATAGGAATGCCTTAAAATGATGACAAGTTACAAGAATTGGCTCAGCTGGTCAGTACTGGAGACAAGACTGATTTTTCCATAGATGGAAGTGGAGGTTTGTTGTACAAGAACAGATTATGTATACCGAATGATATGAAATTGAAAAAGAAAATATTATATGAATGCCACAATACTGTTTTCACCATGCATCCTGGAAGTACTCAAACAAAATGATGCGAAATAAATTAAGACTGGGTGGCGAGGGATGAAAAAGGACATTTCGAAAGTATGTGGCTATGTCCGACGGTCGCCAAGTAAAGCCGAACACCAAGTACCATCCGGCTTATCAATCCCCTTCCACCCCCAATGGAAGTGATAACATAACTATGGATTTTGTATCCGGTTTTCCCCTCACCCAAAAGAAACATGATGCCATTTGGGTAATAGTGGACAGACTGACCAAGTCTGCTCACTTCTTACCGATTCGACTTGACTATTCCATGGATCATTTAGCGGACCTTTATGTGAATGAAATTGTCAGACTACATGGTGCGTTCCCAGACGAAGGTCCGACCGCGATCCTCGTTTACGCCAAGGTTTTGGAAAGGGTTACAAATAAATTTTGGTGTTTAAATTGAATTTTTAAAAATCTTTCCATCCACAAACAGATGGACAATCTGAAAGAGTAATCCAGGTATTAGAAGATATGTCGGGTCATTAGATTTTCCCGAAGTTGGGATAAGTAATGCTCCACTCTCATGGAATTTGCCTATAACACGCTTATCAAGCCGCATTGGTATGGTCCCATATGAAGCCTGTATGGAAGACGATGTAGAACTCCTACGTGTCGGGATGTGATGAATGAGCTGCAGATTATCGGGTCCCGAATTAGTAAAAGACACTAAGAAAAAGTTCGATTATTCACAGAGATTGAAAGTCGCTCGTGATAGACAAAGGTCTTATGCTAATTTGAAGAGAAAAGATAGAGTATGAAACGGAGATAAAGTATTTTTAAAAGCATTCCGTGGAAAAGATAATTCGCTTTGGAAGAAAAGGGAAACCGAGTCCACGATTCATCGGGCCCTTATGAAGTCTTTAGAAAGAATTGGACCTAGGCGCACCGCTTGGCACCCCTCCTGTTAGCCAAATTACATGATGTATTCCATGTGTCTATGCTTCAGATATCGTTCTGACCCATCGCACATATTACCGCTCACATATATTAAGTACAAGAAGATTTCACTCCTTCGATGAAGAGTCGAAGCTATTCTAGATCGTGAAATAAGACAATACGAAAACAAGCAAGTTCCATCGGTAAAAGTGCTTTGGCAACATCACGGTATGGAAGTTAAGCGATGGGAACTGGGACCGATAATGAGGGTACAATACCCTCAGCTCTTCAGTTCAGGTAATTTCGAGGACGAAATTTATTTTAAGGGGGGGAGAATTGTAACACCCCGAAACACACCCTGGTTGTTTTCAACATGTTTAGGGTATTTTGTAGACATAAATTAAAATTTTCGTGAAATTAACCGCGAAACATAGAAACTTAAAACTCGGAAGTTGTGTTATATTATAAGGGCAAAACTGTAATTTGTCCAAAGAGGGACATCAAAGACATGGGTTATATAATTAGAGGCCAAAGTATAAATAATGAGAATTGTAATGTAATTAAGGAAAGTTAATGGCTAGAATGCTAAATAATTTAAAAACCCTTATTATAAAAAGAGGTGTGGAGACCAAAATGTATTTTGGTCTCCAAACAAGAAGCCTAAATGAGCGAGGAGGAGAAAGGAAGGAGAAGAAGGGAAAGAAGAAGAAGAGGAAGGAGGGGAGCAAATCCAAGGTATGGATACTTGACCTTGGTATGGAAACTATGGATTTTAGCATGTTTTTGGTATAAGAATTACTTGAGTATGTATTGCTAGGGTTTCCATTGAACATTAAATTGATTCCCATCTCTAGGGTTTTGCTAGGCAAACATTATAACTCTAGATTTAAGGGAAGTTTGGTTGAAAAGCCCTAGTTCATAATGAGGATATGGAATCCTCCAAAATTCCAAGGATTTGTAGAATTGGGTGAAAATTGGCATGAACTTGTGATTCTTTGCAAATTAAAAGTGTTTGTGGAGTTCCCTTGGGAGGGATCTCCATGTTAGTTTTGAAATGAAGGATGCATTAGGAGTGATCTAAGGATGATAAGGCATGAAAATGGGGAGAAACCACCCAATTTGGGCACTTTTCGAGAGTTCTACCGGTAGGATTGAAGTCCACCGGTAGAATATCGCCATCGGGTCATTTGCTGGAGTCCTACCCAGAACTTAAAGTCCTACCTGCAGGGACTCCGCTACTGCTCCCGCTTTGACCGGCCGTATTTCGCCATAACTGCCCATTTCTCTCTCCGATTTGAGTGATTCAAGTGGGTACAAATATACTCAAGGAGAACCAAATATATTTTTATAGGTATCTCCAAATTCTGATTCTAGATAGCTCAAAAATTCACTGAAGGGGGCCATGTGCAAGCCCATTTCCCGCACGCCTGATCATAGAGTAGTCCGAGTTGTTTCTGACGTGACCCTGAGCTCAGGTTCAATGGGGTGATTCCAGTTGAAACAGAAACCTTAGCACCTTAAATTTAAAATAGTACAAAATATCCAGAGTGCCAAATATCGAGACAAAAACGAAAATAAATATTGCACCCAGACTCGGAAAACCTAGGGTTCGACTAGTTGGAATGAAAATGCCATAACTTTAGTTTGGATGATCCGATTTTGATTTGATTCCAATTCCTGCAAAGGGGTGGATTCAGAGAAGAATAAGAACAATGATTACAGTGTAGATTATACAGGGCATCATACCTTACCCGTATATGAAATACGATCTGTCATGAACACATAATGTGGCTAAGAATGCCATATTCTAAAACAGTAAATTACTGAACTCATATAATTATAAAAATACCTGAGATCAGATATTAATTGACATAGCACTTCTGCCCTGATTAGTACTTCGCAGATTCGTTAGTGCTCCCAAGACTCCGATTAGTACTCTGGTGATCTCGTTAGTCTCTAAGACTCGAATAGTACTTCTAAGACTCGTTAGTGTCCAAGACTCTAATAGTACTCGGTAATTCTGTTGCCCTAAGACTCCGACATGCATTTCCAGACTTCGTCTGCGGCGCTATGGCACTCCGTCCCGTTAAGTGCTACGCACTCCCGTTTCCGATTAGTGCTATGGCACCCTAGCTTTGTATTCCTGGAAATCTCGCTTCCGCACTGTATAATATCTTGATATTATTATGATGTGTCTTACACGTTTATTTGTACTCAGTCTGGTATCCCAAAGAATTATAATATGGGCCAATATGAAGAATAAACAAAGAGGAAATTATGGTGAATCGCTCGATCCGTAATAATGCACGGGCACCTTCCACAAGAGTAAGGCCCGTGAACTCCTAATGAGACCCGAATAAACATATGTAAGTCCTGCATTATAATATACGCCCGTAGTACCTGCACGTGCCTCCGTATAATGAACCTCTCAGTACCTACGTATTTCCTTTTTATATGGGCAATAAGCATAAGTCCGTTGTAAGCATAAGTCCGTTGTAGACATAAGTCCGTGATAAGCATAATTACTTGTATAAGTCCATTATCTGAATGCATGAAATTCTGATACCTGTTATTGTTGTATGCTTATTATAACTGGGTACACACATGTTGTATATATAGCCCCACTAAGCTGTAAAAGCTTTAGCACGAGTTTTTAATCACAGTGAGGCACAAAAGGAGAAAGCATCATCCGAGAACTTCCTCGCATTCTTCACAACACACGAGTAGGGCTCATCACCGTAGGTTCCGCACTGACTCGCAAGAATTGAAATTGTATAGTTTTTTGAATATGTAAATGTAATCGGTACTATATATCCGGGATGACTATAACACCACTACAAAGGGGTAGTTTATTATTTGAATTTTCAGATGATTTTGATATATTATAAGACTGCTTTGATACTAATATAATTATTCGTAAAGAGTCCCAAGATAGAGTCTCATCCCTGACTCGCTCTGATCCACACCGGTCCGGCCGGAGTCGACGTACAAACTTGGGACTAGTATTCTTCACGGAAATTGTATGAGTCTCTATCCGAGAATTATTATTGTGTTAGGTTAATTATCCAAATCGATTCTTCCTAAGTGCAACCTCTGCTATGGTCCGTTTCCAAGAATCGCCCAAGTTGTTCTGCTTAATCTCAAACCTACCGTCTGTGTTTCTGTGTAATCGCATTTTCGTTGGGAAAGTGAGAATTTGGACTGTGTAATCCTTCCACATGAAATTGTAGCTCTGGCTTTTAATAACTCTGATATTTTATTTTTAATCACCCAAATTGATCTCATAACTCAAGTTATGGTCCGTTTTGGATCACAAGTATACTCTAGGGCTTCTGCTTGAACTTAAATTGTGTCCGGATTTTTGCTACAATTAGTAAATGATCTGGAATTGAGTGATATACTTGGTTGAAATTGTGTGGAAGTCAAATTGTGTGTTCTAATGGTTTGTCTTGTGATGTGCTTATCATTACATGGCTGATTGTAGGCTAGTTGTGGATATGTCTTGTCACACCGTCGCAGGCATGGATGTCGCTACTCTATATAGTGACTTAGATGTCAATGTATAAAAAATTGATATATTGGCATGAATTTATGATATATTTGGAATTTTGATGTTTTTTGATTATAAAACATCCAAATACAAATTTTTTACGGCATTATGTACGGAGTAGGCATGCACATATAGCACTCCATCATAAAGATGTTTGAATGAGCAAGGCATGATTGCATTGCATTATGCACTCAGAATATCACATGATATGGGTGTGGAAAGAAAACCAAGAAAATCTTAATTTTGTAAAAGTATAAAATGGTAATTTTTGTTAAAAACCAAATTTTTCTAGATTTTGATAATCTTGAAACTGGGACTTTACCGTTGAACGTCTCGCAAATCCAGCCGCCTCCAAGTTGAATTCCTTAGGTGTGACTTTATGGATGTCGGAATTTGTAACGTTTTTTCGAGGCGACTAGATTATGACACTTTGCACATTTTGAGTGGCTCACGCGTGCCACAAGTCAAGTCCGTAATGAGTCAACTTGAGCTCAAGCCCAAGCATACATGTGACACCCCACTGAAGAAAATCAAAGCATTGCGGATAAAGGATATGATAATCCTATCAACCAAATGGCAGCAAGAATGGACATGCGACAACGAGATGCGCAAATGGGAAATAAATTTTTTTGAAAGTGAAAAGAACAATTCTCTTGATTTTGGTCGCGGTACGTGCGCAGCGTAGAAATCTCACTTAGAGAGTGAGAAGTCTCAACTTCTCAGATTTGCCGACCTTCTGGCCTCGCCTGTGGCCAAGAAGAAGCTGTTCTACGTGCGTGGCCACGCCAATCTTGTTTGTCATAATAACTCTGTAAGAGTAGGGGGCTTCTCCTACTTTGATTTGAACCCTTTTTAAGAGCTAATGCTTTAGGTGGCATGAGGCTATGAGAAGTCGCTTGATCATCAAAAAACCCAACCCTAAATGCTGGAAATGGATCGTTGGTCAGCCACGACCTGTTGAGTGCCTGTGTTATAATTTATGCAGTCAGCCAGGCCTCGCAGCTGTTTGGGTACAAATGACCATGATTTTCGGTTCCATAAAGTGGAACTCATGTCGGGTGAGAGGGTCGCCCGTAAATTTGGGTCAGCCCATCAGACGGATGCGGGACTATTAAACAAAGCCCCTGTTTGCTTCGCTGGACCAAATGGTCAATGTGTGTTGTGTGTTGTAAAAAATGTATTGCTTTAAGATGAGTTTCGCCGAGTAAAAGTGGAAAGAAATTGTTACTTCCATGAAATTTAGTGCGTGTTAACATGAGTGTTTGAATTATATAAAATATAATTGTGTGAGAGCCATTGGAATTAAATTACTGTTGACATAACAGTCTGATACAGAGGCAATTTAGATGTTATTAAGTAAGAATTGAATAACATGATGTCGTGGAGTTAAATTTGTAGTTAATATATATATTGTAAAATATATTGTCATTTGAATTGTGCTGAAATTGCATAATGTAATTTTCACATGCACCCAGAACCTAGAACAGAATAGGCATATATTTTTTTTTACAATACTTAAAGAAAATGAAAAAAAGAAATGATTGTGAAAGGAATTTCCCTGATTTCTTGAAGATTTTCCAAAGAGAATTAGGTAGTTTCGCTGAGATTGTCCAATTTACGTCAGAGGAGTATGCTCATGAATTGTTTCCTGAGAGTTATCTAACAAAATTCCTGTGAGGGTTGTCCAATTAGATTTTACCTAAATCCCAGTATGTTTTCAAGAACAAAACCTTTGTTTTCAAAACAGTGTTTCTTCCTACTCAAGCCTAGGCATGAGTGAGGAGTCATGAGGGCTCAGAAGGGAAGGGCGAGCCGTGATTTCATCCATACTGCGAGACATTCAAGGGATCACTATTCAGCTGAGGTGTTTGGGTTGCCATTACATGTGCACTTAGGTGAGGAGTAACCCATGTAGAAAATTATCACTACTGGGCATTGCTCACCCTGTTGAGGGAACATCATTTCAAAGTAATAGGGAGTGTTCGAAGACGACGCCATTAGAGGCCACTCAGAAGAAAGCTTCTGATTGTGGATTCTGATATGTAATTTGTAAACATAGCCATAATTTCTCAATTTTAATATATAGTTAAGAGTGATGTAATAACTTTCGAACTATTGTAATATAATTTGGTTATATTTTGTGAGTATTGATGTATGGGCCCCGTTGACCATTTTTACCATGTATGAGTCTCATGATATGAGACACGTAGGTTTCCATAAGTTGACGGTGGTCAACTGGGACACCCCTGTGATTTGGGGGCCGCCACAAAGGAGTGCATGGTAGAGACTGAAGATCAGAGTTTAGGTTCATGGTGGCTCTGGGCAATACGGAACAAATGTCCAAAATGAGCCCCCACTGCTTAAAAATGAAAACATGTATGTCGGCATAGCAAGTCGTATAGATTCCTCCCAGGCGTAAAGCACCCAAGATTTGCGGTCGACATGATCACCGCTAAAGCCCGTAGTGTCGTACGGAATGCTTATTTAATTGTGGTTAATATGATCACCACTGTGTTCGTAAAATGTCAACAAGGGCAAGCTGGCCCCGAGGTGAGACAAATCAAAGTAAATCCAGAAGCCCACAAATGTATAAAAACCCGATTTTGATAAATAAAATGGTTTTCGTTATAAACAAAAAAGTTTTTGTTTTGAAAAAATGGTCACTGGATGGAACATAAATGACGGCCAATAATTTTGGTATATGCATGTGTGAGGGAGTCGGTGAGGTGTGACTTGGGACATAAGACAGTGGAGTCGTGCCATCTTCATCCATGGCATATGCACATATCTGAGCAGAAAATGTGAATGTTTCTACTTGAATGTGTGAAATGGCATCGTATGCACTTAGGGTGGGGAGTAGCCCTTGTAGAATTTATTCTACTAGGCATTGCTCCTGGACCCATCATGGGGTGATCTCCCTTTCAGGTACGTGGAGGTAATGTGAAGATCCACGCTCGACGAGGCCTGATTAGTGGGGGTTGAGGCCAATGTGGCCTTGATATTAATACCTTGTAAAGTAAGCTGTGATAGCTCTTTCTTTCACCCAAGAAAGTGCACTCATGCAAGTCCTTCCTCTTCCAGTAAACATGCTCTTCCATGCCCAAGCCAAATCAGCATGTTAAAATATGATTCTGATCCAATGTAAGATTTCCTGATGTTTCACATTTCTTGAATATGAGAACAAAGAGAAATACAACATGTAGATTTCCTCATAAGAATTTGTATATATTTCTTCCTTCTTATATATATCCTCTAGGGCTCGCAGCAAAAGTAAACATTCATTCCTGTCCCCAGTAGCAAAACACAAGGTGATAAAGTTTTTTTCTTTTCTTTCTTTCTTTTTTTCCCCCACATACAAGTGAGTGCAATAAGCAAAAAGGGATGCAAAATGTTCTTCCAAAATATCCATATATACAAATGCAAAACAAAAGTAATATTTTCAATACTCATTTATGTTGAGACCTTGGATGAATTATGGTTGTATGTTGGGTAGAGCACCCCGAACAAAGGAGACTCTACCCAATTTTTGTGAAAATATGGATCTCGATAAATGGGACATAACGGTGTGGTATCGGGTCACCCGAAACCCACAGGAATTCAGCGGGTTGGATCAAGCTTCTGTCAACAACCCCTTGATTGAGGTATCACAATAAACCACAAATCCTAAATACCATTCTGATATCAGATTAACATATAAAATTTTAAATTACTTTCAATAAGTTTTTATTTTTATGACTGCTTAAATTCTGTATATGAAAAACACTTTTCTTTTCGAGATTAGATTGATAAATTATGTCTCCAATTCCTAATGTGCAGATAAGCTTTAAATTGTCTCTTTAAAAAAAGAACGTAATTTTTATTTATTTATAAGAAAAAAAAACTAAAAGGGGAGCGAAATAGTCTCTATAATAAATTAATTTTACAATTTTCTAATCTCTAATTCATTGGTCTTTTTCTCCGTAAAGATTAAATAATTTAAAGGTACACTAACTTACAGTTAATGTTAATAAGCATGATAATCAGGTGGGGTTTGGTTTAATCTTTGTGAAATTGCATCAATTGAGAAACTGCATCATTTGTAGAGTTGCACCAATGGCATAGAATCTCAAACAACACAAATTAGATGTTGGATATGCCCCACCTAATTCTGAAGGTTCAAGACTAACAACCGTAACCTCATCCTTGGGTTTAAGAGTATTTTACCAAAGGGTTTCTTACAACCTGCAAAGGCTGAGAATCAACCTACTTGTCATCCATCCTTGCATCATCAAACATCTGACTTATAGTCTCAAAACCAGGGTAAGTAGTATTCTTGCTTGACCCGAGTACAAAATCCACATCCAGGTGTTAGAGAATCAATATCTTCATACAAGGAATCATTAATCCATTCAATTAAGATTTTACAATCTTCTCACTTGGAGCCAAAATAATAGATTCATCAACACCAGCTTGATGTTCATTAGTCTCTTCAGGAATAGAGTGTATTAGGTGATGGCCACTTTCGACAAATTTCAATGATTGTCTCTTAGTTATCGTTTTGGACAAAGATGCAATGAAATGGTTTTTAATAGTTTGTTATTTACATTCTTTTCATCTTCGTTGTATTTTTTGATATATTCTTATTCGTATACATATTTTGTTCTTTCATTTTTCTTTATGTACATATTTGTTCTTTCATTTTTCTTTATGTACATATTTGTTCTTTTTAACAAAGAGACCAATCATGTATGCAAGTTATTCATTCATTTTTAGTAACAATAATTAATAATATTCAAAATCACAATTCAATTTTCCTTTATTTATTCAAAATAAAGCATTTATTTGATTCTATAAATAACTAATAAAATATGGTTCAATTAAAAAATACAAAATATGGTATGAGGTTTAAGGACAATATAATCAAAATGTTATTACATACCTCTAATATTTTCTTACCAAATAGAAAATTTGTTCAATATTAAAAAAAAAAAAATTGTTCAATCAAAGAACTTCTTAATTTTCCTATTTAATAAATAGGAAATTTTTATAATGGAAATTTGTGTAATCGCTACATAATCAAGGAAATATTACATATCTTTTATATTTTCTCAAAAAGTTTTTTAAAAGAAAAAGTTCTATTCTAAATATCAACATTAAATTCTCCATTAAGAAAATAATTGATAAGATCGTGGGTGAATGGTGTGACACCCCTATCCCAGGGGTCCCGTTGACAACCCGTCAACCTGCGGAATACTCGTGGATGTCGAGTAACCCGACACCACACCACCGTGTCCCTTTTTTCTGGACCCATGATTTAACGAAAATCGAACAAAGTCTCCTTTGTACCGGGAGCTTTACCCAAAATACAACTTGTACAATTACATGGCAACATAACCCAATATTATACAACTGCACCAATAATCGGTCCACATATCAGTAAAATGGCCACACATATGCCCATTTATCCATACTCAAACATATAATCACATGACTATAAACCATAGTCCATACAGTTAACTGTCACTCTTATACAACAACTACAATCCATATATACATGGGGGCATATGCAGATCAAAGCCTACAGTCCGCTTCTTTCATATGTGTGCCTCAATGGTCACCGGTCGTGACCGACTCAGACATGGAAGTGGGGTCCCACGACGAAAAGAGATGAAAGCCCAAAGAGGTGATAATCTCCCACAAGGCTACTCCCCACCTAAGTGCACACGCAATGGTCTCACAATCAAACACACATCCAAGTGCAACATACATGTTCACCGACGTCTACATGCCATGAATGACTCGACTACCATGCCCTATGTAATCGAGCCTCGTCATCGATCACATACTGAGTAATATATCCCGTAGCTACCACCGATCATCTCACAAGCGCATATGCCAAAATGGTGGCGCATCGCCACCAGACACGACCCAAGTATCGAGCCTCTCACCGGTTCACTACCCAATGGGTGCCAATGGGGCAAACAAATCCTAAGTCATCCCGACTTATCACACAACCCTAAGCGCCCAGGTGTGATAAACATGACCCGCAGGTCTTATTTAGGCAACAGTGAAACTCCGCGCCTTTGCTCACGCCGTGGGTCTCTTACACCTATACAAAACTTTTCGGATCACACCGTGGGTCTTTTACACGCACCCATATTATAGAACTTTTTGGATCACACCGCGGGTCTTTTACACCCATGTTCCAAGCTTTTTCACCTGAGGGGGTTAACGGTCCCTTTCTTGCTCCGCCCAACACACATTAATTACATTTCTTTTTATGTTTTTAAACCGTGAGACATTTGCATCGGACGTCGTCCAGCACGAAGCTCATCACCCATTCACGCCGTGAATACTAATACCATGTACTCACACCCGACTCAGACGCCACGATAGATCAAACGGTGATATGAAATGCATGTGGGATGTCAATGCATTTTCCTTCATGTTACATGTATATGATGCCATGAAACATTTAAGATACCATGGACACTATACTTTAATTATGTAATTGACAATCAATCCATTAATACATCAATTAGCATATTAAGAAGGATTTTTACACAACAACATGTTATTTAATATTTTACAAACAGTTTAATACGTCACTTCAAATGGCTCAAATTTGACTCAAAAGATAAACAAAGGCACCTTCTTGTTCCTTTTACTGCTCATCACCGACTATCTTGGATATCAAAAAACACATTACAAACCTAAAGATATCAGGTGTCTCGATCAAAAAATCAAATCCTCAAAATTGTCCCGAACTCGTTCGCACTGTCAGAACAACCCTAAATTTAGCCCTTAGAATCAGGAAGTGAAAATGCCCCTGAATTCCACTTGATCGTCCGAAACGTCACGAAAAATTCTAAAATTCTAGCACTAATCCTGGGGTGCACTGAGGATCTGAAATTACGGTCTTCTTCACTCTTCTAGTTATCCCAGTTTATTAGAATTCCCTTAGCCAGGAAATAAATGTAAAGGCGCAGTACTTCACTTCCCCGTGGAGTTTTAGATTTTGTAAAACTTCAAGATTTTTGCATGATCAACACAGAGTTTCTCAGCCGGATCCAGATCCCAAGTCCCGTTCACAAACCCAGTCCTACCGCGAAACCAGAGGCAAAGCCAAGCAGAAGGAAAAACAGTGCCAATGTAAAATCGCTTCTCCCGAACGCCTCCTTCCCCTCCATCTGTTGACCGATTTTCGTTATCTCTTTGACTATTATTATTGCTCCAAGCCATTATACCAAGCTGGCTCAGGCTCGCGTTCAGTGTTACTTAAGCACAATCCTCCCATTCCATGGAGCTCCTTGTTCTAAATGAAGACTGTTGTTTATCCTCTTCGCTCACTTTCATTTTAAACAAACTTAGCCTCCAAGTCATTTCCTCACTTCCGAGATTTTCATGCAAATCTCGCCTTCTCAAAGTATCATCCACTGCGACTTGGTCTCGCCCAGGAAAAATCGAAAAATATTCCACCTCGACTGAATGCAAAATGTGCTCTGTAAATACCAGATGCTCCTTTTCTTCTGCTCAGGTCAATTGGATTCACGAGACGAAAATTTAACGCATAAAGCAGTAAATTGCTTCTCAATATCCGAGATCTAGAAAAATTTTCTTTGCCATAACCTAAAAACTGCATCGTACAAATGCTTTATCATTAAAAATTCGACTTGTGGTTTCACACTTCCTCTAAAGACTCCTGTCCATAAAATTCCTACACGCAACCATATGCAACCCACAGTATATTCAAACATCTCAACAGTCACGATGAATGTTACTGCAAAATGACTAGAAGAATCCCTCCTTTTTTTTATCTCTTCATCCGTGTGCAGCGGAGCCAGGCGGCACGCATCACGTCTCACGCTCCCAAGCGTTTGCTTCCCTCCACTCCTTGAGCCGCCATAGCACCTTCACTAGCCCTCACTCATGACGTCGCAAACATGGTCTCGACTATCCATGATAATGCACTAGTCCTCCTTAAAAAGGTCCTCCCATCAATATCAGTCAAAAAGCTCTAATCCACTGTGGTTATTGAGTCGGATCCGAGGTTTTATTTCCGAAGTACGGAGATACATGGAATACGTTGTAAACACTGAGCAAAATCTCCTGTGTAAATTCTTCTTCAACTAATAAAGCAAACTATAACCACCCTCTCGTAGTACTCAAGGGCCCAATATATCTCCCAAAGGTATAGGTTTCCCCGCTTAGAGCAACCCCACCACTCATCTCTAGGTGCATCACCTTTTATGAATACATGATCTCCTCCCCGCCTTTCTAACCTTGGGGGAGGTCAGCTGCCGCTCATTCATAACTCTTCTACCGGCTCCGAGCCGTGAGAAGCCCCGCACGCTAAGCACTCAATTCCACCACCGAGGTGTCACTAATCAACTCCTAATTCAAGTGTGGTGATCTCTCCTACCTCTCGGTCCAAAAACTGAGATCGGCGGCACCTCCCGCGGCAGCACGCCTTATGTGCGCCATCTGTGATACCGCTTGATAACTATTAAGAGAGCGAATCACTAAGGCAAATGCTTCTCCCAGCTACCCTTAAGATCCAGGACACATGCTCTCATCATGTCCTCTCTGATTGACCGTCAACTGGATGAAAAGCAAGATTTCATCCTCACTGTGTCCCCACTCGCTTCTAAAACTCTTCCGCACTGAGTCAGAACCCGGGATCCTCGAATCCAATACTATGGGAGACCACATCCCATGCAACCATACAAACTCTCGTATGTACAACTTGCAGAATTCCTCCAATGTGAAGGTCATCCGCACAACCAGAAAATGTGCTTACTTAGTAAGCCGGTCCACACCGCATCATGCTTCCGCGATGTCCGTGGAAAGTGAGTCACAAAATCTATCGTGATATGCTCCCACTTCCACTTCGTTAGTTACCTCCAATGGATGGAGTAGCCTTGTTGGCCTCTGATGCTCAACCTTAATCTGTTGACACGTGAGACATCGTCGAACAAAATCCCCAACATGTCTCATCCTCTGCCTGGGCACACCGGGCGAATTTAAGATCATGATACATCTTCAGACATCCGGATGCACCGCAGAAAAACGAGAACAATGGAATTCCCGGGCGATCTCCTTTCTTAGCTTTACAACTGGGACCACCTGATGCGACTACAAAACGAACAATGGAATTTTCAAGCGGATTCTCTTCACTCTTGCTAACTGGGAACCGCCAACCGCCCTATACCGGAAAGACGCTCATCCATGAATTTGCCCAAACGCCACCCATACCAACCGGTATTGTAAAGTGAGTCATAATCCTCCGTATACTCCATCCATCTCATGCCATCTCATATTTGAGGTCCCGCCGATAGGGAAGAGAGTTTTACTCCTCAGGTCCAAATACCGAATTTGCTCACCATATAAATAGTGTTTATGCAGCCCTCAGTGAAGACTGCATGTAAACCCATGTCATGCGTAGGTAATTCCGCCGTGGTTCTTCTTAACCGTTAGAAACTATAAGCTACTCTCCCACTCTCCATCGCATCAAAACACATCTCTACCGCGCCCGAGGACACAATACATTATGTACTCCGCCCTATCCATCATCATACAGGAAAGCCTGGTTATGTTTCTCTTTTTTTTCTGGAATGCCCCTCTCGGCTGCCGGTCACCCACCGTATACTTGACCTCTTCCGGTCGAATCGAGTCATAGGTGCAATAAACGTGAGAAGGCCTCAATAAACCTCCCGTACTCATCCAGCAAATTCCTAAAGTAGAAACTACGATCTAAAAACCGACTTCTGGCTCTCTTCTCCCAACTCATAATCGCCTCGACCTCTCCAGTCCATCACGAGACAAATCTGCCGATACACGCCACGCGGTCCTAAAATTCACATCCATGCCACCCAAAAAAAAAAAAAAAAAAAAAAAAAATTAATACTTGTCAATTTAGCGTATTAACCGATGTTCTTTACAAAGCTCCTGAGAACAATCCTCGCTGATCCTCATGTTCCTCCTCGACCGAGTGTACTCAAGATGTCATCAGAAAAGACTACAACAACTGATCTAAATAAGGCTGGAACACCCTATGCATGAGATCCATGAATGTTAGCCGGGCATTCGCCAACCAAAGGCATCACTATAAACTCCGAATTCTATTACCAGCGCTCTGGACCCGCCTGGGGTGGGATATTCGCTCCTTAACTCTCAATCATGATAACCAAGATGTAGATCTATCTTAGAATAAACCTGGCAAATCTCCTCTCGCTTTATCAAACAATCATCAATCCTCGTAATGATTACCCCATTCTTGATCGTAACTCGCTCAAATCGGCTTAGTCGATCACACAAAGTGGCGTTCATGGTAAATAGAAACCCGGCAGCCTTACAAGGTGAAGTACTGGCCCAATGAAACCCCTGTCCAATAAATCCTGTAGCTCGACCTTGAGTTTCTACAACTCAACTAGCCCATTCCTATGTGGAGTCAGCAGCAGAAATGTGGGGCTGTCTCACTGTGCGGTGTAACTCAATAACAAAGTTTACATCCCTATGCGGAGGTAATCTTGGTAGCTCATCCGGAAAAACATCCTCGTACTCACAAACCACCAGAGGTAGACTCAAATCCTGTCTCACCTTGTCCTCTAGGGTAAGGCTTGTTAGCCAACCCATCAACTCATGCCCGTGCTTCACTGAGTCGCACACCTGTCAAAGTAAAGCATCATGTTTATCCCCTGCAAATTATAACACAACTATCATCCTGTGTGTAGGCAGTAACCCTCCTATGATCACAATCAATGATGACCCGATGCGCCGTCAACCAATCCATACCAATACGACATCAAACCCATGTCCATCACCCAGCGTCCACCGCGTGAGCTGCACACCCGAGATCTCTAACTCCACAACTTCGGCGCTGATCCGGATCAATCCTCACCCTAGTCCCTGTGGGAGAACTCACGTATAACGGCTCATCCAAGGTCTCTAGCTCTAAACCCAAAACCTCTACACTAGATGCAGCCACAAAAGAATGCGATGCACCATAATCAAACAATGTCTTAGAAGAAGATTGATTCTCCTTCCTCTTAGTACTAGCACCCATATCTCGGATGCTCCATGTGTCATCTACTCCTCTTCTAATGGCCAAGGCTGCCCTGACCATCGAGTCCCCTCCTCCCATGTATGTCTGAGGATAATGTGCCCAGAAACCCTGGGGAGGTTACTTCCATCCCCCGCCCATCGCTGCATTTTAGTCCGTGCAATGGTAGTAGGCACCGCGCTCGCCTGTGCAATAATGGCATCTACAACTCCCGTATCCTTTACTATTAATCGGAAACAACGACCCACCACCATCGGGTTTCCTTCCCCCTTGAGGGCTGGAGGATAATGTCCCTCGAACCTCCGAGGTTACCAATCTCTTGTCCCCACTGCACCCGGCCAGGCGATGGTGGCGCTAGAACAACACCGCCCGCATAAGGTAGCGCTTCTCAGAATGCGTAACAACAACCTCTATGAAGGTCTATTAGTTCAAAGCCGCGGATCGGGTTATTACCCGTCACCACCCTGATCCTTCCCTCTCGTTAGTCATTTACACATGCCTGATAGCAATGGATTTATCACCTCTATCTCGCCCCAACTAGTAGTGCAATATGCCAACCAATTAATAGACTTAACATCATGAACTACGCCATTCATCCATTTTTCCTTAGTGTTGCATAATGCCAAACACTAATAATACCTGCTCTCGAACCATCAAAGTGTTCTCTCATTTTGTTTTCGAACCCCTAAGGTTATGTTTTCAACCCTGTTCCATATACAATCCACCATGTATATATTTACAATAAATCACGACATATCACACAAAGATGTTAAGCATAAAACATGCAACACACAACAATGCATGATCTAGACCCATGCCCAATAATTTCTATCTGTGGCTCAGACTCTGATACCTAGAATGAGAGCTTAGCTAGTATCGCACCTCATACTGTGTGACAATACCTACATTCGAGCCCCGTGTAATCGCTTACCTTGGGCTCGATATCAAGTCAGACACTCTATCCCGGGGTCCCGCTGACAACCCTTCAACCCGCTGAATACTGGGGATGTCGAAAGTAACCCACATCACACCACTTCCAGTCCTTTTTCCGGACCCATGATTTAACGAAAATCGAACAAAGCTCCCTAGACCGGAGTTTCTTTCACCAAAATACAATCCTGTACAATTACATAGTGGGCAACATGCAGTCTAATATTATACAAACTACCACATCTCTGGGTCCATATACAGTAAAATGGCCATCGTAGGGCCCATTTATCCATTAATACCTCAAACATATGTTGCCATGACTATAAACCATAGTCCATAAGAGTTTGTAAATTTCATCACTCTTATACAAATAACTACAATCCATATATGTTACAGAGTATCAAAGTCACAATCCGCTTTCTTCATATGTGTGGTCCTCGACGAGGTCACCGCCCGCACCGACTCTCACCTCGGGCGGGGTCCCACCGACGGGGCAGATGTGCCTAGTAGTGATAATCTCCCACAAGGCAACTCCACTGGCGGGGCACATGCAATGGTCAGCACAATCAAACACACATCTATGCAAATATAACATGTCTAATTAATGTCTACATTACCTAATGAGACTCGACTCAATTATGCTCCCATGTACCGAGCTCCCCGCCGCTCCATCAATTAATATGTCATTGAATAATATATTCGAGTCACTCACCGACTCATTCCCACACGCAGTTAAAATGACAACTGGCCACCGGTATTATCAATGACCCATCGAGCTCCCGCCGTCCATTACCCAATGCATGTGCCAATGGGCAACTAATCCCGAGTCGATCCCGACCCTATCACACAAACCTCGGTTATGTGATAAATATGACCAGGTCTTATTTGCAAAACTTTTCGGCTCACGCCTGTGCCGTGTCTTTACACCAATATTATGTATCCTTCAAATCACACCGCTAGTCTCTTAAAGCACCAATGTTCCGGTAATTTTTCTTTATCCGTGAGGGGTTAACGTCCTTCTTTTACTCCAATCTAACACACATTAATTACATTTTTATGTTTTTGAACCGTGAGACATTTACTGGACGTCATCCAAAGTATCATGTTTCCTACTACCCATTATGAGTGCGCCTAAAACACCTCGTGTTATAATCTCAGCGGCCTGCCTTATACTGTGCTTTTTGGGGCGTTATTTTACATTTAAATACGTATTTTTATAGCTCGACATCCCATTAGTTCAATTGGTGTGAATGCAGGTGTAATTGGTGTGAAAAGGGCAGATTTTGGAAGCATTCTGGAGCAGAGGATGAAAGTGCATAAAGATATCGAATGTTCGACGTTTCGAACGCCGCTGACGCCCTCCCCACGCCGTGATTTTCTCCCAAATCTTCGCGCGACGCTAGTCAACTAATATAAAAGTCAACAAGCGGCAACGCTGCGGATGCCTTCAACGCTGCCACGCTGAGTTCTCGCCTCCATCATTGGGTGCCAAAAAAGCGACCAAAATTCGAGAGGCATCTGTGGATCGTAACTAGGGGCACGAAAAATCAAAGGAGAAATCTACATTGAGCTTGAAGAAGAGCCCGTGATTTGTATTTTTCTCTTTTTGGACAGTAGTACTGATGTTTTACATATTACTTATTGGTGTTTTCTTATTCAGGATGTTCTATATATACTGGGCGGTTGAACCCCCGTCACGCTTCGCATTGATTAAAGATTAGTGATTTTATATTATTCATTGTTATACTCGTTATCATCTCGCTTTATATCTCGTGGAATCATTTACACGAAGATGATGTCTCTGGCCAACATTAGCACGATTATACTCCGAGATCCGAGACTAGATGAGGATACCTGTGTGGATTCAATAGAGCAGCCTTCTAGCTGATTCAGAATAGAGATATTCCTCCCATCCCAAGGTGGCAATTAAGGTTAGAATAAATTATTTAAAGTTACTGAGTATCAGTTGGGCAGAGGATACACTTAACAAACTCTACTAGCGAGATAGGCGGATACACCTCGAGAGAGGGTATTTCGTAAGTAAGATCACCTAGCCATTAATAATTTATAAATAAACTTAATAATATCATATTTGGGACATAATCCATCGAAGTGGCAGGGGGACACATAGCCCTAGTCTCCATTATACAGTAATTCATTAAGATTAGTTAATTTTAGTTAAAATTCAGACATTAGTACTCTTGCCATCCACGCTGTCCAGATAATATTCAAAAGCTGTAATCTCAGATTCAACACACTATCTCAGTGGATCGATATCCGCACCATTGGTACACTAGGCGACATTTGGGGCTTATTAATGCAAATCTGCGCACATAGGCGCATAATTTAGTACACATCACGTCAAACTCATCGCTTTTATTCGTCGTAGAGTTTAGAGTGATAGAGAATAACGCAATAGATATTACTCTGGAATTTTTGTTTTTATTTGTTTTTACAAGTACTGGTAATTTGGTCTTTGTGTTTCGTGTGTGATCGCAGTTAAGGTTTCAGTGAGTACATGAGACAACAAGATCAGGTTGACCAACATCTGTTTGATCCTGAGCCAGAAAGAACTTTACACAGAATACGCCGAGAACAGAGAACGGAACAGACTAGAAATCTAGCAAACATGGAAAACAATGAAGAGCAGGATCTTAGCATTGAGCAAAACGAGCCACAGAGAGGCCGAAACGGAATAACTTATGAATCAAGCACCCAAAGCCGTTATACAAAATGCATTATCCATTCATGTTGCTAGAGGAGTTCGCACTTCACGCTTCTTTCAGATGCTTGTTCAGATACCAATGTAGCACTTCACCCATTTAGTAAACAACTTCGAATCGGGGGTCAGACATTCATAGATGTCGTAACATCTTATTTCATGGATCACCCCATGAGAATCCAAATATGCATCTCGACCAACTTCTCTTAAGTCTCGCACACGATCAAGTACAATGGGGTTAACGAAGAGGCACTCGTGCTTCGAGATTGCTCCCACTCTCACTAGATAGAGCCAAGCATTGCTAACAAGTCGCCCACCGGATTCCAGCATTACTGCTGGAACGATTTAGTACATAAATTCCGATCTTCAAGTTTTTCCTTAATCTCAAAATTGCACAACTTATGCAAGAGATCAATGTTTCTGACAACTAGAGGGAGAGAACCCGCAGGTACGGGATAGAAGAATGCTTTACTGCACTATCGAGGAAGCGTCTACACATCATAGATTGACCTGTGATGGATGTGTCCATACTTTCTATAATGGTCTCAGGAATGTCACCAGAACAGTGATTGATGCCCCCAAATTGGAGGAGCACTAATGAAGAAAACCACTGACCAAGCATATGAAATTTGAAGATGCCGCAACCAATACAACCGCTGGCTCAGGAGAAGACTATACACCAGTGAAAAGCCGTGGTGGTACCTGATAATGAGGTTCTCAACACCAATCATGTTGTACAACCCACTAAACAGCTAACTAGACAGCAAGCGTACTCACACGCCATAGCGTACCAACCACCACGGGATGTGTGAATTTCAGGTGGGCGACAAAGACAATAAGACATCGCCAACAGAAACCAAACAAGAGAGCAGCCCAAGACGTGTCGAGGTCTTAATCAGAAGGTAGTCACAACAATAAGGAGGGATGCGCAGGGGAAACAATTTCAGTCATGCGAATCAAAATCAAGGCCAAGGGTGGCGTAACAATCGAATCATGGTCACGAACAATCAAGGGTGGCACGAGGAACAATCGTAACAACATTAACAAACCAGTTAGCTAACCACCCCGAGAAAAAGGCGGACTTAGAACAAGCCCTAGTCAATGCCGATCCCCACTCGCTTTTATGAATGAGACAAAAGGAATATGCAGCAACAAAGCCACCCAATTGAACAACTGCTAGTATAGTTGAGAATTAGAGGTATTAGATACAAAATACACCCATCGACAGAAGGCAAAAATCGGTTCCTTTACCTAACTCCCGTAATGAACCCGAGAAGAGACGGGAATGAACATGTTGTGGAAGGCCATGCTCGAGGTGCTGGTAAAGAATTGGAGCATTTACTGTGGGCAATCCCGCCATGGGAGGGAGGTAGAGACTGAGAAAGTCATCCTCTCTGAAATTTCTACGTAATGATGATGCAGATAGGGAACAACCTCAAGAGAAACAAATTGTAGAAATGCCCATCAAGCAAGGGATGGTAAACCCACCAATTCCATATCCACAAAGTCTAAAGAAGTATGTTCCCGATGCTAGCTCACCAAATTCATGAAGTGTTCATAGTGGGAAGTTACACATCAATATCCTGTTTGTCGACAGCTGAGTTAGAGTGCCCAGCTATGTAAAGTTTATGAAGGACATACTCTGCCTCATAATAGAGAAGATTAGTTGATTTTAAACGCTTAACTTAATCCATGAAATGTAGTGCCATACTTCAGAGGAAGCTGTCGCAAAAGCTAAAAGACCCAGGCAGTTTCACTATCCCGTGCACCATTGGAAATGCTATCTTTGAGAGAAAGAGCCTTGTGATTCTTTGTGGGGTGCTAGCATTAACTTCATGCCCTTGTCCATTTTTAAACGTTTGGGATTAGGTGAAGTTTCGTCTAACTACAAATACACTTCAAATTTTCGTCTACGTGATCCTTGAAGTATCCGAGGGGTAATAGAAGATGTCTTAGTAAAGGTTGACAAGATCTTCAAAGAGATTACTGTATTAGATATGGAAGAGACAAACAAACACCATAATCTTGGGCACTGCTTTTAACCCAAAAGGTGAAATGATTGATGTTCACGTGAGGGGGAGAACTAAAATTGTGAGTGTAGGAAGATGAAGTCAAGTTCAACTTTGTTTGAAGCGGTGAGACATCCTATAAAGTGATACATGTTTCATGGCAGACAGTGAGGCTATAAGACCCAGTCAACAGCGGTCTCACTGAACTCCTTTGGGAGGCTAGCCTAGTGTGTAATGATCC